>JBBPBQ010020324.1:18059828-18248044 GCA_037974755.1 Cicer yamashitae
AATATTTTAATTATTTTTAATTAGTTAAATAATAATTATACCCATAAATAAAATGGAACAAAAAAAAAACATGTATTTTAATTTGGGAGCAGGGCATTTTAGTTAGTTTTTTGAAAAACTATGATATATATGTACAAAAGTCAATAACTAATTTCGTGAATCAGTGAAAATAGATAGACTAAAATTGCAATTAAATCATTTAAAATTTATATACATGTAGAATATTTGTAAAGAAATAATAGTTGATCATTCTTCATTAATATAATTCTATTTTTCATAATATATTTTAATCTATACGTTAGGATATCAACAACAAAATTATTAAAATAATTCAAAATAAATAATCACTTTATGTAGTAATAGTAAACAATTCAAAACAAATGTTGTATTTTCTCCATCAACGTCATCTTAAAGTGAATCATGTACATTGATATCTCACCCACTTATTTCCCCTTTTTAATCTCTTCGTCTTTTCTATTATATGTATTTGTGTCCATTCGTAAAGTATCTAAAAAATATTTAATAAATATATTTAAAAATAATAATAATAATAATAATAATAATAATAATAATAATAATAATAATAATAATAATTCATACATTTTTATGATACATACTCGCAAATAACCATAGAGTATTGGTATATGATATGTATCTGACACATGTATAGCCCTAGTTTTGAAGTATCCAAACTTCATATAATAGAGTGAATTTGACGTATTAACCTTGTTTTATATTTGTTTTGTAGGAGCTCATGCAGAAAACTATAATTTGTTTCTCAAAAGGTGCTTATTGATGTACGAGAGAGCAAGTCTCGCAAGACCCTGGTTTTTAGAGTATTGGTGATCTTGAAAAGTACTTGGGGTCATTTTGCTTCACAATATAGTTATTAAAAAAGATTGACTAAAATGCACTTTTGATCCCCCAAGTTTCATAATTCTACAGTGTTGACCCCTGTTTTAAAAAAAGCAATTTCGACCCATTTACTTTATCTCTTTTTGCAAAAGTCGTGTCCCGCTGATTTTGATCGAGTCAAAGCTAATGTGGACTTATTTTAAATGGATCAACATTGATGTAGACTCATTTTTAAAAACTTGTATATATGGAAGTGAAATTTAATTAAATAAATAATATATCGTCGTGTGTTTGTTGTTCAATGGTAATATTTGATAGTTAATATCTAAGTTTTGTTATGCGATTTCTTATTTCCATTTTTTTCTATGCTAAAATCAAAAGTAGAAGCTTTGAAATCTAAGATATATAGGAGCCAACTTGTTCTATATTTAAGCACACAAAAATAAATATGAATGGGTGAATAAATCTAAGTTATGTAAGAGCCAACTACTTACTTTATATGCATAATTTCATCCATTTTTATTTATAACTCATTTTGGGTTTGTCATATTAGAAGTAATTTATATTCATTTATGTAATCTCATCGTGTTTAAATCAAATTGATAATCCATGCAAAGTGTTTGTTTGTTTCTGACAAAATCCTACAAAATGTATGTGTGTTTGTATTAAAGTGTTTGTAGCTAGCATGTGAAGCCGTTGTCGTGAAGACGTAGAATATTCGAATTACCTTTTTGTCAATTGTAAGTTGTTATATCGTATATGGGATTGGCTCGGAGGTACGTCTTGAAGTAGCAATGTCAATCGCAAGAAGGGGGTTTGAATTGTAACCCTTTTAAAATTTTGATTTATGTACTTAATTTAAATTAATTCAAGATCAATCTTGGTTGAAACATAATGTTTAGAATGTTCTGGATATGTTAGAAGTAAATAAAACAAATTAGTTTATAATGAAGTGTGATTTGTGTGTGCATATAATTAATGATAGGGGATAGAAATATCACACACAAAAAGTATACTGGTTCACCTAACTCAACTAGTCTAGTCCTCACAACCGTGAGATTTTCACTATGTGCTTAAGAACCAGAATTTTCTCCTTCACACTTTTTCTCTTGATCGCACCTTGATCAATTACAATTTTCACCTTTCAACCTATAAATGATTTTTACAATCACCTTTCAGCCGTGAAAGGATTTTTACAAACACACTCAATCTAACATATAAGATAGTCTTGAGTTACAAATAATGCGTACAATAAAAGTGTTTGGGATCTTGAAACTTTTCAACACTTGTTTGAGATAAATAAACACAAACTCAGTAAATGATGATCCACAAATATAGTGAAGATAGCTGGAGTTTGCTTGAAGAGTTTTTGAGATCAACCTTGAGGTTGTTTTCCTCCTTTGGGCATTCAGCTCGAATTCTGGACTTCACCATTGATTTGAGCAGTCTTGATACTCCTTAAATTGTGATTTGGATTGTGGAAACTGATCTGTTTTAATTATGTCTTTAAAAGAAAATAACCAAAATGTTCTTTTGTAAAACCAGAACGTTTTTGGTTTTTGTGTTGTATGGAAAACGTGGATAAGTGATTTAGTAATTGTCTAGTGTCAATCCTTTGTCTCATAAGCATGATGTACTTTCTGTAACAAGCTGCATGAGCAATGTCCTTGTTGTCCTAATTGTCCTTGCTCATAGCTCATCAATCTAGAGATTGATCTTGATGTTGTTTGCTAGACTTTTGGGCTTTAGCTAGACTTTTGGGCTTCAATAATTGTTTTGAGTAGTCTTCATATTCGTTTATCTTAAGATCTGGACTTTGGACAATGATTCATTTTACTTCTGCCCAAAAATAAAATAACCAGAATGATTTTGATAATAAACTAGAATGGTCTTGTAATAAATCATAATGATCATTTGATAAACCATATTGATCTTGTAATAAACCAGAATGATCATTTGATAAACCAGAATGATCTTTTAAAAAACCAAAATGATCATTTGATAAACCATATTGATTTTGGTTTGATTAGATTGAAGACTGTGAAAAATCATAACGATCTTCGTTTTTCAAGACTGCTGTTTTTAATAAATCAGAATGATCTTCGTTTTTTTCCAAACTTCTGTTTTTAATAAACTAGAATGATCTTCGCTTTTCCAAAATTATGTTTTTAATAAACCAGAATGATCTTCGTTTTTCAGACTGTTTTTTTTTTAATAAACCAGAATGGTATTTGTTTTTCCAGTTTAGTTAAAACATGATTTGTTTTGATTTATAACATGGTGTGATTATTGATTGTTGTATGAATGTATTTGATCACCTTCTTCATGAATATGCTATCTTGAATATGTAATAATCATTCTCTTGAATTATTGATATATGATATATTCTTTTTTAGATTCTTTCATTATTGAGTAGATACTTATACACTTTGATGATGTGAATGGCTTATTGTTTGTTCACTTATGCAACTCATGTTCCTTAAATAAAACTTACGTTCAATCATGAGTAGATCATCATTCATAAAATTTAATAATTTATTTCATAAAGTTTGTTGTCATTAAAACATACATCAAAAATGTTTTCACATCAACATATCTTGGGTGTATCTATTGGGCGCACCTCTATTTATGTTATTTTAGGCGTATCTATTATGGGTCATTTGGCGTAGTGAGAACAAGCATACATCCTTCATCTCTATGATCAATTCTATTTACCAACCTGTTCATCTCATGGGTACTTTCAACAAAGGTCATCACACTTCCTCCTCTATGCAGGATTTTCACACTGTTAACACTTTTGGTATTAGCTGTAACGTTCAAGCTGTTACAGTTATCAAGGAGGTGTCTTGTTCTCTTTCTAACTGTGGTTAGATCGATTATACTGTTGATGTGGTTGCCAAAGAAAACTCGGGTCCAAAATCGTGTGCATTTTTTGGGATCAACAAGGTTTAGTGTTGGGCTGATTCACTTCAGTTATGACTCCTCTTATATTTTTCACGTGGAGTGTGTTGGTGCTATAATGGTGATTGAAATTGCTTTTTCGCGTGGTTGCATTGACTTTGGCTTGCGAGTGATTCTTAGTTGGTTATTATCACGTTCAAGTCTCGTCACACTGTTTTGTGGCAATTTTATAATCATTGGACTAGTTAACTATTTGGAGAATGCTAAAACTATGAGTTTTCTAGTTTCTCACATTTTTAAAGAAGAGATTAATTTCTTCTCATGCTTTTTGTTTGGTGGGTTTTCACTAGTGGAATAGTGTTCCTAGATTTATGAGGGAGGAATATTTCTATACGTAATAAGTTAGGTATCCCCGTGTATAAATTTAGTTAGTTGATGTTTGATCATTTTTTTATTTGTTGTGTTCTTTTATCTTTCACTATGATTTTATTCCATTGAATTTTCCTGATAAGACTTTTAATGAGACAATTGTTGTTTATCTAGTTGTTTGCTCTCTTGGGTTTTGGTTTGGTCTCACAAAGCTCCTATTTGTATTTATTCTAATAAATTTATTAAGGTTCTACAAATGATAGGTCGAAGTTATAGGGGAACACATAATTACAATATTATCTCCTCAATGTGATGTTTTTGCACTCGTTTGCAATTAAGCCTACTATTAATATATTATCATTACTATACTAGACAAATTTCAACATGGACAATATACACTATAGATCAATGTTTTTAAAATGTTTAAAATTCAACGATCACAAATCTCGTCTCTAAAAAGTAGACATTAATGATTATTTTAATTTTCACAAATATGATAACGACTTAAAACAGTTGGTTCCATAAAAACAAAACAAAACAAATATATGTCTCATATTGAACTGAAAAGTAACTGTCTTATTTATAAAGACGAGACAAATTTTGTGTTTACATTTGAAGAATATCATGAATCGTTTAAAATTTTGATAACTTTTTCAGTATTATCCACTTTAGATGTCTGGTGAAAAAAGCGTCGGCGGAGGAGACAACGACGCCTTCAACACTTTTTCTAACGAAACTAGCGCCGGTAAACACGTTTCACGCGCCGTCTTAGTAGATCTTTAACGTCAAATCTTCCACCCTAAGAGCATCTCCAACGGTGAACTCAACATAGGTTTATTAAATAGGGCCTACTATGCCACATCATCTTGAAGCAACTCATTCATTTTTTACGTAAACTCAATGTGAGTTCATTAAATAGGGCCTACTGTGTCACATCATCTTGAAGCAACTCATTCATTTTGTACGGTTTAACAATTATATTAGATCAATTTGCCACAAACAATTTTTGTTTGAAACAATAAGATAAAAAAAATAAGTAAAAAAGTATTGTTAATAAAAGCTTAAAGAAAAAACTTGTATAAAAATATATTTCATATACAAATTAACGGTAAAAAAAGCCAACGGTCATAAATTAAAATAAAACTAATTGTCATAGATTAATAAAAAAGATAACGGTTATAGATTTATTATTATTAAATTGTGAAATAAATTAATAAAAAAAGATAACGGTTATAAATTTATTATTATTAAATTATGAAAGTATCGTACGACAGCTTGATAACGATTACAAATTTATTATTATTAAATTTTGCATAACTCTACGCTGACGGAAGAACGTATTTGACAAGCGTTGGAGATGTTGTAAGCAACTCATTAGACGCCACCAACAATTTCTCCCGTGGTCATTCTGCCATTCCCATTTTCTCTCATTTCAATCTTCTTGTTGTATATTTGAAATCTGACACATGATTCAGTTGAGATGGAGATTTGAAATGAGATTTATTTGTTTGACTACAATACCCTAATCTCAATTGAATCTGTGGCCCTTCCAAATTCCAATATTGAGATTTATTTAATTCAGATGTTACTGTTGCAGGGCATGCCACTCTGTATTATTTCCTTTTTCCTTGCAGCATAAACTAAAGTTTAAATACTCTGTTTCTTCTTTTTTGGCATTTTTTTTTTGTTCTTTTTCATTTTTTTATACGAATTCTAATTAGAATAGCTGGGTTTCATAAGTTCAAGTTTTGAACTCCAGTTTCATTAACTTTTTCTTCTTCTTTAGACATAATAGTAAATAGCATAAAAAATTCAAATACAAATGTGAGATGCAGAATTCATATCCAAGATTTAATATATAATTTAATGATGTAACATTTATTAGTTAAAATAGGACTTAAGTCATTTCATTAACTTTCTTTATTTGCTATTAATCTCTCAGCTTCTTAGAGATTGCTATTTGTACAATACATTCTGAGGTTGAAATTTTTGTCACGTCTGGGTCTATATATTGCTATCTGTACAATACTAACATGATGGTTGATTCATACACAATCCCTCAACCACCCAATGGGAAAAGGATCAATACCCACTCTAAAATGGATTAATTTTTTTTCTTTCTAAATCACAATTTTAATCCTTGAAAATATAAGACATTATTTTGGTCACTCATTCAACAAATAAATCTAAGTTAGTCGTCTATCATCAAAATGTCAATCAATTTAATCTCTGACGATATAATGATCATGGCCGTTGACTATTTTGACCGTAAATTGCATATTTCAGAAATTATTTTAATTTTTCACTGAGAGACTAAAATAACACCGTCCTATATTTTTATGATAGGTTTCACGAAATTTACTTTTGGAACTAAGTTGCTTATTTGATAGCCACGGCGTGTTTTCGATTTTTCACTTGTAAGTTGTAAGTCTAACTGTTTTTAAACAGATTCTAGTTTCCTACAATATTATCTAAAAAGGAGGGGAGTGGGGAGATATAAATTCATAAATGGTTCATTATACATTTTTCACAAATTTCATTTCCTTTGTTTTGTTGGTGACGATCCCTAATTTAAAATATTTTTTTTGGGCTAGGGAGTGTACATAGGATCCAATTTTTGTTGTTGTTGTAGTTTATCTTTAAGAGTATGAAAACTCATTTCAGTATTAAGCACATAATCCGTATTTGTCATTTCAGTAAAATAACATTTTTATCATATAGTCATCACACAATCAAGTTATGTAACTCTCTTACCTTATTTCCAGTTGCTACATTATTTAGGGATGTTGTGTCCTTGCAATTTAATGGGGATATTGGTTTCTTGAGTTATTGTTGTTGCTGCCTACTTATATCTGAGTTTAGAGTGTGTGTTCTATATAATCTGTCTAATTAAGTGATGTTGAGTTGATAGCACAGATAGCGTCGCAGGAGAGAAAGAAAGATGTTACGTACTTAAAAACTGTTTATTCTGTAGAAATATTTTTTATTATATTTTTTAAAGTGTGAATTTATGTTACTTTAGAGAGAAAAATAGGAGAATGTTTGTCCTTGATCATTTTCCTTCTTGGTGGATCAAAATAGGCTTCTATATGATTATGATGTTTACTTTATAGAGAAAAGTGGGAGAATGTCTATCCTCATCATAAATTTAAAAGAAAACAAGGAGGATTGTAATAATGGAGGAAATCAATATTTGACAACACTTGTGGATGAAGCACCTTCCAACGTCATGAAGCATAAGGTTGTTTTAGCAAATTATTTCTCAGTTCTAAAATAATTAAAGCATTTATATATTTTTTTAATAATTGATTTTTTTTAATTATATCATTTAATTAATATTTTTTATATAATTTTTAATGTAATATTTTTTATTATGTATTTATGATATTGATAATAAATTAATATATAACTATAATTTGATAAAAATAATATTATTTTTTTTATTTATATATTTTTTATAATATACGTAAAATTGTCAAAAGATTCAATTATTTTGAAATGAAAGAAATATCATATTAGAGATTATTATTGAAAATAAATAAAGAATCTTAAAGAGATAAAGGAGTATAATGATAATTTTATCTATGATCACGACAAAAATATTTTTAATACATAGGAGAGCATCAGATAATGATACTTGCTTTCCCTTCCAAGTCTGAACAAATTATGTCTAAAGTGCCAACTTTTTGTATTTATTTTATGTTTTACGTTCTCATGGACCCTTGGTCACAAATAACACATATGCTTTGACTAAATTTATGAACAAGAAGTTTAAGGAAACTAATAGATTTACATCTAGTAACCTCGATGATTTATTTGACCATAATGCCAAACATATTGTCTATCCAACTAACAAGTGCAACTGTTTTTTTTTTTTTTTTTTTTTTTTTTCTAATTACGTTTTATTTACGGCAATATTTGCATTAAGCGGTGTTTTCCCGTGAATATTGTGGGATTGTTACGTTTAGCATAGCTTATTACATTTAACATCATTCAACCATATGTGTGTATTAGATAATTGTTTTAACGTGACATAATGAAGGACAAATTTTACTATAGAAAATTGCTATTGAAGTTAAGACTTTACAACAAGGAAATGAAGGAGGGTAAATGATAAGAAATAAATTAGAGACAAGTTCTATACCTATATCCACTCATCTATATTTATCGATAAACGTGTATATCATGTTTTGGTGTATCATTTTATTCTTCCTATTTTATCCTTCTACATGCTATTTTTCTTGTGAAAAAAAAAACTTTACATGTTATTGGAATTGTTCTTTGACTAATTTTTAAAGAACATTGATCTCCATCGAATAATAATCTATTTTTAGTGTTAAAATAGGCTGTTCAATTTGCACCAGATTGATCCATTCTGCTATTTATTTTTTTTAAGTCCAATTAATAAGTCTGAATTATATGTGGGCTATAAAATTTATGTGTCAGTCCGTACTTTTTGAACCAGCCAATATATTTTATTTATAATTAAATTTATTTCTATCAAAATACAAAAATAAAAAGATAATTTTTTATCTTTAAATTTTCAATAACTAAACTTTTATTAAAAAAAAATTGAATCTAAATACACGTTTTAATTCACATAACTAAGTTTAAAATTGTGATATGAACAATTCAAAAAATTAACACTTAGAAGTGAAAATAAAAAAAAATAAGAGTCGATAAATAATAAAAATTTACATTCAATTGTTAGTATGAAATATTTAATCCATGCACTTACATATAATATAAAAACTAAACTAAATAAATATTTAATTGTCACCAATAAAATAAATCTCAATAAATAAAATTAACACGTACAAAAATAAATAAATAATATTTATTTATTTAATTTTAATATGAAAATTTAACATGTGTGAATATATATAGTTTTTGTGATAATTATTTTTTATTAATATTAGTTTTTAATTTTTAATTAATAAACAGATCAAATATTAATTTTCTTTTTTTGCACTCAATAGTCAATAATATTATAATTTAAATTTAAATAAACATTTCATTGATGTGGGATACAGAGACTACCCAAAGCCCGAATGGGCTAGTCCATCACGGCTTCGGGTTTACGCGGGCAAGCCTAAAAAGTCCTACTTTAATATGATCTCAATATTTGATGCCAAAAATCTTATATTTTTAATTTTCTTTTCACCGATCTATATTGACAACTTTAATTACTTTGAAATGTAATAGGTGTTCAAGTGTCTTTGACTCCTTTGCCTTCTCACTTAAATGTATGTTTGGATCAAGATATTTGAAGAGAAGGAAAAAATAGATGAAGTGGATGTCAAATTAACAAATATTTGGTAGTTTTTTTTTCAAATATCTATTGTTATCATCTTATAAAAGTTAATTATTTTTTTGCAATTTCATAAGATTTTCATTCCTATTTTGTCTGACACATAAAAATATTAATATATTAATTAACACATAAATAAAATATATAATAAAATTTAATCATAAAAATATTAATACATTAATACATAAACAAAAATTATTACTAACATATAAATTTAACTGATTTGTATCGAATACAAATATATACTGAGTGCATGTAGCAATATACCTACCTTTATACCTATTAATGCGGATAAGCAAGATATATATTAATTTTATTTGTGGGCATCTGTTTCTACCCGCTTTGTTTTGGTTGCAGATTTTATTTGCGTACTATTTTTTTCATCTACACTTATTCTCACAAAATATATGTTTATATTTTTTTTTATAAAAGAATTTTAGAAAGCGGACGGTGATATATGATGCAAATATTTTTAATAATATAAACATTTGCCAATTAGATCTTACAAATCACTTATTTGTTATTCCGTTGGGTTTGTTGTATCTTTTATTCTATATATACACAATACAGATATAATATGAAATTGAGAATAAATAATATTTGTAGAAATATTATACACCATAAAAAGATAATATTTATATTATATATATATAAAAGCATAAAATATAAAAACCACTGAATTTGAACAAAATGTACAAAAAAATGTAAACATATTTTTTTCAGTTGACAACAAATGTAAAAAAAAAAAATCATTTGTGTAAAAAAAAAAGGAAGAAAAAGAAAGTAAAGAAGAAATATCTTGAAAAGTCGTTTAACACAAATTCCATTTCATTTCCCTGAATTTTGTGTTGCAGAGATCTTGCCTCCTTCTCATTTCCTCACCCTTTTTTAACCTTCCTGCTCCCATTCACTTCCAACCATCAAACCCTAACCCTATCGATTTCTCAATTTTGAATCTGAGTGATGATGATGAATCACACGTCGCCGTTTTGATAAACCGTATGTATGTATGTTGATCGAGGTTCCTTAATCGATTGCATGGGTTTACATAATGCCTCAGCTTCGTAGTGGAGTTCGACGCGCTCGTGTTGCCGCCGTAGCTCAGAAAGAATCCAAACCACCGAAGAAAAACGTGGCGGCGAGGGGGAGACCCAGAACTAGATTGGCGGCGAAGAAATCGGAGCGTGAGAATCCGTTGAAACAGTTATTGAATCCTCCTCCTGATACTTACGTTGAACCACCACCACCGAACGTGAACGTTATAGAACAAGGTGTGGGTGCGATGGTTGATGAAAGAGGTGGTGGATTGAGTGCTAATAAGGACAAGGCTGTTGCCGTTGCTCCAGAGGAAGATGCCAACACTCCACCTCTTCCTGATAAGGTGTGATGATTTTATATTTCTTGATGTTACTGTGTTAGTTTAATGATTGTATTTATTGATTACTGATAATTTGTTAGTGTTTTTAATTGAGGACTAATGTAATTGTAGTTGATTATGTCACTTTGTCTTTCTTGATGTTATGCTGTTAGTGGTTGTATTTCTTGTTTCTTGATTATGATGATGTTTTGTTAGTGTTTTTAATTAAGGACTGATGTTGATGTATTTAATTGTTTCTTGTTCTTTTGTTTATTTGATTTAATGAATTTTGGATTTCAATTTTAAAGGTTCAAGTAGGAGGATCGCCTCTTTACAAGGTAGAGAGGAAACTTGGTAAAGGTGGATTTGGTCAGGTTTTTGTTGGCCGTCGTGAGCGAGCAAATGCTCCTGGAGCTATTGAGGTATGTTTCTCTTTTGACATCTGGGCTCTGTTTGTATCTTGATGAAGGGTTTGTTACCTTCTGATTTGATTGAGACTGATTTGGCCTTTTTGAGTTAATTTCTATCTGTCATTTCCAGGTTGCTCTGAAATTTGAACATAGAAACAGTAAAGGTTGCAGCTATGGCCCTCCTTATGAGTGGCAAGTATACAAGTAAGTACCATCTTTTTACATTATTTTGTAAATTTATTTGACTTTAGTCATTAAAGTATTGTGAATGAGAGCCTCGACAAAACTATTCTAGTTGTTGTCGTCTGACCAGGAGGCCATAGGTTTGAGTTGTGGATCCAGTCTCTTGCATATGCAAGATAAAAGTGCCTCTACAATAGACCCACAATGGGTCCAACCCTTCTATAAACTCTTCTGTGGTGAAAGCTTTATAGCACTGGGTTGTCGTTCTTTTTGAATTATGTTTTGTGATCAACTCAATATAGTTAAAGTTTGATTTTTATGTTCTGTCAAAAGCACCCTTGGTGGTAGTCATGGAATACCTAAAGTACACTATAAAGGAAGACAAGGAGAGTATTATGTGATGGTATGATCTATTCCATACAACAAATACTGTACTATCTAGTCGCCAACTTAACAATTCATTTATTTCATCTATATTGCAGGTTATGGACATTCTTGGTCCAAGTTTGTGGGATGTATGGAATACCTCAGGCCAATCGTGAGTATAATCTTAACTGTATCTTGGCTTCGTGGTTTTAGCTCTTGCATTAATTATAGGGTTAATGCCCATGTGTTTAGCAAATGTTATTTATATATTGATTTTATTTGCTTTTGGGCTTTCTTTTTTTAGCTTCACATCGAAGCAAGTTGACTGGTTTTAATATTATTTTCTTCAGAGGACATGGTAAAGTGGATATACAAAGAAATTAATTAAACGCAACATTTGAGTGACAAATAGTTTATATGTTCTGTTTTACTATATGTTTTCTTGACATAGTTCTTCAGCTTCTAAATATCCCAATTTCTGCTTTTAATATAAAGAACTACTTTTGTGAAGAACTATTGTAGTTTGGTTCACTGTATGCTTTTTACACACCCTCCCTCGTGGATACTTTGAATATTCGGGTGGATTATGGTAGAATTGTTACAGTAACTATTTTTCTTGTTTTTTCTCTGGCTTACTTGTTTTTGCTTTTATATTAATAAAATGTTTAGGATGTCTCCTGAAATGGTGTCGTGTATAGCTGTTGAGTCCTTATCGATACTAGAGAAGTTGCACGCAAAAGGGTAAGTTATTTCGTCAATTTCTTCCTACTTAGCAAAATTTAAAATGTTTATAAGTTTATTTAGTTTTAGTTCTCTTCAATTCTAAACAATGAACATAATTTTTTTGTTACTTTTGTTCATTATAGTTATGTACATGGAGATGTAAAACCAGAAAACTTTTTACTAGGTCAGCCCAGCACAGCACAGGAGAAGAAGTTGTTTCTTGTTGACCTTGGATTAGGTTAGTGGGTGCAATTATATGGTTCATGTGTATTTAAGTTACCAATCTTATAATCCATTTGTAATTTTTATTCGCAGCAACAAAGTGGAAAGATTCCTCAAGTGGAAAGCATACTGAATACGATCAACGCCCTGACATGTTTAGGTTTTCTTTATTTCACTTCTTTTGTTTTCTTCTTTCTATTATACTCAATTGCATTTTTTCCTATTACTTTTATTATTTTATTCTTAATGCTTTTTACTCATTTGTATGGTTATCTATATGATCTTCACAACCGTATCTTTTTATGTAGAGGGACTGTTCGATACGCTAGCGTTCATGCCCATTTGGGAAGAACTGCCAGTAGAAGGGATGATCTTGAATCACTTGCATACACACTAATCTTTCTTCACAGGGGCCGATTACCGTGGCAAGGTTTTCAGGTACATACATTTTTTATATGCTTACCGAGTACTATACTTTGCAAGTTGTATTCCTTGACCTGCTATGTTTCAATTGTTACCTTGTCTAGGGTGATGGCAAATCCTTCCTCGTTTGCAAAAAGAAAATGGGAACATCTCCTGAGATGCTGTGCTGCTTTTGCCCTGCTCCTTTTAAGCTATTTCTCGAGACTGTGGTGAACATGAAATTTGACGAAGAACCCAACTATTCGAAGCTAATATCCTTGTTTGATGGTATGCTCGGACCCAATCCTGCGTTGCGACCAATTAATACTGAAGGTGCTCAAAAGGTAGGTGTTGTGTACTCTAAAGTTTCTGGCTTATTTTTTCTTTCCCTTTTCTGGTTGCCCATCGTATTCATCGAAGTGTCTATGTCTACTCAAAATCTAAATTTGGTAGGTTGGGCAAAAGCGGGGTAGATTGAATGTTGATGCAGATGATGATTCACAGCCCAAAAAGAAGGTCCGTTCAGGGATTCCTGCTTCGCAATGGATTTCAGTTTACAATGCTAGACTACCGATGAAACAAAGGTAAAACACTGCAATAATTCTTTCTAGCTCATTCAATCCTGCAATCAAATATGTGAGGTTGAACACGAGTATGATATTATCTTTATGAGTCAATTATGACTTTTAAATGGGTTGCATTTTAGGTATCATTACAATGTGGCAGATGGAAGATTAGCACAACATATTGAGAGAGGGATTGCTGATGACCTTCTTATTAGTTGTGTATCATGTTGTTCAAATCTATGGGCACTTATCATGGATGCTGGAACTAATTATTCCGCTCAAGTTTACAAATTGTCACCATTATTTTTACACAAGGTGGAATATGCTGTATGCCTTGCTGTTTTTCAAGTCTAATTTGATGGGATTAATCTTATCTATATGACATTGTTTCTTTGCAGGAGTGGATCTTGGAACAATGGGATAAGAACTACTACATCACTTCCGTTGCAGGGGCCAGTAATGGCAGCTCTGTTGTGGTCATGTCAAAAGGTTTGATAGTTTCTTGTATAGTTTTTATTGGTTTTTCTCTGCCTCTGGCGTGTGCAGCTTTCTATTGATTTTGTCCACAGTCCTTGGCTCTTTTTTATTTTTAATCTGCGTTCCTATTACTGCTTTTGTTTGGTGAAAGGATCTGTATTTCTGAAGGCCTCTATGTAAAATGATTCAAAGTTGTTCTCAGATTTTGTGTTTTGATCTAATTTCTGCAGGTACGCGGTATACGCAACAATCATACAAAGTAAGTGAATCTTTCCCCTACAAATGGATAAACAAGAAGTGGAAAGAAGGTTTTCACGTCACCTCAATGGGTACTGCTGGAAGTCGCTGGGGTATAGTTATGTCTCGCAATGCTGGATTCAGTGATCAGGTTTGTTGCTGTTGATTTGTATTATTTTCTGCCACTATACCTCATTTCCTGTCATCGTTATTAACCTTTTAAATTTAGGTGGTGGAACTTGATTTTCTCTATCCAAGTGAAGGCATCCATAAACGTTGGGATAATGGTTATAGGATTACAGCAACTGCAGCCACATTGGATCAATCTGCACTTATATTAAGTATCCCGAGGAACAGGCCTGGTGATGAAACTCAGGAAACTCTGCGTACATCTCAATTTCCCAGTGCTCATGTTAAGGTAGGGCAAGGTGAATGACTAGTTGATTTTTTGAGGTTAATAATATGACTGGTCCTCTCATTCTTGGTTATTTTTGTGTTCAGGAAAAATGGTCAAAAAACCTTTATCTTGCCCATTTGTGCTATGGGCGCACAGTATGCTGATTTCCTATACCATCAGAAATTAATTGACAAAAGAATTATGGATTGTCTGCTGCGTTTATCATATAACATCTTTTTGTAGGGACTGATGATTGTGCCAGCAGAGAACCATATTTGTTCTCTGTTGTATAGCTTATTATTCTGTTCTCTGCCCTTTTATTGTATGCTTTATTACTTTGGTATTGGAATTTGGCAGAGTAATGTATGTGGTTTTAGCTTTATACATGTTTCATTGAATTGAATATGTGTATACCAACCGATTTTATCATTTTGTTTCCGTGTGCTTAATGCAACTATGCAAGTAGTGATATCAATCAGGTATCTTGGCCAGATTTCCAGGTTTATCTCAGTTGTGAACTTTTAATCAGACAAAAATAAAAATCGTTCTAAAAAATTGACAAATTTTATAAAAAATTATTAATGTTTTGAAAACCAAGCTACAAAGGGTTCAACGCGTGTATGGCGATATTAGTATATTTGGGAATATACTACATATCTTCTAGTTCCTTGGTATTTGACTCAAATTTGATTTGAGTAATGAATGTACAAAACTTCACCTAATAAGAAAACTAACGAGAATTGAGTCTAGTAAATTTGGGTTTGAACCTCTCCTAAGAGTAGGAGAGTTAGGAGAGGAACCATGGAAGCTATCGCAATAAAATAGAGTAAAGTGAAGTGAGATGATACGTAATAAAAGAGTTTAGTGATTTGTACGGGGATATAAAAAATAATTGCCTTATAAATTATAATCTCAATGTGATAAATATCTTGATACATTTATCTTTTACCTATTATTACATTGAAGAGAATAACATTATATTTATATTAAGTGTATTTTCCTCCTTTTTATTTTGAAGGAGAGTTTTATATTTATGATTCTATGCATAGTGAACCAAATCTTAAAACTTATTCTTCCGATTTTAAACAAAATATATTTGGGAATATTATTAATCGTGGTATCTCTAAGATTTCAATTTAGTAAATATCTTCACTGTATTTTAAATTTTAATTTTTACATATTTTTTTCTTTTTTTAAGACTTTACATACGTTAGATAATACTTGTTTTAAAAAACCATGTGGCTCGTTTTCTTCATATTTTGAGCTGTATTCTTTTTTTAAAAAGGAATAATAACTAACATCATAAACTCACACAAATGCATAAATTCCCCTTGATTAAGTCAACCTTAAGCAAACCAACTTCTCATAATTTCTTAATCCAATCATTATTTCTTCAATCAAAAATCAAAATGAGATGTATGCAACAAGTGTTCAATATGTAGGAGACGTATGCAATAAGAAATTAAGTATCACAACAATGCAATAAGAAATTAAGTACCACAACCATCTTTTCTTATTATAAACAAAAAAAGTATCGCAACAATCTATTGACTTGGGTCACAGATAATGTGGTGACAACCCATTTTTTTCTTCTTTTGATATAATATAAGAAACTACAATTTATTTTCGTTTTATCGTCTTTATTTTGGTTACTTCCATTTTATCACCGCATCCAAAGTGCAAGAAATTTTCATTATTACTCTCAACATTCTTTTCTCCCTCAACCTGTAATAGCGGTTATAAATATCTAGTGTGATGATGAAATCAATGATTCTCATTCACAGCCAGTGTACAACTAGTTTACAATGCATAACCCCTTTTCTCTAACGAGGTCACTAGAGGAAGAACTATGAAAGAACTTGGTATAGCAGCAGCAGATATGAAGGTATTCAGAATAATAAAAGTAAACCATATTTTATTATTATCATTAATTGTGAAAAAGCACACTGAAACAGCTCAAGAAAAATATTCCCTTGCAGATGTTCAAATATAGAAAAACATTATGAGAAATATTCCTTCTACATATACTTAGCTAAAATGGCCTCTACAACACCTTGAGCAATAGGATGATAACACTCTCGAGCCTCAGAAAAGAGTCTTTTAGCAAACACTTTGTCATCTTCATTGCCAATGCCTTTCACAAGTGCAGTGTAAAGTGGACGGAGATACTTCATCCTTCCAACTTCTTTTAAGGTTTTCTCCACTTCACTATGGTAAGCTTTGCATCCACATGAAATAGCCAGCTGTAGAAATGACACCTTTACCTCATAATCTTTTGATTCAGATAGTTTGTAGTGTGAATCCAAGGCTAAGACCTGCACAGCATGTATTATACAACTTAATAAATTTGCCAATCTTTTACTAAGCACTACTAGTATGTTTATTGTTCTTTATTTTATATCTTCCTTTTTGAAGAGCTTAAAGTGGACCAAACAGCCAAAGAACAATATAATATGAAAGGAGGCGCATGATATTCAACTGATATAATGTAATGGGCAACAAATGATGGCATTAGCATATGGATTGTCTTCTGTGTAGCACTCACACTTCAATTCAAAGGCGTGTTTAATGTCCAACACGTGTTGGTCAAACACCAACACTATATTGATATATTCAATCACTTTTATTTTCTTAGACTATTATGGGTAACTGCTTGCCGATGTCAGTGATGTGCCTGGTGCACGTGCCTATATAAGTGCTTTATAGCGGTCATTCTCCCATAAAAAAAAAGTATATAATAAGAGATTAGAATAATAATGAGCAGCATGTGCTAAAAGGGGATTGATAGTGGAGTTGAATTTCTCTCAAAAGAATTATGCTTGGGTGAATTGTTGTTTTAAAGGTGAATATTTCATGAGGTCGTGCAATTCTCAAAAACCGAAGTTGTGATAACCAAAGGTTAATATTTGATGACGAGTTTAGGAAAAAATATGCAAACTTGCAAAGAGCATCAAAACAATAACTAGGTTTATAGTATGCAAGAGCTAAGAGAAATTAGCATTCATATTCTTCCCGTGATTTTTAACGAACAACCAAACACGTATTTACAGGCTTGTGACTCAAGTATTCTTCAGTATTTTAGCAGAAAAAGGCAGTGACAAACCTATCAAATCCAATAAAAATGTGTGAAACTAACTGACTTATAAGACTGAAAGCTATGCTTTCCAGGCCATAAATCACTTATGTCCATCTATGAGGCATTTCATTTAATATCCAACTGATATAGCAATAAAGAGGAGTTCCTTTAAGAATTAAGAGTGCGGCTATTTTGACAAATGCCACGTAAGAATGAGCAGCTCATAGACATCAAGTTACCAAATAAGGGAGGAAACAATGTTGTCAAGACCACAATCTAAATCATAAGATCGTACGATTTTGTCACCTCAGAGCGAGCTTGACCGTATGAAAAATTGCATGTTTTTTTCTTCATGTGTCTGTATTTTTGTTTTTTTTCTTTTGGGTATGTTTGCGATTTAACAGCACCATCCCCGATCCTAGGTAGGATTTCGATCGTAACAACAATGGCGGAAACAGAAGGTCATTACAAAATTGTGAAAACAGTATACCTGAGAAACTTCAATGGATTTCGGCAAGTTATCCAAGTAGAGCTCCCACTCTTGACCTTGCCACTCAGCAACTTCATCCTCCCTTGGCATCCTCCCATTTACGGATTCATTTGCCAGCGATACAATCATTTGATACACACTGGACTCAGGCTCAAAAGCATCAGATGGGATGCCAGTACCTTCTGTCCACAGTACTAGGTCAATCTGATTCTCTATGCCAGGGATGTTTGTTTTAAGAAAGTCAAGGAACGTTTCAGTATCAATCGATTTGAACTTGAAGGTGGCAATGTATTTCTTCAGAAACTCATCAAATGCAGGTCTCCCAACCTGTACATTCAGCAAGAAAATTCACAGATAAATAAGTACAAGATTAACTCCAAAATGACAAAACATATATGTGTTCTTCAACCCAAAAAAACAAGACAAGGTATGAGCATAATTTAATAATTTCAGCTTTTCGTAAATGAAGAATGTCCTTAAAACACGGAAAATAATCAAGAATATGAAAGTGAGCTTTATACATAATTACATATAGGAACAAGTAAACAACTACAAATACCTGGCGTTCAATGCGCAACAAGAACTGGAAACCTTTCTCATATGGAACTTGAGAATATGCATCATCGGGGTCAACTCCTTCCTGATTATTTTTTAGCTTAGTCAACTCCATATTGTCCTTGAACCTCTCTACATCCTCATTTAAACCCCTCCAACCAATTCCAATATTCAATGCGGCTCTTTTCTCTCCCTGTACAGCCTCCACAATCCTGCGCTCTGCATACGTAGTGAAGCCCTAAAACCGCATTCAATAATAACTTAGTGGTCACATATTTAACTTTGCTAGGAAAAAACCACAATCAAAATCAGTTTTTAAAGTAAATGTATGTGACCAATTGTTCACTGTGTCAGCTAAGGAAATAAACAACTTAAGACAAAATACCAAAGCAAGGTTTTTTGCATTGCCAAGTGAAAACCAATCAAAGGAAGAATGCAAAAGCCAACAAAGATTACATCTTTAATAGGAAAAAGAGTACTTATATTAGTACATGATGTTTTCCATGTACTTATATAAAACATGTCTGGTGTTAGACATGTGTCGGGGCAGACACCGACATCAACAAGTATGATTACATTCAACCACTTACATTTTCTTAAATTATTATTGGTGACTATATACCAGTGTCAGTCTCGTGTTTCATATTTGTGTCATTGCTTCATAACTCAACAAATTTATCACAATTAAATTTCAAGACTAACGGCTATAACTTAGAGACACTAGCAAAACAGAATATGAAGAGACTGTAACAAATACTAAAGATATGATGAAAAGCAGCATTTTTATATTATAGTGATGTATGATACCTCATTGAGCCAGAAATGTTCATTGTTTTTGTTGGTAATCAAATTCCCAGTCCAACTATGAGCAAGTTCATGAGCCACAACCTGTGCACCAGTTGCATCCCCTTTAATAACAGTTGGTGTCAAAAACACCATCCTTGGATTCTCCATACCCCCATAAGGAAAACTAGGTGGTAATACCAACAAATCAAATCTCCCCCATTCATAACCTCCAAACAATCTCTCCCCTTCCCTTATCATATCCTCAGTCCCTTCAAACTCTTTAGCAGCCGAATCCAACACTTGATTCACAGCTTCAGCATAAACCCTAGTTCTTGGCCCCACTTCCCTATTATCAATTTCACCAACCGCAAATGCAAACAGGTAAGGTGGAATTGGAAGTTCCATAACAAACTCCTCCACAACCCTACCTTTTGTGGAAAATCCAAAAGACTCGTCATCATCCAACGGCGAACGACGCTCCACGTGTCTCGCAGCCATGACAGCCGTTAATTCAGCCGGAATATTAAGCCGAGCCGAATAGCATATTCTCACAGCTGGTGTATCCTGACAAGGGAAGATTGAACGTGCGTGAATGGCTTGACACTGAGTGTATACAAAAGAGTGTTTTTTGTTGAAAGTTTGGGGTGGTAATAGCCATTGAAGAGCAGAGGAAGAAGGGGAGGTGGTATATTTGATGAGAAAGGAGGTGTGATTAGAAAGAGTGAGGGTGAGTTTAGAACCTTTGATTGGGTCTGGGGTTTGAGAGAGGTCAAAAGGGATTGGGGTATTGTTGGGGGATTGAGGATCGATGATTGAGTGGATTTGGAGGGAACGAGTGTCGAGTGAGAAAGGACCAGAGTAAGGGTTTTGGAGAGTGAAAAGTGAGGAAGCGTGAATGGTTGAGGTTTGGAAATCTAAGTAGAGAGTGAGGGAAATGTGGGTTGTTGGTGAGTGAGTTGAGTCTGTGAATGAGTGTGGATCAACTGGTGCCATTGTTTCTTTGTTATTGGAGAATGGTGAAGAAGGAACTCAATAGTGTGATGATATATTTATTTTGTACTATAAAACAGTGGGAATGGAGAATATGAAAAGATTGTTAGTGCTATTATCTTTTCTTAAACTTGATTGAGGTTGATGATGATGCTTTGATTCCTTTCTTAATGGCAGGACAGAGGCATAAACTACTGTTATATTCTTATTTAGGTGTTTTTTAGGCAAATGACTTTTATCTGTGATCAAAAATGGAAATTTAATGTCCTTATATATAAGCACACAAAAATTATTCCTTAATTTAAGTGTATCTTCAAATTATTAAATGCATTTTTTTTTCTAAATAAATCTCTAATTAGTTCTATTAATTATTTTTAAATTAAATTATTCTTTTAGTTCTTTAATTTATTTGTTGTTTTCATTTTTACTTGTTCTTTGATTTATTTGTTGTTTTTATTCTCTGTTATGTTTTGATTCCTTAATTATACTTCTTTTTAGTCAAATTGGTCGGTTAATTTTTATCCAAAAAAATTTAGGTTTTGAACGTCTTTCATCTTACAATATTCAAACCTATAAATTTATTATTTTATTGGCATAATTGCTCATGCGCTCCCTTACCTTAATTTCAAGAAACACTTCAGACTTTTATCTTTTTTTTTCTTTCCAATTTGGTATTTTATTTAATTTTACGTAACAATTTGATCTTTTATGTCTTAAAATATCAACAATTTTATCCTTTTTTAACAAAAATTCATCAAATTTTTCAAATAAAACCCATGAAATTAATTATCATCTTCGATATAATGCACATTTCGTCAAATTCATAACTCAAATCTTCAAATAAACTCATATTTTTATTCTTTATTTGATGAATTTGAAGTTGTTGGATATGGAAATATGAATTTATTTGATTGAATTATGCATTTGATAAATATATGAGTTTTCTTGAAATTGGTATTGAATTTTATGAGTTTTTTTTTTTAATATTTTGATTAATTTTCTAAGTTTTTGTAAAGAAAAGATAATATTGGTAACATTTTAATATATAAATGATCAAATTGCTACTTAAAATTAAATAAAAGACTAAATCGAGAAAAAAAAAAATATAAATGACTGAAGTGTTACATGAAATTAAATTAAGGGACCGCATGAATAATTATGCCTATTTCCTTTGATCTAAAAAAGTAGAAAAAGTTTATCAAATCTATGACTTTCAAATTCATAACATTTCAAATTCATAACCTTTCAAAAAAATTAAAAATTCCAAAATTCATTTTTTTTTCGTTGTCTTTGTTTGAACTTTCACCACAAGAAAAAAAAAAGTAGAAAGATGTTGTAATAAGTAGAAGAGATGAATTTGATTTGGATAATTAATGTGAACAAATATGAACCCAAATTGAAAAAGAGGTGTGAATGTTGATGTGAAATATGAATATCTGAAAGCATGAGAGAGATGGGTGGAGTTGTATTAGATCTAAGTCTTTTTTGAATTTGAGTTTGAAGATTATGATTTTGGATTTGAAAGTTGTGAGATTAAACAATTATAATTTCATTATTGTAGGAGATTTATGCGTTTGAAATTTAATTTGTTAGGAATTGTAATTTTACGCAATATATTGTTCCAATTTGTATAAGATGAAGAAAATGAAGAAGATGAGTGGGTTCAAAGTTATGAAAGAGTAATGGGTTTCGAGTTTTTTCATTCTTAATTTTTATGAGTTTGAAAGGTTAGATTTGAATTTGTATGTTATAAATTTGATGAATGTGTGGATTTTTAAATAGAATGATATCATATATTTTATGGTTTGTGGCTTTGTGAGATAAAGGAGATGATATGCAATATATATTTATACAAAACTTAACATTTTTTTGACATAAATGAACGAAAATGATCAATTTGACTGATGAAATTACACTTAAAGAAACAAAACAAAACGAAAAATAATTAGATAATCAAAAAATAAGTTAAAGGGTTAAAAGTAATTTAGTCCATCTTATAACATGAAGAGTCAAAATTAACTAGTGAGATATGCAATACATATTTATATTTAGGGATGATAGAGTACCATAAGTGTATGAGAATTTATGTATTTAACTATATGAAAGTTCAAATTATATTTTTTTCTTATACAAATTTTTATTTAACTATATAATTTTTTGTTGTTTTAAATTCGTCACTCATTTTTTAAGGCTTATGAAGTGAACCGATACTTAAAAATTGTTCAAAATTATAATTATGATAGATGTTGTTTTGTGAAAATGGAAGATTATTGTTCGCCTCGCTTCATTTTTCAGAGTTGAGAAAGTGATTTGATTTATGCTCATTTGACGACAACCAGAGAAAACGAATATACGCAACCCAAATCGAATTCGCCAAACCTACACCAATTAAATCATCATCTCAAATGTAAAGATAAAATAATTATTAACTTATACCTCTGACAAGTGTTGTTAATCATTATTATAATGATTTTTAAGCATTAAAACATAGTGGGCCATATCTGTTGGTCCAATTAGACCTATCAAAACGGGCTACCCGGCCCATTTAGGGCCGACCCTAACGGGTTGCGGGCTTCTTCGGATCGGGCTAAAAAGCTCTGTTTTAATATGGGCTGTTAAAATACTACCCGAGCCCGGCCCTAGACGGGCTGCGGGCTGGGCGGGTAGCCCGCATATTTTTTTTTATTATATTTTTAATTTTCTTGTGACTCTTTTAATTTAAAAATTTTCTTCATGCCCATTTAAAAACAACTTAGTTCTACATGCTTATTTAAAAACAACTTATATGATATTCTAGTTTGTATGTGAAAGTGCCGTCACATTTCATTTCAAAATAGGATTTGTACTTTGTTGTGTCTTTGTAAATTCTTAAAAAAAATTGGAACCGGTCCAATTTAATTTTTGTTTGTTTGGACCTTTTTTTTTAAGACCAATTTTACTTTTTAAAAAAAAAAAAATTGATTATGCGGGCTGCGGGCTACCCAGTACCCATACGGGCTAACCCTAATGGGTAACGGGTTTATTCGGACCGGGCTCAAAAGCCCTGAAAAAACTCGGGCTGAATTTTTCTGGCCCAAGCCCTATGTTTTAGCGGGCTGGGCGGGCCGGCCCATTCGGGCTAACCCATTTTGACAGCTCTAGGTCCAATATACAACTCAACTTATTTGTGAAACCAAAAGTGGTAAGTTTTCACGAGAAAGTGATCTACTCTATTAGTTTTATTATAAACGACTTTGGTTTTACACATATTAATAAAAAATGTATAAATGAAATAAAATGAATAATATATTTAATAAAGTACCCTTATCATGTAACGATGTATTTACTATTACTATAAATGTAAAACATAATATATTGACTTGAAAATGACACAAATAACATTAATTAAAGAATACAATTGAAAAATAATAATTAATATTGCATTAAAATTTTAAAGAATAATTATTTCGGGACAAAACTTGTTGAAAAATGAAGATGATGAATATTTATATGTTTGTCTTGTGTCTGCAAAATTGAGTTTCTTTTGTTATTTATTAAAAAAATTATTAATAATTCTACATAAATTGTTGTTAAATATTAGCCCAACTAATAAATGTATATATTGTTAGGTTGAATATCAAATTTAAATTCGAATTAAGTAATTCGCAGTTATATGAATTAATTATGATGATATTTATTATGTCATGTAAGATAAAATAAAATAAATTATACATAAAATTACGCCGATGTTCTTAAAAAATAATTTTATAAACATATTAAAAATATAAATAAGAAAAAATGAAAGAAAAAAAGTAAAGAATAATTTTTATAAATATTTTACAAGATAAATGATAAATTTTGAAAAAAATTAAAATATAAATTACTCAAATAAAAAAAAAAGACGATAAAAGACCAAATATTACACTTATAATAGTAAAATAAATTACCTATAAATCTTTTAAAATTGAATCTATACAGTATGTTATGTTTAATCATTATTTATATATAACTCGGACAAAGTGAACAATAAACTAGGAATTATTAGGACAAAATATAATAACATAAAAATATTAATACCGACAATAAGAATACATTGTCATCTTTAAGTTTTAACTCTCACAGATATCAAAATTATAAGGAAGAATTGGAATCTAAAACTTGATAATTGTACCTAAATTTACAAGTTATTTACGGCGGACAAAAAAATACACCGTCAATAATAATAATAAAATATATTGAGTAAACAAAAAATAATAATAAAAAAAACAGAGAAATAATAAATCGGTATTTGGCGCACAGAAAAGAAGAGAAAAGAGGAAAAGAAGAAGAGGCAACGAGAAGCAGAGAGCAAGAGAGTTCGGTAATCTGAAATTGGAAATTGGAAATTGGAAGAGAGAAAGAGAGAGAGAGATGGATGACTACACGCGAGAAATGATGGACCTCAAAACACTCGTCACTCGCACTCTCGAAAAGAAAGGCGTTCTTGCCAGGATCCGCGTATGTTCTCTTCAATTAGGGTTTTCTCTTTCTTCTCTCTTTCATTCATTCATTAGATCCAATTCTTAGGGTTCTTTAATTCTTCTTTCAGGCTGAACTCAGAGCTAGCGTCTTCGAAGCTATCGAAGAAGAAGATCGTGTCATCGAAAAAGACCAAGGTTTGCCTCCTGCATTGTTAGGTAGTTGCAACGATCGCGCTAAACAGCTTCACGCTTCTCCTTCTGGTTCGTACCTTCCCTCTTTTTTCCTTCTAACTCTTTTCATCTTTCTATTTTAGCTAAATTCAATTGTATTAATTTATGTTGTTGCAATATTCTACTACTTCATGTTATATTCAATTGGATAATTGTTATAAGTTGAGCTTCAATTGCTTTAATTCAGTTATTATTATAATATAAATTGAGCTTCATGTATCCGATCTGACCTGCGTCTGTTTGGATAAACTGTTTAGTTATTAAGCTGTTATCATATCATATGAGTGCTTATGCATTACCTATTTTTGTAGTAAAAGATAAAATATAGTCATGTTGGTTTTATATAAGCTATTAATTGTTTGGATAGGTTCTCCGAAACATTCTCACTGGTGCTTATGTCAGTAGATAAGCTCAAATAGGCCAATCCAAACAGGCTCGAGTTAGGGGGTTGACAATGAGAGTAGCATTATGTTTGGAGATGCTCATGTTTCGTAATGCTCATTTTCAATCTGTTATGAAATGCACCTCATTGAAACCATTGTTTCCTTTTTGATATTCACCATGCAGGTAGACTCCTTACTGCACTCATATGTGAATACCTTGACTGGGCACAGCTCAATCACACACTTAAAGTTTATCTTCCAGAATGTAATTTGGTAATAGATCCATCTGTATTTATTATGTTGTTGCTTTTTGTTGATTCCTGTTATGTTGTTTTTTTACTTGACATGGTTTATTTCTTGCAGGAAAAGGATTTTTGGAAGGCTGAGTTGAAAGAATTTAGTAGCAAAAATGGATACGATCTCAACAGAAATGGAGACAGTCCTGTACTTCTGGATGTGCTTGAAGGATTCTTGAAATTTGAGGTTTTTCAGTTAGTTGCACACATGATGTCATTCTTTCATTCTTTACTCTGCTGTTTTTTCAACCGAGCTTTCTAGTTTATGGTTTTTGTACTATATCATATGCCGTGAGGGGTTTTCTATTCTAAACTAATGGAATTAAGGATTGCATATGCTGCACTTTTATTTAGTTTTGTTAGATTGAACCCGAGTAAAACCTTTTTGTTGACACTCTGAATTTCTTCTGGTCAAGCTAGAAAGCACTTGCCATGTTTATTGTCATAGCTTGTGAACTTGTCTCCTTGCACCTGTGTTCTATGTTGTTTGTAGTGTGATAACACAAGCTTCATTAGCTTGAAATCCTATTACAACTTGAGTTATCTCAAAATGTTGGCAGGTACTTAGACTTGGTTAATTATGAATTTTAGAATTGTAGAGGTGAAATGTTGTAATTTGAGCCTTATGAAACTTCATATTTGGAGATTTAGGAAGGGAAATTATTAACTGTGGTTAAAATTAAGGAGACAGTGATATATAGAACCAGGTGAAATGATATTGTTTGCTAATGTAAAAAATGACCTTGAAATTTTAGAGTATGATAACTTGAAATTAATTCCTTGATTGAATGACCTATATGCTACTGCCTGATTTTTGTGGTGATTTAGAGATCCTTTACTGTGTTGTACAGTGAATGTGTATATGCACCCCCATGTAGCTGCAAACTAATATGTAAAGACAAATCGGAGATCAGTTGTTTAGTTAGAACTGTACAGGAGTTGCTACTCTCAGTCAATGATAGTGCATTTGCGATTTTGTCACTTGACATGTGCAATATAAAAAATAATGATCTGAAAGCGACATATATCAGAACAGTTGGAAATGTGTATTTACTATTGATTGATTGCATGGTGATTTCGATTTGATAGAACTTATCCCAAGCAAGGGCTAGCGGTAGGAGGTTTACTACTTCAGAAACTGAACCTTTGCCAAACTCAGAATCACGGAACATGCGTAGGCATTCATCATCATCTGTTGCTGGTGGCTTACCTCCACTAGGAAGGTGCATAGTTGACCTTAAAGGACCATCTGTTTAAGCTTTAAAAAATGTTTTGAAGTTGTATAAAAGAATGATATATTTTTTTAGATATTTTTCGTAAAACAGTAGCTTTTTTTTTGTTTGCTTATTATTATAGAAAACAATTTGTTGGCTGAAAAGTATTCACAATTATAGTTTTTTTAGTTGCTACTCAAAGTAGCTTTTCAAAATATCCAGAAATCCTATTGTTTGTTCATATTAAGATTTTTTTCAGAAGCTTAATAGATTTTTTTATGAAGTGTTTTTTTCATTAAAATTGCTGCTTAAAACATTCTCTTCTTTCTCTACAAGGTTGTCTAATATTACCTTGTTACTATTTTATTTCTTGGTGTTACTACAGCTTCTCTATTTCTTTTTTAGTAGATAATTTGAAGTAACACATGTGCTTGTTGCAGGGCTGTTCCTTCGTCACAGGCATCTGGTGGGTATTTCCTGTGATTAACTTTTACAGTAATTTACTTGCATGCTTGGAAATTTCCTTTAATTTACACTCTAGCATTCAGATAGAAGAGGAGGACCCTCCGTGTCCGCATACAGGAAGGACGAGTACAATTGGCGATATGACAGCGATGAACTTCCCGATGATGTAATTCAAGCATCAAGTGCTTTGGAAAATCTTCAACTGGACAGAAAAGCTCGGAATCTAACATCATCTTGGCGGTTAGTCTTGATTCAATTCTGACAATAGTCTTTTGTCACACTACTCAAAGCATTCATATTTTATGACCATGTCAGCAGTTGGTTTTGATGGAACTCAAAACATTAAAAATAATCTTTCTCTGGTTGCCTTTGGTGCTGCAGACACGCTGGTGATGGAATCAGCGAAGATGATGGCAGGGCTGATCATGTTTAGGGAGAGATATTGTTTGTATGACCACATTCTGCCCCTGTACTGTATTGTGTATTCTGAATTTTCTACCTTTGGCGATGATTTAATGATCCCAGTTTATGTAAGATCATTTATATTGATATGATTTAGTGTTTTCTGTGAGTTTTTTCCTCTAACTTTTTTCTTTTGGGTCGTATTTGAGAATTTTATCTTCAGTGTGTCGATAATGTTAGCCCATGTTTGCCTAAGGAATAGTCGCCCAATTAAGTGCCATATATTGTTCAGCATCTAGTCTAGTGGATAATGTTTTGCGAGGGAAAGCTTGCAATCAAGGTAACCTTGCTTGCTAGGTTCTTTGGTTCTATTGTATTGCTTTAACAGTACTAGATTTTTTTTTTTGTCGACGATGTCAGAACATGTGGTTCTGAGTCCTCCCATTTTGGGTGCGTATTTAATGCGAGTCTCTTCAATAATGGGTATGTATACAGATTTGAGATATAATAAGCGCAAGGAATTGGGTTGGCAGCAGGCCCATGATTCATGAATGGTGACATTGTTCTCTGGCTTGATTATTGTTCCTTCACGGTGCATTTTGGATATCGTTTTGAAGTGATTTTTGCATAGACCTTTTTAGAAATTATTCTTAGTTTCTACAAGTACTTTTTGTGTCTTACAACTTACATGTTAGTATTTACTTTTTGTTTGGGAGAAAACTACTGGCATTTTGGATATCGCCCAAGTATTTATTACATGTGAAATAAAAATAGGATAAAACTTACAAATAGAATCTTAAGTACTGTTCCTGCTGTTGTCAAATTAAAATATAACAGATGGATTAATATTCCACATCAGACCCAGCAGCTTTGTGACTCGGGAATCGATCTGTTAGTGATGTTAATCCTTGTTTTCCCCATTAGCTGTTGCCCAGTTCCTCTCTTTTCGTAGTGTTACTGTAGTTCTTATGTTCATATAGGTTTTTGAATATTGGTTACGTTCGAGTTTTGGGATAAATGTAAATCCGTTTCCACTCCCATTTTTCATTTTTCATCTACAACTTATATCTTGTTGAAGTTGTGGGATTTTAGAGAAAAGGAGAGAAAATAATAAGGGTTTGAATATTATTGATAATAACTTAATGCTGACTTGATTACAAAAGACTCAATACTAATCTCTATTTATAGATAAACATAGACTAAATCCTAAATTAGAAACTAATCATAATAATAATGAGAGATATTCTAAGATATCTCTATGAATATAAATTGATCCTAGGAAATAACTCAAGATATTCTAATATAATATAATAGATATTATAAGATATTTTTTAATATTCTAACACTCCCCCTCAAGCTAAAGCTTACTAAGCTTTAGCTTGCTACAAGAAAACAATGTTTTGCTCCATAAAAAAAGATGGAAAGGCAACTCAGGGATGCATGTGAAGTCGGAGAGAATTGCTATAAATACAGCCTAGCCAGATAGTCTGATTGATCATCAGCCTGAGAGAAATTCATGGCAGACAATTGAACAAAGCAAGCTCCGTTCTTCTTAAAAACTGCATTTGGAAGCTTCAAACCAATAATAATGGAGACTCAAAATATTTAAACTTGAATCTGCTTCAAG
Organism: Cicer yamashitae; assembly: GCA_037974755.1. Taxonomy (NCBI): domain Eukaryota; kingdom Viridiplantae; phylum Streptophyta; class Magnoliopsida; order Fabales; family Fabaceae; genus Cicer; species Cicer yamashitae. The sequence goes on from JBBPBQ010020324.1 coordinate 18,089,559, forward strand.
GAGAGAGAGGCGTGCTTCAGGGAGAGAAAGGCGTGCTTCAGGGAGAGAAAGGCAAGGCCAGTACATCTGGGACAAAGATGGGGCCAGTGCATCTGGGACAAATTGACAAGATAAAGTGAGTCATGAAAATTAAAGACATCGTCAGAATAACCATCAACGAAAGAATAAGTCATTACTAATATGATTCATCTGTGGAAAAAGGGACACCACCGGAATGATTGTCGGTGGGAATAAAAGCCAATGTTATAATCTATTAGTAAGAACTAAATTGCATGACAAACACAGAAGAAGAAGCAGCGCGACTCTAATGAAACCATGATCGATCAACGAAGTGAGAAAATGCATCCAAAACAGGAGAGATAACAGCTGCTTGAATAATAACACATATTTCCATTGATCAAAATTGGAGAGTAAGGGCAGATCTGAAACCATCGAAGAGAGAATAATCGTGCACCAAGAAGAATCCTATCAATTGAATGAAAGGGGTACTGTTAGCTAAAAAGTGGTTTTGAGAAATAGACGGCGACTGCGAAATGATTTGTATTGCAGAAGATGAAGCATATGATGACCTCATAGAAGACAGGACAGATGATGCCACGGATGACGGGGTCGATGACAGTAGAGGCGTGGATTCTGACGGTGGTGGATCAGACAAACCCATTCTTGCATCACGCTTGCAAACTGGGAAAAAGGTTCTCCACGAAGTAAGCCAAGAATCCACACAGGCAGCATGAAACTTGTGACAGCAGGGAAGAATCCTGAGCTTCTCTCCAACACAATAGTCTTCAAGGCAAATAGCACATGTTCTTGATGTACAATTATCTTCCAAAGCAGAAATGAAAATAAACTTGGCATTGCTTTCACTAGACGACTACTCATACCATGAAATTCACGAACATGAGAAGCTCGAGGCCTTTCTCTTCTTATGCGATGCCTGCGGACGAAGAAACAAGTGGCCAGCACTGCAGACATAGCTAGCAGGGAAATAAACGAAATTGCCATGATAGACCATGCTGAGTTTTCAAAAGTTGGAATGAGCCATGTTTCCACATTAGTCAAACCAATGTATTTTTGAAGTATTTCACCCGAAGCTTTTGATACAAATACCGCATGTATTCTTATACCAGCAGAATTTCCTGCCATTGCAACCAAGACGCCACCATCTTCATTGTCATAGACAATTGCAGCTGTGTAGCCAACATTTTGTGCCATTCTAACCTTTTCTTCAAAGCTACACCCCCCTCTAATCATCAAAACAAAAGGTGAACTAACATTCGAAAGTTGTTTAGCTTTATTTGTAAGTTCTGTACATGCATCAAGTGGCTCTGCCAAGAATAAGACTCCATATTCTCCAGACCCTTTAACCGACGGAGCGAAATTAGCTTCAATATCATCGAATGAGAGAGTGATGTTGTTCCCAATCAGCACAACCTTAGACGCCGCCATAGCACACAAACTCAAAAGAGAGAAAAAACAAGCAAAGATTCGAAAAACCCATCAGAGAAATAGATTCGAAAAGCACGAAAGTAGATATTTTGGGTTGAAAATCATCCAAAGCAGAGAGTGAAGGGAAAATTAGGGATTTTGAAAATTAGGGTTTGGATAACAGTGCAAAAGTTGACAGATCGAAAAATTAGGGTTTTGATGCGTGAAAAAAGGGTTTTAGGGTTTCGGCCAGAGAGCTTATGTGTTGAAATAGACTAAGGATAAACCCGTCGGTGATCGGAACGAATAAGGGATACGGCGGAGAAACTTAATTTTTTTTTTTTTTGAGGGCAGAGATTTGTTTGCTGTAAAAGTCGCCGGAAACAGTGGCGGTGACGGTGGCAGTAGCGAACTGGACGAAAAACGAGTGAAACTGGTGTTGGAATGTAACACGACAGTGGTTTGAAAAAAGGAATGTTCACGTTGAAAAAAGAGAAACTATGATTATATTCTCTAACTGTTGGGAACTCGACAGCGGAATAGAGGCGGGATCGTTCAAGGAGGATCGAAATAGGCTCTGATACTATGTTGAAGTTGTGGGATTTTAGAGAAAAGGAGAGAAAATAATAAGGGTTTGAATATTATTGATAATAGCTTAATGCTGACTTGATTACAAAAGACTCAATACTAATCTCTATTTATAGAGAAACATAGACTAAATCCTAAATTAGAAACTAATCATAATAATAATGAGAGATATACTAAGATATCTCTATGAATATAAATTGATCCTAGGAAATAACTCAAGATACTCTAATATAATATAATAGATATTATAAGATATTTTCTAATATTCTAACACATCTTTCCTTCAAAGCATTAAATAGGCTTCTTAAAACAAAAGTTTTTCGCAAGTTACTTTTTTGGTCTTAACACCTTATAAAAGTTCTTAGAGTCCTTGTGTCATTGATAATCTTATATAACATTGAATGTGCTATCATAGACAAGGCTTTTTAAGAGGGCTGGATTGTGCCACAACCTTTTGTACAAAGAATTGGGTATGCTATTATTAAAATCACCTTAGTTTCATTTTAGAGGCCTCTTTTTTCTTCTGAAAAATGACAACATAGAATGTCTTCTCGTAGCTTTCCTCGGCCAAACTGCAAATCTTTACTTTGTAACATCATTTTAGTTTCTTTTTTTATTTATCCAATTTTTCTTTTTCAGCCGAATATAATTAACCATCCATTTGCAGTAATATTAAATTATTGAACCTCATTAGGAACGTAGTAGTACTCATGCAGTTCTATAACCAATACCATGTTTAAATTCTCCATCATGGAATACCTTTTTGCGTTAAAAGAACATGGGACTGCCGCAATTTTCTTAAGTATGCAAAACAGAGAACATGAACTGGCGACAATGTTTGATTGAGCTTGCATTCACTCACTACATTTAATGTTGTGTACAATTATTTGGAGCAACTTTGATTCTTTTGTGCATTTGATTGATGACGATTTCAATGGACTACATTTAATTTTGCGGTTGATAACCATGTGTTTAGTTTAGACTAGGTAAATAGTTAGGAAAATTATATTTGTAAGTGATTTGGCGGTTAGCTTGGATTAAGGTTTGTTGCATTAAGACTTAATAAGTTTGATTCATTTTTTATTCATGCAATTGTGAATAATGCACAGTTCTCCTTGGTAATACATACAATATTGATGTCCTTAAGCCTTAATTCAATTGACAAATGCCGATATTGTTAGGTTGGACGTCTTGTTCCGGATTCGAATCTGGAACCTCACAGTTGTGTAAGTTAATTATGGTGAAATTTACCATCTCTTCAAAGATAAAAAAAAAAAAAATACAATCTTGATTGATTAATGCATAGTCATACAACTTTGATTCACACATTTTTTGTGGAAGAAAATTAACACATATTTACCATCTCTTCTTAGACTATAATAATAATAATAAAATAAAGTTAACAAATTTATCATATTAAATAATGCAACTCTTGATTATCACATCATTTGATGGAACATTTGTTCATTCACTGCATTTGCATTTAACGTTTTGTGTCATTATCAAGTGCAACTTTGATTCATTTATGTATTTGGTGGAGGATATTTAATTTTTGTATTGATAACTATGTGTGTGGCTTAGACTAGGTAAATGTTGAGGAAATTTAGGTTTTTAAGTGATTTGGTAGTGTTAGTTTGGGTTAGAGTTAAGGTTTGTTGCATTAATACTTAATATAATTTAGATATTATAGATTATAAATACAGATGTGACTTTCAAAAAAAAATATTGGTCAAAATGCAACCTTGAATTTTAATCGAGACAATTTTTTAGATTCAAACATAATCCTAAATCCAAAAGGATGCGATGACATATCTGTCAACTTATGACCAAATTTAAACAAGAAAAAAATCGAGTTAACCTAAACCATACAGTAAATAAAATATTACTATAAACTTTGAATGTATCAATATTACAAAAATATACTTAGTTTAATATTTCTTTTGTTAATCATTTTGATCCTCAAATATATCTTTAGTAACTCAGTTTAATCCTTAAATATATTTTTCGTTTAATAATTTAGTCCATAAATAATTATCTACCCATAAAATTACATAATCATAGTATGATATCTTTATATATATATAAAAAAAAAGAGTTCAAGCAAATTGTAAATATATCAATTTCATAAGAGTTTTTTTTTTTTTAACACACATATATATATAAAATTTTGGTGTAACTTTTTTCTATTCTCTTTATATATACAAAGAGAATATAAAATATCAATCTAGTTTTGTATAGTTCAACAAACTTATTTATTTAAAAAATTTGAAGACCAAACTATCCTCAAATAATAGTTGCAAGGACTTAAATGCCCTTTATTTTTGTTTACAATATATATAGATCATTATATGACACATATACTATTATATAATTCAATTACAGTTTAAAATTAAATAAGAAAAACTTATTAAGAAAAAAATTGACAGAAAGAATAACACGTCGCAATTTATTTTTGTCAGGGACTACAAAAGGGATTAAATTGGCACTTTATTTTTTGTATGGTTTTTAATTGAGGGATTAAATCGTTCTTTTATGTTTTTGTTAAAGGTCATATAAGAAGTTTTATCCTGCCATTGATGATTTAATGTTACATGCTATCAGTTTCCAAATAATGACAAATTCTGTCGGGATTAAATTATTCTGATTTATTTTTGTCAAAGACTAAAAATGATCATGTTTTTCATTTACAATTATATAAAAAAAAACGAAGAGACATGTTGCAAGAAATTGAGTAACCTAATTTTCTCATAATATATTATATTTTTAATAAAAGAAATAATTTTAAAATTAAAAAAATACATAGTACAAATTGGGTATCCCAAAGATCAAAGTCCTAAGTCAATTGACGGCTTATGTTTGAATTTCAATGAAGAAAAAAAAAATACACAAGGGTCATGAAAGACAAGATCATGTAGTGTTGTGGTCCAAGATATAAATATATCTTCAAAAATACGAGTATAAATCTTCAAAAATAGAAACTACAAAGGAGAGTGAGATGTATAAATAAAAAGGTGTGGGGGTTAGTTACATTAGATTGTCTGAATATGAATAAGAGAGAAGTTTTCAATGTTACTATATTAAGAGAAAGAGGAAAATTAGGCTAAAATGGTGGTTGGTTGAAGGTCAAAGTCAAAACCCCCACCAATGCATTAAAAAATAGAATTAACCAAAACTGCCACCAATCAACCCCAAAAGCCAAAAGCCCTTTGGAAAATTCCCCCACCACCAAATCAAACCTAGTCACTTTTTTTATTTTATTTTTTGTTTTATTTTTGTTGTGTAAATTCCTTTTTTTGGTACAAAAGTTACAAAGAATTAGGAAAGAGAAGAACAAGAAACCACAAATCAATTCCCTCAAAAACCAAATCTACAAATCAAAGTCTTCAATTTTCTCACCCCCTTTTCATCAAATAAAACACTACCATCATAATTATATTGGGTTTTTAACCTATCATCATCAACACCCATCAAAGGATTCAATTTCCAAACCTATTTTCTATCTAAGGTACGATGGAAAAAATACATTTTTATATATGGGTTTTAATTTTTTTACATGGGCTATTGTTGTTTTCAATATATATGATTGTTTTGTAGCAGTAAATGTTGATGATGCCACTTGCTTGTTGTTCAATTCAACAATGATTGATGAAACCCTCATTTTGGACTTAATTTGATGGGGAATTTGTATCTTTATCTGTATTGATTTTGATCTCAAATCCTTGTGCAGGTTTTGGGACATTGTTGCAAATAACAACAAAGTCTTTGATGGTTTCCACTTTTACATATTATTATGGTGTCAATATTCATTTGTAGGCATTTGATTTCTGGAGCTTGTGATAGTGACTTGGGCTCAGTTACGTAGATAGATAGATGGTGTAGATAGGAAAAAAACAAAACTAGGAATTTTTTTCATATTGTAATTGACATTTATTTGATGAATTATTTGTTGCTCAGTTGTGTGGGTGAGGTATTTATGTAAGGCATGGTATCGGCTACAATTAGGCGAATTGTGTCACCCTGTTGGAGGCCGTCTATTGAGGGCGAAAACTCTGGTAGGAATGGAGATGCGAGCGGACGTTCTGATGGTTTGTTGTGGTACAAAGATTCTGGAAGACACGCGAATGGCGAATTCTCAATGGCTGTTGTTCAAGCAAACAATTTGTTGGAGGATCAAAGCCAACTTGAATCGGGCCCCTTGAGTTCAATTGAAGGAAGTCCTCGAGGAACTTTCGTCGGTGTATACGATGGGCATGGAGGTCCAGAAACTGCCCGGTTCGTCAATGACCACCTATTTAAACATATAAAGAGTACGTCGTTCTTCTGGCTTCGCCCTGCAACATAATTTTATATTTTTGGAATTAAATTTTGAAATTAAATGCCATTTGCAAAATTGAAAATTTTCTAATATATTAGGAGCTTGATTGCTATTTACTTTAATAGATAGACATATATTCATGGTGGTTTTAATTGGCATAACTTAATTTCTCATCCTCACCATTTTCCCCCATAGTTTTGCTTTCTTGTTATTTTGCGGTATGACTGTAATCCTTAAGCTATAGAGGGGTTTTTGTGATTCTTATCATCTATAAAAACAATGTCTACTAGAAAAACCTTACAACAAATGGTTTTATTAAAAATAAGATTTTTGTCAGTTGTTCAACTCGTGTAACTCGCGTGGAAGATGGGATAAGTTTAAATATTGCTTTTCTTAGATGCTAAGAGTAAGAGCCATGTAAAACAGATAATTGGAAATTTTGATTCTTTTTCTCCACATGTTTCTAAAAGCAAAATTTGTTTTGATGTAGTATGATTGTTTTTGTCTTCATTGTTCGAGATCTTTGCGTTTTATCTTTATGGAATTTCCTGTAGATGGCATCAAATGGAAGAGGGAGGGTAACTAATTTCAATGGGGATGAACTGATTTTGTGATAAAATTATTTGATCATTGGTTATATAATATGTTATCAAACTGTCACTGGCTAGTGCTTGCTTGCTCTTTGTAACCAACAGGCCCAAACATTACAGATTTTTCTTTTATCTATTAAAGCCGCCCAAGTTGAAATCCGAGTATAGTGGTGTAAAGGATTGATAAATTTCAGATTACTTTGTATTCCTGTACATGCATGCTTATTAGTTATTTTGTTAACAAGTATTGTGGATTTTTGTGTATTCCTTTACCTGGTTGATATGTTTTCTGAATTCTTAGCTGATCTAAATGCAGAGTTCGCTTCAGAAAATCAGGGAATGTCAGCTGATGTTATCAACAAAGCATTCTTGGCAACAGAAGAAGAATTTCTTGCTCTAGTAAAGAAACAGTGGCTACACAAGCCACAGATAGCATCAGTTGGATCATGCTGTTTGGTAGGCGTAATATACAGCGGGGAGCTCTATATTGCAAATGCAGGAGACTCTCGAGCAGTGTTAGGTAGATTGGACGATGCTACAAAAGAGATTAAAGCGGTTCAACTATCCTACGAGCACAATGCTAGTTTGGAATCTGTCAGAGAGGAGCTGCGCTCGTTGCATCCCAATGATCCACAGATCGTAGTTATGAAGCACACGGTCTGGCGCGTGAAGGGTCTGATTCAGGTGACGGTTTTAAAAGCTTTACCTCAAGTTTCAGTTTCTCTTTTTATGTAAGATACGCATGCTCACATTCAATGCATGTCTTAGTGTTCTCAGAAAATTATGATTCCTAATTCTGAGTTTGATGCACATGTCTCTGCGTTCATGGATGTCTTCTGATGTCTTAGTGTTCACCTGATTTTTTATTTACATTGTAGATTTCAAGATCCATCGGCGACGCCTATCTAAAGAAAGCAGAGTTTAACCAAGCACCACTTTTGTCAAAATTTCGGCTCTCGGATACCTTTGAAAAGCCAATCCTTAAAGCTGAACCAACAATACAAGTACAGAAACTACAAGCTAGTGATCAATTTATTATATTTGCATCAGATGGATTATGGGAGCACATGAGCAATCAAGAAGCGGTCGACATTGTCCAGAGCTGTCCACGGAATGTACGATTCTAACTTAGTTGAGTTTTCTATTTTAGACAACTCTCAAATAGTTCAGGGACCTACAGAATAATTAAACCTATGAACAACTATTGAAACATATGATTTCTGATGCTGACTATTATGCAGGGAGTAGCGAAGAAACTGATCAAAACAGCACTTTGCGAAGCTGCAAAGAAAAGAGAAATGAGATACTCGGACTTGAAAAAGATTGACCGTGGCGTAAGGAGACATTTCCATGACGACATAACGGTTATAGTTGTGTATCTTGATTTGCATAATTCACGTGCTCCCGTTGTTTCAATCAAAGGAGGTGGTGATTTTGGTATTGGTATTGTAAATGGGTAGTTTGAGAGTTTTTCCACATCATCAATTGAAGTTCCCCACCACCATCTCTTACATTTATTTGTATTCGAAGTGTAAATTTTCCTCTCCTCCTCATAGTCCCATATCATACATGGGATATTAGTTTCAAGAACAAATTCTCTTGGTTATTTTATTTTCCTTTTCCATATTTAGTGTTTGATTCTTTCCCCTCATTATTTAATTATAATTATTATATTCAACAATGTTACACTTGAGACTGGGCCTCATAGATCATTATTATAAAAGCTATGTTTCAAATTGTGTTATCCATTTAAATTATTGTTGAAATTTGTTTATTGAAATTTAATCACAATTAATATAACTAAGAATTTGACAGTTGAAGAAGGAAGGATTGTGAAAGAGGATGGTAAACGATTGCCCAAGTATTTGTTGAAATTTCGTTACGAAGCTTTGGGATAAAAGATGGGAATGTTAAAGAAAGAACGAATTTCTGCAAATAATTATTTTAAATAATTAATGAGAGTACAAATAATTGTGACTTGGTTATAAATTTGTTAAAAAATAAATAAATAAAATTGAATGAGAGAGTGGCAGGGCCACACGTTGTGAAGAGAAATAGATGATGTTGTTGTTCTCAGGAGGAATGGGAGGACTCAGTGCTTTCACTACTTGTTCTCTTCCTTCCATTTCCACAACTGCCACCCGTTTCCAATTCCAATTCCATTATAATAATAATAATAAGAAGCTTCGGCTTCAGCGGCGGTTTAATTCCGTCCCAATAGTATCCATGACTGGCTGGTATGTTTCTTTCTTCTTATTTATTCATTCATTCTCGCTAAACTTGTTTTGTTTATTATGATTATGAATATGATTATTATTATTATGAAATTATTAAGGGTGAAAGAAGAGCAAGAACAAATTCTTCCACCATCCCTTACTTCCACTTCACCCCCACCTTCCTTATTTGATGGAACTACCAGGTTGGTTTCTTTCTTACTTTTTCTTCATTCATTCTTCACTATGTTGAATTGAACCCATTCATTCAAGGTTGTATATCTCCTACAAATGCCCCTATGCTCAGCGTGTATGGATCACCCGCAACACTAAGGTTATATAACAAACGCTTAATTGATTGCCATGCTCTGTGCTTCTCACAATTTATTAACAACAACAACAACATCTCTCTCTATTTTTGGGAAGCAGGGTTTGCAGGACAAGATAGAACTGGTTCCCATTGATCTTAAAGACAGACCTTCCTGGTATAAGGATAAAATCTACCCACCCAACAAGGTCATCTTCATCCTTCTTTCTTTCATTCTAAATAAATACTCATCTTTTCATTTATTTCCATGTTCAGGTTCCATCTCTTGAACACAATAATGAAGTCAGAGGAGAGAGTCTCGATTTGATTAAATATATTGACACTCACTTTGAAGGACCCTCCCTTTTCCCTAGTGTAAGATACAATTTTTTTTTTTTTTTTTATCTTTCATTTTTCATGTTTATTTTCAGGTGCAAAATTTAAAACCAAAAGTTTACTGTCTAAAATAAACAGGGTCCTGATAAGGAGTTTGCTGAAGAGTTGCTATCTTACACTGATACCTTCTACAAGACCGTTGTTTCTTCGTTTAAAAAAGATGTAACTGAAGCTGGTAAAACAACACTTGCTTTATTGATGCTGTTTAATAACACATTTATACATTTATAAAAGGATATTGTGATAGTATTCTCGAGGACAGAGACTCTGTCGGGCAGGAACATGATCCTCGTCCCGTCTCTGCGGAAAAAAATCCCCACACACGAGACTCTAAATGGGACTATATTTGTGGTGTCCTTAATCACGAAAAAAAAAAAAAAAAACTAGCATCTCTAATTAATATTCTATGTGAGCTGTGTAAAAAGATTGCATGTGCATGTAAAGCATCACTCACCTTACATTTGCTTCATTAGGCACTGCTTTTGATTACCTTGAGACTGTTCTCTCCAAATATGATCATGGACCTTTCTTCCTTGGCCAATTCAGTCTGGTGAGTATACTTATCTTGATTCATATCAGTGGCAATGCAGATTGTACTATTCTAGTACATTTTCAAATTGAATTGAACTTGTGAAAATTAACTATTAATTTCAGGTGGATATAGCATATGCTCCTTTCATTGAAAGATTTCAACCTTTTTTAATAGATGTGAAAAATTATGACATTACAATGGGCAGGCCTAAACTGGCAGCATGGATTGAGGTAGAGCATACAGTAAAATCTAATTTATTTATGTGTGTATGCTTGTCGTGATTATTGAGAAAATATTTTATGATGTGGGAAATCTACCTGTGATTGCATTGAGGTCACTGCATAAATTTGTAACCTGAGCTTGACTCAAGAATTAAAATTGTGCTCTTACTACAGGGAATGAACAACATTGAAGGCTATAAAATAACCCGTTGTGATCCCAAGGAGCTTGTTGAAAGCTACAAGAAGCGCTTTCTGGTATCATAAGATTGAACTTCAGTTACTTCATTACTAAGCTAGTTCTACCGTGCATAAATGAAATTAATGATGTACCATGCACAAGTTCGTTTTCATCATTGGATCAATAAGTCCCACCATTTAATCAAGTAAAATATGGTTGGACTTATTAATTCAATGGTGAAAAAATACATGTGCATGGTGCAACACTATTTTCCTTGTGCACTATAAAAAAGTCTTGAACTAAATATATTGTTCCAATTCACAATGCCACTCAATCGTTGTGTGTTAACTTTGATTCTGATCCATTCTTATCTGTAGGCCAATCCATGAAACCCATGTTTGGCAGAATCACATTACAAGTCAAGAGTGCCAACATTGATCAGGAAATCAGTATCAAATCCAATATATTCAGGCATAATGATCCAAGCCTCTGTCACTAGATAGACTGATTAAGTCATCCAGAAAATGCCACATAATGAATCAATGATTAGGATATGTGAAGATGGCCATGTGACTTACATGTTCATTATTTATTATCTTTGTTCCTTAATTTATATTATCGAGTTACTACTGAAGCAGAGCCAAGCAAATTAATACATATTAACCATAAATATACATTGCAATCTATTTATCTGATATATGGAATAATAATAATAATACACTGGAAGAAAGATTGTACCAAAAAAAAAGCACGGGAAGAAAGATAATCGACAAGTCAACAATTCCTGTTTTGAATTTTTTTTTTTGGTAGTAAATGACTTCTGGGATATTTAATCATGGCTAGTTGTCTCCTTTTTTTTTATTACATAGGGTGACTGAGGACAAAAATGTGTGCAGATGATTTTCACGAATAGGAGAAATGGTGGCTTGCGCATAATAAATATTACTTATACATGCCACTAAAAATGCAACCCCTTTTGTGAGATCGGTAACCATACTACTTAGGAATTGTTTGGGTGGATCGGAGCCCCAAAAAATTGGGTTATATATTTGAAATACACGGAGCATGAAGCATTCACAACACCTTCCAAATTTTCCTCATTATTACAAACAACGACCATAAAGACAAAGCCCTGCTGAATTATAAAGCAAGGCAACACCAGATCCCACTACAAGGGTCAAGGGCACCTTCTCCATGTCTGCAAAAAGAAAAATGGGAAAATACAGAATATCCCATCAGTCAACGACATAGCTCAAAATACAATTTTGAGGAAAGCAAAATGAATGCTTAACGTGTTTCATTCTGATTTCATGGCAATTACAACCAACATCTGTTTCATTCTGATTTCATGACAGTTACAACGAACATCAGTTTCAATGATTTGTTTTGATAAAGTTTGTATAGTAAGAGTTAATTTTAACACAGAAACTAAACATCATAGAATAAAATAAGAAAAGAGAGCAGAGATAAAGAAAAGCGATAATAAATAAAATGCAATAATTTTATTATACTAAGGGCAAGTTGTGATTTACATTTGGCCATCACTCCATAGAGTTGCTTTCCAATTACCAAAAAGACTGAACTCTTCTTGATTCCACAACAACAAATATATAAGGCTAAACTATTCCTAACACAACATCAAAGAATCCACAACATCTCAATAGATGGAACTTAGAAACATGCTAATCCCCTTAAATGGCATTTTCCATTCCCTCACCATGGCTTGATTCTTGACCAATTCCATGATCCACATCATAAGTAGCATGAACACCAACCAACAAATAATACACAAACATTACACCAGTACAAATAAAGAATCTATAGAAAGCATCAGCACCCAATGACCCCATAAGAAAAAGGTTTGTGGCAATCGACAAAGAAGGCACCCACGGAACCATCGGAACCCCCCAAACCTTGGGTTCCCTCATCTTTGGAAGCAAACTCATCACCAAAGTCGCCAAAAACCAAACGCAAGCAGCCACAGTATATCCAATCCAACCTGCCGAACCCGAATTCCAAAACACAGTCCCAACAACACAAGAAGCAATAGCAACAAACAAACACAAAAGAACCTTCCAAAAATCCCTGTTATCCGTTGCTTCCCTCACATAATATCTCCTGATTAGCAACGCAACAGCCATAAGCATAAAAATGAAAAGAGTACTAACAGAAAAAACACTAGACAGCACATCCAAACTAGTAAAAAGAGCAACAATACAACTTGACAAAGTGGTCAAAAGTGTAGCATTAATTGGTGTTCCAGTTTTAGGATGAATAAGTGCGAAAAAAGGTGGAATCATATGTGACCTAGCAATTTGAGTTGTGTACCTAGCTTGTCCCATTGACCCAACAAGTAAACTTGTTGTCATTCCTTTCAAAGCACAAATACTCACTAAATATTTACCCCATTTTATACCAATTTGAACAAAAGCAACTGAATAAGCAGCTTCAGGATCAATCTCATTGTACTTAACCATTGACACAAGCGCAAATGCCATTAAACAATAAATAACTGTAATAATTGACATGGAACCAATTAAACCAATAGGTATATCTCTAGAAGGTTTCTTAGTTTCTTCAGCCATAGTTGCAACCATATCAAAACCTGTGTAAGACCAATACACAACAGCAGCGGCATTGAAAACGCCTTTAACGCCGTAAGGTAAAAACGGCGTTAAGTTTGACGATTTTCCGTGAATAAAACCGACTACTATAATGAAAGCTATAACAAGAGTTGTCACAATTGAACTAAGCCAGTTTAAGATTGACGTTTTTCTAGTTCCACTAGCGGCGATTCCATTAGTGATTAACAGAACCGCAACGGCTAACGGATCCAGCATGTTGAAACCGGTTTTCAACGAGTCAACTCGGATCCGGAAATAATCCGAATCGTTTTTTACCATTGTGGCGAAGTAAGAGGACCATGAACGGCCGAGACCGGCGGCGCCGACGAGTGCTTCAAGGAGAATGTTACCGGCGGCAATGAAAGCGATGAAGTCTCCAAGTTCAATTCGGAGGAAGGAAAACGACCCACCGGCGACGGGAACTTCGACGGCGAATTCAGCGTAGATGAACGCGGAGAGTAGAGCGGAGAAGCCAGATGCGGCGTAAGAGAGGACAATGGCGGGACCGGCATGAATTTGAGCTTCTTGACCGGTGACGACGAAGATGCCGGAACCGACGACTGCACCAAAGGCCAACCAGGTTAGGTCCCACCAGGTGAGGCAACGAGGCATGCGATTCTCGCTGGCTTTTGGAAGGACTAGAAGTTCGTTTGAATCCGTTGAGCGGTTCAGGAGACGGTCCTTCAGTCGCGGACATGTACTTGCCAAGGCGCTCCGGTAGGTTTTCCCTGTTTGGAATGATGGTTCCGGGAAAAAATCTTGCTTGCTCCACCGCCAGTAGCTTCGGGTCTTTGAAGTGGTGGTGGTGGCGGCGGTGGAGGATGATGCCGTTGCCATCGGTAACTAACTAACTAACTAACCTTTCTGACCGAGAAATGGAATCTGATAATAACTAACACTCAGTAGTAGTAAGTATGAATATTCAGAGTGATATACGAGTGCTAGTGGAACACCTATATATGAATAGATAATAAAAAATAGTGATAGAGAAAAAATGAAATATAATTATTGGAAATCAAATTGCTCAAGTAAAATATAATCTATTAACAAGAGATGGGTTTAACAATTATACTGTCTAAAATATTTTATATTAATACACAATTTTAACAGTTTATTATTGATTTTTTAATGATGACAGTTGTGATTATTCAAAAACATGATAAAATTAAAAGTTATTGTTTAATGTAACTGTAAATTAAAGAGATTTGGTCATGATTTTTTATCATGTATTTATGTAAATGCTATAAATACAGCTATTTCTTTAAAAAGATATCGTACAGCTATTTACTTCTACCAAAAACGTCAACATAATGTACTAAGCCGGGTGTTGTGTCTTGATACAATCTTAATCTTGTCAGGTTTCTCAATTATTTATTATTCAGAATGGATTTTGAATTTGTAATGCTTAAATATATTTTCATTTTTGGTCATAGTAAAATACTATTATATCATGTTTATACTTTTTTTGTCAACCAAAAATTTAATGAGTTCAAAGGTCTTTCCAATTTGACTGAGATTTATTTTCTCACCTTATTTTTTTATATAAAAAATTAATACTCAATTTTTATTTAAATTTTTTTTTTGACTAAAAATGATATTCATATATTTAAACTAATAAAAATTATATTAATCGAAAACAATATAATTTAAATTAGTTAAAATTTGAAAATGATAAATATGCGAACAATCTTATCTCATATAAGTTAATAGTTTATATAAAATAGTAAAATATCTATAATGTAATAATATTATAAATATAACAAAATTGAAATGTCTAAAATATATATATATGTCTTCGGAGATGTAACGTTGAAAACGTCAATGACATTGATTGAGTCTGTACTAGATCAAAACTAATATGTTAATATGAATCAAACAAATACTGTAATAAGACGGGAAATAAAAAATGTCGCACTAAAATGACCAAAAAAAAATATATGTAAAAATTATTTATTTAAATAATAGAAGTTGAATAAAATAATTTATTAGAATGAATTTAGACTAAAAACTAACCATAAATCACCTCATCTTATATGAAAGAAAAGAAAAAACAAATAGACATTAGTTGGGTGATTTTGGTAAAAGTTCATCCTTAGTTTAGTTCATACTACTGAATTGAAGATTAAAAATCAATAAAAAATAATTAGGCAAGAAAACTTTTAAATTCTACTACAAATATATTTAACCCTTAGGTTATAACCCAATGTCATCATATATATACTTATTAAGTTTCAAGACAGATCTATTTAATTTGTATCATGTTTGAAACTTATAATTTTTTTATTAAATTACTAATTTCATTAACTTATTTTAATTTTTAAAAATAATATTATCTTCAATGATCAAATCATCTTTCCACATAAAATTTACACTATATAAAAATAATACACAAAAAGAGAGTTATTTTTTTACAACAAAAGAGAGAGCCTTGAATATTACTACTCTCTTTATTTAAAATAAATGTCACTTTAACAAATATCACACAAATAGGTTTAATTTTATATATAAAAAAAATTGTGACTTATTTCATAAAATATTATTCGTTAATGTTATGAGAAAGGTATGTTAAAAGAATTTAAAAAAAGAGAAATAATAATATAATAATATAATAAAAAAAATAACATTGAAATATTATTTATTTATGTATGCTTGTCGTGATTATTGAGAAAATGTTTTATGATGTGGGAAATTTACCTGTGATTGCATACACTGCATAAATTTGTAACCTGAGCTTCACTCATGAATTAAACGGTGGTCTTACTATAGGGAATAAACAACATTGAAAGCTATAAAATAACCCGTTCTAATCCCAAGGAGCTTGTAGAAAGCTACGAGAAGCGCTACCTGGTATCATAAGACTGAACTTAGTTACTTTATTAGTGAAAGGCTGCACTAGTAAATTGTTGTATTTTTTAAAATAATATGATTGTTAATTTTTAATATAATTTTGATTATTTATTATTCTTTAATAATTATTACATGCACAATTTACATAATATTATTATATTTTATATTGATAATAGTAATAAATTTATCAATAGTTTAAATGAATAATTTATTAAAATGAATTATATATCTTTTTAATTACTACACTTTTTAATATGTATATAACAACTTTAAAGAACATTTATAACAAGACGAAGGAAATATTAATAAATACAATAATGAAAAAAAGACTTATATATCATATTTTCTCTAAAATAAAATATAAATAAATATAATAATTAAAAAATTAATATTTTTAATTAAAAATTTAATTTAAATATATTAACTTTTTAACTATTATATTTTATTTTGTGGATATTTAATTTCAAAAGAGTATAACACTATTTTTCTTGTGCACCAATCCATGAATCCAATATCTGGCATCACAGTGCGAGTCAAGAGTGCCGAGGTACATCAGAAAATCAATGTCAAATCCCACTATATTTTTGCAACACAAGAGGATCTTTAAGGGTTGTCAAATAAGAGTGCCGAGATAGATCAGATAATCAATGGCAAATCCCACTATATTTTTGCAACACAAGAGCATCTTTAAGAGTTGTCAAATACGCGTCTGATGTGGAGTTACTTAAAATTAAAAATTTATTAATAATAATAAATTTATGACTGTTATCTTTTTTTATTAATTTATTATCGTTGACTTCTTTTTAATTTATTAATAATAATTTTATGACCGTTACTTTTTTTTAATTTTTATTATTGTTATAAAAATTTAAGTTCAATTTTATTTTAAATTTAAATTAAAATAATGTATAATAATATTAATTGAAATTTTTAAATTAATATTTTAAATTGTAATAAAATATTAATGTATAAATTAAAGTTGTTCTTAAGAGTTAAATCATAAAAAAGGAATAGGTTGCTTTAAGATGGCACAATGAACCCTATTTGATGAATTCATGAAATAAAAAAATGAAGGAGTTGCTAGCACTGGACCATTTTCAATGAATCTATATATTGAGTTCACCGAGTAAAAAATAAATAAATTGCTTCAAAATAATCTAACAATTTTATTTAATGAACCATGTTGAATTTACTACTCTTGTGTCATCAAGAAAATGCCACATAATGGACTAATGATCCCTATATGGAATATGGCCGTGTGACTTACATGCTCTATTTTTATGGAATATGTTAACAAACTTTCGAATTAAATTTTTTAATGGAATATGGCCGTGTGACTTACATACTCTTTTCTTATGGAATATGTTAACAAACTTTCGAATTAAAAATTCCATTTTAAAAGTAGTGCATTAAACTCTTTTAAATTTTTATTTTTTTAATGAAACTTTATTTTTATTTTATTTTTAATACCTTAACAAATATCTTAGAGTCAAAGTAATTGTTAGGATATTTGTATTAGTAGGATAGCAACACGGCAGGTCGAGGGAGTTTTGTTTTTTCCATACATACTCAATTAGTCAGAGAAAATTTGTTTTCCTGCACTACCCCATCATATATATATATATATATAAAATAATAAATATTTAATATAATAAAGTTATATTTATTATAATTAATATAATAAAATTATTATTATTATACAATAATAAAATAAATAAAAATTAAAATCATATTTTTTATAGAGAAAATATTGTAATTTATAATATTTTAAAAAAATATTAAATATATACATGTATATAAAATTTTAAAATAATAATATTACTAGTAGAGTGAATTTAGAGGCGAGTACAAAGTGAATATCGACACTCTCAAACCCATCTCAACTCCGAGTTTTAATTTCAAAAAAAACTCGCAAATGTACCCAATCAAAACGGATTCTTCCACCTAAATTGTGACGGATTTGAATGGATACCCACAAGTACATGTTGTGTTACCATCCCTACCAAACATATAACAGTTGTATCGAACAAGTCCCACTTCCTCAATGACTGCCTTATCTATTATACCGGAAATCATAAAATTTGCACGTTTGTTCAAGTAAAATAATAAAACTTATCAACTCATTGGATCAACACTTCTCTGTGCACATTATAGTTGCATGAGCACAAGTAAAACATAATACACATCCATAATTATACATTGCAATTTAATTGAATAATAATAATAATTTAACTAGGGTCGTACAATAATTTCTGTTTTGAATTTTTTTTTCCTTGTAGCAAAGCTTCAACGAATCCAAAATGTAGAGTTAGGAGCTAAAACAAAATCACTTGTGTGGCATTTAACCATGGCTAGTTGCCTCCTTTTTTTATTACCTAGGGTGACTGAGGACAAAAATGTGTGCAGATGATTTTCAGGAATAGGGGAAATGATGCTGTGTGTTAGACATTGCGCAGAATAAATATTACATTTACATGCCACTAAAAATGCAGCCCCTTTTTGTGAGATCGTAACCATACTCTACTTAAGAACTGTTAGGACGAATCGGAGCCACAAAAAATTGGGATATATATGTTAAATACATGGAGCACGAAGCATGCTACCTCAACAACACCTTCCAAATTTTCCTCATATATACAAACAACGACCATACGGCAAGCCCTGCTGAAGTATAAAGCAAAGCAACACCAGACCCCATTAAAAGGGCACCTTCTCCGTGACTGCAAAAAGAAAAATGGAAAAATACCGAAAATTCCCATCAGTTAAGGACAGAGCTTAAAATACAATTTTGAGGGGAGCAAAATGAATATTTAGAGCAATTTATAGCTAAAAGATAACCAAGGACCTGTTTGCTTTTGCGAAAACATTTTTTGATTTCATTTTCTAAAATATGTTTTTATTTTAACTTGCAAATAAGAAGATGTGGTAGAGAGAAGATAAAATGCTACTTAGGAATGATGCATTTATGGAAATAATGAAAAACAATTTTTTGACATTTTCATTCTTTCTGAAAAATGCAGACAACTGTTTACATCAAGAGTCTCTAATCTCCTTGTTCGCAAATAAAATTGACACAAACTTTAGAAAATGAAAAAAATGTTTTTACAAAGTAAACCAGTCCTTAGTTATCTTTTATTTGTGTTAACTAGAATTTTAAAAAGAGGCCCTAAAATATACTTTTTCAAAAAAGATAACTAAAATATAAGCTTATTTAGGAATGAGTATTTCACATGATTTTCCTTTTCATAGCAAATCTAATAATAATTAGAGTATCCTTAAAATACAAAGAAAACCGATACCTCAAGTCCCGGGTCGCAAGGAGGATGGCTAATGCAGTCATCTGTGTGGCTGTTTTCCATTTCCCCAAGTTATTTACAGCAACAGCCTATTATACCAAGTTTCATGAAATAAGCTCATAACTTTGTGCTAATACCAGCTAATTGATTCAAGGGTGCATGAGATGATACAAACCTCTAAAAGCTTACTATCCTGGGAAGCCGCCCATTCCCTAACAGCAGACATGGTTATCTATTTTGAAAGTCACAAGAGAAACTGTAAGAGGCATATGATTTGATCACAAATGCAAAACCAGCAAACCAGACAAAGTACGATGCCATGAATGAAAGCAAAAGGAAAATACGTGAGTATGGCTAATTACCATATAAATATGAATCCCAGTCGCATTAAAACAAACAAGCTTTTGTAGATATTGGGTAACGATAAATAATTATGCATCCTCAACGTGCCAAAGCAATTTATAGGTACATACACACATGATGGCAACAAAATGCCAGACATAATTAAAAAACTATGAATTCCCCTTGAATACACATGGGAACACAGTATACATATGTAAAACATTATATCTGCATAATTTCTAAGAAAACTGAGTATTTAACCCACCGTTACTTTGGTTCAGTTCTAATGTGAAAAAAATAGGACCATTAGTAATTCTGATCTCATGACAGTCACATTGAACATCAGTTTCACTTTGCTGTTTTGGTAAAGTTTGCACCATAAAAGTTAATTGGAACACAGAAACACGTTGCAAACTAAACATCTATAAAAAAGGCAGAGGTAAAGAAAAGCAATATATTAATACATAAAAAATTAGATGCATGAGTTTGGTGATGATATGAAGGACACCTTTGATGTGAAGAATGTACACATTGCATTACCTCTCTACCAATGATGAGAATGGAAGGTATAGGGAGTAGCCAAGGTGCTTGGCCAAACACACCAGCATCCAAAGGCCTAGTACATAATAAGACCAATGTCGCAGCAACCATAAGCTGCATTGAGTGGAAGACACGCATGTTACTTATTAACAGTGATAAAGAGACTTGTTAGCTTGTTTAGATTGAATTATTTGAATTAATCTAATGACATAAGCACCAGTAAGACTGTTCAAAATAGCTTGTGAAAACAACTTATGACGTGTTTAAGCTCTCCATTATAGCTTATAGGAAAACAACTTATCTTTTATTGTATAAATAACTTATAGGTAGATATACACTTATAAACGCTAATGCTATAAACATTAAATTTAGGAAAGGGAGAATACCTTGTCAGCTACAGGATCTAAGAATGCACCAAATGAGGATTTTAACTTCATCTGCATTTGAATGGAAAATTAAGAAAAGAAAAAGCAATAAATAACTATAGTATTTAAATTGAATTAAATAACCTTGCGAGCAATATAACCATCAAGCCAATCTGTAACAGAAGCAGCAATGAAAATAGTTGTAGTAGCAGCTGTTCCTCGCCAACCATCCATATAGAAAGCTACAAAACACAATAAATAAATAATTAATTAAATAAAATAAAAATAAAAAATGAATGTGAAATTGTAGCATAAGAAGAAAGAACGTACTAGCAACAAGAAGCGGCACGGCGGCGACACGGCCAAGAGTCAAAATGGTAGGCAGTGTGAGCAATTTGGAAGGTTCTTGAGGTTGTTCTTGTTGTGGTGTTGGTGGAAGTGTTGAAACGAGAGTCCTTGGAGAAAACCCTAAATTGTGGGAGAGAGAAGGGGGGGTTTTATTATTAGAAATTGGGAATTTATTAGTGGAGGGGATGATGAACTTGTTTTGGTGAATGTTGTTTTTGTAAGGAGTGGATGAGAAAGAGATGAAGGAGGAGGGTTTGGTTTTGGACTTGGTGGTGGCTGAACGGACGTAGAGAGAAGCAGTTGTGCTCAGTTTTAGGGTCGACATCATCAGGGTATCACAAATCACTAAACCAAACCGAATTGTTTTGTTTCAGACCTAAATTACTTTTGAAATTATCAGTCTTTCTTCAAGTTCTGATCATGGGACACTGGAGATGGAAACTTACCACCAACTATAAATCCTTTTATTTGGGATGATGATAACTATAGAAGTCACTTTTTTCTTTTAAGGTGTAAAATACCTTTGTTTTTTTTAAAAAAAAAAATAAATAACTGTCTTTTACTACCCCACTCCCACGATAATTATGTAAATCACGGTAGAGTTTGTTAGGACTTAAACATGAAAGTTGAATTTATCAATATTGTCATTTCTTAGAGCTAAGACTTAAAAATTCCCTGATATAGGGTTAAATATATTTTTGTTATCTATAAATTATTTTATTTTTATATTTTTGAAATTTTTTCTTCAAATAATATTTTTTCAAAAACAAAAAAAATAAATATATCTTTTCCTGCTAAAACACTTTTTTTTATCAAAGATGTAAATAACTTTTGTGTGTGTTGTTTTTATCAAAAGTGTAAATAATTTTTTTAATTTAGTTTTATACATTCCAATTAACATGACAGTATATTTTTTTTCACAAATTCAATAAAATCACCGCACATAATGTCTCTTTGTTATGTTTGTTTCTAAAATATCAAAAGAAATAGAAGTGTGCTATTTCTTACCAAACTTGTGAACACGAAATGCAAGAATTGTACTTCTAAACACGAGATAAACATCGTCTTAAATGATGATAAACTAAAAGCATACATTTTACTATCGAATGAGCACAACATGCAACTGGTAGTTTTTTTAGCAAGAACGTATTTTAAGCAATTGCGTTCGGATTGTGGCATCTACTTAAAACATGATAATAACATGAAATGAGTCTTTGTATTTGTATTGTAGCAAAAAGAATAGAAGATTTTTAAATCCTACCTAGCACTTTTGGACCCACGAGAAAAGGCTTTTTCTAACATAAACAAGTCAGTGGAGTCTTCCACCATGTACAATTTTTATGATCAGATGGATTAAGCAGCTTCATAAATCTTATAATAAACCATATGTACGGTATTCTACCACTCTTTGAAAAGAAAAAAAAGAGAGAGAGAGAGAGATTTGTGCTCTTTCCACCTCTCTCTCCCCATTTTAGCAGCAAAACAATTATATTCAATAAGATTTATTTTTGGCTCAACAAATCATCCATTAAAACAATATGTAGTTAGAAATGTAATATCCGACTCTAACGCATAAAAGTTTGTCATTTGACAAAAAGAAACAAATCTTAAATGCGTTTCATATTATTTGTAAAGAAAATATTTATTTTTATGATAATGTTTACAAAAAAGAAAAAATATAATATTATGCGATAATATTTAATATTTATAAATTATAATTATTCACTGGTGATAAACTAATTGTTTATTGGTCGAAACTTCTATTTTATTTTTTTTTTTACAAATCTTCCGTACCAAATAATATTACTCTATTTATAATTGCACACATAAAATAAAATACAAGCAAAATATATAACACGATCTTTTAATTTATTTAATTTTATTGGGTAAGTCACTTAAGTTTGTTTTCAACTAGATCATTTCAGAAGAGTTTACAACATTTTATGACACGGGAAATAAGTGAAAAAAAGGAAACGAAGAAAGTCAGAGAAAAAGGAAATAAAGCTCACATTAACATTACTCACCAAACTCATTTAAGCCACATCAGTAACATAACAAATCCTCGTGTTTTTTGTTGTGTGTGAAAATAATAACCGATATCTCACTATAA
Organism: Cicer yamashitae; assembly: GCA_037974755.1. Taxonomy (NCBI): domain Eukaryota; kingdom Viridiplantae; phylum Streptophyta; class Magnoliopsida; order Fabales; family Fabaceae; genus Cicer; species Cicer yamashitae. The sequence goes on from JBBPBQ010020324.1 coordinate 18,112,796, forward strand.
CGTTTACAATCTTCTAATTGCCGTTTGGTTGAATATTTTGCTCACATGATATAATAGATTTCATCGTAAAATTTGATCCAATTATTTTTTTTAAATGAAAATTATCAATAAGGTTGGTAATTTGAATATATGTCTTTTAATCTACTTCCTCCTTATCTAAATTTAAACACATATTTTTCTTTTATTTTTATTAAAAAAATTAATAGTATAATTAATGTGTTTATTTTATATAAAAATATGATTAAATTATCATTTGTATATATATATATTCAATATTAAATTTTTATATTTTAAGATAAACTAATAGTATTATTAATTATAAATATGTGAAAAAATAATAAATAAACCAAACATATAATTAGGAACATTTTTTTTCAATAGGTATTAAAAATTGAGAACAGAGGAAGTAAATTTTATTCATAAAAAAACAAAAAAACAATGTTTACAATATTCACAAAATAAATTTCATTAATTATACATTTGCGTATTACAGTAATCATTTTTTTATTAATTACGGTAATCATCTACTTTGAAAAGTTGGATATAATTTAATTTCCATTCAAAAAGAAAGTTTATTGACAATTTATTACGAGGGGGACGAATAATTTAGTGTCGGTGTGGAAATTAACCGGGACAATATAATTGGGGTCCGCTGAATCTTAATCACACCACACTTTTGGGGTAAAAAACCCCAAATAAAGTGTATTGATTTGTTTTTGTCTTAGTAAACAAATAGTACTACTTTTTTTTAGTCACAAATAGCAGTAGTAGAAAAAACAAATTCTTGTGTTATTTGTCTTCATCTTGTTTACTGTTGTAATTTGTTGTTTTATTTTTCTTAAAAGAACTATCCTACGCAAGTGCCGAGTTTATAAGTTAAAACTTGAAACAAAACGATTAATATAACAATATTAATTTTTATCTAAGTCGAGTCAGAATTTAATGACGACTCTGTTAATTTGTTAATACACCATATAATTAAAAAATAATTACTATTTTATAACGAGAAAATATTTCTGATTTCAATATTATATGTAATCGTTAGAAGAGAAAATAGAATTAACCATCAAGTGGTGGATGGTTTTGGGCTTTCAAGTAATAATATGTTATTTAGAAGAACTTGAATTTGAATCTTAGACTAATTATAACAAAACTTACTATATTTAGTTGTTTAAGTGGGTCGCACACATAATTTATTTATAACTTTTTAATATAAATACCTAATAAACACTACATCCTTTCAACCCAACATCTAATAAAATATTATTAAATGGGTCTCACAAAAACTCTATTTCAATCCTACTCATTTATTTAAATATAATTTATTAAGTGAGATTAAAAAAAAAAAAGAGAGAAAAATACCCTTTACTACTAAACATCCATCTAAATATGCACCACAATTTTTAATATCATACAGAAATATCTATTTAATTTAGTGTTAATTAGAAGAAAAAACTTCCTTAAATTTTTTGGATTAAAATTGTGATATAGGTTTATTATACCACGGGAAAAGACAAATGAACAAAACATAATCTGAACTATTAGTATTAAGATCGAAAAAGAAAAAAAAGATAATACGGTGAGTGTAGGGGAAAGGGCAGGTTGACTGTTGATGGCGAAGAGAGAAAAGAAAGGAAAAGTGAAAATTGAGAAAAGAAAACAAAGTTTATAGCTTTTGGAGTTCCGTGAAGCTAGCATGTATATCACACAGCATAGCACATGTAATGATTATAATAACGTGATGAGGACGTGACGCCATTTTCGCTCCCATACACACCGCTTACGCTTAGTGTGCATATGCTCACTCCCACACACTATCTTTCTCTCTTCTTCTATTCTTACTACTACTACTAGCAGCTTTCGAAAACGCACATAGTAATAGCCAACTAGGCAACTACATTCAGTTGCCTAAAATAAATCAAACAAGAAGAAGATCTTCTTTCTTCTTCTTATTTTTTCAACCCTATTTCCTCTCTTTGGATCCAATCTACAAATTATGAAGAACACTAACAAAAATGTAAACCCTGTAATTACCTTCGACCACAAGAGGTACTAACTCTCTACTCTCTACTAGATCCGTCAATTTCTACTTCTTCATCGCATTCTCTTCCATTTCTCTTCATTTTTATTTATTTATTGAGGATTTCTGTATGTATTCATCAAATTATTATTATTATTGCTTTCTCAAGATCGATCTCGCTCTATTCAATTTCAGTGTGAGTTACTAATTAGAAATTAATTATGATTTGAGAATGTGAGGCAATGCTGAATGAGTGAGTGGATTTTGTGTGAAATGTTAAGCGGCTTTTACTTCATTGCTAGTTTGACTTGGTTTCTCTTCAGATTCTTGTTTCGTCTTTTTAATTTTTGTTTTGATCGATTTAATTTTTTTAGTTTTGTTCTGGCTTTTCCTGTGTTAATCTGCATCTGTTAATTGATTGTTAGGTTTTAATTATCTAATCTGTATTATTGTGTGTTTTGATGTGAACAGGGATGCCTATGGGTTTACTGTGCGACCTCAGCACCTGCAAAGATACCGTGAATACGCTAACATATACAAGGTCTTGTTTGCTATGCTTTTGGTTTATTATTATTGTTCCAGTCTTGCCAATTTTCAATTTTGTTGATTTTTCATTTTTTGTTTTAGAGGAAAGTATAGGAGAATAATGTGAAGGAAAATTCACTATGTTAAGTTTTAAAATCTTATTATGTGCATTACTCATTACATGTTGGTGCAAATTGTTTTTATTGTCTTTCTCAAAGCCGAAAACATATAACTGTCTAATATGGCAGTTGTTGTGGGAGTAAAACTTACTCAATTGCGATTTCAGGAGGAAGAAGAGGAAAGGTCGGAGCGGTGGAAGTCATTTTTAGATAGGCAGGCTGAGTCTACTGAATTGGACACAAAGGTATCAACCGTGGGGGAAGATGAGAAAGTTTCTGTTGATGAAGCTGCGGAGCAAGATGCAGATGCCAGCTCAGAGAAGGCTGTTAATGGAGAACAAGCAAGCAGCCATACGCCTGGCAACGCTGATAGTGCAGCTGAAAATGGTGGTAAAAAAGAGGAGTTACCAGCACCTGAGGAGACACAAATTCATAGAGTCCAGTTATGGACAAACATAAGATCGTCTCTTCATATTATTGAGGATATGATGAGCATTCGTGTAAAGAAGAAAGGTGTGTCTGTAAAAGATGAAAGAAACAAGAAAGGTGTGTCAAAAGATGAACAGGTCAGTGAAACTGAGAAATCACTGTCTCATTCTGATGATATTAAATCACCAAAAGGAGCATGTGAGGAAGACTCTGATGAGGAGTTCTATGATGTTGAGAGGTCAGATCCTAGTTCAGATACTCCTCTTGTTGATGGCTTGAATATCTCTGCAAATGGTATTGCTGCTGATGCTGCATCACTAGAGGCTTCATGTCCTTGGAAAGAAGAGTTGGAAGTTCTTGTTCGTGGGGGAGTGCCAATGGCACTGAGGGGAGAGGTACCCATTATATTCATGAGACATTCATTTCTTGTTAAGTTTTTTTTATTTTTAGTGAGCTACCCTCTTGTTTGTTCTTGTGCTTCAGCTCTGGCAAGCTTTTGTGGGTGTTAAAGCAAGGCATGTAGAGACGTATTATCAGGACCTACTAGCCTCAAATGGTGACTCGGAAATTAAAATTAATCATCAAAGCTTGCAGTTAGACGACAATGATGGGAAAATAAATGCAGATTTCATACTTGTACCAGAAAAATGGAAAGGACAAATTGAGAAGGTACCTGTGAAATTTTACATCGTTGTTCATGATGCTGTATTATTATTATCTTTACAACACTATAAAATAAGATCTTGCCAATAGTCCCCAATTGTTACTTGTCTGTGCAGGATCTGCCTCGGACATTTCCTGGTCATCCTGCTTTGGATGAAGATGGTAGAAATGCTTTGAGACGATTACTTACTGCATATGCTCGACATAATCCCTCTGTTGGTTACTGCCAGGTCCTTGCTTCTGAAAAGAGTTTCATGTTTTTTTTACGTTTTTTATAAAAGAAGTTTTTCCCAGTATTTTTCAAGATGGATTTTGTTTGAAAAATATAATAGAAAGTCAAACAATCTAACAAGATGTCTAGATAAAAAATATATACATATAAGTGAGCTGATCACTCAGAAATTTGTTCACATAGGACTATATTATACTATTTTTTTCTTCAAATAATTTGTGGACAGAAATTTGTGACCCTCAAATGACGGGCCAAGGAATCCCAAAGCAATTGATAAAGAGTTTTAAAAGCCTTCCAGGTCTTAATTTTCTATTTGTGAAGTAAAAATGAATTATCAATCTTTGTTGAGGTAGTTTGAACTTTCGACCACAGTGTTTCCCAAGTTGATATTAGAATTAGTTGAAGACTATCTAATCTGTACCACTGGCACAACATGAATCATTGTGGTACAGAAATTCTTTACGGTTTATATCTATAGCAACCTTTTCACGTGAAACACCTTGAGCTTGAAGTGTGTACAAAGCATGATAAGAATGGTTCATATATCTAAGATGCTGTTACTCCTGCATTGTGTTGAAATTGTATATTGTGATTTGAAGAAGTTGGAGCTACTTTGAGTCAAAAACTTGAATCAGTTAAGCACTGTTTTGAGGAAGCATGCCTGACTGAAGGTGCAAAGAGCCATAATTAATTCCCCACGGACACCTTTCATATCTGTGATTCATGAATATTAATGATCTGTACCACAGCATGGATAATAAAATAGTTTAAGCCAGAATTTATTGTATGCCTTAACAGATGGACATCCATATGTTCATGACATTTATAACCTACTAACTTAGCCTGTTTGGATAATTTAAATTGCAGGCCATGAATTTCTTTGCCGGCTTATTGCTGCTTTTGATGCCCGAGGAAAATGCCTTTTGGTAGGTCCTTATAAGTTATAAAGCTTCCCTAGATTTCTAAAGTATATGCTAGGTATATATGCACATTTCAAAGTATAAACTATAGATAGAGCTTCATCATTATAAATGTTCCTGTATTTGATGAGCACTGGTGTCTTGAAGAAATGGCTTACTGACTACCCCATGCACATATGCAGCAACTTTCATATTGCAAATTTGAACTAAATTTATGTTTTTATCTCTAACTGGTTTTTTTGTCAGGACCTTAATGGGCATTTTAGATGATTATTTTGATGGCTATTATTCAGAGGAAATGATAGAGTCCCAGGTATTTATTCTTATAAAGATATTTGAGTAAATTCTATAATGCATACAAATAACTTTTGTTTGACCTTTTGACATATATTAAAATGCGTATTCATTTTATCAGGTGGATCAACTTGTTTTTGAGGAATTGGTGCGGGAGAGGTTTCCCAAATTGGGTTTGTATACTATTTTGATTCATTTTCATGTCTTTGAATTCACCAAATGTTCTATCCTTAATTGTTAATAACTTGTGTGTACCTCTTTTTGCAGCCAATCATCTAGATTATCTGGGAGTGCAGGTAGCATGGGTTACTGGACCATGGTTTCTTTCCATTTTTGTGAACATGCTGCCTTGGGAAAGTGGTCAGGTTTTATGTTTTATCTATTGAATACTGTAGCTTAGTCTTATTTCAAATGAGCATTTGTTTTCTATAGCCTTAGCTTCCTCCTGATTTATGGTAATTATTTGGACATCAGTTCTTCGAGTGTGGGATGTGCTTCTTTTTGAAGGAAACCGAGTCATGCTATTTAAAACTGCAGTAGCTTTGATGGAGCTATATGGTAATGGAAGAAAATGTTTATTGTTTATTGGAAAAAGTAAATTAGATGTGTAAGTTATCCATATCTTCATGAAACTTAACTTCACTGTGTCCTGTAGGTCCAGCATTGGTAACAACAAAGGATGCTGGGGATGCAGTAACTTTACTTCAGTCATTGGCCGGCTCCACATTTGATAGCAGTCAGCTTGTATTGACAGCTTGCATGGGTTACCAAAATATAAATGAAGTTCGATTACAGCAGCTGAGGAATAAACATAGGCCAGCTGTAATAGCTGCAATTGAAGAAAGATCAAAAGGGCTTAAAGCTCGAAGGGATTCTAAGGGTCTGGCATCAAAGCTATTTGAGCAATCGGATAATGTGCAAGTACTTGGGAATTTATCCCGTACAGAATCTGGTTCTACTAATGCAGATGAAATTCTGATTAGTCTGACTGGAGAGGGTGAGATTGATTCAGCTCCAGATCTTCCAGAGCAGGTTGCTTATGTCTTTCATGTTATCCCCGCCTGTTGTTAGAATATAATGAAGTTGACTGATGCATTTTATTGTTATCTTGACAATTAATGACATTCTCAAACTATATATTTGTTACAAATGATTATAGTATCAAAGCTATACATATATGATTAAATTTTTCTTCCTGCCTTAACCCAGAAGTCTAACCTTCATAGTCATCAATCTATAGCAAATAGAGCAACTAACCACAACATATTGATCTTATGCATCTCACTCCATGCAGATTGCTTGGCTGAAAGCTGAACTTTGCAGATTACTAGAAGAGAAAAGATCAGCTATTCTCAGGTAGTTAAAAACGATACTGGCTCTTTGATAAGAATTACTTTTCTTAATCAAACAATTAGAAGTAAACAGCTGTGAGCAAGCTCCAAGTACAGTGTATCAATGGAAAATATGGAAGTATGAAGGAAAAGAAAGAAAGGTATATGAGAAGCTAGAATGGTACTCTGCCCCGATGCCTAAGCCTCCCAGAATTCCCTTACAAATTCATCCCTCTTCTGGTTTCATTCCCTCCCTCATATTCCCTGCACACCCCATGGTTTCACCCCTTGTTGGCTGCTACCTGTCCATTTTGTTAGGTTCCTCTCTAACAGATTCCTCAACCCCAATTTCGGTCCTGCCCTTATCATTTCCCGTCCTCTTTATTTTTACACTCAAACCACGGGTCCTTGATACTTGCCCCTCTTTTTTCATTAAATTACAAGATTTTTTTCCCACTTATTGCATATAGCATTTATGCCTTCAAATTTCTTCCTTTTTATCAGAGCAGAGGAGCTTGAAACAGCATTAATGGAGATGGTTAAGCAGGATAATAGGCGGCAACTGAGCGCCAAGGTAAGGCACGAGTCCACAATGGATTTTGCTTCTTACATCAATATATGTTCTTTGCAATGCATATCTGCGGCTTTCTCATTGTACTGCAAACGGGGAAATTTCCTTCTCTCTTAATTCCTTAGCAAGGAGTTCATTTAAGTTGGTTGTAATGCTTATATAGTTAAATAATTCTTGATGTGTACCCAAGTAGTGACATTAGATGTCTTGCAGATTGAGTTCTAATTTTGTTCTTTGCGAAGTTTATGTGTAAATTCTTGTCATCTTCAGGTAGAGCGACTAGAAGAAGAGGCTGCTGAGCTTCGACAAGCACTTGCTGATAAACAAGAACAGGAAACTGCAATGCTTCAGGTTTCATTTTTACTCATAATTTTATATATATAATTTCTTTGGGTAAATAGGTTGTATCAATGTAAGGTTTTATTTATCATAGGTCTTGATGCGGGTGGAGCAAGAACAAAAGGTGACAGAAGATGCTCGCAGGTTTGCTGAGCAAGATGCAGCTGCGCAAAGATATGCCTCTGAAGTGCTTCAGGTTACCTTTTTTTCTTTCATCTTTTGTTTGTCTTTCTGTTCCATCAGTATCTACCTCAAATGCAAGCTTATCGATTCAAGACTTGTCTTGATAAGATGTGGTGCTTTCTGGTTATAGAAAATCAGCTATGAGCTGTAGTTGGGACAATTACTCTGGTTTTGTTGTTCGTTTTGTAATTTGACATTCAGTTATTTCATTATGGCATTCGATCAGAATGGTTGAACTTTACTTGTTCCTACAATCCTTGCCAGACTGGTTTTTGTCAGGTTTCAAAAAGTTGTTAGTTGATGTGTCTTCTAGCTTTATTACATCTCAAAAAGCCATTCATTTCTTCGGGCATCATTGTATTGTAGTGGTGTGGCATCAATTTCACAATTATCTTGCCATAGGCTGTACTTGAATCCCTACATTAAGGGTAAAAGTTTAGCCAAATTGATGTCACTTTTGTAACAATAATTTGAATGCTGGATAAATTAGATTTTGTTTTCACACTTTTCTTTAGCATGTTGGTAGACCCCCCCTCATATATGACATACCTAATTAGCATCCTTTAATATCAACAGAGTTGCCTTGTTCCATACTTCTTTTCAATGCACTAGCAGTTATAAATCTCTATGTTTATCCATGCTATGTCATGTCTTTGTTAATGCTTCCTTGTACTGCTAAATTATATTTCAACCAGCACAATGGTGAATTTTCAGACTATACCATCCTAATATCATACATCATATATTATTGTTTTGCAGGAAAAGTATGAAGAAGCATCTGCTGCACTTGCAGAAATGGAGAAGAGAGCGGTTATGGCAGAATCTATGCTGGAAGCTACATTGCAGTATCAGTCTGGCCAAGTTAAACTGCAACCGTCTCCACGGTATGTTCGAAGTTTTTGAAATATTTGATTCCTTAATGCACCCACAATTTTTTTGGTGTAGCTTTAGATTTATTCTCTTTTTCTGAAGCCGTGATTTTGTCATACTACCAACATTCAGTATCTAGTAAGTACCACGACAGTGGTTAGACACTATCCTAAACCTGAACAGGGTTGAGTACCCCAAAAAATCGTCGTCATTTTCCACTTAAGAAAATGCCAAAAGTTGCTGAAAAAATATGGGAAACGAAATGAATATGAAAATAACTGGTTTATATTGTATATGCTCATAGCCTTCTATTGATGAGCTTGACTTTATGCCTTCTTGCTTTATAGATCTTCACAGCCAGAATCTCCAGTATCTAGAAACAATCAAGAACCTACGACGGATACACCAAGTCGGAGGATAAGTCTGCTTTCTCGTCCATTTGGACTTGGATGGGGTGATCGAAACAAGGTTAGTTTCCATTGGGGAAGATTCAATGTTTTATCAGAGTATTACTCTTCCTTGGTTATTTTATTGTGGCTGAAAACCTGTATTTGTTATCTTTGATAGGGGAAACCTACTAATGTGGAAGAACCAGCTGAGGTAGAAAGTCCTATCAGCCAAAAAGAGGGCAATGGCCTTAAAGTACAGGATGAATTGGAAACAAGATAGTATCAATATTTCTCTTTGCCCTCCCCCAGACGGTTTGAGGAGCAAGAAATCAGTTCCCTGTCTGTAATTTTTGTTCTGGGCGAACATATATTTTCATATTTCATTAATTGTTTGTTCTTTATGATGTCATAGAATAATAGTATGGATTTAATCCAAAAAAAAAAAAAAGAATAATAGTATTGGAAAGTAAGTGTACGGTTGAGGTCAATTGTGATGCATCTCACTTATATTACAGGTCATACTCAATGTGTTTTACACAGATCATTAAATACATAAAAACAATATATAACGAGATTCCTATAAATGTGACCTTAAAAAATAATACAACAAATTAGAGAGAAAATTATAGGAAACAAAGTGGTTAAATATATTTAACGTGATAAAATAAATGATAGAAAAAAAAAATTAATGTGTTCAAGAAATATATAAGGGGGTGGAAAATTTTAGTTAGATTTTGTATAAGACTTTAAGATAAAAAATATATATATATAAACAAATAATTATTGTCAATATTCGTTGCTGAAATATAGTACTCTTTTCTAATAGAAAATATGATACTTACATTATCCGTACGACATTGCTCTTTTGTAGATGTTAATTGAATGAAAAATATTCACAAATAAAAAATATTTGGGCACAATTACACAAATAAAAAAATTAAAAAAAAAAAGGATAAAATAATGAGCTCTTGTAATTTTCTCCATTTGTGTTTTTCCAAATTTTTAATAAGACTTGTTGTAATTGAATGAGAAATTTTTGTACCTACCAAATTTTTTTTTTAATGAACTTTTCCGCTACCGACATTGTATTGGGAGAGTTGATAAAGTGGTATATTCAATCCCAATTCAATTTCTATTCATGAAGTCACCAAATTGGGAGACAATGCAAGGCTGTGTAAATAAAAATTGACATCATGCTAACAACTTGGAAATTGATTTCATTGCAGTTTCAACGAGTCTAATTTAGAGATATACTGAGGCTAACATAAAAAATAATAGTAATAGTTCCAAAAAATAATATTAATAATTCTTTATTACAATTTTTTAATATTGTGTTACTGTTTTTAAGTAATTTTTTGAATTGATTAATAGTTCAACTTTGATATGTTACGCTATATAATTTTATTTTAAAGTAGTTATAATTAAAGTTAGTAATTTTTAAATTATTTTAATGATACAATACTTTATGAATGACGATCACATAGGTCTAGTGCAAATAATCGGTGCACTTAGTGTTGTAATTGGAAATACCGATTTTGATTCTTACTAAAAACTGTGATTGATAAAGTGTAAAATAAAAATGGAAGGCGCTCACAAAAAAGGGAAGCTAGTACATCGACCTTTAGGTAGCAATAATTTGTGGTTCACGGGAATGGTTAAACTTAAACATACACAGTTGACAGCCAAATCTTCATCAACAATAAGATGTCTACTATTCTTTTAGATAGTACAGTAAATTTGTCAAAATCACAGTGCTCGCCGTGATTCTGGAAAACCAATGTGATATCAAAGGTATCACAAAGGTACACGTAGACAACCATGATAAATTACTGTCTTCACCTCAATGCATCCGTGCGAATATGTACGAAAATAATTTCATTTTCTCCCCGGCTAATTCTGACCTTTCCGTCACTGAATCTGCAAAGGAAGACTCAACTATATAGTAAAAGATATATTATAGTGATATAGACCTTAAGCATACAAAATCTACTATTTTGAGCAGCAAATTCAATACATATATACTGAATGGATTAAGACTAAGAGAGAACTTGATTTCTTGGAAGATGTCATCTTACAGAATCTCCAAGATGAACTTCTTGTCCATTTCTAAGGGATATCCAAATGGACCACCAATTATGGCTGCATCATCCATTGTAACCTCGTACACTTCTGTGCCACTTTTTCTGTCAATTTTTGGGCAAAACAAGGTCTGAGAAACATTCAGTCCAGCTGATATATACTAGTACTATTTCAGACTCAGCTATAAAGTGAATATATATAAATTTACACTCACTCATCGTGAGAATAACTATTAAGATTAAATTTAAAGGTTTGGGTTAATCTCTATCAATCTCTAAAACTAAAATCTAGGCGAACCCTTTCTCCCTAATGTTTTCATTTCTGACAAATGGACATAAATTTCACTAATCAAATGATTTGAATGGAAACCAACTTTGTTTTATAATATCTGCCCATCAAGTTCTCCTTGTCCCTACAACTATCCTTTCCAAACTAGCAAGCAAGCAGCTATGGACTATGGTTTGCTCTTTACATCATTGTATGCCCACGACACTTCTTAGATAAAGCTTTCCATGGTTAAAACAGGTTGAATAATGCAAAATTTATGGGGAAGAGAGACAATATTGCTTGGTTTTAAAATTTTCATCCATAGTTTTTTAATTCAAATATTTAAATGAAAAAGTCTCCCATTCCTATATCGGGGACAAATTATCGATAATATATATTAGTCACCACAACATATCCTTTGGAAGACCATAACCTGAACCTTAACCATGCCTTAACACCTAACAAAAAATCTTTTCTTAAATCTTAACCACTTATAACAAACAGGCAACCCATTCCAACGTGAAATCCCCTGCATATCTCCACTTCTAGGACATGAGGAAAGGAAAGATTCCTTGCTGAAGAGGAGCAATAACCAAAAAAGCATTCTTAGTATATATGAAGCTTTTCGTAGCATACTTACCCCGGTTCCAAATTATTACTTCCTGATATTCCTACCTTCATTGTATACACCCCTTCATATTATAATTTATTGTGCTTGTAAGAACCCTCCCTGGAACATGAGTGAACTTAAAACCATGGAAACTTACACAAAATTTCCAGTCATGGAGAACTTCAGCCCAAGCAGGATATCAACCACATACTTTATTCTTCCATTCTTCCCAATAATCTGTAACACTCGTTGTAATACACAAACTGAAAACATGAGGCAGTATTTGTGGCAACTAAAGTAAATGTACAAAGATGAACCTGATACCTGCTTTCCCATCAAACCATTGGCCGCATTCTCTAGCCAACTATCTGTCACGGTCTGTAGAAAATAAGTTGTTTAAATAAGAAAAAGAAAACCTTGTAAGAGAACTGTTCACATTTGAATCATTTTCAAAATCAGTTGGAACTACTCGTTCACATTTCAAAATCTACCTGTGAGTTCCATATCATCTGCCACTCGCCCTCTTCTAGTTCAGGTTCTTCTTCCCCAGATTTCCGATTTAAGGAAATGAGTGCATCCATTGCCTGTTGGAATTCAGGATGTGAAAAACAATAACAATGGAAATATTCCAGTTAACTTATTGAAAAGAAAAAACAGTAGCCTTACCTCTTTAATACCCACCCCCGATGAAATTGCTGTTAACAACTTTTGTCTGGGTTCAGTTTGCTTCTGCAGCACAAACGTGGTTCCCTGCACTATATATATGTTGCTGATAAGTCTTGGAAACATAAAGCTTTTATAAAAAAATATGTTGATTTGATAGACAATTTAGCCTTTTACTCAAGCGAAGGAACAAAAGACTATTAAGATGATGTTTATATTGGAATTGCCTAATCACCTTATTTCCTCTTGAGATGCGAAGGTTTCCTGAATGCGACAAGTATGTGGTGTCTAACCATCCCTTTGCTTCATCTCCAAGTAGCTTAAATGGAACTGGATATGGAACTTTAAATGGAAGAAATTTAAATGAAAAGGCAGCTCTGTCAAACCTAAAAAGGATTCTTTTTCCATCTTCAATGGATGCTGCCGCCTGTTCAAATTAAAAGACATAAATATATGAACAGCTATATCATATCGTGTTGTTTTCGTATGACAAGCACAAACATAAACACAAACAGAAATTCAACTATCATATCAGGCTACACGTGAAGAAACAAAAGAAAGCCTGAAATTTATCCATATTAACTTGTGATTTTTTAGAAGCGCGTAGCAAGTAAATTAGCTATGTAACTGTGAACAACGCTTGTAATGAAATTGAGAAGAAAAAGCCAACCTAAGAATCTATGTAGCATAATTCCTTTCACAATATTGACTATTGACAAAGCCTCTTAAACTAAAAAGTTTCAATCTGTCTCACCAAGTATTGCAAAAAAATTAATAAAGTTGAATTTAACACAACTGTGTATTAAACTTGATAACTTCAACTGAAGTTATTTAGTATTACCTCCACTTTGAGCTCACCAATGGCATCAGAAAATGACACAATATTGCATACGCGTGGATCATTCGTTCGAAGATAAACCTCTTGAAATACACTAAAAAAATCAACCCCAACAAATGTTCTCTGAAAGAGCAATATAGAATACCATATTGAGTCATATATCATTAAACAATCTATGGGGTATGTGTTGAACAGGTCAGTGACACTTGTTCTGGTAGCTTATCAGGTTGAAGTAAGTTTCAGTTCAACATGCCTAAATTAATAGACTGATTGCACTAAACATAATATAAATGCAACTTTCCGTTAGGTATTTAAGAAAAGCTTATATTAGTACTATCATGAAGACCGTCAATTCATCCTGTTTTACTCAAGAGACGTTATAGTTGTCATAATTTTTGTATTGAGAAAAATCCTAGTCTTGTGTTGAAAAGAGATAAGGACTGAAACCTAAGCCTCGTATTATCCACGCTCCAAGTCCAATAGTGTTGAGCATTAGGGGGTTTTATTGTGAGCTAGAAGCTTTTCACAAGGTATTTCGTTCACAAAAATTGGAATTTTACTTTGAACAACCGAAAAATACAAAAAAATTCAGAAAGGTACTAAAATGGAATTCTTTTTTTCAAATAAGTCACTGAAGAACTTTTATTTTCAGATTTGGGTCCAAATGACAATCATCTGTGGCAGTAACTCATGGCAAAGGCTAAGTAGGCCAACGGTGACATCATAGTATGGTGATTTGAACTGCCTCTAATTAGAATAATCTTTTGGAAGCAAGTTTCCAAACTAAGTGTACAGTATTTTTCAAAGTATTATTTAAACAATGACTAAAATATATACATGAAAGTGAATTATCCATTTGGAAATACGTTTGAGTAACATTCATTAATAACAACCTGAATGGGGGATGCTGTTCCGGGTCTTGTAGTGAAAATAAGCTGCCAGCGACCCTCAATTAAACTTGAGTTTGTCTGCACAAAAGAACTTCATCTCATGGTAAGGAAAGAATAATAATAATAAGAAGTTAAACACAGAGAAGAGAGATTGAGAACAAACCGGATCAGGCACACCCCCTCCTAAACGTTCCAGGACTTGAATAGCACGCTCAATAGCCTGAAATTAAATATTAAATGCAAAGGAAATGAACGCCAAATCAGGAACAAATTGAAGAGATGGGAAATTAAGAAAGAGACATTGAGTTGCTGGGGAGAAGAAGATCGTCCACGTCCTTGGGTGCCAACAAGTGCTTCGATGAGTGAGTTCTCAGATTCTGTAATTGACACTTGAGAACACCGAAAGACGAAGCTATTATGTTCTCTACTACTGCGAGATTTGGAGGGCTTGGGAGAAACAAAAGTAGAACGACAACATGAGTCAAACCCTACGTTTGCATTCACAGCTCTAAGAGCCATTGTAATAATTCTACTAGTTGCAGAGAGAGAGAGCGAGAGTGTGATGAGCCTGGGACCTGGGTTCTCCTCTTCTGTGATGTGGCCGACGCCAAGATGAAATAGAACACGTGGCAAACCAGGAAGAGAGACACAGATATTATGGCTATTGTCTGTCCCACTTTCAGGCTTCCGCATCCACACATGACCTTGCCACCTCACCTATGCTACATTGCCATTCATTCATCACTCTATCCATATGGATTTAATTGTTTCTTTTATAAAATAAAAAAAAAAATAGTAGTTTCTATGGAAACAGTTACAATAAAAGGAAACATTTAAAATAAAATAAAAATGACTTTATTTTTAGAATAAAGTCTTTTTTTTTCTTCTTGTAGAGAGTCTTAATAAAAACATCTACCAACCAGTATTTTGACCAAAGATGTCGAATTCAAAAAGTTAAAAATAAACAATAGACGCTAAAGTAGGAGTCTGTCTCCAACGCACAATCCATTTGTCAATCAATCCGTGCCACATTCTCAAACAACGGGCTCTCAAAAGAAACACCACTGATAACAACGGGTTCTCAAAAGAAACACCACTGATATGATTGAAAGCATGAAATTTAAAATACATCATTCAAATTAACTGATTTTTACTGTGTAACATGTCTACACAGAAGTAAAGTAGGAGAAGCTTGAGCTTTGCAAGGATCTCCCGGACGCATGATATGATGACGTGAAGTTAGATTGGACTCATAACAGAATAAAATCAATGAAAGCCTAGAGATCTCCTCCAAACTGCAATCTGCAGACGCAATGAACGGAAGTGTGAGCCTACAGCAGCTATTATGCATTCCACGATCAGTTCGCAACTTAAAAGATATTGCCCTATCTTTCTGAGATACACCTACAAACCCTAATACCATATAATTAATAGATTTATGAAATCGACTGGGGAACATGTTAACCACATAGTATACAATGGCGCATTTTTCACCCTGACTTATACTATTACCTAGAAGTAGCTCAAATAGTATCTGCAAAAACAGGAAACAATGGTGGTGTATATAAGCTTAGAGTAGATAAAACAGAGTAACCAAGTGTAACACACTTTAGAAAAAGGATCACCCGCTTACGCATGACCAAAGTTTTAGATTCAAAAAAATGATTAAAAGATCTTGCATTCAATCTATTCAAAAGATAAGACACATGGCTTCTCTTCAAGTACACGACACTGTGAATTGTATAGCATTTGAAATCCGATGAGAAAAGAAAAAAAAAATACTATTTGAGGCATTACCATCATAGTCACTTCCATTTTCCCCTCTGAAGTAGTTTCCCGGCCTCCTTTTCCATGCAAACGCTTGTAATTTCAAACCCCTATATCATCCACCTTACCTTAACTCCACGGTATTGCCGCATCTAATTGTGAAATTGAATACCCCTTTGAAAGATCTGGTAGAAACACTGCTTTAAATCAAACTTGGGAGTTCAAAGCTACCAAACATTAAGAGCAATAGCCAGGTTTCACATCAAATTCAATATGAAAGCTCTCATATTTGTACCATGGTTATGCTAAGACGTTCACTCTCTTGCACTCACAAGAGCAAGACATGGCATAACCAGATACCACTTACAAGCTCATGTTAAAAGTAGCACAACTTTTGCACAATTCAATCATGTACATCATATAGAATTAGCAAAACCGTTGCACAATTCAATCATGTCCATCATATAGAACTAGCAAAACCTTTGCACAATTCAATCATGTCCATCAAAGAGAACTAACACAAACTTTGCACAATTCAATCATGTCCATCATATAGAACTAGCACGACCTTTAGAGAACTCAGTAACCCATCATATAGAGAACTAGCACAACCTTTGCACAATCAAATCGACATAAAACATGTACCTCAAATTTGCATGGTAATCATTAGTTTTTCTTACAAACTCACAGGTTCTTTACATGCTACTGAGTAGAATATTTTAAAATACACTTTAATCCCTTGTACATAAACGAAAAAACATGGCAGAACCAGATGTCATTTAAAAATTCATGCTAAAAAAGGTGACACGTAAATTTGTAAATCTGAACTTCTTACAAATACTACATATTTAAATGACTAGACAAAAGGTATAATTAATCTACTATGAAAGCTTTCCTCACTTGAAAGGACTTCGTGCAGCAGTCTGACAAAATTCACCACGGGCTAGAAAATACTTCTGCCATCTTCATACAGAATTAGCACAACCTTTGCACAATTCAATCACCCAATCAATTCAAAATAAAACAAGTATCTCATATTTGTATATGGTCATTCGTGAATATCTAAGATACTTTTAAGAAGCAACAAGAAAAATTCATCACGCGGGAGTATAGTGAACCTGCCCAAGCAAAATATAAGGCAACGACAAATGAAAAAGAGAACCAATTTCATGAAATTAACTAAAAGTAGAAAAAGTACATGGTAATCATTAGTTCTCCTTACAAATTCACAGGTTCTTTACATGCTACTGAGTAGAATATTTTGACATACACTTTAATCCCTTGTACATAAACGAACCTGCAAACTTAGGGCCCTTTTCCTACTATTTTTCTATAGACCTACCCAACCAAACCCCGCCCCGCCCCTGAAGGAAAAGAAAAGAAAGACGAAGGAAGGAAACTCAGCCCTTGGCCCTTATGGTCCTCTCTCAAAAACCAAGAGATGCGACTGAGAAAGCAACCCTTACCTAATCTTTCATTTTACCCAACCATACAAATAGAAAAAGAAACAAGATAAAAGTAAACTACTAATCTACGAGGCTGCAAATACCATATGCATTACAAAGTAGTAGAATTTGCTCACTAGCCTTCCCCTCAAAGCCTACTCGAGGAATAGCTTCAGCTAATGTGGGACAGACAAATCATCATCTCCAACAGTCTCTGAGCTTGTCCCAACTATCTGACTCTGGCATTCCTCCTTCTCAATCAATAAGCCATCTGTACTTTCATGTGTTGCTTCATGGGTTTTTGATTCATCATTTCTATCAATCACTTCATTCTCACCGCTTTCTTTTGTATCCACGGCATCGTTTTCTTTGGCAAAAACCTCGTCTGGCAAACACAGTTGTGTTGCTAATTCATCCTTCTGCTCATTGTTCTCTTCCTTCGCTTCATTGGTAAACACAAAGCCACCCCCCATTTCATTACCTTTGATCTCATCCTGATTCACAACCACCACATTTGGAACAGACTCTTCCATAAAAACATCATCTTCAGCTTCGGATACTCCATCATTGTCTAACTTAGCAGTAGCACTGGCCTCAATGTCTCCATTTCTCTCACTTTCCAGCATCGAATCAACCATCTCAACATTATTCTCAATTCCCATAACAGGTAAATCTGATCCCCCGTCGCTTTCATTATCAGACCCATTCTCCACCACTTCCTCATTGACGTCTTCCACAACCTGGTTCTGCCTCTCAAGAAACAGTAACCTCCTCCGTAGATCACCCAACTCCCTCTCCATTAGGAAAAGGCGCTCCCTCAATGTCAAATTCTCTTCCTCCAATTGTGCTATATGGGAATCCTGATCATCTACCCTATTCTCCAACACATTGTTATACTCACCACCTCCATAATTGGGATATATCATCTCAAACCGGCTCAAATCATGGTCGAGCCTCCTTTCTACCTCCACATGTTCCTCTACATCACTCTCACTCGACCCACCACCACCATCCTCTTCATCTTCGTCGTCATGAACATCTCGAAGCCTAATCAAACCCTTCATCGACCCATATCCATCAACACCCCACTCTTCCTTCGCCATATCCCCCAACATCTCCCTCGAAGGAGACAATATAGGGGTAGGAAGCACAGCCGGGGTAACAGGACAAGGCGACACAAGCGATGCAATACCACCGGACTTCTTAGCACGAATAATAAAGGAAGTCGTATTCCTGGGCGCATAAGGCGCAAATCTAGGATTAAACTTCTTCTTAGGATAAAACTTACGTGCTTTCAAACGATTCTGAGATTGCAACTCGTGAAGAGTTGGTGGTTGGTAACCGACACTGTTGTTCGGAATACCGATGGAAATACTTTGGTTAGGTTTTTCCATTCTCCTAATATCTTTGCGCTTATCACTAACCTTCTTTCCCTTCCAGTTATTATTACTTCGTCCAGGTTTCGAAGGAGGGAAATTAGGTTTCATATTAGGGTTCTGAAACTTCATGTTAGGGTCCAGAGGAAGCTGTTGAGACCAAAGCTTATTATAACCACGATTCATCATCTGAGGCTGATTCTGATTCATCATAATCTGAGATGTCTTCATCTGCGGTTGAGGTTGTTGATTCATTCCTTGATTGTGTGTGTGAGAAAGTAACTGAGTCTGAGACTGGTTAATTACCTGAGGCTGATTCATCATCGGAACTTGATTCATCATCTGAGGCTGGTTCATCTGGTTCAAATTCATCATCATCTTCGATTGATCGTTCATCGTAACCAAACCCTAAGTGCGTCTAACGAATTCTTGCAATTTCGATTAATAGTTAAGAGCGAAAATATTATCACCGATCAGAAAATTCTTGATCGGCGGCGAATTGGAGATCGATTCGAAACCCTAAATCTCTTTTTTCTCTAATTTAGAACTGTGAGATATTGGGATTAAATTTTCAAGAAATTAACCTATCTAAGGGTGAAACCGTTTTCGCATATGGAGATTTCACAAACCTATAGATTGAGAAAACCCTGATTTTGATTATTATTTTTTTTTTTTTTCTGATTTACTATTCTCGAAAAGTGTGGTTATCGTTGTTTCTTGAGGTGATCGTGCGAACAGAAGGGGGTTATATAATGGGTTGGGAATAAAGTGGGCGGCTAGATTTTTATCCGACAAACGGACGGTTTGGATTTCGGATGCGTGATGAACACGCGTCAATAGCTCCTGAAAGGTCGATTCTTGATTTCTCCTTTATTTTATTTTTTAATTTTTAATTTAATAGTAATATTTTTCTTTAATTAATTTAATAATATCATTTTTTAAATTTTTATTTGAGTGTACGCTTGTATCGTCATTGATAACATAAGTTACTACATATGATTTAATTGATATGGAATAATAAAATTATAAACAAAATAGTTTAAACGGAAACAGAAAGTATAGATATTTTATAATAAAAAATCGATTACTTAAATGAATAAAGAAAGATAAATTGTAAAATTAAAAGGAAAAAATTTACAGCAACATTTCATATTTAATTTATAAATAATGTAAAACTATAGAGTTTTACATAGTGAGATGGATTCATGATATAAGGAGCTCAATTTGATTTTAATTTCTTTTTAAAATCAAAAACAATTTAATAGGTATTGAGTATGACATAATGAGTTAAATTGTTAAAACGTGGTAACTTTAAGTTTGAATTTTTGTTAAAAGATGTATCTATATTTAACACGTCTTAGATATTATTACCTCTAATATAAGATATTCTTAATAAACTATAAAAAAAAATTAAAAAAAAAAAAAACTCTTTTTTCATATATGGTCAGAGTGTTTTCATATATGGTCAAAGGCAAGAGCTTATTTGTAATGGGTCATGGCCACCACAAGGTTCACAAAAATTTCTATTAATTTTTTAAGAGATATTTTAGTTATAATTTGGTAATAGATCTTGAATAAATCAGAGACACGTGCAAACAAAGTCTCATGTTCTAAATTTTTTATATTATAATTGAACTTTTAAAAATTGAATTCATATGTTAATTTTTTACACTTTAACCACTCTAAAATTTTATATTTACACTTTACGTCTATAATACTCAGATTATAAAATTACTCTCGTAATTCCATTAAACATCTCTATTTGAAAAATGAATAATTATTAATTGTGACAAGGTTGTGAAAACCAAATTATATAAGTCTATAAGACAGTTGTAGTTTGTGTGGTTTGATATATGTTAATCGGTTGTGATTAATTTCAACTAGACCTGATATAATATATGTTAATAGATATGCTAATTAATATAGACATTGTGGTGTATGCTGTTATAATTTTGGATTCTATAATCAATGTATTTTATGAGTAAATTTTTTTTATGAATATAATTATGATTATTGAGTTATTGTTGTCGAAATATTGAAGGTGACGTGCATATTTTTTTGTTAAATGAATTAACCTAATCAAATAATATGCATCATATGTAGATTGATACATGTAGATGTAGATTGATATATGTATGTGTACTAAAATTTCTTTTATCAAATTTTTTAATTATTAAAATTTCACTTTTTTTATTAAGCCCAAATCTTTAAATATTAAAATTTGTATATACAATATAATATTATACTTTTTATTTATTCATTACAAATTTAACTACTTAATATTTTAGTTCAAACTCCTCCACTATCGATGCTTCACAATACAAAAAAAAAAGAATTATACTTTGTTTAAAATGTTTATTTGTATATCGGATTGTACTAAATTGTTATTATTAAGATATATATATTATATACATTTTTTTTTTGTTAACAAATAAAAAAATTGTATTGATGCGAAAAAAGCAAAACTCAAACTAAATAGTTAAAACTTGGGTCAACTTTATTCACGAATGTTGATTCCTTTCGGTAGATGTCCTATAGAAAAACTTTTCCATTTATCCTCTAAAAAAATCCATTAATGTTTTTCAATTGATTTAAGAAAAATAAAATAAATTTTTTCAATTGAGTTATTTCGACTTTTGCTTTAATTTTGGTTTCATGCAAATGAGTTATTGGAGCTTATGATTCAATAAATCCATTTTATCAAATGAAAAATGTACTATAAGACATATTTTTCGGCATCAAAAACAACAAAATCTAATCTATAACTATATTTCGAGAATCATATATGTTCACAAATAAATATTATGAGAATTGTATTGGTTTTCACAACAAAAATATAAGAACTTAGTTTTATCATCAAATGTAGATGTTTTTGGATGATTATCTTTATTTATGAGAGAGATATGTCTATCGTTAATATAAACAATAAAAAATATAACACATTCAAAATATGAATATTAGGTCTATTTTGATTATTGTGTCTTTACACCATCTAATTTCAATGTCATTTCACATTTACAATCAATGACGTAAAAAATTGATCTTGAAGGCTATCATTTAAACTCTAATCATGATTAAATAAAATTTTAAAACTAAAAATTAAAACATAAATAAACAAATCATGAGCGTATGAATTGCACTTTATCAAAGTATCAATGTTTGTATAATGTATGTTTTTAGTTCAACGGCGATAAAATGAACTATGAATAAATTGATTTTGATTAAAATTTTGTTATATGTCAATTAATTTACCGTTAAAAACTTTCATTTTCTTGTTGACTCATCTCAAAACATACCCATTATAGTGAAGGCTAGTAGATAAAGACAAAAAATAAAATGGACAAAATATGAGTACTTCTCAATTGATTTTTATGTTGACTAAGAAAGATTGGGTTCAGTCAATTAGAGTTTTATAGATACCTAAAAACAAACTTTAATAAGGGTATTTTTTTATGTACGAAAGAGTAATATAAAAAAGATCTTGCTACACATATCATCGCGATTCTCGTTGAAGATTTCAATAGTATTTTTTTATTGAAAAAAACAATTTTTATTAAATGCACAAAATTCAAGATAAAATTCCTATACTTGATATCTCAAAATGTGTCAT
Source organism: Cicer yamashitae (assembly GCA_037974755.1). Classification (NCBI taxonomy): domain Eukaryota; kingdom Viridiplantae; phylum Streptophyta; class Magnoliopsida; order Fabales; family Fabaceae; genus Cicer; species Cicer yamashitae. Next base: position 18,135,226 of record JBBPBQ010020324.1, read on the forward strand.
TGAAGTTTAGGTTAACATTTTTGTTATATATAAAAAGATTTATAAAACATGTATTTTTTTTAAGGAAGTTTGTGAATACATTGATTACTCTTATAGATGCAAAACAAATAAAATAATTTGTTATATTTTTATATATAGCATTCTACAAGCAATTTTGTCGCCTAACTTCTAATAATTTTGTTTACAAATATCAACTTTTCAATGTCTAAAAACCATAATATCTTTGAAATTAAATAAATTAAATAAATTAAAAATAAAAAAATAGAAATTGACTTAAGATTACTCATGTATTCGAATTCGAAAACACAATGCGAGGAAGTACACTCAAATTCAAATGCCCTTGGCAAATGAACCGCCTTGTTTGTTTGATATTTTCACTCAATGTTTATATTCATTGACAAGCAATTAATTTTGAAGGCATTTTGTTTGTGCCAAATTCTATACGTTAAAAGCAATTACTTGGTCTATCTTATTCTCACTAGTATTCAAACGGACGGTTTGTGTCCCAGTCAAATCTGCTTTTTTATTGCGTTAATATATATTAATTATGAACAATAACTTTTGCATAATTTTAAATAAAATTTAGTAAAATTAATTAAGTATAAATTAAAAAAAATTAAACATACACATTAATACAATTACAATTTTTATTATGTGTTAAAAATATGTGCACCAATAATCACATCAATCAATAGATAAAAATAGTTAAAACTAAAATGGATAAAACTGGAGTAAAATAGGTTACACAAAAAAGATATATTGTATTTATTATTAATAAAAATTCCATGTTGAATACCATCCATGTAGATATTGTGTCTCATATTCTTCTACCTCTTCTTCATGGATCTCATTCCAACCGCCAAACATGTTGAGCACAATTCACGCAAATATTGTTCTAATCTCTATTTATTTGCATAAAGTGAAAGTAATATGATGACAGCAAAACAAAACCTAAAAGTAAAGGTCAAATATATTTTTATTTTTTATAAAAATTTATTTTAATCTCTGTAAAAATAAATCATACTTTTTAATTTATATAAAATTATGTTACAAATAGTTTTAGTCCTTGTTGAAATGTCAATAAATAATTTTTTTTAACAAAAAAATGTTAACAAATATTTTTGAATAGTTTTTTAGTAGACATATTTACAATATTATAGAAAATTTATCCACAAAAAATTTGATTTCTATGTCTATATATATTGATAGGTTTAAATATGTCTTTGATCCATGCAAATATACTATTTTTTATTTTAATTCCTGTAAGTTTTTTTTTTTTTTGATTTAGTCCTCATAAAATTAGAGACCAATTTTGGTTCCTAAAACAAGAGCTGATAAGCTGTCATGACACGTGAGTTTATAAATACACACCGACACATCATCTTTTATGATATATTAAAAATTAAAATATTTTATATTATTAAGTAATAAATTTATTTATTGATTATTTAACAATCAGTGTTATTTTATAAAGAAAATATGAATAAAAATTAAAAGACGAGTTTAGGGGTTTTTGGAAAACTCTCAATTCTTTTAATGTTGATTTGACGTTAGGGACAAAAGTCGATTGTCTCTGATTTTACCGGAACTAAATTCAAACAAAACAGAGACTAAAATCAAAAAGTGGTATATTTGCAGGGGCCAAATACATGTTTAAATATTTAAAAAAAATAATTGCAGGACATAAAACTTAAAAAAGAAAAGAAAAAAAAGTATTTCAAATCATGCAGGTTTTTTGTCCCGTTCGATGTTATTTCTTGTCTTAGAATTCACCTCTTTAAAAGACTATTCACTAACAATAGATTGTCTGTGAGCTAATATTTAATGTCTTCTCGTTGTCTCTACGATTTATTTTGCTAGCATCTTTATTTTTTTTAAATCTCGCAATATCTCCGAGTCATGAGCAATTATGAGATGTAAATTTTCATCAATAATAATAACATTACGATATGTCATACTCAACATCATAGCCTATGAGACTTTCAAATCAAAAGAGATTTGATGATTTTGAAACTTATTCTCCTAAAACACAACATCATTCCAATAACCAATAATATGCAGATCTGGATATTGATTATTCTCTTGTAAATGATGTGTGTTAGTTGAATTATATAAGCTCAAACTCATAATCCAATGAATTACATTTTTAGGACCTTGAGTAGGTTGAACCTCACATTCTTCAAGTGCCTTTGAAATTTTCGATTCCCCAAAATCAACAACGTTCGACTCACAAGCTTTTTCGTAATTTTTATAAATTTTTTTTTCTAATCAGAGGGAGAAAATTCTTGAAAATAGTGGTGTCTCCTAGATCAACGTTGGGAATATGGTTAGTAAAGGGATAATTAATAACTCAATGAATACTATTACCGTGAATATTTTTGTTTGTACGTTCAATTTTGACCTTGTTTTGAGCAATTGTGTTATTAAAGGCATACTTCTTTACCAATTTATTTGAAACTGCAACATCCTCAACAAATTGAGTCATTTCACAACCATTATAATTTTTCCGATAATTTTCTATGAAAGGCCCAACAATCTTACAACATTCACAAAATAGTGGTAATTTTTCATAATCAATGTAAACAAAAAATGCATATTCTACGTTCAACAAGAATTTCATCTCTCATCTCTCGTAACATGTCAAAATCGACAAAAACTCGAGCGAAATGTCCCAAAATCTTTGAGTTGGTTGCTTCATCAAAAGATAACGGTGTGCCAATACATGAAACGATTGTAACAATGATATTTGACCTCTAATATTTACGAGAAAGATTTTTGTAGATACGAGTCCAACATCGAGCATTTGTGTTTCTTACCAAATACGAATTGAAATCTTTCATCCAAGAGAAAATTTGAAGAAGACCAAGTTTCAAATTTCAGGTTTAAACTATTCGAACACTTTGCAGATCGTTGAGCGAAGCAAATGAGAACTCATAAAATCATTTTTCAAGGGGAACAACTTGCTATAAGCCAATCAATTTTCGTATTGTTAAAAGTTTTTGTCGTAAAACCTAGTCGATATCACCTTTAGACACGGTGACTCTACCTTGAAGGTTATTATGACAACTCGCCAAACCTAATTGATATTCATCTTCTAGAATTTTGATAACGAACGGCGACCATTTGATACAGAATTTTGAGACTCAAAGGTATATTACATGAATTATTGAGAGCCTCTACAAATGATTTGAATATGAGTTGTTGGTGCTAACCGACACAACTGTATTGTTGGATGAATGATTTTTACCGATGATAAATTGCAAAGAACAAACAATGAAAACGGTTTACGCATAATTACTATTAAGAACATAAATGGCAATGGGTAGGTTTTGGGTAGGGTACTATAGTACCCGTCCCCATACCCGCAGTTTAAAAAAATACCCATACTCGTGTCCGCTCGTGCGTATCAACTTTAATACCCGTACCCTTGCCTTTTGGGTACTTAAGTGCCCATACCCATTACCCGCACTTTAACAAAAATAGATCGATAAATAATCGTTATTGTTGTGTTTAAATTTAAAAAAATTCCAAATATCTTACATATGTGTATTATATTAGTTTTTTATAATTATAAAGTTACTATTAATAACAAAAAAAAAAATCTCTTAAATATAAAGTCACAATTATTTACCTCTTCATCAGAATCAGATTCTTGAAAAGTTTACAAACGTTCATTTTTCGATTCTAAATATTGTAGCGGTCCAATGATACCAATAGTTGTTATAGCATAAAAGAAAATAAATAGTTAAACTAAACACACATTTAATTGAATAAATAGTATATTGCAACAATTATTACCTTGTTTTTCATGTTTTATCCAACTTTGTGAGCACATAAGTGCCTCCAAAGTATCCTCATGAAGTCTAGACCGTTGAGGACTCAACAACCTACCACCAGTACTAAAAGCAGATTCTGAAGCAACAGTGGAATTTGGGATGACCAAAATATCCTTGGCAACTTTTTGCAAAATTGGGTACTAATTGATTCCATTTGTTTTCCACCATCCAGGAATATCAAATGTAGCGCTCCTAGGCAATACCTTTTCCTCCAAGTATAGATCTAACTCAGATTTTGATTGCGCATCACTGGTATCATTGACATATGAATCATAACCGTTAAGAAAATTGGTACAATTACCATTTTCTAAATTTGACTCCTTCTCATTGAACTTTTCCGTTGAACTGTCCACCAACCCATTGATTTTAGCTTGATAATCTTCAAATGATGAGTAACATAATTTTTTGATATTGTTAATTTCAATTTAAGACAGACTTCCATAAAGTTTATGATAAAAGTACTCTAAAAGTTTGCCATTCCTTCAAAAAGAGTTTTATTTCACAAATCAATGGAAATAATATGTTTGTTGTGGGATATTGTGTACCTGAAAATATCTCAGTTACACGATTAAAGACTTGCAACCTATTACAAATTTCTTTTGCTATTTCCCACTCTTGTGTTGTAGGCAAACGTGTATACAAGCGCTCTCGTGTTTTCAAACGAATAAAAACATCTTTATATTCTAGTGCAACAGCAAACATACGATAAGTAGAATTCCACCTAGTTTTGCGATCAAGAATAAGTTTCTTAGTGATGGAAACTTTTAATTAATGTGTTGCTTCCCTAAAAGTTTGGTCTCTTTTAGGTGTGGCTGTCCAAAAATGAAACAATATCCCTAACCTTCTCTATACCATCTTCAATCAAACTCAAACCATCTTGAGCAATTAAATTTAAAATGTGAGCACAACACCTCATATGAAATAATCGACCATCAAGCATAAGATCAGAACAATCAAGTTTATTTAACAACATACCAACAATAGCATCATTAGTTAGTGCTACAATTATCCAAAGTGATGGTTGCCAATTTTCTATCAATATTCCAATCTATCATGCACTCTACCAAAACCTTTGAAAGAGCTTCAGATGTGTGTGGGCATTTTACATACAATAATCTGACATGCAAAATAATTTTTAAAATGTTAACATAATGAAAAAAACTATATGCAATTAATAACGTTTACAAGAATGTAAGTATAAACTATATGCAATCAATAACCGTAATATGCGACTTTGCATGTTCCAATCATCATCAATGTAGTGACATGTAATGACCATATACCCTTTCTTTTGGTTGCTAGCTGTCCACATGTCTGTTGTTAAAGCAATCAGACTCCCAATATTTTCTAAAATCCCCATGATCCTCCCTTTTTCATGTTGAAAAATCTTTATAATATCATTTTTAATTGTGTTTCTGCAAGGATTTTTGAACAAAGGTTGAAGACCTTCACAGTATATTCTAAAGCTCAAATGATCTACCATTGAAAGGGGATACTCATGAAGTATTTTCATATTAGAAAGGTCTTCTCTTGACTTATCTGGATCAAAATGATAGTTACTCAAATAAGTAGATGACCTGTCTATTTTCTTTTGCTATTTTAAGAAAATCGCTTGTCTTATATCCTTGTATGGCCTTCTTTTACAAGACAAAAAATGTCTACGCATAATGGTTTGTTCCATCAGACCTTTTACCTGCCATAGGTTTGTTGCAATAATTGCATAAAGCTTTTTCTTCTCCATTAATAGTTTTTTTAATGAAATGATTCCAAACAACCGATGTCTTTCTTTTCTTGCTATCATTAGTCAATTCAATAGCATCACCATCTTCAACAACAGAAGGCTGAGAATTAGCCTTCTTAGAGCTACCCACATGATCATTAGGTGCATTTTGACTTTGAGTTTGTGTGGGAGAATAGCTAGTTTCAGATTCTTTTGATTGAAGCAACCCAAATTGATTTTCCATCTAAAAAGGAAAATGAAAAAAGAATAAAGAAACTCTAATATGACACGAATTTATAACCAAATATGCAAATAATGAAACTGATATAAGATATAATGACAATGTATGGACTAGTTGGTATTACTTCCTAAACAGATGAATATAAGTAATATAAGTTAAAATTCTTATTTAAAAAGAACAAATATTAGTTACAGATGACAAATATAATAATAATAATAATAATAATAATAATAATAATAATATATAAATGCAGGTGCGGGGCGGGTACTATAGTACTCGTATCCGCACTCATACCCGTTCAATTTTGCGGATAATTATCCGTCTCCATACCCATACCTATTATGCAAATTTTTAGCTACTCTATACCTAATTGTCATCCCTAACTAAGAATGAGAATAAATGACAATTTCTTTGAATTTAATTTTTAACGCCGCCAAAGAAAACCAAAGCCAAGGATTGAATGCCTAAACATACAATTTTAACACTTATTTATTAATATAGTATAAGAATGATATGTTATAATAATTTTTTATTTGTTGATTTTATTAATAATCGTCGGTTAACTTCTATGATTTTTTGTCTTGTGTTAAAAATAAATAATTTGAATCTCTAATTTGCATATCAAATTCCGTAAGTATTATTAAAAAAATAAATGTAAATTATTTTATAAATGTTGAGTGACAAATGTTTATTTTGAATAGCCATTTTTATTTTTAAATTTTGTTTTATTTTTTTATCAAAGAGATTATAAATATAGTATTAAAACTCAAAATATATAAATATGCACCTAGAAGAATGATTAGTCTATTGATAAATAGAGAGGTTTGAGATATGTATGTAGCGTCTTCAAACTCCATTGTTAATATTATTGAAGTAGGTAAATGAAAATCCTTTTATGACCTTAAACCAAACAACATTCTCTAACTATAAATTTTTTTTACAAAAAAGTAATAATATAATAGTTTAATAATGGAGTATTTTGAAAAACATTGATATTAAACGTGAAATATTTTGGCATTATGAAAAATTAAAAAGCATACTAATTGGGTAGAAAAATTAAACTTATAATATTATAACTTGTTGAAAAAAATCGAATTTAGTTGATTTATATCTACAATATAATTTATTTTTTTATTATACTATTAACCAATCATTAAAAAGTATTACATTTATTTTTTTCGGTCATATGAGAAAAATTAAAAAGGTTTTATCTAGAGTAACATCATAATTAATTATTTACTATACAAAATTAAATACATGTTTGTTACGATTTAATTTTTTAAAATAATTATTTTTTAAATTATAAAAAATTTGTTTATTGTCTGCAAAATATCGATTTATTAGTAAAGTATTGCCTTGTTAATCTTGACGGATAGAATACAGTTGTAAAATAGTCATTATCGATACTATTATAATTTTTCATCCCCAGTTAAAGAAAAACCAGTTAAATTTTTAAAAATCAAAATTTGAAAATGATGTAAAAGTTATTTTTGAGGAAAGAAAATCTATAACCACTTTTATCATGACAAAAAAATACACAATAATAATTTTTTTAAAAAAATCTCTAAATAATATTAAATAAATTAATTTTCATAATACTAATAAAAATACATTTGTTTAAAATCTCTATAACATTTCATGAAAAAAAACTCTCTAATCTCTACAACATACGTTTGATTTTAATTGTTTAAGAGTACTTAACCATAACTTAATTTTTTATTTAAAAATAATATTTCGAGAAATTATAGAATTTACCTAATAAAAGCGCAGAAAATAAATATAACAGTAAATTTTGTTTAAATAAAAAAAGCCGTTAGTTTGAAATTTGAATAAGAAGCTTAATGGTAGAAACGGTATTTAGAGAAAAAATAGGGGCATATGTTACGAAGCCAACGAAGGTAAATATGAAACGGACCCACCGAATGACTCGGCTTGACGAATATCGTACCATAGAGTCCATTAATTCAAGCTGCATGTGCTTCTGAGCCAGCGAGCGAGCTTGCACAAGTAACAACAACAGTTACAAAACACACTCACTCTCTGTATTCGTGCCTCAAACATTCTCATTCTCATCTCTCTGTATTACTATTAGGGCTTTTTCATTCTACTCCAACTCTTCTCTCATTTGTAAGCTTCATTTCTTCTTCAAATGCATACCGAATTTCACATTGCTTATTATCAATATCACTACTATTATTATTATTTTTTTTAATTTAATGAAATGCATGGTTAGGATTCTGAAACTGTTTGTTTCGTTGTTGTTTTTGGTGAATTGAAAATCGAAAGGAAGTTAGGTCGGTGAGAGAAGACAATGTCGTCGAGAGCGGGGCCGTCGGAGTCTCAGGGACCGCCGCAGAGACGAATAACGCGGACGCAAACTGCTGGAAACCTTGGTGAAGCCATTTTTGACAGTGAAGTTGTGCCTTCATCTCTCGTTGAAATTGCTCCTATTCTTCGTGTTGCTAATGAAGTTGAAAAGACTCATCCTAGAGTTGCTTATCTCTGTAAGTTATTTTTTTAATCTGCTTTTTTCTCAACCGTGTGTAGTTTCCGTTTCGCATGCATTTTCTGGCTTTTCAAGTGTTCACTTGCTTCTGATTATATTAGTGCGTTGATTACGATTAGAGTTTAGTATTATTCTTTACCAGCTTAGTTTTGTATTTGTACATTTCCCCTTTTAATTGTGTGCCATGTAAACACTGTGATTATTTATTTGTGTTTAAATGTATTTCTATTTGAGGATGTGTTTTTTTGCTATTGTAGGTCGGTTTTACGCGTTTGAGAAAGCTCATAGATTGGACCCTACTTCAAGTGGTCGTGGTGTTCGGCAATTTAAAACTGCTCTTCTTCAACGTCTAGAAAGAGTAGGCAGTAACATGCTTTTCTTGCATAAGATATAATTATTGTGTTTCTTTTCCAAATAATATGTTGTGGTTTTGCTCATTTCCTCTATATTGAAAAGGTTTTGGACTCACATGGTCTGTAAGTAGACATCATTTGTGCCAGGACATTACGTTGTTTTATGATTCATGTAGCTGACATCACACATTAGGATAAAACTTTGGGTTGTTGTTGTGTAATGTTCATGTAGCAGTTTTGTACTACCTTATTTTTTTTTGGAAGAAAGTATTGATTGTGTTTCTTATGTTATGCTTTTAACTCCTTTGATATATTTCAATAATTTCCATAGATAAATATAGACTGTTACTGATTTCACCCTGAAAGTTGAGGGAATGCTCTCTTTGGAACATCTTATTTACCAACCATTTTCTTGTTATCACGTTATTATATAGAATGAATGTGAACGATTGCCCCTACCAAGATTTAGAGGTGGTAATGCCTCAGTATTAATTTAAAACATATTTCATTTAAATTCTGTACATCTTTATTGATTTTGAGCTATATTTCTTAGGAAAATGATCCAACATTGAAAGGAAGGGTAAAGAAGAGTGATGCCCGTGAGATGCAGAGTTTTTATCAGCATTACTACAAAAAATATATCCAAGCTTTACAAAATGCTGCTGATAAAGCTGATCGGTATGCAATCTATGTAGCGTGCGTTCTGAAATGTTATGTGCCTTTCATGTGACCAGCAGTGACCCTGTCTTCTCACTTTCAGTGCACAGCTAACCAAGGCATATCAGACTGCTAATGTTCTTTTTGAGGTTTTGAAGGCTGTTAATATGACGCAATCTATGGAAGTTGATCGCGAGGTAACTTTCCCTTGCTCTTGTATTGTTGTCTCTTTCAATGTGAGACTTTATAAATATTATATTAAAATATTAAATTTAGTTCACAATTATTGAATTTTTGCTTAACAATTTTTATTTTCACCTGCCTTTGTATACATGAGTCATGATTGATTTTCCATTGGCACTGTAACAGATTTTGGAGACTCAAGATAAAGTTGCCGAGAAAACAGAGATCTTAGTTCCTTACAATATTCTTCCTCTTGATCCTGATAGTGCAAATCAGGCAATAATGAGATTTCCTGAGGTAGGGTCTCTAGTTTCATATATGAGCATAATTCTGATCCCCATTTCTTTCAACTTTCAGTGAAAATAATAGTTATCCACCACTCTTTGCAGATCCAAGCTGCTGTATTTGCTCTTCGTAGCACAAGAGGTCTTTCCTGGCCAAAGGACTACAAGAAAAAAAAAGATGAAGACATTCTGGATTGGCTTGGGTCAATGTTTGGGTTTCAGGTAAATTTGAATCTGGAACTGGTAAATTGTTTATGCACATCTTGGCTTATTTGTTACTAACAAAATCAATTGGATTTGTTTGCCACCTCTTGTATAAAATACAGAAGCACAATGTGGCAAATCAGAGAGAGCATTTGATCTTATTGCTTGCAAACGTACATATAAGACAGTTTCCTAAGCCTGATCAACAGCCTAAGGTCAGGGTTTAACTGGATGGTTTATACAATATTTTTTCCTCTCTATTTTCAATTCTGTAGAGAACATTTTACCCCCCTCCCTCTAAATATTGAAGATGCTTCCTTTGCATTCATTTAGTTGTCATGTAGCATCTAAATCTTTAAATGTGTGTTATTTTTTGGGCTCATAAATGGCATGCTCAATATATTCATAGATTTGAGTGCATCTTCAAACTTTCTATATGAATATGAATGCACTCTCTTACCGATTTTGGGGGGAGATATTTAACACTTGATGTTTCAATTTTTAGTATTTAAATCTTTTTATTTTCATTATTCATTTATTGATTTGTGTTAATATGGTTGTGACTTGTGCACATTATGCTTAGTTGGATGAGCGCGCACTGACAGAAGTGATGAAGAAGCTTTTCAAGAATTACAAAAAGTGGTGCAAGTATTTGGGTCGAAAGAGTAGCCTTTGGTGAGAATTATGTTCTCTTAATGTGGAAAGATATCTATACTGTTGTTTTGCTAACTAGCAGCTATTTGTTTAGCTTCATATGAGGAATTGAGGACAAGAGAGATTTTAAACTTTCTTTTTTCATTATACATTTTATGCTGTAATTTTAAATTGTCATATGGACTCTGAAATTTAGTTGCGACTTTCAGTTTTGAATTTGATTTCTTATTTGCAGCTTCTTTTAACTCTTTGTCTAGATTTCCCAAGAGCTATATATGTCAGTTTCTCATGCAGCATATCTAATCGATGTATATTGCAGGCTGCCAACCATACAACAAGAAGTGCAGCAACGTAAATTACTATACATGGGTCTTTATCTTCTAATATGGGGTGAAGCGGCCAACCTAAGATTCATGCCAGAGTGCCTTTGCTATATCTATCACCATGTAAGCTTTGTCATAGAGGCCCAAGAATACTTTTATATATATCTAACATTTAAGTTTGTATGTACCTATGGTTTTTGGCATTTGCCAACATTGTAGGCATTGAATGATTTCTTTGAAGGTAACCTACTCCTTTGTTGAACTTGAATGAATATTGATATGCTTTGGAATCTTTTTCACGGTGCTTCTTGTAGATGGCTTTTGAATTGTATGGTATGCTTGCTGGTAATGTTAGTCCAATGACGGGAGAGAATATCAAGCCAGCCTATGGAGGTGAAGAGGAGGCTTTCTTAAGGAAAGTTGTAACCCCCATATATAATGTGATTGCAAAGGTACTTTTTCTGCCTTTGATTATTTTCTTCTTTTCTTTCTACTATGTTTGTACATAATTAAACCATATTTTTTTTTCATGATATTGATAATGTGTTGTAAATATTTGTTGATTGCTTTGTTCAATAGGAAGCTGAAAGGAGCAAAAGAGGCAGGTCAAAGCATTCGCAATGGAGGAACTATGATGATATAAATGAATATTTCTGGTATGGATTAGCTTATTTTTCCTTTTTTGTTTTGTCTTGAATGGTTTATTATTTATACCTGTCTGGGTGTTAACTTTCAATAAAAACTGTAGGTCAGTTGATTGTTTTCGGCTTGGTTGGCCAATGCGTGCGGATGCTGATTTCTTTTGCCTTCCAGTTGAACAGCTATATTTTGATAAGTTGAATGTAAGCGTTGATTCTGATCTCTCATTTTCTCTAACTATTTTTAATTTTGTAAGCTGTTTCCCCCTCAGTATGGTCTTGTGGAGATTCCATGGACATTTTTTATTTGTGGATCATTTACATAAAGTTTTTTCTGTATGTATGCCCCCGAGCATGGTAGGATGATACTTCTATTATTTTATAGCTGCCAAAGAGATTCTCAGATTGAAATTTGCTTCTTAATTATTACATTGGTGCTATAATATTTGCATAGAAGAGTTGCTCATATCTTAAATTTGTTGCAATTTGCAAGTGGATGGAACTTGGAATTTACATTTTGCTTTTATGGTACTTTTGGTGGGGAGTTAAGCTTTCTAGGAATCTTCTTTTAGGCTAAAGCCAAATGGATGTGGTTAATGTGGTAATGCTTTAAAGGAAACTGTACTTTTTTTGTTTTCAAAAGATAAAGATTTTCTCAATTTTGGTATGCAAATTTCATGTTTTTATTCTATTAATTGAAAAAGATATATGATGGATTTTTCATAGCATTGAATTGGTATTTAGTTTCAAGTGGCCTTAATAGTAATTATTTTCATGTAGCATTGAAAACTTATAGTATGTTTGGTTGGAGTGGAGGGTTTCAGAAGCAAATTTCATTTAAAATAAATATTCTTAAATTTAATAATTTTTTGAATGAAAGAAATAAAATGATGAATTATCCTGAAAATTATGGTGCTATTTGTTCATTTTTATCTCTTGATTTTAAAATGAAAAGTTTACCCTCACTTCTTTTTCTCTAAGAAACTCCTCTTCCAAACAAACCTAAACTATTCTTTGATATAGTTTCTTGTTAATCAATTATTTATTTATTTATTTATTTATAATTCTTGTTAGTATCAACTTTGTAATGATCACTCAAGCAATTCCACAAATTCTAAGTCTCTTAATCTCTTCAAGAATTTTGTTCTTAGAAGAGAAAAGTTGTTTCCGAGATTTACTAGATGCCTACAGTCCATTGAAATTTGATTTATTCATGCATTTTAGACTGGCTGATTACTGGTTGATATGTTCTTTAATTAAAAAAAATTAAATGCATTAACTCTAGGGTTTAGGGTCGAGGCTTGAGTGCTGGGCTGAAAATGGGAAGATTCTTCTGTGTTTGATTGGGATTATGATAATAATTTAAAACGCCAAATGGGTGCTATTAAAATTTTCACTATCTTATACAAGTAAATTTGAATTGTTTACTGTGGAAAGCCTGAAACTTATAAGCGACACTGGTTTTTAGCCTTGATAGAAGCTTGAACTTGCAGGATAACAAGCCAGCTAACAAGGACAGATGGGTCGGAAAGGCCAACTTTGTTGAGATAAGGTCATTTTGGCATATTTTCAGAAGTTTTGATCGCATGTGGATTTTTTTCATTCTATGCTTACAGGTAATGAATACTTTCTATGCTATTGTTGCCATATATATATATATATGTATTCCAAGTACGTTTTTTTTCTTTTAATGTCTTACAAAACACGATCCATTTCTGAAAGGGAAAAATTGTCATTAGGCTATGATTATTGTTGCTTGGAATGGACCTGGGGATCCAAGTGCAATATTTAATGGTGATGTTTTCAAGAAGGCACTTAGTGTGTTTATAACAGCAGCTATATTAAAGCTTGGAGAAGGTAGCTGACATCCAATTTTACTAGAACATAATATTGCTGCTAGATGCTGTTCAATAGCCAGTTTTATCTTTTTGTATCTAGTGAATTTAGTTTCTATATAAAATTGCAGACTCTGCTACTTTGACTTAGATTCTGGAGCCTTTTAGTGATTGGTCAACCAGCACTAATAATAACTACTGAAACAAAGGGAAATTTTGTGGTTTTCAATTTCTATTTTACAGACACTATTAAAAATTTGACGTTTCTACAGTGTCTCTACACAAAGCAGGAAAAGCAAATTGACAAAATGCTGGTAGAATTTACTTGTGGACAAAACAGGATGGCAGGGAAGCATTTTGCTCCCATTTTTTTAGACTAGCACTAGCCTACATGCCATTTATTTTGATAAAAATAAAGTGTTCGTTAATAAAAGATTATCTAGTCAGTGAGAATGTCTGATATGGCATGATGCAGTTACTGAAACATCAACAAAATACTCTTTTTTTTTTCTTCAACTTTGTTGACTTTCAGGTTTTCTCTCCTGGGAACTATCCTAGTATTATATAAAAGAGCAGGTTGTTTATAGTTACCTTTTCTTATTTCATGTTAATGTGGGCAGCTATTCTTGATGTGATCCTCAGTTGGAAAGCACAACGGAGTATGTCAATGCATGTTAAGTTAAGATACATTCTAAAAGTTGTTTCAGCTGCAGCATGGGTGATTGTTCTATCGGTCACTTATGCTTATACGTGGGACAATCCTCCTGGCTTTGCTCAAACCATCCAAAGTTGGTTTGGAAGCAATTCGCATTCACCTTCAATGTTTATTATGGCCGTTGTTGTATACCTGTCACCAAATATGTTAGCTGCCATATTGTTTTTGTTCCCACTCATTCGGCGTTTTCTTGAGAGATCAAATTATAGGATTGTGATGCTAATGATGTGGTGGTCGCAGGTAGGTGATATGACAACTCTGTTTTCTATGTTTATCATTTGGTTTGGTACATCAAACAATAGTTGTTTTGTGCTATTAAAACTGAGATAAATTGACTCTAACTTGGTGGTTTTGATGCCTTATAATTGACAGCCCCGTCTCTATGTCGGTAGGGGGATGCATGAGAGCACATTTTCCCTTTTCAAGTAAGAAACTAGAGTTTAAATTAAAAAGTTTCCCTTTGTTGTGGATAATGTAATTTTCCTTGGAATCTGATGTTAATGTGTTGTTGAATATAATCTCAGGTACACAGTGTTTTGGGTTCTCTTGTTAATTACAAAGTTAGCATTCAGTTACTATATTGAGGTAATTCCTTTTCATTCATGAGCTCCACAATTTCCCACAACTGTGTGAATGGATATGCATGTCTTGTTTTTGGTCCTTAGAACTGGGCATATCTCCTATCCATGTGTGATCCGAAAGTCCTTATTTCTGTAAGATGAAACCTCTAGTGCGACCTATGAAATTGGTACCATAATGTTTCCTGAATCAGTTTGTGCTTGTTTAACTATGTCTCATCACACAAGCTATATACCACAAGCAATTATTGTTTGTTTAAAACAATAAATTAATTTGATTTTTTAACAGGCTGTGTATTTTGTTTTTATAGATAAAACCTCTGGTGGGACCTACAAAGGCTATAATGAGTGTAAGAATCACGCATTTCCAGTGGCATGAATTCTTTCCACGAGGTAGACGACTTGAACACTTGGCTTTTTCATATTATTTCATTTTTGCACAAATGAATTCATAAATTGTGTGCTTTGCAGCTCGAAACAATATTGGTGTTGTAATTGCCCTTTGGGCTCCAATTATTTTGGTATGTCTTTGAAACAGATCTAATTCGGTTAGTCTGTCAATAAACACCACTTCACTTACTGTTCTATCTCTTTTTCCTTTTCAGGTATACTTCATGGATACCCAGATTTGGTATGCCATATTCTCAACATTATTTGGTGGTATTTATGGGGCATTCCGTCGCCTCGGTGAGGTTAGTAGATTTGCTCACTTCTATGATCTCTTTTATTGTTTGGATATTTAGTTTTTATTGCTTATTTATTGGTTGTTTGTTGTTTTGCACATACTTGTTGGGATCCTAAAGAAGCATGGATTGTGTTCCATACCTGATATCTTATTCGTGTTGCTTCTCTCCTATGCCACTTTTTTCCCAAATGCCTAGCAGTTCTTCAAGTTCAAGAAATAATTTTGTCTGTCCACACACACACACACACATCCTAGAGTCTCACAATGTGGCTATTTGTACCTGGTTATTTTCTTTCAAGTTAAGTCATTGTTTTCAGAAGTTGTAAATAAAATTAAGTTTCTTTTCTTTGGTTGCCGAAGATTTTCATTGGTTTATGTGCTTTTATATTAATATACTGTGCATTATGGTGGTTGTGTGTTGTTTATTTTCTTTGCTTGATTGGTCTTTACCGCAACACAAGCAAACAATACTTATGATTATATTACACATTTTTTTATAAAAGCTTATTATTTGGGATTTTATAACTTAGTTATAGGTTTTGTGGTGTCTTTTTCCCCGTGTAGTCCTATAGTTTATGTTTGATTCAGTCTCGAGTTTGGTTTTCTTGTTCTAGTAGGTATCTTGTGCATTGCATGATTTTTCAAAGTCAGCTAAAAAGCACTAAAACAGAAGATGTTTGATGCTCAATATGAGGATATCCATGGTTAGATTAGAAGTTGAAATATGGGACATTGAAAGGAACATGTCATTCATGTTAGAAACAAGATACGAACTAAGCCACTTTCAAGTACACATGCTCCAACTTAACAGATACATGTAGATTAGGGTGGTTGAGCTTCAAGGATTTCAACTTAATGAATTATTTCTTCATCAAAAAAATTGTTTGTTCCTGAGATTATTCCATCATTCCCTGCTCATCTTTTTTCAAACCTAATCATTTTGTTTACTGGTTTCAGATAAGGACACTGGGAATGCTTAGATCTCGTTTTGAATCATTGCCTGGTGCCTTTAATGCCTGTTTGATCCCAGAGGAAAAGAGTGAGCCAAGAAAGAAAGGATTGAAAGCAACTTTATCTCGCAGATTTGATCAGGTTAATTATTTTAGATTATTTTGCCATCACATTCTTGGACTTCTGATTATAAAGAGCATCATCACTTCAAATTTACTTTTCCCTTGTCAATACAGATCCCATCTAACAAAGGTAAAGAAGCTGCAAGATTTGCACAACTATGGAACCAAATTATCACTAGTTTTAGAGAAGAAGATCTTATCAGTAATAGGTAATCTGCAGGGAACATTTATGTTTCTGGTTCTTGATCATTTCTCTTTTGGTACTCGGTAGAGTACTATATTTTTTTACTGTAGTGAGCTGAGGTGGTTATACTGTTCAGGGAAATGGACCTTTTGCTTGTGCCTTATTGGGCTGATCCTGAGTTGGACCTTATACAATGGCCACCATTTCTACTCGCCAGCAAGGTTTATTTATATAGAGTTTTGCTTTTGAAAGTTTGCTGCCTTAATGTCCATTAGTAATTGTCTATCTGCTTTTGTAGATTCCAATTGCATTGGATATGGCTAAGGACAGCAATGGAAAGGATCGAGAGCTGAGAAAAAGAATTGAGTTTGACAACTATATGTATTGTGCTGTTCGGGAGTGTTATGCTTCATTTAAGAGCATTATTAGGTACTTGGTTCAAGGGGATCGCGAGAAACAGTAAGTCCTTCAAAACAGTATAATGCAGTTGTTTATTTGGTTGTTGATGTGTGTAGCAGTACTTTGACTGATATTCATTAGTAGGTAGTATTCCTAAGTCGATCCAAATTGTAACGGATAATATTTGCTCTGATAAAAATGTTTTTGAAAATGACCAGTTTCCTCAATTTGAATGCTTTATCTTTACAATTTCTAACAAACTTCTGAATTCATTGTTTATCTAAACCCTATTTTCAATATTTTTGGTACCTTTCATTTCAGGGTTATAGAATACATTTTCTCTGAGGTAGACAAACATATTGAAGTTGGTGATCTTATAAGTGAATTCAAACTGAGTGCGCTTCCTAGCCTCTATGGGCAATTTGTTGAGCTAATCAAATATTTGGTAACGTTTGAACAGACCTTTATGAAATATACATTATAGTTTGTGAATATGTAGCTGGTCAAAATCTTATCTAGCGTTTTATTTAATGCAGTTAGACAATAAGCAAGAAGACAGGGACCAAGTTGTGATTCTATTCCAGGACATGCTGGAGGTGGTGACAAGGGATATAATGATGGAGGATCATATATTCAGGTGATGATAATCTCAAGGTCTCTGCATCTTTAAATGATATATTCTTCCTTCTCTGATTATGATTGTATCATTTTGCATGTATAGCTTGGTAGATTTTGTACATGGTGGATCTGGACACGAAGGGATGCTTCCTCTTGAGCAACAACACCAGTTATTTGCATCTGAAGGGGCTATCAGGTTTCCAATTGCTTCGGTTACAGAAGCTTGGACAGAGAAGGTTTGCTACTAATTAATCAGTTCAGCTGAGATTTTGAACAGCGAAGTGTATATCTGGTGATCTTTTACATTATATTTAACATTTTCAGATTAAGCGCCTTTACTTGCTGCTTACAACAAAAGAATCAGCGATGGATGTACCATCTAACTTAGAAGCCAAAAGACGTATTTCTTTTTTCTCAAATTCACTGTTTATGGATATGCCTACAGCACCCAAAGTTCGCAACATGCTTTCATTCTCGTAAGCATTCTTTTAGTTCTATATATTTAGCTATGCTTTTATGATGAAACATGTGAACCAGTTAAGTCAAATTATGTTTAATTTGCTTTTGAAAAATATAAGTTTTTGTGTGTTTCTTGTGAGATCACACCTTCTATTTATAATGATGTTGCAATAATTACATTCAATGTCTAGGAAGTTGTGTTGGCTAGGACTACTAATAATTAGCCTAGGATATTGCAGAATCAAAGAATAATTAAAAAACATACACTGAATTTTGACACTCCCCCTCAAGCTAAAGCTTACTACGCTTTAAGCTTGTTACATCAAAACATTTTATCACAAAAAAAACTGTTGGACTAGTTTGAGAAGAGAAGACACCGTTAATGATTCATGTATGAAGAGTCGCCACTGGATTGATCATCGGTGGGAATGCCATTAATATGATTCATATGTGGGAATAGAGTCACCGCCCGATTGATCGTCGTGGGAATAAAAGGCGCTACTAATATGATTCAT
Organism: Cicer yamashitae; assembly: GCA_037974755.1. NCBI lineage: Eukaryota > Viridiplantae > Streptophyta > Magnoliopsida > Fabales > Fabaceae > Cicer > Cicer yamashitae. The sequence continues at coordinate 18,153,886 of JBBPBQ010020324.1, forward strand.
ATGTGGGAATAGAGTCACCATCGGATTGATCGTCGGTGGGAATAAAATGATTGTGTGAGCAAATGGTACTTTGTCCTTGAAACTAAGTTCTCATAGCAGCAGATGAGAGGTTGCTGAAAAATCACTAAATGATGAAAGACCTGCAGAAGGTGGTAGAGGGGCGTTTGCGACAGCCGACAATGAAATATGGTGGACAGAGACAGGTGCACACGCGGGTTTGGCGCGTGTGGCACCCACGTGTAGAGAAGGTGGATGCGTGTGATGGTGTGTGCTGTATCGGTTGGCGACGAAAAATGCACCGTCGTGCTCGCCGGAGGATTGTGCAGCGGTTTGTGGTGGTATTAGGCAGTGGGTTGCACTGGAAAAGGTGCAGCTGGTGTTGGCACAACAGTAACAATGTAAATAAGCACACCTATGGAAAAAAAACGCTGGATACGGCGCAGCTGGAAAATGCAGAGAAAACAGCCGAAGGGCCGCCGAAGTTGACGATGATGAACAACTGTTTGTGGCAAAAAATTAAAAGATTGAAAGGTGGTGCTGCAGGCGGCAAATATCGTCGCCAGCCGCGGTAGTGAAGCACAAAGACAGGTTACAAAATCAAAAGCTGCTCTGATACCATTAAAAATATAAGTAAATTTCTGTGTGTTTCTTGTGAGATCACACCTTCTATTTATAATGATGTTGCAATAATTACATTCAATGTCTAGGAAGTTGTGTTGACTAGGACTACTAACAATTAGCCTAGGATATTGCAGAATCAAGGAATAATTAAAAAACATACACTGAATTTTAACAGCTTTATTTGAATCAATTCCTTTCACTGCATTAATGGTGATAAAATATTCTAATTATGCAATGGATAGTTTGTTTTCTCACAATATATGCATGCTTATTCTATGAGTTTTAAGACACATTTGTTGTTGTTATTTGGTTTGTCATTTATTAGGATTAGTCTATATAATAGTTTACTAGTGCTTGTACTTTTAAATCATCAATTAATATTTAGTTTCTCTATTGTTCTCTTTCAACTTGAACTTCGCAGGGTTTTAACTCCATACTACACAGAAGAGGTTCTCTTTTCCTTGCGTGAGTTGGAATCACCCAATGAAGACGGTGTTTCAATACTTTTCTACTTACAAAAGATCTTTCCAGGTGTTCACCTTTACACAAAAGTCACTGTTGTATAGATGTTAAAGTTCAAGGGATGTGTAGTAATGCATTTCTTGGTACTTTGGTTGTCAGATGAATGGAACAACTTTCTTCAGCGAGTGAATTGTTACAATGAAGAGGAACTTAAAGAATATGATGAATTAGAAGAAGAACTTCGTCGCTGGGCATCATACCGAGGCCAAACTTTGACCAGAACTGGTTTTTCCCATCTCTTTTCTATGTTTATATGAAACTTGAGTGTTGTTCCTATAAATTATGTCCTATCCGTAGAATGTAAACCACCTCTTGCTTATCAGCACAATTGATTGAAGAATTTTTGTTGATGCAGTTAGAGGCATGATGTACTACAGAAAAGCCTTGGAGCTCCAGGCTTTTCTCGATATGGCTAAAGATGAAGGTGACTGTTCCTTTGTTGGGAATGAGATCAATTATTTTATTATAAGTTGCTTTTAATTTGGTTTTAAGTTTTAATGTTTTTTTTTTCTGAATGCAATGATATGAATGTGCAGATTTGATGGAAGGCTATAAAGCCATAGAAAATTCAGACGATAACTCAAGGGGGGAAAGATCATTATGGACACAATGTCAAGCCGTAGCTGATATGAAGTTCTCATATGTGGTATCATGCCAACAATATGGGATTGACAAGCGATCTGGTGCTGCTCGTGCACAGGACATATTGAGGCTTATGGCAAGGTAAGTGTCCAAAGCTAATTGTACTGGCCTTTATGTTTGTCTATACCAATAAGTAGGTTGATGTGTTTTATTTGGTAGATATCCTTCACTTCGAGTTGCCTATATTGATGAGGTAGAAGAACCTAGCAAAGAGAGACCAAAAAAGATCAGCAAGGTTTATTATTCCTGCTTGGTGAAGGCTATGCCAAAATCCAGTAGTTCTTCCGAGGCAGAGCCTGAGCAATGTTTGGACCAGGTTAGTGGATTTTGATAATTAAAGGATGCAAATAATTCTCTCTCTCTCTCTCTTGATAGAAAATGAAGTTTTTTTATCACATCGCATATAAAAGAGGGAATATATAACCATAGAAGGATACTGAATTTTTTGAAATGTGGAAAGTTTATATTTCATTATGGAGTAAGAATACTAAAAATATGGCCAAGCTTCCAATCTCTCTGCATATCTATGAGATAGCAACTCCCATGAAGCACCCACGTGCAAAACAACAAACTGGACTACTGCAAGCTGCATTATTTGTCTGTATAGAAGTTTATACAAGAATTCTCGATTGACAGCTATTAGCTGACTCCTTGATCACTTTATTGATCCACTGTAACCAAGTTTGTAGAACCACTTCTCTCAATTTCTCTTTCATCTTACTGAAACAGAGCCCAATTTTGTCTAACTGTAATCTTTATGCTGCCGCTCTATTAAGTTTATTCATATCATCATACATGAATAATTCTGTTTCGGTTTTTATAATGAGTGTGAATAAATATTTTCCTCTGACTGTGTAGAGATAGATAAATGCATTAATAAAAATAGGCAAAAATAGGTGAAAAGAGGTAACCTTTGGCACACTTTAAAAGATTAAGGATGTAAACGGGAAAAAAGATAAAAGACTAAAGTGTTCCAAATTAATAAGATAAAAGACTCAGAGAGGGTTTTTTCCATAAAAATACTAGCTTCTATAAAGAAACTGGTTTCTCATTTTGTAATTTCAAGCCATAGTAATATTATTTGCATAGGACTAAATACAATCCAGGAGTTTACAATGTTTCCTAAGCCAACAACATCCTTTTCCCCGTCATAATTGTTCTTTCATTTTTCATCTATCAATATCTTGGATCATATACTCTGCATGTGGTTGTTTTAATCAGGTCATATATAAAATAAAGCTTCCTGGGCCAGCTATTTTGGGTGAGGGTAAACCTGAAAATCAGAATCATGCCATAATGTTCACACGCGGAGAAGGCTTGCAAACAATAGATATGAACCAGGTATTGTACTTGTACGAGAAGCACAAAATTATAACTTATAAGGTCTGATATCAATCCATGTGATTAAGTTTCCTCTTTTCAGGATAATTATATGGAAGAAGCTTTGAAAATGAGGAATTTGTTGCAAGAATTCCTTAAGAAGCACGATGGAGTGAGGTATCCAAGTATTCTTGGGCTTCGGGAGCATATATTTACTGGAAGGTAAAGCCTTTGGCTCTCATATTTATTTGTTTAATACTGCTTGAAAAAATCATTTATAACTGCAATTCATAATTTAAGAGTCCCTGACCATTATTTTGCTCTGAATTTTCAGTGTTTCTTCTCTTGCATGGTTCATGTCAAATCAGGAGACCAGTTTTGTGACAATTGGTCAGAGATTGTTAGCTAATCCACTGAAGTATGTTCTCATTCTTGTTTTTGTTTCTATGTTAGCCTAGTTACTGCTAGCTTCTGTCAAATATAATATACTGTTTTGGCAAATTTTTTGTAGAGGTCTATTCTCAATCCTAGTACGAATTGTAAAGAAAACCATAGTTTATGTTCCTGCTGAAGCTATATGATGACACAGATAATCTGATTACATGAATAGATAAAGACCAAGTGCTAACTGATCGAAGAGTTTAAATAATCTTTGATAACGAAATAGGCATATAATGTCAGAAAAGTTTGGTATATTTACCTTGTTAGATATATTATGTTTTACATCTGTGTTTGAATTTTCATTATGCTTGTGGAAATATATAATGGGCTTTCATTTTATATATGCGTATGTAGGGTTCGCTTCCACTATGGGCATCCTGATGTCTTTGATAGAATTTTTCACCTCACAAGGGGAGGTGTAAGCAAAGCCTCCAAGGTTATCAATTTGAGTGAAGATATATTTGCTGGTAAAGTGGTGTCTATTTCCCTTTTCTCCTGTTTTAATCTTATCTTCATTTGCTTTTTGTGTAATCTATCTTTATTTGAATTTCATTATGTCATTTGCAGGCTTTAATTCTACCCTCCGGGAAGGAAATGTTACTCATCATGAGTACATACAAGTTGGGAAAGGAAGAGATGTGGGTCTCAACCAGATTTCTATGTTCGAGGCAAAGATAGCTAATGGCAATGGAGAGCAAACACTGAGTAGAGATGTATACCGACTTGGCCACCGATTTGACTTCTTCAGAATGTTGTCTTGTTATTTCACCACAATTGGGTTTTACTTCAGTACTCTTGTATGTCACCACCAGAGTTATCTCTTACTTAGTTCTTTTTCACAAGCTTTTCTAAACCTTTTTCTTTTCTTGTTTAAACTTTGAGCAGATTACTGTTCTCACTGTGTACGTATTCCTCTATGGTCGCCTTTATCTTGTTCTTAGCGGTCTTGAAGAAGGTTTGAGTACACAAAAAGCTGTCCGAGATAATAAGCCTCTTCAAGTGGCTCTCGCCTCTCAGTCCTTTGTTCAAATTGGATTTTTGATGGCTTTGCCCATGTTGATGGAAATTGGCTTGGAAAGGGGATTCCGAACTGCACTTAGTGAGTTCATATTAATGCAGTTGCAGCTAGCTCCAGTTTTCTTCACATTTTCTCTCGGAACGAAGACTCACTATTATGGAAGGACGTTGCTTCACGGAGGTGCAAAATATAGACCTACTGGTCGAGGGTTTGTGGTTTTCCATGCTAAATTTGCTGACAACTATAGACTTTACTCCCGTAGCCACTTTGTCAAGGGTATTGAGCTATTGACTTTGCTCATTGTATACCAAATTTTTGGCCATTCTTATAGAAGTGGAGTTGCATATTTGTTGATTACCATACCAATGTGGTTTATGGTGGCCACCTGGCTTTATGCTCCCTTCTTGTTCAATCCTTCTGGGTTCGAGTGGCAAAAGATTGTTGATGATTGGACTGATTGGAATAAATGGATTAGCATCCGAGGCGGTATCGGTGTACCACCTGAGAAGAGTTGGGAATCCTGGTGGGAGGAGGAACAAGAGCATCTCAAATATTCGGGGATGCGTGGAACCATAGCTGAGATATTGTTATCTTTGCGCTTTTTTATCTATCAGTATGGTCTTGTTTATCACTTGAACTTTACGAAAAATACAAAAAGTTTCCTGGTAAGTCTAGCCTTGTGTTGTTCCCTTCCCCAACTATCTATCTCACTTTCATAATTTGGCATATTGAATGGATATCTTTTTCTTGCCTACAGGTCTATGGCATATCATGGCTGGTGATCTTTCTAATATTATTTGTGATGAAGGTTAGAAGCAAGTTAGTTTTTATCTTGTTGGGCATGTTAAAATTGTTCATGTGATGTATGGTTTCTCAATATAAACATTAGTGGCTGTTACTAGCCTTTGCTCCTTGGTTGGACACGTGGTAGGGTTATCTCATGTATAGTTCATTCATCATGAGGCAAAAAGCTCGTTCCCCTTTCTTACACATATAGACCATATTATAATCTTCAATATTTCAACAGTTCCTTATAATCTTCAATATTTCATTCATCATGAGGCAAAAAGCTCGTTCCACTTTCTGATTTTCTTTTTCCGTGTTTTTTCAGACGGTGTCTCTCGGGAGAAGGAAATTCAGTGCAAATTTTCAACTTGTCTTCCGGCTGATGAAGGGGTTAATTTTTGTGACTTTTGTCTCGATTCTGGTAACCATGATTGCCCTTCCTCACATGACATTTCAGGACATTATTGTTTGCATTCTTGCCTTCATGCCAACTGGTTGGGGAATGCTACAGGTGAATGCTTTTTCCTTTTTGTAATCCTTGCAAAATTATTTATTAGTTTTAGCAAACCACTTGCATGCAATGACTCTTGGAATAGTATGGTTTTATATTCCCATTTTTTCTTCCTTTCTGTTATGAAATAGCGGGGCAGTTTATCAATAAATTTATATTTATTTTACAACTGCTGCAGTACCCTTATTTTTCTTGAACTTGCATGTTTTTGGTTGTGGTTTACCAAGTCATTATTTTGATGTAATTATGCAGATTGCACAAGCATTAAAGCCTCTAGTACGCCGAGCTGGATTTTGGGAGTCAGTTAAAACTCTAGCACGTGGCTACGAGGTTATCATGGGTTTGCTCTTGTTCACTCCTGTTGCATTCTTGGCTTGGTTTCCATTTGTGTCAGAATTTCAGACTCGTATGCTTTTCAACCAAGCATTCAGCAGAGGATTGCAAATTTCTCGTATTCTTGGGGGCCAAAGGAAGGGTCGATCCTCTCGCAACAAGGAATAGTTGTTTCTCTACAAAAGGCTTAAAACTATATTTTTCCTTGAGAAGTAGTAATATCTTGTTGTGCAACCTTTTCTGTTACAATTGTAAGTAGTTGTAGATTGTAGGTAGTAAGAATGGGATATATCGTAGGCCTTGATTTTATTTCAGAAATTTATTTATTATTCCGAAACATCAATGGAAATTATTTTAGTTTAAATTTTGACCCATAAGAAATGGTAAATTCCTTCTCCTTTTTAAATCTTTTTCTTGTTTATAAAATACCCACACCTTCCATAACTCTTCTTTTGAAATCCACCCCTCCCCATTTAGATCACCCTCTACTGCATTTCCCATTTCGACTTCCCACTTCTCCCCATTGCATTTTGATTTGGGTTCATTCAACCTTTCATAATATAATTTTTTAAATATTTTACAAATTAAATTCTACAACTCAATTTTTTTATGGAAGCAACTCAATTTTACTAATCTTGATATTTTATTTTAATGAAATATTTTTTATTTTTAGATTTCTTTTCTTTTTTTATATCAGACTTCTTTCTACATATAGAGATTAGGTCATTTTATGAAGGTGTTTATTTTTCTCTTATTCTTTCCTTTCATTTTCTCTTGATCGTTGATTCTTTCCATTTTCTTTCTTTTTGTTTTCTTTCCACTATCTTTCTCCTGTTATTATTATTATTATGTTATAAAATATACAAAGTGGTGTCTTGATAAATCTGCGCACACACTTTTGATTAAAAGTGAGTTTTTCTAACATGCTTTATGTTTTGATATTTTTTCTTTAAACGTGTGTTTGACAAAATAAAATGTTTTAAATAATATTAACCAAAAGTATGTCTAGATGTGTATTTATCAAAAAGATAATAATAGTAATAATCTACTACAAAATAATAAGTTTTAATAACAAATATATTTATAAAAAAAAATAATAACAACTATTAAACCAATAACAAAAACAAAAACAAATTAACAAATAGTTATACTTTTATTATTTTTCTAGATGACCCAAGTAATGAAGGAAATAAAACTGGTTATACTTTGTTTGAATTACTTCAATCATTTATATTTAATTTTTCTATATTTTTAATTAAATATGTTATTTAAATTATTTAAGTTATATTGTCTACCTTAGATAGTATAGTACTTATTGAGCGATCGATACAAGCACAAATATTTTGCTAGTAAGATAGTATAGTACTTTGTACCCAAAAAAAAAAAACAATTGAATAACATATATATTATTTATAAAAAAGAAACACATTTTCTGGGAGAAAAAAAGACAAATACACACATCTTGAATGTCGCTTTTTACATAAAAAATAGTTTAATGCAAATGCTAAAATAAAAATAATATAATTAAATTAATCATGAATTGGGGTACTTCTTATTTTCTTTTTTTGAGATAAAATCTAATGATTAAAAAAATGTTGTATTTTTATTTATTTAACTCATCTAAAGTGGGAAATTGGTGAAGTGGGTAGATCAATGGTTGGTATTATAACTATCATCATTGATCATGCATATACGCAAAATAACAACCATTCATTTAGTGATCAATAGTGACATTACTCACTTTATTTTTTAAAAGGGGTTACTCACTTTAGAAGAACCAAGTCCCTTTTTTTAGACTAATCCATTTATTTTGACATCAAACAAATGTCTTTGGAGTATTGTTAAAGCAATTAAAAAAAGTTTGTAAAAAAATTGTATTTTTTTGTATTGACCAATGTTTAACTTATATTTTCAACACAATTTTCTTTATATGAATTCTTTAACGTATGTCTTTAGGACGGTTGTTAACGAAATTCATAAATAAAAAGCATTTCAACCACAAATTTGTATGCAAAAAATGCAGGGGAAAAAATAAATAAAGGGAGGTCCACTAATAAATAAAAATATTAGCCCCAAAAAATAAACAAAATACTTTATTGAAAAATCTATGTCACGTTTATAACCAACACAGTTCTCTCTCTCATCTTTCACGTTTTCTGCAGAGTCCTCACACAAAACACATATCTCCTCTCTATCTTTTATGTTAACCAAATCACGAAGAAGGAAAAAAAATGCACAGCAAGGAGCACCAAAATCAAAAAATGCACTCCTGGAATGAGCATTGAGATATTAGCTGATTGGGCAAAATGAGAAAGAAAGTTACTTTGGTATTCATATTTCTTCGGAACGGAAAATTGAAAATATAAAAGTAACGAGGGTGATACTTTCAGGTAAACGTAAGGTTGGGACTTAAATTACTTTCACCAACGAACTAAAATCATAAAACAAACAAAATAAAAAATTTGTTCGGATGAAACGGGCGTTTAGGAGTCCTCAATGATAAACCAAATCAACACAAACAGATCGGTTCTTGACAAAGTGGCCCAAACACATTTAATAAAAAAATCAATTTTAAGCTCTTTTCTGCTATCATGAATCAAATTGCAGTTTTCTTGGATACGTTTATATGTGGAGACACCTCACAAAACATCATGTCAAACGTTTGTACAAAATACGGCCTAATCAAATACTTGTGGGTGTCATGGGGAAGGGCATATTTTCGTAATCTAAAAACAGTGGAAAGGGGAATTAAATTTTGATTGGAGAAGAATGAATATTAACCTAACAGAGAATTGTTTGTATTGCTTTACTTAACCAGCGTTCTACGTCCGAAAGACCAGACCATAACAAGCGTTTGAAGTTTGTTTTGCAGATATGACATTTGGGTTCGCTTCCTCTAAGGTCATGAACATGATTATTGACGATACATTATTTATTTTTTTCAACTCAGTTCTTTGAGTTTGATCATTTGATGCATAGATGATTTCTTAGTTCCCAACTGTTCAGTGCAAATAATGACTGCGCGTATTGATAGAATTTATTGTTAGAACTTTGTACAAATGAATTGAGAGAATAATAACAAAAATTATGCTTTTAATTAAGCCTCTTACACTAAAATAAACATACATCAGTACAACAACCATTGCGAATCTTTTACGCATGTAGTCATGACAACTATAATTATAGCAGGTCCATTCCAACTGGGACTATACATCATGAAAGAGTCTCCTTATCTGGTCAACGGTTGCAGGCATCAACGTTGCCGGGCAGCGCTTATACTGTAATGAACAAAAATACACACACGGTAAACAAATAATTAGATGGGGAAAAAAGCATGAGTAGAGGTGACATCAGTTGATTATGTTCCCTTTGGAACTCTTCAGCCAACCTTTTACTGATAATCCTTCATTTCATATCTAGTTCGATGGTAAATGCTAGATATACAATATTAATATGGCAGAAGGAATTAACGCTGTAACTGGCTTTCAATGAAAGGGGTGATTCCAAAATTTTGTACTGTACAAGCACAGTTAATTCTATTATTGTCAAATTCATTTAAAAATTTCTCTCTTCAAAGAAGTTCCCGTATCCACAAAATATTAATTGTATCAGTATATCTTAATAAACCTCCCAATGGTTCCACTCTAACTTGTAAAATAGAAAAAGTTGTTTGAATTCCAATAACATTAGTTTAACCATCAAGGAAAATAAGGGTTCACGAAAAGTAAACTAATTGGCCTTATATTTAGGTTATTTCCTTTCAACATCACAATTAAGGTGTCTAGAGCTGTCACCTGAGTGGTATACTTGAATATACAGGCATAGCAGAAGACGAACCCTGATACTGTAATTACAGATGGATTAACACGCTTCTGCAAGCACAGGGGGCAAATTGTTCTGTCTGTCGGTAGTGGTACCCCTTCTTTGGCAACCTGCTCATATTACACATAGAGATTCACACACAGATCCTTTAGGCACTGAACCGGCACAACTTTTTGAATTACTTGGAAATTCTAATTACTTAATGCACTAGATAATAGAGAGGATGCAAGTCTGGCTATTACAATGTAGTACAAAATAAGCTTTAACAATGAATATTGAAATTCTTTTTTTTTTTGTTATCATGACCAAAATGGTAAAGTGAGTACTGATGAGAGAGGTGAGGAAAAGATTATAACTTGTTTCTGCACCTTTGGTGGAGGAGGGGGAGGGGGAGGAGGATATACAGTTGGAGCTGACATTCTTTCCTCAGCAGACTGGTACCACCATTCCATCATCTATATAGGATCACATAGAAAATGTGTTAATGATTATGATCCTTGGTAAAGTGTAAATAAAGCTGACATATTTAACAGCACGTCACTGGCAGGCATACTTAGGACCCTTGGATAGAACAAGAAGTCAAACTTCAGAGAAACCAAACCACCAAGGCAATGGAATAAAAGGCTTTAGTGAATAATGATTCCATTGGTAACAATATTTGATAGTTGATACAAAATTGGACACTTGAACAGTTACATAAAATTCAAAATTGAGCCAACAATATCAAGCAAACTACAATAAGCTAAGGATTAAGAAAACTTCATATCATTTTTGACATATTGCGAGTATTCAATGAAGGAAGAAAAACTATTAAAAGGGCTAGCCATCTTACTTTAAAGAAGAACACTGCTGCAATCAAACCGGTTTGTGCATAGTCGAGTACAGTGTATGTAGAGCTGAGCAATGCTCCCTGCAATGTCTGCATTGTGAAATACATTATGTAATCACAGGTGATTCATGGGTCTAAAGTGAAGCATATGTGAATCAAGAAATAATATTAATTAATTTGTAATTATTAGATATAAATGTTGTAACTATTATTTATACTGAGAAATATCAAAGCAAAAGGCATCAAGCCCTATTTTGTGACATGGTATCAGCAGGTTCGATCAAACCTGTGAGATTTTAGTTCATCGTGGGCTTTATTCAGCGACACGCCACTAGGTCGCTCTCGAAATCTCGAACTCGTCTTTGCCGCTCTTGGTTCTTGTTTGTCTCCTAGTCCCTTTAGCGAATCCTCATCGTCGTTGATCACAGATCCTTGTCCGTCTCTTGGTTTCGCCGTTGCGATTATCAATTTTATGAGGTTGAGATCGTGATTCTTGATTTGTTTTGAGTAGTCCTTGCTTGAGCGTGTTACTCGCTGTTGCTGCTTGGTCGATTGTCATCATGATTCCGTCCGCCTCTCTCTGTGAGTAGTTGTCTTCCTGGATCGTGACTTGACTTGGGTAATTTTTTTGTTTACAGACCTTTTGCAATTTGGTCTAGATCTATTTTTTAATTAATTTTCTTTTTGTCGCACGTTACCAAAAAATATATATATATATATCTTTTTTTTACGTGCAATCTCATGGCTTCTAAAAAAGAAAGAGACAACTTTGGTGTCCATTTTACTGGCAAAAATTACGCTGCTTGGGAATTTCAGTTCAAAATGTACGTTAAAGGAAAGGGATTATGGAGTCACCTTGATGGGGTTTCTAAGGCACCGACAGAGAAAGTCGCCTTAGATGTGTGGGAAATCAAATATGCTCCTTTTCAACTGCTCAAGAAATGTGGAACTATTTGAAGCGTATCTACAATCAAGACAACACGGCCAAACGTTTTCAGTTGGAGCTAGAGATAGCCAACTACAAACAAGGTAATTTGTCCATTCAAGAATATTATTCTGAATTTTTGAATTTGTGGACAGAACACTCTGCTATTCTATTTGTTGCGGTTCCCAAGACTGCTCTTGCGGATGTCTAAGTTGTCTACAACACTAGTAAGCGGGATCAATTTCTCATGAAACTTCGTCCATAATTTGAGGTTGCTAGAGGTGCTTTGCTGAATAGAAATCCTGTTCCCTCTTTGGATAATGTGTTGGTGAACTTCTCAAAGAGGAACAGCGTCTCCTTACTCAAGGAATCATGTCTCATGATGTTGTCACTTCCGAACCTGTTGCATATGCTGCTCAGAGCCGAGGTAAAGGTCGTGATATGCGACAAGTCCAATGTTTCTCGTGTAAACAATTTGGACATGTCGCTCGTAGTTGCAATAAGAAGTTTCGTAATTATTGCAAGCAGCTGGGTCATATTATCTCTGAATGTCCCTCGCGCCCTCCACGACCAACACAGCGTTCCGTGCAGGCATTCCATGCCACTACGAGCTCCACAGTTGGTCCTTCCATTTCTGGTGCCTCTAATGGTGGTGCTCTACAACCTGAAATGATTCAACAAATGGTACTTTCTGCTCTTTCAGCCTTGGGAATTCAGGGTAAGTCTTCTAATGTTTCCAATCCATGGTTTCTGGATTCTGGTGCCTCACAGATGTTGATTCATACAGTCCGCATGCATGATAACAGATTGCAACTGCATATACTAATATACAAAAGGAAAGTTTCACCATTTTAACCTATATAGCCTAACATAAAGGGTTTGAATCACTCGGGAGGTAAGTTCTAACAATACATGTACAATGATTTATAATTTTAACCGAGTTAATGTAAGCCTCCCCCTTCCCCAAATGGAAGAAAAAATGGAAAACATTAATATCAATAGAATATGAAACTAGCTTCTTCTTACTTCAGGGAAAGTAAATGAAAGATATAATCATCACAGCGATAAAAAAAAATACACACCTTCAACCATTGAGGACCACGGAGTCTCTCACGTTCACGGCTACGTATCTTAGATATTCTAGATGAGGCATCCATCTATCTTGACATGAAAGAAGGGAATGAAAAGGTCAATCATATGAAAAAGAAATGGTAAACTACGAAGTTCTTAAACTGCAAAAAAAAACATCCAAGTTGCTTCAACCATTTATTTGAGTCTCACATATATTGAACAAGACAACAATAATAAAATTTTCCATTTTGTCAAGCACAATTGTCACGCTATGGAATGAGTTACATGACAACTTGATGAAGACATTCATGGAATTTGAAACAAGTTTTGGTATTCTTGGAAGGACCGGGAGGGAATTACATTAGCAACAACTGCAAACATAGGGCTAATTCATGTGTTGATGAATTCTATTCCAAAATTCCACTCACTAACTGCTTCAACACATCTACAAACAGACAAATACACCAACCAAACAGATTCACTCACATTCACCAATAACACAACAGCACTCAACAACCAAGTAAATTAAGAGCATTTCTAAATGATAATAATAATGGCATGTTGCAAAAGTTAATTACATTTGGACTGGAAGTCTAAAGGTTGACGGGATGCCAATACATGTCCAGCTTAGAACTAATGTCAGTGTCAAACAACCAGAATAAAAGGAAAAACATGGTAACTAATAGGCCAAATAATGAAGACTTCTGCAAATTCAATACACTAAATGTTTACCAGCTCTTGCCCAGTAGCTCGGCACACTTGAATCCCAAGTGCGTGCAGTGCTAGTGAGTAGTACCCGGTAGCATCCAACAGGTATAACATCTGGTATGCAAATTGCATACCTGCAGGTAAATATAGAAAGACAGAGATATTCAGATAAGACATAAACATATAAATTGAACAAACATGAAGAAAACAATTAACTCATAAAAAATAAACTGGATTTACATTTATCAGAAAAAAGAACTTGCAATCAAAATAAAGATAACTGTTAACAAATCAGGATACAAAATAATCCGAAGTCTCAACAACCCGAATTTCACACACATACCCTCAGTACCAGCATGTAACAAAGGATAACAAAATCCGACAATTTTCTGAAATCTCTTAATGATGCGTGTCCTAACAGAAGCGTGAGCGTCCAATGTTGATGTGGACACCACAGAGTCGTGTTGAAAATCATATGAGTCGTTTTCATCACCCCAAAGACTGGCCTGAATCCTTGCTTCCCTTTCTTTATTGTAAATTGAATGCATCTTCGATTTCAAATACGGCAACACAACCTGAAAATATAATAAATATTCATAAGAAGTCGTTCCATGTAACATAAAGCAACGGTTACAGAACCAAGTGAAGTGGTTAATGAGTTAAGGACGAATTGCTCAGAAGAATCCGAGTTCAAATATACCGACTAAAACAATTTTTTTTTAGACTTTACTTATCTGTTGGTCAAAGTCGGGATTTCAGGACATCATTCCCTTGAAAACCGGAGGCTTAAGAATAAAAAAACAACAATTGGAGAAATGAAGTAGGGTTAGGGTTAGTACCAAAAAGAGAAGGGAGAGAAGTTTTTGGCGCCTCCGTAAATGTGAAGTAGTAGCAGTGGCATCAATATCGTTATTGAGTTTGATATTTGTGGGTCTTCTACGGAGACCGTAGAGTGATTCAGAAAAAGAAGCATCTAATAAGGAAATGAATAAAGAAGAGAGTTAATTATATGTTTGATTGAGAAGTATATATAATTAGAGAGAATTGCAAATTAGCTACCTGTGGTTCGTAAGCTGTGAGCTTCGAGAACGAGCATGAGTAAAGCGAAAGATTCATCTTCGTAATCTAAGAATCTATGAAGGAAAGGTCTTCGTAATGCGAGAACACCAACTGAGTACGTAAGAGCGGCACGGAGACTGCGGGGAAGCTGTTCGGCCGCCGCCATCTCGAAGAACGTCGGACGACTTCCTTGTCCCCCCACCTGAAACAACATCTCTGCTTTCTTTCTTCCTTTCAATCCTTCACCTCAAACAACGACACTAACGAGGGTGGAGCAAACTCGATTAGGATATTATTATATTAACATTTTTGTTATTAGATTCAAAATACCTCAAACCAAACCATTTGAATGATTAATAATTCGGTTAACCAAAACCAGATTAGTTTTAAAATTTATTTTTCTCGAAAAAAAATATAAGAAATATCGAAATTTTTTTAAAAAAAATAATTAAATCATTTTTTCTTTATAAAATTTTGGAGAAAAAAAATCAAAAATATATTTTTTTTGAAAAATTTTTGATTTTTTGTTTTGAAAAAAAATTTTATCAAAAAATTTTTATCATAAATCTTTTACATTTATTTTTCTAAAAAAAAAATTGATATTTTTTATCAAAAAAGAATTTTTAAATAACTATTTTGAAATTAATTTTAACTAAAAATTTGTTCAAAATATTAAACTAGTTTATATTTATAAACTAATTTTAAACTGGTTCAAAACTGCACTGAACTTGATTTAAAAGTGGTTTTCAATAACTGAACCAAACCACTAATGTAGTCCAATGCGGTTTGATTTTTGAACCATGAACAACGTCAGAACGTATGAAATAAAAGGGCAACAAAATAGATAAATATAAAGGAAAATTAATAAATTTTAATTATGTTTTATGTGAATGTTAGAAAGTTAATTGTATTTAATTAAATTTTCACGCAAGCACATTGTTTTTATGTATTTCTCTCGATTCAATGTCTAACTAGAAAAATAAAATATTTTATCTTGATTTTTTTTTTTATATTTCATTCTAAAATTGAAAATTAGTAATTTATAATGTTTTTATAACGGTCCACTTAATTAAAATTCGTTAAAATAAAGATTTTAAAAATATTAACTCATTTAATTAAAATGTGTTAAAAATAAAAATTTGTTAAAATATTAACTTGTTAATTTAGAAATAAATAATTTCAATTAAAAAAATGTTTAAATATGTTTTTGATTCTTGCAAATATGCTTCGTTTTGATTTTAGTCCTGTAATTTTTTTTGTTTGATTTATATTCTTGCAAATTATAACAAGTTTTAAAAAAAATATTTTTTAAAACTTTTTTGTAAAAAAATGGTGATATGGCTAATTTTGATGAAGTGGCACATGGTGACTGTGTAATTGTTGTTGAGTAGACAATATTTAATATTTAATATTTAATATTTAAAATTAAAATTCATTTTATTAACTCATTTAATTATTTAATTATAAACTTAAAACTAATTAATTAATTAATAAACCAATTAAATAATAAAAACTCAACAATCTTAATCTTCAATTCCAAATTTTTTAATATAAACTTAACGACCTTCATTATTTTTACACCAGATCCAAACCCTAAAAATTCAAATCTCTTATTATTTTTACACCATAACTTGTTGTTTCACCTCAATCTAAACAAAGATTGTTAATGGCACAACAAATATTGTTATTGAGCAGACCAACTGAATACAAATGATTTAATACTTAAATGAGTTATATCATTAGTCTTGTTATTGTATGGTTGGTGATATTCTACGAAAGGCTTGTTTAATTGCCATAAAATATTTCAAAACATGAAATACATTTATAAATTCTTTTGAACATCCATAACTAGTTTCTTGGTAACATCAGTATATTGTATTTATACGTTTTCTTAATTATCGTTGATATTGTTTTGTTTGTTTCTTGGTATAAGTTTGATATTTAATTATTCCGGCAGAACAATACTTAAAATTTAAGTTTCATGAGTTTGATTGGGTTGTTGTGACATTAACAATCCTTGTTCAGATTGAGATGAAATAACACCCTCCATCTAATTCCAACAAATGAATCATTAAGTTATGGTGTATGAAAAATGAAAGATTATAATTTTTAGGGTTTGAATTCAGATATGAGAGTTTGTGATTTGAAGATGAAGAAATTATGGTTGAAGATGAAGATTGTTGAATTTTTATTAAAAAATTTGAGGTTGAAGATGAAGATTATTGAGTTTTTATTATTTAATTGGTTTATTAATTAATTAATTTTAAGTTTTTCATTAAATAATTAAATGAGTTAATAAAATGGATTTTAATTTTAAATATTAAATATTGTCTAGTCAACAACAATTACACAGTCATCATTTGACACTTCATCCAAAATTTGTCATGTCACCATTTTTTTACTAAAAAAGATTCATAGAGGAATTTTTAAAAACTTGTTAGAATTTGCAAGGGTATAAATAAATAAAAAAATTTACAGGGACTAAAATCAAAACGAAGCATATTTGCAATGACAAAAAACATATTTAAACCTTAAAAAAATTAGCAAGAGTTACTTTTACTTTCCCAATCTTCTCTTTCCTCTGCCCTGAATCTCAAGGAAAAGTCCATCGTTAATGTTCATTTCCTCTCAAAACCTTTGATTCTCATTTCTTCTCCAAATCGTCCAAAACCAAAAGCTTCATAAGGATCCCTAAATTTGTTTTCAGCCTTGCATGTTCGAATCTACCATTGCATCCTTAGATATCAGACTCGATCAATGAAATGGGGGACGACCCAACAACTGAAGACATTGGTTCAAAGCAGAAATTCAACTCAGCGAGGGGAGCTCGAAATTGTTCTAACAAAACCTTAATCCTCTCCCTTAAACACAAAGTGTGAGTTCTTTACATTAATCTATTTTGTCACGATTTAAAGTTTTCCTTCTTGTTCTGAAATTATTTTGGGAAAAAATGGGACTAAGGGAGAAGAGTTGGAATGAGTGAGGAAAAGAAAAGATTAAGTATATAGAGAATTTTCAAAAACTGCATATAAAAGGTATTTGATGATTGTGCATGTCTGTATTTATATGTTAATAATGTTTAGTTAGATGCGCATACCTTGTCTTAAGGTTAATACACTTGTCAAGCGAAGGAAAAAGTTTCAGTCATGTATTTCATTGGTTTCGAAATCAGAATCAGGTGTCATTTGACACAGTTTTATAAAAATTGTTTTATTGCATAAAGTGCATAATATTTAGTGTTTTATAAGTCTCATGAAAAGAGATATTTTTACTGTCAGTCTCCTTATTTTTTGAACTCGTTGGGATTTATTTCTCACCCCATTTGTTTTCAAAATTTAGCTGTTGGAGGCAGTTCAGGTGCAACTTGATGCTAGAGGAATAATTTAGGTTTAAATGTTCAATCATGATGTATTAGGACCTTGGTGTATTGGAAGTTCATGTAAAAGTTGAATTTAAGAATTTAGTTGTTCCATTGTACCTTATGAATCTATTTGAAACAATTGTAAATTGTGATTTATACGCAGTTCAATTGCCTAAATTTGATTCGTATTGCTCATTATATTTACTTGCCTTTAATTTATTAAGATGCATGGATTGTAATGCCAAATTCTAGATAATTGGTATTTGGTATTAGAGAGGTATATGACGTTTTTTATGTTATGATTTTAATTAAAATTTTAATTTTGATTGTGAAAACAATTTTTTTAATTACTATAATCAAAATTGAATAGATAAATGTACCAAAATTTTTAATTTAGTCAATTTTAATAGATATTATAGTAATGTCTATGTGGACAAATTAAGAAAAATTATTTGTTAAAATGTTTATAGTGCCGATACACTATTTTTGAAACACCCCGTTTCATTCAAATATATATAATAAAACCAACTCCACCTCCACTTTTTTTTCATCTCACTATTTCCCCGTTATTCTTCTCTATCGGCTCCTTCTCCACCCCACCCCACCCCACCTCACCCCCATTTTCATTTTTTCTTCTTCTCACTTAAAGTTACAAGCTAACCTCCTTAAATCATAAACCCATAGGAAGGGTGTACATCCCTAAACAAGCTTTCTCATATTTTCACAAGTGCTTGGGTGTGATTTTTTGGTTAGGGTTTGTGCTATAAGAAAGGATAAGGGTACCCGCTTCTTGAAAGTTGTTTATTGAGACTCTTCGAGGTAAATACTCAACTCTAAAGTTAGTATGAATCTATAGAAAAATGTAGTTTTGGTTAAAATAATCTTATTTTTGTGCTTAGAGAAGATTTAAAGGATTTTTTATGGTTTCCACGAGTTATGATGGAATGAGAAATAATTTTTAAACGTGTTTTGGAAATCACAGTTATAATTATGAAATCGTTAACGGCGATAAATGCACCTAGTTACCTGATTTTGATTAGGGAGAGTTACCGTTAAATGGAACCGTCTCTATGAGAGATGTCATCTGTACGAGGAGAGAGCTATCAACGAGATGTAAGCTCCCTAATTGATGTGTGATGATGCGTTGCGGGATTGAGAGGAGAGTGTTACCCGTTAGATGGAGCCATCCATAAGGGAAAAGTCACCCTTAGAAGGAAAGGACTATCAATGAGATGAAGCCGCCTTTTGGTTCTCAAGAATTTATATTTTTACTTGTTTGATTTCCTATGTTTTTTGATGTTGCTTATTGTGATTTCACTTTTCTATAAATTGGATTTTTAATATTTCTACCTGAACGGTTAAATTATAAGTTTAACGAGTTTATCGTGTGTATACTTTACTTTAGAGATATCTATATTTTTGGCAGTATTGTTTAATATAAATGCCACAAGATTGTAAAATAATTATTTGTGCTTTTTTTGTGTTTCCCTTTTAGTTGGTGGTGGTTATTGTCTCATCACTAAGTCTTTATGACTTACTCCTTCATGTTGTTTATTTTTTTTCAGATTCATAGGCAGTTGAGTAGCAAGCTGTTAGTAGATTAAAGTCTCAATTTTTTTTTTGGTAGGCCTATTTGATCGAGAACCTTTTTTGTAAGGTCTGTTGAGTCGTGATGTATTTTGCAACTATTTTGAGTCTAGAAAGTCTTTTGGGAAATGTATTAAATATTTAGATTATGCTCTTTGAATTATGACTGAGTTAGAAGTTTAAGCATGAATTTTATAAATTGGGAACGTTAAAGTTATAGAGGATACTCTGTCGAAATTTCGAGAAAAATTATATATTTTTCAAAATGGTTATTTAGAACTATTTAATTGCTTAATTGTTAAGTTAGTTGACAGACTTGTCAGACTAGAAGTATAGTTTGTGCGCCGGTCACGGCGTTTAGTTTTCGAGTCGTGACAATTTTTTTATAGTACCGTATAACTTGTCTTTCGTTAATATTGAGCGGTATAATATTACACAAAAGTTTTTTTCTTGGACTAAAAATAAGATATTCATTCATTCAAATTGATTTAAATTACATCCATTCAAAGTCGCTAAAAAAAATGATGAATCTACGACCAAACTTACTGCACTCAGTTTAATAGCATAAAAGAACAAAATGTCTACAAAGATGATAAAATTGAAGTTCTGGAATCTGGAGCCGTAAGGTTGATGACACAAAAGTGATGGATTAAATATGCACTTGGTCAAAGATGGTGCCACTGTGAGCTTTTGGGCCTATACGATTTCTTGTACGAAAGGGCAATCCTTTACAAGAAAGGTCAATGGCAACGTCCCGCCGGTTCGTCTACTCAGGCATTGTTCACTCTGCAACATCCTCAAATTACATATTGTTTTGCTTTGTTTGAACCAAATAACACTGCCACACAACGAGAAATCAAAATATCGCATCATAACGACGAACAAATACAATGGTGCATTAAGACAATGAAATCACACAAAAAACTAAATATATGTAAAAAACAAGAAAATAAAAACTATTTAGAGGGATAATTTCATAACAAAAATTGTTCCACCGCCATTATTTAATTTCTCTTAGACTAATATTATTATTACTTTCTAATACCTTTTAATTGACGTTTTCGTGGAATAAATTATCATAAAAAATTAAATGAAGTGAAATAATAGTTTAAAAAAAATACAATTATTTTATAATGTATAAAATATTGAATGATATTGACTAATATTCTTAAGTTATGTATGTTTTATTTTTGGACAAATTATACTAATCTCTCTTCAGGTATTCTTAAATTGCAGTAATACTCCCTCTAATTTTTAACTTAACACTAACATTCCTTATTTTTTATTCAAAGTGCCAAACACTCCTCTTGAAAATATGAACAAGCTCATCCTTTGCAATTTGCATAGCTATTACTCAACATCAAAATATGAATAAACGTGTCATTGAAAGCTCCAAAATCTACAAAGATACAAATGATGGGATATATTTTATTTTCCCCACCAAAATCGCCTCATGAATCAAATCCTCCTTCTTTACTTTTCAACTAATATCATGCAATTATCCAAATGAAACATTTGATTGATATTAAATATTCTACAAATACACTTGCGGTAGTGTGAAAAAGATTGCTCAACATTAATAAGAAAAAATAGCTCATGGTAGGATGTGAGTTAGGGTGAATGAAAGTGGAAGAAAAACTAATTTAACGATAACTAATGATGTTAAAGAAAGGGATGTGATCACTTTGAAAAAAAAATAAGGGAGATTAGTGTTAAGTTAAAAAATATAGGAATTATTAGTACTTAAGAAAATGTAATTTGCCCTTTATTTTTTTTCTTATACTTTAGGATAAATACTACATGTGGTCCCTTAACTTAATTTCGGTTAACGATTTAGTCTTTTATCTTCTTTTTTTTCCCCTCAATTTTATCCTTTAATAATTTCAGCGTTACCCTTTAAGTGGGGTTCCGTTAAGAAATCCATCATCTGGATCATTGCATGTGTTCATCAAACCTCTAGGAACGATTGTCACTGATCTGAATTAATGTATATGGAGTATAAATACCCATAGCTTCAGTTTTAAAATTGTATCTTTTATTAGGATTCAATTTTTTAGTTTCGAACAATATCTCTTAAAACAATAAAACGACTCTGATTATTCATACACGTCGCTAAAAACAAGCTCACACACTGAGCACACATGCAAATAACCCTTGCAGAGATGCAATCATCGAACCAACCATGTGGGTCGTAGGATACATAAAGTGAGTTGGCACAACTCCATCCTTTATTGTTTTTCCAAAAAATTAAAAAATATCCATCATTTCTTAGTCATTAAGAATGAGGAAGTCACGATAAGAGTGGAAGTTAATATATCTCATCTTAATTGGTTAATTGTTTAAGATAATAAAAACAACATTGCTGCTCGCATCCCTTTTTACTACCCACACCCCTCAATTTAAAAAAAAAAAAAAGAAACAAAATACTCAAAATGTCTTTGCTTATTTATAAGATTCTTTAAATTTCATTTATCCATTTATCATCATTCACAACCTCATAACTCACATATCACAAAATCATCAATAACTCACCCATCATAACTCATAACCATTCAAAACTCACGTCACTGACTCATAACTTACACTCCATTAGTCTCATCTTCACACCGTGGTTAAACTGACCCACCCAACAAGGTATATTTATTGATCTGTTTTTGAGTTTGTTTCTTTTTTTCTTTCAAAACATGAGGATTTTACGTGAAATCAGTTCGTGTACGTTGTAACTTACGTGAACTGAATTCACGTACATTATTAAATTTAAGAAATCTCAGTCAATACGTGAATTCAGTTCACGTACGACTACGTGATTTTAGATTGCGTAATCAATGGAGTTGAAGAATTCACAAGCGGAACGTGAACTTAATTCACAAACTCATACGTGAACTCAATTCACGTACACGTACGTGAAGTCAATTCAAGTAAATGTACGTGAAGTCAATTCACGTATAAGTCATATCAGTGAAGTATGTAAGACTTGCGTGAATTGAGTTCACATACGTTTACTTGAACTAAGTTCACGTAGACAGTCATGATCTCATATCAGTTTCCATATTTTTGAATTTTTGATATGTTATTTTTTGGATGCAGATAAATAGACCAATGGGGAGACAACAGTAACGAAATGTATGAAGGTTTGGAACCTAATTTTTAGAAAATGTGTGATGGTTTGGAACCTGGTTTTGACGAAATGTATGATGGTTTGGAACCTAATTTTGATGCAATGAATGATGGTGTTGAACCTGAAATTGAAGACGCTATGAATGACAGCGTTGAATCTGTTATGGTTGATTTGACTGACGTGTTTACCACAAACATGATATTTGATACGCGAGATGATTTATTGAGATGAGGTAGAAATGTTGGAAGGGAAAATGGAATTGTCGTTGTCATTTTTAGATCTGAAACTGAGACAGCACAACCAAGAACAAAGACAAAATTAATTATTGGTTGTGAAAGAAGCAGTAAATATAGACTTTGGAAGAATCCTAAACCTATGAGGAGTAGTTGGACTAAAAAATATGAATGTCCATTTAGATTGAGATAAACACTATCAAATGTTGGCGAGGGATGGTATATGCATGTAATATATGGTCTCCATAACCACGAATTGGTCAAAAAAAATGATTGGTCATTATTTCTTAGGCCGATTGTCTCGTGAAGAGAAAAATGTACTTGGTGATTCGACGAAGAACACGGTAAAACCAGGAAACATATTGATGACATTAAATGATCATAATGTTGAAAGTTTGACGACAATAAAACAAGTTTACAATGCACGTCAAACATATCGGTCATCATTTAGAGGTAGTAAAAGATAAATGCAACATCTTTTGACATTGATGGAATGCGACAAATACATCTATCGATATAGGAAGGTAGAGGGTTCATGTGAGTTGAGGGACATATTTTGGGCCCATCTAGATGCTATCACTTTTGTAAATAGTTTTCACATAATATTGATTATGGATAACACATACAAGACCTGTAGGTATGGAATGCCATTACTTGAGATTATTGGTGTTACTTCTACTGAAATAACATTTTATGTGGGACTTGCATATCTACAGTATAAGCGTGTTGATAATTTTGTGTGGTCACTACAAATGTTGAAAGAACATATTACAAGTGGTGAAGTTGAAGTCATCGTTACTGATAGAGACCTTGCTTTGATGAACGCAGTTACATATGTTTTTCCAAAAGTAGTCAATTTATTATGCCTGTTTCATGTATGCAAAAATGTCAAAGCCAAGTGCAAGATGACCGTGTTTCCAAAAAAGAAGCACGTGCAAATAATTGAGGCATGAGAGGCTGTTGTTTACAGTTATGATGAGACTCAGTACTACATGAAGTTGGCTATCTTTTAAGGAATTTGTAGTAGTTGTTCTATTTTCTTACGATTATGTACATGAGTAGTGGTTAATTCCTTACAAGGAAAGATTTATTGAGGCGTGGACAAATAGAGTTATGCACGTTGGGAACACCACAACACAAAAGGTTGAGTCGGCGCATTGGAGTTTGAAAATGATATTACAAGATAGTATTTGTGATATATGTAGTGTTTGGGAGACCATCAATAGTATGAGTGCATCGACATAGTAATAGATTGTACGCCTATTTGCGTGGTGTTGTGTCAAAAAATGCAATAGATCACATTGCGGCAAGAGTATGATCGCGTGAAGTATGTATGTATTGATAAGTCTGAGTGTCACTGCACGATTAGGACAACACACGGTCTACCTTGTGCATGTGAAATAGGCAGGTATAATATGATCCCACGTTCCATTCCGTTAGGACAACACACGGTCTACCTTGTTCA
Organism: Cicer yamashitae; assembly: GCA_037974755.1. Classification (NCBI taxonomy): domain Eukaryota; kingdom Viridiplantae; phylum Streptophyta; class Magnoliopsida; order Fabales; family Fabaceae; genus Cicer; species Cicer yamashitae. The sequence continues at coordinate 18,178,258 of JBBPBQ010020324.1, forward strand.
TGTTTGGTGGGGTAAATTAACTTTTCATGATGATGGATCGGGTAAACCTTTAGAGTTATATGTGAAACATGAAATAGATGTGATAGTGAAAAAGTTTGATGAACTTGATGTACCTGACAAAATTGCACTTAAAGGTAAATTACGCGAGATCGCGTATCCATCCACTACGTCGATGTGTCCACCTGTTTACAAGGTTAAAACAGAGGGTGCACCAAAAAAGGTAAAAGTAAGGTATTAAAAAGAGATAAATCAACTAAGCGTGATCCGTCTTGACGGGAGTATGTGGATGCAAGTGTTTTATGCAGTGACACAAATGCATGTAGCACTATAACATCTAGTAAAGTACATCAATCTCGATCATCAGTCAAAAAGCTCACACCTCGTCCATCATTCAGCAAGGTTCAACAACCAATATTTCTTCTCTTCAACAATTGGTTGTCGGTTGAAATTCATAAATTCATATATAACATTATTGACGTCGACAATGATGGTAATTGTGGATATCTGCAATTGTAGGTTTACTTGGAATGGGTGAGAACTATTGGACATTCATTCGTCAACAGTGTGTGGTAAAGCTTCAATAGTTCATGTCTCATTACGATACAATATATGGTGGATAAATTTTTGTTCAAAAACTTATACATAGTGTATATGTTGAACAAGTTGCAACTATGAGTAATTGGATGACACTTTCATAAATGGGATATGTGATTGCTTTGAAATTTAACTTGGTTTTTGTCGCATTATCACTTAACCAATCGCAAACATTTTTTCCACTTAGAAGTCCACCACCAACATCTACGTCAGATTATTGTATGATTGTTATTGCTTTCGTTAAGAACTGTCATTTCGTGCAGGTATTAATTGTGATATTTAATTTTATTTTATATATTTTTTATATTTTGATAAATTATTAATTTTAACAGGTTTACTTAAAGTCAGATTCTCATATACCACCAACGAATAATTTGTGGAAAAAATATTGCACAAAAGAAATACGACAATGTGAGTTTATTTACAATGGTCGCATGCAACATTAGTTGAAAATATTTCCACACACTATAAATAAACCTATTGTAAACTAAATAGTTGATATTTAATATTGATATGAATTCAAATATAGTGGTTGTTATAAACTGTCAAAATCAATATTGCACAAATCCAAAATATTTTACATAACCAAAATATTCCCAAAATAATTCATATCCAAAATATTCGTAAAATAATGTCCATGTCCCTCTATGTCTCCTACAATATTTTACTACGTTTGTCTAATCTCTACCATCACCCATATGAGTTCACAACATCACAATTAACTCATTGACGAGTGCGATACCATCAGGTAATACCAATTAACGACCAATAAGCTCTTCTGCAATTTGTGTTACTTGATGCTGCATTAAAAAATACATTAAATAATTTAGTTAAAACAATAGATAACTAATTAATTTAGTTATGTAATAAATTTACCATTATTTCAACTGGACCATCGTCGGTAAAATTGTAAGAGCATTTTGGATAGTTTGTTTTTTGTAAAAATTGAGGGGTGCATGTAGTAAAAAGAGAGTGTGAGTAGCAAAATTGTAATAAAAATTGAGGAAAGTGATAACTTTATGGCAAGGACGCGTGATAGGAGCTAGATGGCTTCATATTAGAAATTTATAGTCGTACAAATGTCATAGATGAAATTTATATCTATGTCACTTAATTTAAAAATTCGAGATTTTGCATAAAACAATTCTTAAAGATAAAAGTTATTTAATATTATTTAGTTTGAATTACTAATCTTCAATAGAATGATTAATGTTCCTTAATTAACCGTCTTAGTCCGTTCAAAATTCAAGTACGACATAATTTATTTTTATTTAAAATAAAATTTTTTCCGTTTAATAAATAACTATTTGTTATCAATTAATTTTTTTTTCATCTTAAATTACAATAAGTATTGTTATTTATCGATTTAATTAGACTATAAGACATAAAAGTATCATTTATTGTTAGATTTAAAAACTTACGATGAACTAATAACATGTTTATTAATATATTAGACTATAAGACATAAAAGTATAATTTATTGTTAGATTTAAAAACTTACGATGAACTAATAACATGTTTATTAATATACTTTGTGAGTAAAGAAAAACGTATTTAGCCTAGTTTTAACAAAAAAGAAACAAATTTTTTAACTTTTAAATTTAATTATTACAGCTTTTTAACCTTCTAATTCTAAAAAAAAAACCCTTAATAATCTAGAGTTGACACCTGAAAATAAAAAAATTGTTTAATCTGAATTATAACCGAGTTCGTTAACTATTTAATTTCAGTTAAGCGGTTAATTAGTACATTTCTTTGACATGAAGTAATTACAAAGTTAAAAGAAAGAGTAATTACAACTATGTGTAAAGAAAAGAAAAAGACACACTCACTAAAAAAGCGAATTTACTTCATTATTTGTAAGATTAAAACCCTAAAACAACACAGCACCGTAAAAAATCGCATCCGATGCTGTGTGGCTTTGTATCAGAAACGAGTTTGAGTCGCACTTGAACTCAACTGCCCGGTAAACGCATCGAAGTTCGTCGTCGTCCGCCACAACCACTGACAAAGTCCAGGTTTTCCTTTTCTTCATTTCTAGCATTTTCCTTCTCCTCTCCTTGTAGCGTGCGCGAGGATTCGATTCCAGCGCGATTTGAGTCCGCGATACTCGCCCTTGCAAAATTGAATTGCTTCACTATTAGTTGATGGATAGTGAAGCAATGTTGACTCAACCGATTTGTTGGATTCAGTAGGCAGTCTTTGTTGTTCGCTCTTTATTTATTTATTTATTTATTTTTTTCTGTTTATGGTTATGATTTGGATTACTTATCCTGCTAGGAGGGCACTTTAGAAAAGTTAATTTCTAATTTCATATAAGAAATTTAATTCCCGTACATTTTTAACAAAAATTTCATTTGTTTATGGTCATAATTTAGGTTACTTATCTTGCTAGAAATGCACTTTAGAAAAGTTAATTTCCTGTAAGAAATTTAATTCCCGTACATTTTTAACAATTTTTTCATTTGCTTATGTTGCTGGTTGTTTGAATTTGTATTTGTACTTCTTGTACTCTTCATGGAAGTTTGATTTTTGGTTTCTCATTTTGTCTTCTAAAACATTAATTTGTTTTGTTTTCAATGCATGTTAGCAGATGTCTCATGTTGAGGAACTTTGGGAGCGGTTAGTTCGAGCTGCTTTGAGGAGGGAAAGAACTGGTGATGATGCTTATGGGAAACCTGCTGGTGGAATTGCTGGAAATGTGCCATCTGCGCTTGCTAAAAATAGAGATATTGATGAAATTTTAAGAGTTGCAGATGAAATTCAAGACGATGATCCCACGGTCTCTCGAATATGTATGTTCTTGTCCATGCTATTTTTACCTCGTGCTCTATCTTTGCCTGTTTTATCCATTGTCTTGTCTTTGCTACTTTTTTTACTGCATTGCAGTTTAGAAGTTATATGAAGTGTTTCAATTGTATATTATCTCTCCGTTTTCTCCTGTGGTGGTGGTGGATTATAGGAAAGGAAAACCTTTTGATGAAAAATGTGAAAAATGTGAAAGTCCTTTTGATGAAAAACCCTTTTGTTAGATTATTGTCTTCATATATTTCAGTTTGACCACTGAGATGCTCTAGAGTTTAGATACCCGTTCTTTGTTCTAAATAATTCTTGTTTTTTGCAGTATGTGAGCATGCTTATTCGTTATCTCAAAATTTGGACCCCAACAGTGAAGGCCGAGGTGTTTTACAATTCAAGACTGGTTTGATGTCTGTCATTAAGGTATATATTGAATGTCTAGTTTTTGATTGGAATACTAAGATTTTGAGTACTAGTATGTTTTTATTTTGCTGTAACTCTGTTGCAGCTCTTGCTAGGTTGGTATGTTAGAATTTTGCTGCAGTCTCTCGAAGTCCTACCATGAAAGTTTACATATTTAGCTTCTTTTCTTAAAATTTTATTCCAGGATTGGTCTTTTTATTTACTACTTGAGAGTTTGACCTTATAGTCATTTTGATAACTGGTTCATACCAGCTTCTGAAGTATAGCAATGTTGAGTTTTTCCCTTTCCATACCTATTTTTTAATTTTGAAATGTTTCAAACTAAGTTTTTGCTTCGCACTTCATATTTTGGGGCACAAGCTCTACAATAGTTATTAGGACCTCACCAGTTTATTATGGCGTAATTATTTTATAAACTATCTAAACTGTAAAATCATCATGTGTGTTTTTAAATTTTTAAAGGATTCTGTGTCCTCATTTTCTCTGTTTTTTTGTTTATATTTTCAGCAAAAGCTAGCTAAAAGGGAAGTTGGAACTATAGATAGAAGTCAGGACATTGCCCGATTACAAGAGTTCTACAAGAGTTATAGAAAGAAGAATAATGTGGATAAATTACGTGAGGAAGAAATGCAGTTGAGGGAATCTGGTGCTTTCAGCCGGAATCTTGGCGAGTATGTTTACTGTTATGCGTTTAGGGACTATTTAGATGACATTGTTCTTCCTCTTTCCCACCCCCTTGTGCTTTGTGCAACCATTTTCTCCCAATAATTAATCAGTTCTAGAATGTGACGGGTTGTTATTTTTTCATTTCTTCTCATGCTATTGCATTTTCTTTTTGATGGATTTCACCCATCCAAATAAGGTTTGATTGTTGTTATCTGCAGTAGAATTTCCTAGTTTGATATTTGTTGTTTCATATCTCTTTTTCCTTGGCTCTGTTAAATAGTTGAGTTACTAATGGGGTGTAGCCAGGAAATTGACGTTGAGAGATTTGTTATTGTTTTGAGTTCAGACGTTAACTATGTTTTCAAACTCAACATCCTACCTAGGATTGGGAGGAGGTGAAAAGAAAGTAACTCGAGGACCGTACCACAGGTCGTAAGATCCTATAGATATGACAAATAACCAAACTTAAATTGAACAAATAATGGAAAGAGATATTAAAATGCAATTTCTATATATGTCTGTGGCGCGCACATATTGCTTTATCAAAAGGTTTAGGTTTTAAAAATTAAAAATTACGATAGCAAAGACAGGGAAGCAATTAAACTGAGTTATAGTGTTAAAGAAACAGTATTACAATTTACAACCCATCTCCCTCCTCTTAAGCAAATAAATAAAAAGGGAGAGGAATAGAATAACGTGTGCATAGATGCACACATGGCAGACAACACATCACAAGTAGCTGTGCAGGGTGGAGGTGGGTTTAGTCTCGACGGTTGAGTGAGCTATGGTTTTGGTGGGAGAGAGGAGCGAAGGTTAGGTTGTTTATATTTTTGGACATTTATATATTATAATATAAATTGTATTCAAGATTCATATATAATTTATTCCTGCTAAATTATATGTTTTGATTATTTGTATTCCTTTTCTTATCAAGTCTTTAAATGCTATACAGGTTGGAGCGCAAGACTGTGAAGAGGAAAAGGGTTTTTGCTACCTTAAAGGTTTTAGGAACAGTGCTTGAGCAATTGAGTGAAGAAATTCCTGATGAGGTCTGGTTCTTCACTCTTTGAACAATGTAAACTATTAATATGTTTTTTTTTTTTTTGCTTATTGTTATTATGGATTATAGAATAGATTTTTCTACGTATTATAAAATGTGAAATGGTAATAATTTGAGAGAAAACTAACTGGAATATTTTCTGAAATGCATTATCTAGTTCATTTAGTTATGGGTTCAGTTAAACCCCTATTTATAAAGTACACGAATCTGTAGGGACTCTTAGAGATATCACAGTGCAGCCAGTTTCACATAAGCCCTATTAGTAATTTATGCAGTACACCATAACCTATTAAACAGAAACTGCGCAGGCACTTATACCCTATATACTCTAACACCAGTTTATGATTTTGAGTGACTACTTTTTCAATAATCTCTTCCCTTGCTCCTTTTTATTTTTAAAAAGTGAAAAATAAGTAAATAACATAAGTGGATGGGATAAATTCTGCAGGGGAACTGCTAATAAGCAATAACTTTGTAACAAATGTGCCTACTTTTTTGTCGACCTAGTACTGATTGCTTTGAGTACTTTCCTTTAATCTGTATTAGGGGTGATGATATTCTGACTGTTTTAATCCTATTACTTTTCATTCCTTCCTTCCTTTCTTCTCAATTGTGTATGATCTTTGAAACCCAATATATTTCTGTACCACAGTATAACTTGGTGCTTTTCACCGTGATCGAACTAGGTTTCATTTGTTAGGGGTTGTATATCTTAGCTGGTGTTGATCGGTATAAGATTAAATCAGTCTCGACCCAAAAACTTTCCAGATGCAATTATTCATTATTTTTGATGACATTATAATAATAAAATTTTATTTAACGGACAATGTCACAATAGTTTGTTATTTGCCTTTTGTTACTGCATTGTTAAAGGATTTTGGAATGGAGATAGAAGTGCCTTATTGAAGCAAGCCAATGCTTGCTGTAATTTTTTTCTAGAAGCTGCTATGGTGCATTTGTTTAGCTTAGCAGAATGCCTGAATTCATCAGGATTATTATTGTTGTTATAGTTCCTTTGAAATTACTTTGTTTTTATTGTATTGCTTTATTTTTTTTCTGGGTGTAATTAGCAATATGAGGGGTATGATAAGATGTTTTTTATGTTAAAAAGTGTGTATGTTAGCTGCAACTTTGGAACATTTTTTTATCATTTATTTCGGAACTCCAACATCTCTTAAAATGTTTTCTCTTTGTTGTAGCTTAAGCGGGTCATGGAATCAGATTCTGCGTCGACAGAGGATCTGATTGCTTACAACATCATCCCTATAGATGCCGCTTCTTCAACAAATGCTATTGTTTTTTTCCCTGAGGTTTTTGAGCTTCTTCTTTATTTAAGATCCCATTTTTATTTTTGAGACTTTATTACCTGAAATTTTTTTATTGTTAGGTGCAAGCAGCAGTTTCAGCTCTGAAGTATTTCAGTGGCTTGCCTGAACTGCCCAGAGCCTATTTCGTTTCTCCTACAAGGAGGGCCAACATGTTAGATTTTCTGCAGTATACTTTTGGATTTCAGGTCTGTATGTGTGGGTTTTTATTTGGTGTCAATTGTCAAGTCAAGATTGGTGTTGTTCTTTCTGTTATTCTTAATGTTTTTAGGTTCTTGAATTAACCTTTCTTTATCTTTAATATGTAGTGAAACCAAATTGTTGTATTTATTAAAATATATTAGTCTTGGTAAACTAACATTAGTATTGGCCGGGCATGAACACTTAAATGTACTTTTGGAGTCCCTTTGCATACATATATATTTGCGGAGGCTGATGGAATCTGGTCTAAACAGGTCAATAACTGAATATTGATGACTGTTTATTTATTAAATCTCTATTTGGGAACTCCTAACAGTATAGTTACACAGAAATAATGAAATACAACTAGAAAGTAGAGAATAGAATGGTAACTGCTAATGAGTAATGACTACCTAAGAGTTAAGAGAGCCTAGGCTCTTCCAACAATCCAATACTCCAAATACCCAATACCTACTATTTGTCTCCTCTCATACTTACAATTATTTTACTAAATAACCGCTGTCCCTCCGGGCCCATTTAAATTTGTGGCCTCCTCCTAGAATATTTTTCCACAATAGGAACAGTGGGAGCTGTACTAAGCTGCATGTACTCCCATGTATACAAATGATTTAACATTAAAGGAAGTTTTGGACTTGCCAATGGCATTGTCAAGGAAGATTCTTTGATGGTTGAGACTTCCCTAGAGATTTTAAGGTCCAAATCTGATTGAATTTTTCAGTATATGATGAAGAGACTGTTGTTCTCTGGATCACCCTAGTCTCAGTTGAGCTGAATAATATAGAACTTTAGAATGGCCATATCATGGAAAGTAGAGAGATTATTTGAACTTGTAAAAGCCTTCGAGAAAGTAGAAAAGGAATTTCCAGCGTGCAATATTGACACATGTATAAATCATTTTTTTTTGTTATAAAAAATCTCTTGAAACTGAACTTATTTACTGGAGTGGGATGTAAAATTGCTCGATTGGCTTGTCTGCCACAATGATATTATAATTTGAGTTGTTTAATGGCACTGAATAATTAATTGGATCCTAAAGCAATAAATTCATTCAGTCTGAAAATTAAAAGTAGTTTGATTGGAATTCTTCACATATGTGATTCTGTGTCCTTTCGGATTTTCATTCTTTTATTTGTTTGAAGTAATTAATTTTGATTATGTCTGATTTATTTGATCTTTTAGAATTGATAATTGTTCGACATTGGCATTCTTGCAAACTCATTTTTCTCATGCATATGATGATTTATTTGCTGCCAGAAAGATAATGTTGCTAATCAGCGTGAACACATAGTTCATCTGCTTGCAAATGAGCAATCTCGGCTTGGAGTTCCAGACAAGACTGATCCCGTAAGTATTTGAATCTTTCTATTTTTGGTGATCGTTTGCCTTTCTGAATTGAATCTTGATTAAACTTATATCCCTCAAGTTTTTCTCTAGTGTTTTATTTGCAAAATGCTACATCATTTACTGAATGAATTGCGTTTAGTAGATATTCACAATTTTAAACAAACTTGGATGATTTATTCCTTGTCTATGTGAGCAAGGGCTACATAGAAAACTAGGTGGATTTAAGGTGATTAAGCTCATAGGCATACTATCAAGCTATGGGAGAGGGTAATCTTGTGGAGATTAAGTGAAGAGAATTGCAGTATAGAAAATAAATTTGGTTGGTGCTGTTTTGGTTGAGCTGGGAAGCAAGATACATGCTACAAAGATTTATGGAGAGTATCAGAGGAATAAAAGAGTTACACTAGGTTTTAATTAATATGGAATAGGGTGAATGATGGTGTGCTTACAAAGGAAATGTGGAAAGTTTTTGCGAAAAAGAAGTTTGTGTTGCCTGTATTGGAGTGTAATTTTATAATAGTTTCTGTGTTGTACTAACGCCTGTGCAATTACCCGGTGGTCGGAAATGGAGGTTCTGGCCGCCGTGTGGTGAGTGGCGGATGAGAAGTATTTTCACAAGCCTCCAGGATCAGAGGGCTCTTGACGCACTATATTGGAGTTCGAGATTTGCAAGAGCGAAGAGAGTTCTAAAAGTGTTTGTGCAACTGGAAATGTATTGAATGATTAACTGAATGCAGTCTTTACACTAAATCTACATATAGTTAGCTAACTAAACCAAGCTAGTTACTGTAACCACTGCAAACAAATGACAACTGTAAGAATATTTCAATACAGAGAGACTATTCTCATACATATATCATGATTCTGATTGCAGCAAATTGTTTGTTTTTCTGTTCCTTTGTTCTGATGACTAAATGAAAAACCATAACTTTGGATATCCAAATGGTTCTTGTTAAGAGTGGAGAAAGCTGAAACTATCTTAATGTAAAAGGAAGAAAACGAATCTTGAGAATATACAAGAGGTGACCCTATCTATATATAGGGCACCATTACATTGTAGAGAAATGCTAGCTGTATGCCTGCTGTTATAAAAACAGTAATTGAACTGAATTCGTTCTGTACTCAACAGAAAATAATTTTAAACATTGGGGGACTAGATACAACCTCATAGATACTCTAATAATTCAACAGAAATTTCTGCATCAATCTGACATGCAACATTTTGAAATTACATACAGCAACACACGCCATAAGGAGTAGTCCACCTGCCCTGCATGATAATTTTGTTTGGATTATTATTTTGTTACCGTGTTGTTGGCATTTTTTAATTCTGTATTTGTTCTTGTTCTCAACATGTATTTATTGTTTCCAGAAATTGGATGAAGCAGCTGTGCAGAGAGTATTCATCAAGATTCTCGAGAATTACATAAATTGGTGCAGCTACCTATGTATTCAGCCTGTTTGGAGCAGGTACTACGACTATTCATATTGGTATGAAAACTAATTGATTTTTTGTGATCTATGAATATGATTACTGACACTGAAGGGGCTATTGTGGTTTTTTAGTTTGGAGGCTGTTAGTAAAGAGAAGAAATTGCTGTATGTTTCTTTATACCTCCTAATATGGGGCGAAGCTTCAAATATCAGATTTCTACCAGAATGTTTGTGCTACATATTCCATCATGTAAGTTAATTGAACAGAGTATTTCATATTTCTCTTTTATTGTTTCTGCAAAGTTTTTGGTATTTAATTTACTGGCATTTGTTGTCGTGATATTGCCTTCTAAATTAATCGTTGCTGTTATATTATACCCTACTTCATCACCATCCTTTTCTCATCTGTTTAGTTGCATTAATTTGATTGCCTCACTATTTAAATGCACTATTGGTCTCAACTTGGATGTTCTGGTGCTATTGCAAACAGTGATGGAACTTTTTTAGATCTGAATTACTATTGGATTCTTTTCAAATTATAGGGTTAAGTAAGGAAGGACTATATGAGAGAATTGACACCCATTAAACTGAGGAAGTGTACTATGAGGCTATACAAAATACTGACCTGATAGTTTATCTTTATTCACCCTTATATAATAATATAATATTTCCCTCATTCTTGAATGTGAGATAATCTCTATCTCTACTGTCAATAGTCTTAATCACATTTATGTTTTGAAATGGAGTCCTCATTCAGTCATTCTTGAGGGTAATGTAGTCTGATATTTTTGTGGCCAAAATTTTTCATGACAATCTGGAAGTCAATAAATTTTTATGCCAGGTATAGAACAATATGTAAAACACAAGTTCCATATTTTAGAGGATTCGAGTTTGACATGGGATTACAGAGATGGTACTGCACGTGAATCCTTTTGAAATTATTGTGTTCTGGTAAGGAAGGAGAGTACGAAAGTAGACTAGAGGCTCAGAATATTAAAATGATATGGTATATTATGCAATGTCGTCGATGGCGGATGGCAGTTGATGGTAGTGAGCCATCTTAGGTTTTGGGCCCAACACATCCTTACAAAACCGGCTTGTAAGGTGAAGAGGTGTCACTCTATATAAACTCTTATAGAGCTCTATCTATTTTCACAATGTGGGAGAGTTTTTTCCAATAAGCCAAAATCCTCCATAAACACATGGCAGATGGCTAACAGCAAATGGCGGAAGCATGGAGGACAGGTTAAAAAACATTTTATATATATACACCAAACGACAGAAACAAAACAAAAAACACCAATTAAGAAACCGATTTAAAAACCAAATTAAGTTAATTTATAAACTGGATGTCTATAAACAATTAAAAACAGACTTAAGAAAATTTTAAATAATAGAAAAAGAAGTTTAAACAGAAATATAGAAGGAAAAAATAAATAAAAAATTGAAGAAAAAAAAACATAATACTTATTAGAATAAGAAAAATAGAAAACAGAGAGAACAGAAAAAAAGAGCTGGTCGCGCGCCCCTTAGCAGAGAACAAAGTGCAGAGATCTGGGTGGTCAGTTGGTGGTGGTCCCATTATAGTCGCATATGCAGTTGGATGATGGTGGTTGCAGCTGCACACACAGTTATGTTGCAGCCGCACATGCAATTGTCGGACACACAGGAGAGAAAGAGAACATGTAGAGAGCAGAGAGAGAAGAAACACATTGAGAAAAGAGGGTAAAATGGTAAAGTATCCATCTCTTTTTACGTTTTAATCGGAATTTAACCCATCATGGGCCTGAGTTTGGGTCGGGTCACATGGCCCATCCCACATTTTTTTCTTCTATTTCCCACGAAAAAACCTGGCTTTTCTGCCACGTTGCCATGTCCTTTTCCTTCCTGGCGGCTGCCATGGCCCTGCCATACAAAAATCGCCACGTCACATCTTTTCTATGGTGGTCTGTTGAAATTCCGTCATGGTGCTGCCATGGCCGATTTTCGATTACACTGATATTATGTTCTAATATTACCAACCCAACTGTGGTATACATACCGATACTAATTTTGCAATCCTGATTAAATAAAACTTCGAGTATAAAATAACATCCCTAAAAATATTGTAAGGATCCTATCTTGATAAGATTCCTAAATAAGATAACTGGATTCTCTCGAAAATAATGTAAAATATCCTAATTTAATATTATGGTCTCATCCTTCCCAAATATTTTTTAAATATTCGAACACAATAAAATTTGATTTTTTTTTGCTCAGGTTTTTTGTTTAAATTTTTTTGCTAACTTTTTATTCTCGTTGTTCCGTTTTTTGTTTCTTTCAATTTTGGTTTCTATTTTGCTTATGTGTTACCCCTGGATATCATTTATGATTAAATCTTGTAAATATATGCAGATGGCTAGAGAGATGGACGAGATTTTAAGGCAGAAGATTGCACAGACAGCTAATAGTTGCACTTCTGAGAATGGTGTCTCATTTCTTGAGAATGTTATCTTTCTTCTCTATGACGTTATTGCTGCAGTAAGTCTCCATGTTCTATAATTTTTTTTGTTGAACTTTACATTGTAAAGAGTTGAAATAAGCTCTGTACATCAGCAGTAGACATGCCCATAATTTTATGCTTTGGATATGCATAAAACCATTTAATTGTCTATATTTTACAGTATGCATTGTCATTCATATCAGTAATTTGAATAGAAGTTAGTGAATATATTCACCTTTGAGTTAATGTTTAAACTATTTCTACAAAGACACGGGAGAACAAACTGGACCTCATAAATTGTCATCGCATCACATTGATTTTTGTGTTGTATTAAATTTTGTATTGTGCAAGTATAGAAAATCGTGACTAATAATGAAGTGAAGCTAGATATCGTTCCCGCGAGGATTGGTTGTGGTTAATTTCACAAATTCTCAGTTTGGATAATCTAGTACGTGAGATAGCAAAGTAACAATGACACATTAAATTGAGGCGGTGAAAATAGTAAATTAAAATGCACATGAAAGTAAAAATAACTCAAAAAGACGTGGCAAAAACTGGTGGATGAAAACAGCTAGGGATGCAACCTCCTAATAAATCGCCAAGCATGATCTGCGAGTGTGATGCTATGGTATCTGGATTTGTGCAGCAATGGTGGAAGCATTGTTGCTTGCGGTGGGTTGCGGTGGGAGCATTGCAGACTTGACTGGGACTCTTTTTGCAGAGTAGTAGAGACTTTTGTTTATGTTGGAGGTGCTGCAGTGGTGCACATGGTGAGTTGCTTTGCCAAGTGTCTAGGGATGGCTGTTTGGTGACCAATGGGTGTCGGAAAAACCCTAAGGTAACAAAAGGATGTGGTTTGGGTGAGAGAGATAAAGATGGAGGGTCTAGTCGTAATTTAAATTTGAAATGTATCTGTATACTACTTTCAAAATAGTGTATTGTATAACTCACCTTAGTTTGATTGGTATTGTACATTACATTACTCCATTCAAACAAAGGAATTTAAGAGTGAAGAACTTTACTTACTATATTTAAATAAGAAATTAATATTAAAGGAAATTCAATTGAACCTAATGGATTTCATACCATTTTAAATTAATTTTTTTTAATTTCATTCAAATACACCCGTAGTCTTCTATAGTCTTGCAGCTCGGTTTTCTGTTATAAGCATTGTTTTCATTTAGGGGTTAATTTCTTTAATTCTATAATCTTCAGTGGTTCTAATACTTAGAATCTGAATTTTAGCATTTATTTACCTGGAATTTCAGGAAGCTGCAAACAATGATAATGGGAAGGCACCTCATTCTTCCTGGAGAAATTACGACGATTTTAATGAGTATTTCTGGTAAAAATTCTTTCGCGACCTTCTCTTTTATTTGAATTATTTCTTATCTGTAGAAAACTGAGTTTGTTGCCTATTTTTAGATTCAAAATAATCACTTCTCTTTCAATGTTTGAAAAATGGTATTTGAGACCGACAATCTATCGCATTCCCTCCTTTCCTTTCTTCTATTGCTACCCATGACAACCAAATTCTTGTGCTTCAACCTTTCTCTCAATGTGACTGTATCCTTGTTACCGAGAAAAATGACTTTGCAAACTCCTATCGGCATTATGTCTCGGTTTTATTGGTTGGGTGCCATTAGTTCGTTCCATTCTTCTCTTGCCTCATCAAATGGTCTTCATATTTGCACTTCCATCTTTGTTTTCTAATAGAATCGTGCTAGGAAATTAAGATTTGATTAAAAATACTGAAAGTACACAAATTACAACAAGTTGCAGCAAAAATATGTTTTCCTAGTGTTATACTCCTACGGAGGACCGCAAACTCTTAAAGTTGCCCATGAAAATGCCATAAAGTACGTAGTACACACCCACATGTTTGTAAACCACCACACGCCTAAGAGTAACTGCCGTATAGCAGTTAAAGCCCCTAAACATAATTACTACTTGCATAGAAACTGCTACTCCTCAGTTCTTTATTACTTTTTACCGGTTGTTTTTCTAGAAAAAAATTGTTCCTATTTACTTATTTTTAAAGGTCAATGCAACATTTATTATCGTTTGTCAATAATACCCTTTTGTATTTATTGTTGAGAGTGAAATTGGTAGAATGAGATAATAAATTAAGGGTGTTTTAGGAAAAAGAAATAATTTGATCAAAAGTAACAATTTATTGGTTTTCTTAGTAGGTGTAAATAACCTTAAAACGTCAACTAAAAAGGAACGGTGGGAGTACATAGCAGTTACTATCCTTTATATTTAACTAAAATGTTTGTAAAAGACCAAATATTAAATTAAGTCAAGGTATTAATTGACACGTCATATTTCCGTTAGACACCTCACAAGTTCTCACAGTGTTAAGTCAAAATTTATCTGAAGGAACTAACTGAACCTAACTTATTAACGTAAGGGACCAACTTGAAACTTTTAAAACGTATGGGATTAAACCTAAAATAAACGTAAAAGACCAACTATGGAATTAAGCCTAAAATTTATTTTCCTAATTTTTGAGATGGCATCAAGGCTCCTCCTGATTTTAGGGGTCTTGCTTCCGCGTAAATCCTAGCCGCCGTTTTTGCGGTTTCCTTTGTTTTTTCGGCTTCAATGCGGTATTTTTTTTTTCCTTTGCGTTCTCTTTGCAGCCACCTGAGATATTTTCGTGTGGTTCCAGTTTTGTTACTGTTCACGTTTGCGACACTGTTCATGCATCAAAATTGTTCACATGTTTCTCCATTTTCAGTCGAAAATCCAACATCGCCACCCCATCAACAGGATTATTGGCCCAAAACCGGTAAGAGCCCAGAATCTCGCCTCCAATGAAACAACCACGTGCTCTAGCATTCCGGTGGCTCTCGGACGCACGTAAGCCATGTAAGCCATGCACCACCGTAGACAATGCCGTTCATCTTCGTCTTTCAGCCATTGATAGATCGGCACATCCTCTTTCCATTGTGGGCTCCCCTTTTCGATCGGATGACTTTTAATTGTAACTCACGTATTCTTTTGCTTGGATTTGTCTGGTTTACAGACATTTTCCAATGTTGCTACTGTTGCATCACGTAACACTTACAGGTTGTGGGTGTTTTTGGACTTCTGACGTTCGTTTGTTGTTGACAACCGTTCTCATTGTTTAGACTTATCACAGTTTTTGGCTGGCCTGTTTTTTCCCAGTCTTGTTTGAGAGATCGATCTTTCATCTCTATACTGTTTGTCTGCTAGTTTTACGAATATGGCAGCGGGAATTAGTTATGAAAAGAAAGGGTTTTCTCCATTAAACCAGGATGAAGTAGAGAAGGTGAAATCCTTTCTTATTAAGTTGGAGAAACCAACATGTATTAGTTCTATGGCATATTCTGGTACGCTTGAAGTAGCAATGTCAATTTACAAGGAAGGGGGTTTGAATTGTAAATTCACCCCTTTAAAAGTTCCTGTTAAAAACTTAAGAAAATAACTCAAGATTGATCTTGGTTGTGAAAACAAAAAACGGAGAACGTTCTTGTTTTTAACCAGAAAATGGAGAACGTTCTTGGTTAGTTAAAATCAGTAATTCAGTTTATGTATTTAACTTGATAATAAATCAGACTGAAAGTAAATAGATAAGGGAAGAGATACCACACAAGGATATATCTTGATTCACCCAACTCGGGCTACGTCCAGTCCTCACAACTGTGAGATTTTCCACTAAGTGTTCAAAACAAAGAACCTTCTTGGTTTTACAGCACCTAGCTCAGATCAACCTTGATCTGTTACAAACTTAAAACCTTTTCACCCAGAAAGGAGTTCAATCAGGTCACCTATCAACCTTTATAGGATTTCTTACAATCTACCCAAACTATACTAAACTCTTGTAGTTCGAGTTTTACAATAATAATGAGATTGTTTTGTTAGAATCTGAGATGTCTCAACTCTTGTTTGAGATCTAATTCTTTGACAGCGAAATACACGAGAATGATTCTAGGAATCGAATGGAAAAAATCAGAACTGATTCAATGTATGTGAGAGAAATTCGAGTATGATTGAAATGAGTAATGAATTGCTTAGTACTTGAAGCTCTGATTTTTCCTTGAGCTTGACCTTCCTTTTATAGGTGTTTTAGAGCATTTAATAATGGTCAAAAGAGCTGTTGGTAGTGCTCTGTCAGTTTTGACCAAAGACCAATTTATATGAATAAAAATATTCAAGTCTTTAAACAGTTTTGAAATTTGTTTCATTGGGTTGTTTTATTCATTCTCGATTAGATTGCCTTCAGATATATTTGTTGATGATATATCTTTGATCTGGAGACTTGATTCTGTCCAAAGCAGTTTGGAGAGTAGTGATGAACTTCTGCAGAAATAAGGAGATTGATTCTACTGAAACGGAGATTGATTTTGCAGAAACGGAGATTGATTATGCAGAAACGGAGATTGATAATCAATCTGGTCTGTTAGTGTTCTAAACTATCTGGAGATTGATGATCAATCTTGAATTAACTTTTTTGACAGTTTAGGCTGTAGAAAGTTACAACTCGTTTTATTTTGCTTGATTCATGACCTTTTAATTTAGTGATTCGAATGCCTTCTTTGACTAGAATGATTTCTACTTGTTCCTTGCCAAGTACTGATAACATCAGCATGAAATACAGAGGCAGAATCTTCTTCGAACTAGTGGAGATTGATTGGTTTTGGAGCTGTGATGATCATTCTTGAAACTGGAGAACATTCTCCGTTTTTCATATTTTGTTAAGAATGTTCTCCATTCTTTTCTCTGTTCAGTTTTTTGTCTTTTTTATGGTGATTTCTTTGCTTTGTTTAAATCCTATCTTTAAATTAATACACTCAAAAGCACAAGTTAAATTAACATAACATTTAGAATCATAATTAACATTCTTAATTAACTTTTTGTTTTATTCATCAAAACATTAAATTGAGATTTTGTCTCAACAACGCTTTCATCTCCACTTTCACTTGGTAAGGCTTCATATACACTTTATAACTGTTGGAGAATTTGATCTCATTTCCTATTTAAGTAGTGCAGAATTTTATCTGATGGAGAATGTTAGATCAAACCTGAGCTATGTTATTTCAAAATAAGGTTTCCAAGAAATTTTGGGAAGATGCGGTTGTAACTGCATTGTATCTCATAATATTTGGGTGTTTATCGTTTTAACTGCATCGTTTTAAATCGGTTACCTTCTAGAGTCCTTGCCCCAAAACTCCTACGAAGGCTCTGTCCTCTTGTAACCTTACCCCCATAATATTTGGGTGTGTATCGTTTGTCCATATCCGTAGTGATTGTAGATGGAAACTTGATCTTAGAGTCCTAAAATGTGTCTTTATCGGGTCCTCTTCCACTCAAAAGGGTTACAAATGCCATCATTCCATAAATTCTTTGTCTCTCGAGATGTCACCTTCCACGAATAAGAAAGTTACTTCAGGCAAACTCATTTTCAGGGGGAGAATACAAGTAAGGAATATGAACCTCTTCTAATTCACTTGACTCTCGAACCAGAAGTTGAGGCTGAAACTTGTCGGTACAATGTTGAGACTGAAATTGATTCTAAAAAGATGGAAATTGAGCTGATGGAAGATATGGGAAATATCTAGTATATACGAGATGATTGAAGGCCATATTTGAATCTAGTGATATGCAAGAGGCCAATCCAACTTTACATGAGGTAACTTCATTGAACCTTTCAAAATCTAGTGATTCAATTTCTGTACCATCCCATGCACAAGAACCAGAATTCAACACACCACTACTTTATGATGATCTCCATATTCCAATTGCCATTAGGAAAGAGACTAGGACATGTACAAACAAGCCACGCTACCTTCTGTCGAGCTACCTATGCTTTGAACAATTTTCACCTACCTATAAAGCCTTTCTCACAAGCATGAACACTACCACTATACCTATCTCTCTAGTTGAATCACAGGAAATGGAAATAAACCATGTATTTGGATATGGAAGCACTAGACATGAACAGTACTTGGGATTTAGATCTTCTACCAAATGGAAGGAAACTTGTAGGATGCAAGTGGGTATAAATTGTAAAGTATAAGGTTGATGGATTTATTGAAAGATACAAGGCAAGATTGGTAGCTAAAGGATGCATCAAACGTATGAGGTGGATTATTTGGAGACAAATGCCCCAGCTGCAAAAATGAGTACTGTAAGGGTAATATTATCTCTAGCAGCTTACTACAGTTGAAACTTACACCTGTTTGATGTAAAAAATGCCTTCCTCCATGGAGACCTTGAATAAGAGATATATACGGACTTACCCCCTAGATACGGTGAACGTGTTGCTGCCAACGCTGTTTGTAGGCTAAAAACATAGTTGCCACGAGCGTGGTTTGGGAGATTTACTAGAGCTATGGCGGGTTTGGGATTCAATCAAAGCAAGGAATTCCATACCCTCTGTGTCAAACACTTTGAGTCAGGGGGAGTAACAATGTTATTGGTATATGTGGATGACATTATAGTGTTTGGTGTTGATGAAAAGGAACAACATCTGTTAGGACAACACTTAGCCAAGTAATTTGAGATAAAGAACTTGGGGAAATTAAATATTTCTTGCGAATTGAAGTGGCCCACTCCAAGAAAGGGATTTTTATATCCCAACAAAAATACATCATTGGAAATGGTCAACACCTATTCACCTGCTGGAGGGGGAGTGCCAAAACCGTGATTATTATTATTGAGAAATATCACAATTATAGGGATTTGATTTTATAGAGTCCTAATTATGTTTCGTTTAATTATCTTGCAATACATGTGTATGCATCCATTGTATTGTCAGTATATTCAACTCAACAAAATATATTGCCCTAATTTTTGAGAATTATTATTGCTATTCTTGACTTCATTTGAGAGTTTCTCCACTCAATGAAACACAATAACCTACAATAACTTTATCTATTCACGAAGTCGGTTTGCCACAGTATACCGCTGTCTATTCATGCAGTCGATTGGCCACACACCCAGCTTTATAAACACTGAGGCTGAAGGTTAACACAGCTCTACTACATTGTTTATTTTTCCTATAATAGATTTAACAAACTATGCTACTTTCTTAAGAATATTGTAAACCACTAACTGTTTGTGGAGCGGTACCAACACCTGCCAACTAAGCTTTACTAGTTCATTACACAATTATTGGTAATTGAGCATAACATGACAAAAGCGGGAAAGTTGCATTGGTCTCCCTTGAGGTTTCATTGAATGTCATAAACACTCCCTCTAGTTTTAAACTGAACACCCAGCTCCCTTAATTGATTTTCCAATCGACATAAACCCCCTTTTATGTTTAATGTCTTTCTTCCACCGATAAGAGCTGCTCACACACGAACCACTCACTCACTAGAGCTGCTCTCTATACTAGACAGAAACAAATATTCAGTTATGAAACTCCGGATAATTTCCTTTTTCTTTCTACCATGATTGTTATATAAGTTCCCCCATTCCCATTTTATTCCTTTTATTCAGGGCTTCTGTATTCCAAATTCCTTCTGAAGTTGG
Source organism: Cicer yamashitae (assembly GCA_037974755.1). Lineage (NCBI taxonomy): Eukaryota > Viridiplantae > Streptophyta > Magnoliopsida > Fabales > Fabaceae > Cicer > Cicer yamashitae. The sequence goes on from JBBPBQ010020324.1 coordinate 18,198,092, forward strand.
AACTTGCTGTTTGTTTGGGAAAATCTGGTTTAGTTTGCAGGTACGAGTGTGTTGTTACGGAAGTCCAATAAGTGTTGTGACCTTTCCAGAAATGGGTAATAAAGGTCGATGCTCTTGATTACTTGATGAAACTATAGCCAAGAGCATATTAGATATAAGTTCCCCCATTCCCATTTTATTCCTTTTATTCAGGGGTTTTGTATTCCAAATCCCTTACGAAGTTGGAACTTGCTGTTTGTTTGGGAATATCTGGTTTAGTTTGCAGGTACGAGTGTGTTGTTACGGAAGTCTAATAAGTGTTGTGACCTTTTCAGAAATAGGTAATAAACGTCGATGCTCTTGATTACTTAATGAAATTATAGCCAAGGGCATATTAGATATAAAATAAAGCAACAATAGTAGCGAAAACATTGAAGGAAAGCTGCAGTACAATGGCCAAGCCATGAAAACACATCCATAATAACAGGAGCGCCTGTTGCTTTGATGAAAAAGAAGGAAGCTAGGAAATGAGAAATTTGCAGAAGCCAGAAGGGTAGTATCAGAATAGGCAAATCGTCACGATTTTTGTTTTTGTTTTTAACAACTACTAACGGTGTTAATTCCAAGGGAGGTAGGTGCTTAGTTAAAAAACTAGAAAGGATGTTTTTGTTATTTGGTGAAACTTCAAGGGAGGTTAGTGTAATTTTCTCTAATATTCATTTAGTAGTTTGACCTCAGAATTTTTTCAGGTCACTGCATTGCTTTGAGCTTAGCTGGCCGTGGCGCACAAGTTCTTCATTTTTCCAAAAGCCACCACTTAGATCAAAGGTTTGTCTCTTTTTTAATTATGTTAGATACGTTTCTTATTACACCACACAGTTCGTTTTATTGCATTTCTGTGTTGGATACTGTTATAGGACAGTGATACTAAGAATGATGCACAATAGGAATGGGTTGTTTATTTTTTTCTAGTTCTTGGATGGAATAACAAGTGTATGATGATGTGTGGTTGAGTACACATGTGACATGTATCATAAAAGCTCTAAATGCAGGAATAATAAATGCCTAATGAAGGTAGTTTAATTCGAATGTATTGTAGAATCCATAACAGATGGAGCTTCATATCTCATTGGGTTCTCAATAAACTGTTGTCAATAACTGTAGTATGCTTTTGTTTGATGTGGTGTTTTATGTATCTTTTTGTGTACAATGCAGAGAATGTTATCTGGCAGGGGTCAACGTCAGGGGAAAACATCTTTTGTGGAGCATCGAACTTTTTTTCATCTGTATCATAGTTTTCATCGATTGTGGATATTTCTTTTCATGATGTTCCAGGTTTATACGTTTGTTTACTCTGATCTAGTAATAATATATTCTCAAATAATGTTTTTGAAATTTAATTTTTGTTTTCTCCATCATGTCTTTTTTTTATCTATTTTTAATTGGTATTTAGTTTCATGGTTTTTGCAGGATTTAATTTTTGCATCCTAAGGTTTTTCATGTCATTCCAACTTTCAGGGTCTAACAATTATTGCTTTCAATGATGGAAAATTTAATGCCAAGACCTTGCGAGAAGTTCTTAGTCTTGGACCTACATTTGTTGTGATGAAGTTTTTTGAGAGTATGTATATTTCTGTTGTGAAGTTTTAGATCTTTCGTCTTAGTTTCATACTCTTTTGTTTGTTGAATATCTTCCAAGAATGCAATAAATTTTGTTGTTGCCTGAGTTATATTTTCTTGCCATCATCTAGTATAAGTTTTCACCTTTATGCTTCTTTTTTCAGGTGTCCTGGACATTTTCATGATGTATGGTGCATATGCAACAACAAGGCGCTCAGCTCTGTCAAGAATTTTTCTACGATTTCTTTGGTTTAGCCTTACTTCTGTTTTTGTAACTTTCCTTTATGTGTATGTATGCCCAAAATAATGATAATTTTTTCCTTATATTTTCAGCTTCATGTTATTTTCTCTGTTCGTTATTTATTGCTTTGTGTTGATGATTTGCATTTACAACTCTATGTGCACGACTGCAGAAAAGCACTCCAGGAGGAGAGTAAAAGAGATTCAAATTCAGTTATTTTCAGATTCTATGTGATTGTCATTGGGATTTATGCCGGTGTCCAATTTTTCATTAGTTTCTTCATGCGGATTCCTGCATGTCATCTTTTGACAAACCAGTGTGATCGTTGGCCCCTCATTCGCTTTGTGAAGTGGCTGCGCCAGGTTTTTGCGTCTTCATTTGCATTTGATTCTATAATTGCATTATTAATTCATCTTATTTTGTATGTTCAATTTCTTGTGTAGTTATGCTGATGTTTGTTCCTTTATATTGATTGATGAAGGAACGGCATTATGTTGGACGGGGAATGTATGAAAGGAGTTTGGATTTCATCAAGTATGCACTAGACACCGTCTTTTGTGCTATTGTTTTTACTTAGAACTCATGTAGAAATACTAATTAGAAGTTAGTACTAAGAGTGGTTACTTCTGTGAGGGACTTTGTCCCGTGTTCTTCCCAGTTTAATATAGAAATGTATAATTACAACTGCCTTGTTTGTTTCTATCTAATTCTTGAGTCTAACATATACCCTGTTGCTTTTCTTAGGTATATGCTGTTTTGGCTTGTCATTTTGAGTGCAAAGTTTTCGTTTGCTTACTTTCTTCAGGTTCGTAATACACTCATAGCTGCCTCTCAGGTTTTCTAGATGCACATTTGGAATTTTGCAACTGTCTGTTAATGTGTGCGTGTGTGGTGGGTGAGTGGATGATGTTTCTTACTTGTACCAAATGCTTGTATGGTTATATGCATGTCCACTTGAATGTTTTATTTGAGGTTCGCAGATCCAGCCACTAGTGGACCCAACAAGGGCTATAATAAAAGAGACTAATATTGTTTACTCTTGGCATGACTTTGTCTCTAAAAGTAAGAAGTGGTCTGGTTAAATTTGTGGTATTGTTTTCTTTTTCCTGTTGATACTATTGGGTACTAAAGTGCTTTTATTCTTGCAGATAATCACAATGCTCTGACAGTTATTAGCCTATGGGCTCCAGTGTTTTTCGTAAGTGCATTGCTGTTGTTTTTCCTACCTTTTTACCCCTTTTTTGCTTTAATTTTATTTGTACAACAATGAAGTCTTTTTCTACTAAGTGGAATTGGCTAAATGGATTAATCGTTAATATACTTGAATATGAATATTTCTTACCAATGTCGTCAAACACGTAACTCCGAGTAGCCTTGATGATTGCTTAACCTAAAAAACAAAATTTAGTATTAGAACCTTGCTCTAGATACCGTCTTGAATAGGAATATTTCTTACTAACAATGAACAAGTTTCTACAGGTATTTATATACTCCCTCCGATCACTAATATAAGCTAAAAAAACTGTTTTCAAGGTAATTAAGAAAGTTAGTTAAATGTTGTTAATTGTATAGATTTCATGTAAAACTCAGATCAAATTTACTAAACTTCCCTTTTTAAGATTTATTTGAAAATCACTAATTTCAATTTCATTAATATAGTAGTTCATTTTAACAAATGATTAAAATAACTAAAATATGCTCACGTGAAAGAAAAAATCGTTTTGTTTCTTTTATTTTCTACTACTACTACTACAGATCATTCATACACCGTGTTTTCATAAAAAAAAACTCACCGCGCCAACCATGGTTGCTTGCAAAAAAGCTTGTCCTCTTTTTTACTGGAGAAGTGTGCACAACCTCTCTCATGGTTAGTTTCTCTAAATTTCGTTCTCGTAAATCAAAATAGAGTTGGAAAGAAAAATCTGAATTAAATGAAGGGTATATTTGGAATAATAGTATTTAAATAGAGTATAAGTTATTGACTTTTGCTTATAATAGTGACTAAAATTGGATGCGTTGTTTTTGCTTATAATAGTGACCAGAGGGAGTACATGAGAGATGTAATATAAATAGGATTGATATCCTATCATATCATGATCGCAATAGTTATACATCCTTTTATTCTGGTTAATTTTCAATAATCTTACAAATAATTCATAAGAATGTATTGGGAAAAATCCATGTCCCACATTGAATAAAGATAACTCTTGAATTGACCCATACAAGACGCTTTTGTAGAGATGAGTTAGACCCAATATAAAAATGTAATATGGTTTCAATGGCTATTGATTCGGACCACCCACCATTTATATCACACAACAAGCCTAATAGTGTTGAGGGTTAGGGGGTCTATCGGGAAAAACCCATGTTCCACATTGAATAGAGATAAGCCTGCCTTGAGCTTAAAAAGAGACATCATTCACCTTACAAGTTAGTATTGTAAGGATGCGTTAGATCCTTTATAAAAACCTAATAGAATGGAATATGATTGCCTTTCTTCAAATAATATCAATCAATAGAAGGATACCTGCTCAGGTGCTTCTAATTATCTCGTTAATAAGGGTTTTCATCGCTCATGGGCATGAGATTGTCTTCGTAGAGGTTCTTGAAGTTTGGCGTGAAGTAGTACAGATATTAACTTGATAAATCTCCATGGTATTGTTTTCCACATATTGCTGGAACTTAGTTCCTGCTATGATTTATGGAGACTTATTGCTGGAATTCAGTTGGAACAGTTTCATTACTGATGGTTGTATTTTTCTGATTGTCAGTAAATACTCCCTCTGGTACTTATTATATAAAGAAATTAAAAAAATTACAAAGACCGATGAACTCATTTAATGTTTAAAATGTTTTTCTAAATGTTTGATATCTATATATGTGTTTCTAGTAAACATATATCTTGCATTAAATAGGGGTATAAAAAGAATTTTAGCAATTAATGCACCTTGAAATGGGTTTCTTTTTCTTATAATAAGGAATAAAAAACAGACCAAATTTTTTCTTGTAATAGAGACCGGAGGTAATCGTATAGAAGCTTGTGGTTGAGAAAACCTATATACTTATCGTATTTCTGGTTATACACTGATTTCTAATTGTGTTTCCATCATAGATCCTTTAGTTGGCAAATGTTATATTTTTCTCCGTTCTGTTCTGTTTCTTCGTGGGTCTTGGTTGCTGTTTCTAATTTGCTAGTTCTTTTGATTTCAGATTTATCTACTGGACATATATGTGTTTTACACACTGGTATCGGCTGTCTGGGGATTCTTGCTTGGAGCAAGAGCTCGCCTGGGAGAGGTATTTGATGATTGACCTTCCTGTAAATCCTTTTAATAATATGCTTTATTATTTATATCTTTTTTCCTGTTGATGGTACTGTCGTTCTGTACATGTTATATATCCAGTTTGTTAGCATTATTATTTTCTTTGTTGCATGTGTCACAGATAAGGTCACTGGAAGCGCTACAAAAACTTTTTGAGCAATTTCCTGGAGCTTTCATGGACACTCTTCATGTTCCTCTAACCAACAGGTGTTGTTTGTGATATGTGATTTTTCTTGTTTTACTTGATTTTTCGTTGTGTAGTTGGAAGATAGCTGTCTGTTAATGTTTTGAGTGTTGACTTCCTGAAAAGTAAATTGGCGCTGCCCACTCTATTTTTGTTGTATACATAGAGGAGATGAACACATTGCTGTAACTAACTGCAGTTGGTTACAGCTGTACAAAACAGCAAAAACTCCTAGGGAAAAAAAAGTCCATGTACATATATGCTTCAAAAACAAAATAAATAGGAAAACTATATTATTGTCCTATCTCTCCTATAGCTGTACGAGAATATATCCTTTCGCTTCTGTTTTGCCCCACGGATCATGTTTCTTTTTCAAATATATAAGCTTACATACTTTTTCTCCTTTTTTTTCAGGAGTGACCAACTGTCATCTGTTCAGGTTTGTTTTTGCTACGGAGACTGGAAACATTTGATTAGTTTAAATTGACATGATTGTTCCAGGATACTTGTTCACTAACTCCCAAACTATATATTTATTCATATTGATCGCAATGTTATTGTGCACTATTCTCATTTGGGCTGAATCTCTTTTGAAGTAGAGAAAATATTACTCATTCTTATACTGTTCCTCTGAAGGTTGTTGAGAAGAACAAGGTTGATGCTGCTCGGTTCTCCCCCTTTTGGAATGAGATCATAAGAAATCTAAGGGAGGAAGATTATATAACCAACTTGTTAGTCATGAGACCTGCTATATATTTTTCGTATCTTCATTTATTTTTTGTTTCTTATCTGATGCCTGCATGGTCATGTTTTCCTTGCTTGTAGTGAAGTGGAGTTGCTATTGATGCCAAGAAATTCTGGAGATATTCCTTTGGTTCAGTGGCCACTTTTTCTACTTGCAAGCAAGGTATTTCAACCACGGTTGTCTTACAAGCTCATTTTCTGAGTCTTGAATTGAGTAATTAATTTCTTTTTGGAATTTTGTATTATTTGCTAGTACATTACTCTTTGATGTCCTCTTCATGTATTTTGAGTATCTTACAGGATCTCTTACGAGTAGTTTCCAGATTATAATATATCTCTTAGGAGTAGTTTCCAGATTATAATATATGTTCTTGTGGTTAAGAGTGCTGACTAAGGGGCAACTCCTGGAATGGGTTGCACCGGTACTAATTATTTGTTACTTTCCAGTGCTTTTGACACTGGAGGTTGTAAAAAATCATAATTACAAGGACAAACTGTTCTTTATCAACTGCTTATGGTAGACCTGATGCTGCCAGAGCCAAAGTTGCTTGTGGAGGGACATTACTCTTTGATTATAAGAACTCATCTAAAGCTTCACTGCTTCCATCTTTATCCATAATTTACTCATCAACAGATGAAACCTTGCCAAGATTAAACTGGGGGCCTAGAGTGATCAGGCCGTACCGATGGATTCCTACAAGGAAAAAAGGCACATAAGCCAGGCTTATCTAGAAGGATGCAGATAGAAAATACTGATAGGCCCATGGTCCAGAAGCTGACCCGAATGTACATTTACCACAAGTTCAGTCCAAGCCTACGTTATGGAAAGTGTACGAGAGAAGGAATAGGAAAGGGGAAGTTAGGTTTGGGCAGGTGGCAGAGTGAGTGGGTGAGAGTATTGAGAGGGAGGGAGAGAGTCATTCTGTTATTTTGACTTGTGGTAGAGGCAATTATTGCACTCTGTAGTTGCATTGCTCTTGGCAGGGAGTCAATTCCCTGAGTTTTCAGTTCCATTTCAGTGAATAACACACACCTTTTTCGTTTATGTTTGATTTACTTTTCTGCTTACTATATAAATTGGTGCTCTGACTCGTAACAAATACCTACATCAAAGTGATTATTGCAACATTAAAAGTGATTTTTCGCAATTTTTCTTATATGATTTTGTGTTTTAGGGTGCAGCTAGGTTAAAACAGGAGGAAAGGAAAATTTCTTCTTATTATTATTGAAACAGAAACAGTACAAATATATATATATACAATGCTGCCAGCTATCTAATGAATGCAGAATAAAGTAAAAATAAATTAGGAAATAAATCAAATCAGAGTGATTTGATTATTTCCCAAAATATAAATAAACTTAAATAGAAAATCAACTAATAAACACAATCATATCAGATCTGATTGCTATATGTCAACACCCCCCCTCAAGTTGGTGCATATATGTTTAGCATGCCCAACTTGCTTACAAGAAATTCAAAACTGGGTCTGAACAGTCCTTTGGTAAGGATATCAGCAACTTGTTGTGAAGTAGGGACAAAAGGCATGCAAATCAGACCTGCATCTACTTTCTCTTTTATAAAATGTCTATCAATTTCAACATGTTTGGTTCGGTCATGTTGAACAGGATTTTGAGAAATACTAATTGCTGCCTTGTTGTCGCAATACAGCTTCATTGGAAGATTTATAGGAAGTTTAAGCTCTTCTAAGATTCTTTGAAGCCATAGGATTTCACAAACACCTTGGGCCATTGCCCTATACTCTGCCTCAGCACTGCTTCTAGCTACTACATTTTGTTTCTTGCTCCTCCAAGTAACTAAGTTTCCCCAAACAAATGTGCAGTAACCAGATGTTGACTTTCTATCCGTGATGGACCCTGCCCAATCTGCGTCAGTAAATACCTCAATGCCTTGTTGATCAGTTTTTTGGAAAAACAGTTCCCTTCCGGGGGAACTTTTGAGATACCTTAGAATACGGTAAACAGCCTCTAAATGTTCTTCATGAGGTGAATGCATAAACTGACTCACTAAGCTAACAGCAAAGGCTATATCTGGACGAGTATGAGATAGATAAATTAGTCTTCCTACTAATCTTTGATACCGAGATGTATCCACTGGATCACCACTGCCATCACTACCAATTTTCTGATTAGGATCTATTGGAGTATCAGCTGGCCTACAACCCATCATCCCGGTTTCTTTTAGAATGTCTAAAATATATTTCTGTTGTGATACAACAATCCCTTTCTTTGATCTTGCAACTTCCATTCCCAAAAAATATTTTAAAGACCCAAGATCTTTAATTTCAAACTCAGCAGCAAGAGATGCCTTCAAATTTTTTATTTCATTAGAATCATCCCCAGTGATAACAATATCATCTACATAAACGATCAATATAGCCATTTTACCTTCAGAAGAATGTTTCACAAACATGGTGTGATCGCTTTGATATTGAGAATATCCCTGCTTCTTAACAAATTGGGTGAATCTTTCAAACCACGCTCGAGGTGACTGTTTCAAGCCATAAAGAGACTTCTGAAGCTTGCAGACCTTTTGGTTGAATTTAAATTCAAACCCCGGGGGTGAATCCATATAGACTTCCTCCTCTAAATCTCCATTTAAAAACGCATTTTTTACGTCTAGCTGCTGTAATGGCCAATCCAAGTTAACCGCTAAAGATAAAAGAACTCTAATGGTGTTAAGTTTTGCAACAGGAGCAAAAGTTTCTGAGTAATCAATACCATAAGTTTGTGTAAAGCCTTTGGCAACTAGCCTGGCCTTATACCTCTCTACTGATCCATCAGCCTTGTGTTTTATGGTAAACACCCATTTGCACCCCACAGTTCTCTTTCCCCTAGGTAGATCCACCTCTTTCCAAGTTTGATTTTTTATAAGAGCACTCATCTCCTCCAAGACAGCTTCTTTCCACTTAGGAACCCTTAGAGCTTGTTGTATATCTCTTGGGATCTCTGTTTTTGTCAGTTCACAAGTAAAAGCTCTAAATGCGGGGGACAATTTGTCATAAGATATAAAGTTACTGATAGGATGTTTTGTACATGCTCTTATCCCTTTTCTAACAGCAATGGGTAGACTATCAAAGGTAGGTTCTAAAGGAACAAAATCATTGGGAACAGGTTCAGCAAAGACAAGATTATTATGATCAAAATTTTCAGAATTTTGAAAGGGTACAACAGAATTAGAAAGACTCGTACCTGTTGGATCCTTGGATGTTTGGCAGTGTTGAGGTTCTCTTCTCTGAGGCACTTTTTTTCTTAAGTATACGTGGTCAAATGGTTGGATACCTTCGTTACCAATCTCAACTGTCTCATTCTCAACTTCTGGTTCTGTCAAAACATTTTCTTGAATATTATGTTCATGGCTTTCTTGACTAGATTCACCCAAAGATTTTGTTTTGTTATTTTCCTCAATTTCTAGTATTTTCAAATAGGATTCTGTTATGTTACTTTTCTCACAATCTGTTTTTTCCAAATTGTTTAGAAAATCCAAATTTGTAAATTTTAAATATTGAACATCATCTTCTTTAATTATCCCCCCTTGAAGATGATTACCAAAAAAAGGAGTTTTTTCAAAGAAAGTGGCATCCATAGTCACAAAAATCTTTTTGGAAATAGGTTCAAAACATTTGTATCCTTTTTGATTGGATGCATAGCCAATAAAAACACATTTTCTTGCTCTAGGCTCAAGTTTTCCTTGATTCAGATCATGAATATGAACAAAAACAGTACATCCAAATATCTTTAGGGGTAGAGTGTATGAAAGTTTATTATTAGGAAATAGACATGTGAAAACATCAAAAGGAGTTTTGTAATTTAAAATTTTGGTAGGCATCCTATTTATTAAATATGTTCCAGTGAGAATTGCTTCTCCCCAAAGATACTTTGGAACCTTATTTTGAAACAACAATGCCCTAGCAACTTCAAGGAGATGTTTATTTTTTCGTTCAGCCACTCCATTTTGTTGTGGAGTATCCACACATGAACTTTGATGAATGATACCTTGTTGTAGGAAAAACTCATTTAAGTGTTTATTAAAATATTCCCTTCCATTATCACTACGGAGAATTTTGATTTTTACTTGAAATTGGGTCAAAATCATTTGAAAAAAACTTTTGAAGATACTTTCAACTTCAGATTTTGTTGTCATTAAGTAAACCCAAGTTAATCGAATGTGATCATCTATGAAGGTAATAAACCATCTTCTTCCATTAGGAGTAGGGTCCCTACAAGGTCCCCAAACATCACTATGAATTAATGTGAATGGACTAGATGGTTTATGCACCTGAGGAGAATAGGAAGAACGATGATGCTTTGCAAATTGGCAAACTTCACAAAAAAACTGATCTGGATTTTTATTCTTAAAATACTCGGGAAATAAGTGCTTCAAATACAAAAAATTTGGGTGTCCTAGCCTATAATGCCATAACATTATTTCCTCATTATTATGAACCAAAACTGAGTTGAGACAATTACTATGAAATTCCTCTTTAAGATCAGCCTCATCATCGAAGAGATAGAGACCATTGACCTCTTTAGCACTGCCAATCATCCTCCCCGATTTCAACTCCTGAAATTGACAATTAACTGGGTTAAAAATAGCCAAACAGTTAAGATCTTGTGTTAATTTGCTTATGGACAGCAAGTTACATGACAAATTTGGAACATGAAGGACATTGTGAAGAGTTAGAGTTTTAGAAATAGGAATAGAACCAACTCCAGCTATGGTGGAAAAAGTACCATCAGCTATCTTTACCTTTTTATGACCTGCACAAGTACTATAAGTGGAAAACAATTTTGAGCAATCTGTCATATGATCAGTGGCTCCAGAATCGATGATCCATGGAGTTTTTGAATTTGGTTTGGAACTCAAAAGAGCAGAAGAGAAAGAGATACCTTTTTGAGCAAGAGAGGATGAAGAAGTAACTGACATAGAGGTAAAGAGCTTATACAGGTGCTCTAGTTGTTCCTTAGAGAAAGGAGATGTCTCAGAGTTAACTTTATTCTCCACATTTTCTCCATTTGCAGCTTGGAAGGCCTTACCCTCTCCATTTGGCTTCTTCTTCCAGTTGGGTGGTTTTCCATTAAGTTTCCAACAAGTTTCCTTAGTGTGCCATGGTCGTCTACAATGATCACACCAAGGTCGTTTTTTTCTTTCTCCATCTGCTTCGTATCCCTTTGCAGCCATAACCGAACTCTCAGTTTCTTGCACCCTTGTACTATCAGAGTTTTGCAGCATAACTTTCCTTCTGGATTCCTCCCTCCTTACTTCAGAAAATACTTCCCTCAATGAAGGCAACGGTTTTCTGCCCAAAATTCGACCACGGACTTCATCAAGTTCTGGATTGAGTCCTACTAGAAACATATAAACCCTATCATTCTCTTCTCTTTTCTTAAATCTGTTTGCATCTTTGGAATTCTCCCAATCATCCTCATAACATTGGTCAAGCTCCTGCCAAAGGACAACCATGAGATTAAAGAATGTTGTGACATCTTTATCTCCTTGTTTGGACTGCCACAAACGAGTTTTAAGTTCATAAATCTGTGAGGAGTTCTCCAAGTCGGAATAGCAATCACGTACAGCTTCCCACACCTCTTTTGCAGTGGAAATGAATAGGTAGGGCTTCCCAATGGAAGATTCCATTGAGTGAATCAGCCACCCAATGATTAGGGAGTTCTCTGACTTCCATTTTTGGTAGGCTGGATCGGTCTTCTCTGGTTGAGGAGTATCTCCAGTCAAGTAGCCTAACTTTCCCTTGCCATCAAGAGCTAACTTCACAGTCTGGGCCCATTCAACATAGTTTCTGCCATTCAGCTTTTGGATTAGAAGCTGTAAACCAGAGTTTATGGATAGTGGATCATTTGTGGTAGGGGTTGACACGATTTTAGGGTCACCAGAATTTTTTTCTGGTATTGTAGTAGTGGAGGAACAATTTTTTTCAGTTTGTAAGGACATGGTGAGCTGCCACAGGATCAGAGCCGAAGCTCTGATACCATGTGTTTTAGGGTGCAGCTAGGTTAAAACAGGAGGAAATGAAAATTTCTTATTATTATTATTGAAACAGAAACAGTACAAATATATATATATATACAATGCTGCCAGCTATCTAATGAATGCAGAATAAAGTAAAAATAAATTAGGAAATAAATCAAATCAGAGTGATTTGATTATTTCTCAAAATATAAATAAACTTAAATAGAAAATCAACTAATAAACACAATCATATCAGATCTGATTGCTATATGTCAACAGATTTTAGCATGGAGCAAAAACATTTTTTGAGCCGATTAAAAACTCTAGAGCTATCTGTGATCAAATAAAGAGATCTTTTGCATTTTCTTAAAGGAAGTGATCGATAATTCACTCAATGAAGAGCTATCTTTTGATCTATTGTTTATCTTCATCAAAGTTTCTTAAATCATGTTTGTTCACAATACTCGCATATACTGAGAAGAGTCATAAAATACAAAGATTTATATTTTTCCCTACATAAATTATATAATTATCCATGTTACACTAATTTTAGCACTCCCTCTCAGGCGAGTGCATATAAATCATATGCACTAAGCTGGTTACATGGATAATCAATCTAAGCTCCTCTGAAAGGCTTATTAATGGTATCTGCCGGTTGGTCATTTGAATTTACAAAGTTGTATCGCTCCTCCATAATGAAATGGCAATTTATTTCAATGCGCATCCTTTAGTGTAATATTGGGTTTTGAGGCGATATGTAATGGTGATCACTAACTGTAAAGATACCGTGGTCAATGTGAGATTGTTTCGTGCCATATAAGATTTAATGGCCACGAAGGAAAAACATTTTTTAATGGCTACCATGGAGAAGAATAACCTTATAGATGCCATGTTGGACACAGGAGAATGTGTCACCTTAGCTAGGTCGTAGATTTTTGTGTAACCCTGAGCCTATCAACTTTACCTTCAGGTCCAACTCTATTTGTGACAACTTAATGAGAACCTAAGGCAGTATTTCTTGCTGGGTGTGGAACGAGGATTGCCTGGTATTTATAAGTTCTGTTTAGGAAAAATCCCTAGCCAATATGGAATATATTTTTCCCAATACACCACCTGATGCCTAGGATTGTTGGTTCTGCTGTGTGTACAATACATAATATATTTTGCGCCGACCCGAACCCAACAAAGCTAGCTTGTCAGATAATGATAGGGTTATAAGGCTCTATTTTGACCCTATTTGTAGCCAACGTGGGTCTTTGGTGTTTTCCCATAATCTCCGTTTCACCAAACACTAGTTGGCTTAGTGCATGGATAATACCTGTGGCCTATTAATAAATATTAGATCGGCTCTGGCAAGGTGACACTATTGGTAGGTTCCACCTGCCAATTAGAGCAACGCCACATTGTGAAACATAGCGACGATGCTAGGGATATTGCCAGCCTGAAGTTTTGTTGTGAAATGAAAGTGGTATTGTCAATCGCAGATTGCAGAAAGTAGTGATTTGTTCAAATTTTGCTAAGCAACACATAAATCCCAAATCTATACATGGTATCAGAGCAAATTTTGATTATGTGACCGGTCTCTGTGCTTCAGTACCGCTGTCGGTGGCGGCAAATGCTGTCGGCAGCACCGCCTTTTTCAGTCTTTCAGTTTTTTTGGCTTCATCCAGTTGTCTGTCGCCGTCAACTCCGGTTGCCTTTCTAGCAACCAGCCACGATGCTACAGCTGCCTCAAAAGCGCTGCCTTCACTGTGCGTTTTTCCACTGGCTTTTTTTTTCTTTCAAACACAGCTGTGCTTTACACCAGCTGTCACCGTTCTGTCCTTTTTTTTACTCTGTAACAGCTGTGCCAACACCAGCTGCCCCATTTTTAGTGCGCATCCAAAACCAACAACCACCGCCGTGCAATCCTCCGGCGAGCATGACGGTGCTTTTCTTGTCGCCAACCGACATTGCACACGTGCGTCCGTCTTCTCTATGTTTGGGCCCCACGCGCCTCCACCAAATTCGTGCGTGAGAGCGCATGCAACTGTCTCCGGCCACCTTTTGCGGGTCTTTTCATAATTTGGTGATTTTTCAGAAACCTCTCATCTTTCAACTCCCCCTTCTGCATTGTATCTTCTATTGTGAGAACTTAGTTTCATGGACAAGGTACCATTTACTCAGACAATCATTTTATTCCCACCAACGATCAATTCAGTGGTGACTCTATTCCCACATATGAAACAAATTAGTGGTGTCTTTTATTTCCATCGACGATTAAGTCGGTGGTGACTCTATTCTCACATATGAATCATATTAGTGGTGCGTTTTATTTCCACCGTTCATTAATCCAACGGTGACTCTTTCAAACACGAATCTTTAATGATGCTTTCTCTTCTCAAACTAGTCTAACAGTTGTCAAACTTAGTTTCATTTTTTTATTTGTGAAAAAATGTTTTGATGTATCCTAGCTTGAGGGGGAGTGTTAAAATTCAGTGTATGTTTTAATTATTCCTTGATTGTGCAACATCCTAGGCTAATTAGTAGTAGTCATAGTCAATACAACTTCATAGGCATTTAATGTAATTATTCAGCATCATTATATGTGTGATCATTATTCCAATAGTGCTATAGCGCTGCTTTAGCTGTTATTTAACAACACTGAATGCAAGTGATATGTGCTAAATTATGCAACTATGTGTTAGAGTCTATCCGAAATATGTTAATGGGCCACTCACATTGGTGCACTTTCCAAATGACCAATCATGGGTGTGAGAGTTGTGTTGTGACTAGAGATATGACCATAGTAGTCCATATAAGGTTTAGGCAACCTTAACCTCTTGAGCTATCTTTTGAGGTTAAATTAGGCCTAGCCTAAATTCTAAGAGTAGCATGATGTCAGAAATCGTTTTATATGCTTTTATGTGGCCATTGCTTATTACTGGTGTTCTAATAAACTCAGAATTCAGAGAGAAAAGGGAGAGAATCTGAATGTAAGGGTTTTGTGTTATGTGAGAACTGAGAACATTTAATATGTGACAGCGTGAGTACATAATAATTGGTTTATTATCGGCTAGATGAGCTCGGCCTGTTGTGATAAAAAGTGATGACACAACACTTTCTGTTGTGTATACATGATTCACATTAATTCTAGCTAAGGATTAAGCTTTTATTCTATATTTACAATACTCTAATATGCTTGTTGTTTTATGTTTGGGCTATGTAACGATTCACTGATTAATTATTGTACACAATTATGCAGATATTTTTGGCTAGGGATATTGCTGTTGAGAGTAAAGATACTCAAGATGAGCTTTGGGATAGGATTTCCAGAGATGACTATATGATGTATGCAGTTCAGGAGTGTTACCATGCTATTAAACTAATTTTAACAGAAGTGTTAGATGACGCAGGAAGGATGTGGTATGTGACTGCTGCAGTGTTGGAATGCATGGAAGCATGTTTTCGCTAATGATGAGCTTTGTATTTGATATTTTGAATTATGTCTTGTTATTCATTTGCAATTGTTGCTGTTAAACCAGGGTTGAAAGGATATATGATGATATTAATGCTAGTATCACAAAGAGGAGTGTTCATTTGGACTTTCGACTAAATAAGTTGGCTCTTGTGATATCAAGAATAACTGCACTAATGGGGATTCTGGTTTGTATTTAACCTTTTATGTTCTTATATTATTGTGTTTATCAAGGCATTGTTTTTACTTTTTAGACAATAAACTATTAATCCTGTGTAAAATTTCCTTCGAGTTAACTTCTCCTATTTGGAAAAGACTTTCTATTGATGAATTGATATGACATATTTGTTCTTGTATATGACGATGGGCTATGCTTGTTACTGTATATTTCTTTGTAATTTGGTTCCTTTTACTTGGAAATTAACAGTTGAAGTTTGAACTCATCTTTGTATTGATATCTTATAGAAAGAGACTGAAACTCCTGAGCTAGAAAAAGGTGCAGTTCGGGCTGTTCAGGATCTCTATGATGTTGTACGATGTGATGTCCTTTCTTTAGATATGAGGTTTGTTACAGTGTCTCTTATATGGTTTCATT
This sequence comes from Cicer yamashitae, assembly GCA_037974755.1. Lineage (NCBI taxonomy): Eukaryota > Viridiplantae > Streptophyta > Magnoliopsida > Fabales > Fabaceae > Cicer > Cicer yamashitae. Next base: position 18,214,221 of record JBBPBQ010020324.1, read on the forward strand.
GTTTTTTAGAAATAGGCTCCCCTCTTGCATGTGTCAGAATTTCCATTCTTCTCCCTTCATTTCATAAGTTGTCAGATTAATGTTGATTTTCTATTTTATCTAGGGATAATTATCACACATGGAGTTTACTGACCAAAGCTAGGGATGAAGGGCATTTGTTTCAAAAGTTGAAATGGCCAAATGCAGACTTAGTATGCTCTAATCATATTTTTTTCTAAATTGATGTGCCTTATACCCTACTATCAGTTTACCAACTTTGAGTATATGCAGAGAATGCAAGTCAAAAGATTATATTCATTGCTGACTATCAAAGATTCCGCTTCAAGCGTTCCAAAAAATCTTGAGGCTAGGCGAAGGCTAGAATTTTTTGCAAATTCACTCTTTATGAAGATGCCTCGTGCAAAGCCAGTTCGAGAAATGTTATCTTTTAGGTAAATATTTTTGTTTCAAGAAATTATTCTATTTGTTGTTTCTGTGCTTATCTTGTCTTTTGACTGTGCAGTGTTTTCACCCCTTACTATTCTGAGATTGTGCTTTATAGCATGGATGAACTCCTAAAGAAAAATGAAGATGGCATTTCAATTTTGTTCTACCTTCAGAAAATCTTTCCAGGTAGTTTTCTTCATTTGGCTTCAATCACAATTTATACTAGACAATGTTGTCGATGGCGGAAAATGGCAAAAGGCCAAAATCTGCCATAAAAACACGTCATTGCAGCCTATAGCGCTGCCATGACGTGTATTCCTTGACAAATTGCCTATGACGGTTTTGCAAAAATATGTGATGCCACGGCAAAATGGTGACACCATGGCCGCCATTAAACAACATTGATATACGATGACTGTTAGAATATTAGAAAATATCTTATAATATTTTTTATGTTATATTATACTATCTTGAGTTATTTCCTAAGATTAATTTATAATCTTAGAGATATCTTAGAATATCTCATTATTATTATGATTTGTTCATGATTTAGTATTGAGTCTTTTGTAATCAAGTTAATATAAAATTGTTATCAATAATCTGTAAACCCTTATTATTTTCTCTCCTCTTTTTTATCTAAAATCCTACAACTTTAACATGGTATCTAGAGTCTATTTCGATCCTCCTTGAACAATCTTGCTGTTGTTCCGATTCCGAGTTCCCAATAGTTAGGAAATATAATCATAGTTTCTCTTTTCCAACGTGATCATTCTTTTTTCAAACCACTGTTGTGACACATTCCTACACCGGTTTCACTCGTTTCCGTTCAGTTCGCTATTGCTGCCGTCACCGCCACTGTTTCTTGCGACTTTTCCGACAAAAGACCACTTTATCAGCTTTGTCTCTTTTAGATCGGCCCACACCTCAAAGTGTGCCGCCAAAAGCACTGCACGAGCCCACACGCGCCTCATTGTCCATTGCATGTCAGATCCACGTGCTGCCTCTCTTCACCGCGCGTGACAGCGCTTCCGACAACCGTTTAAGACGCAGCCTCTTTCGTTGAACTCGCCTCGCCCTCCTGGTCTGTATCTGCCCTCGTATTCTAGTTTCGGGCTACGGTTACACCTGCTACCTCAAAGATCTGCTGTCTGCTGTTGCCAGCTGTCTGCCGTCGCTGCTGGAAAAGTTTTTCAGAAAGTTTTCTGACACAACCACTTTAATGGAGTGGAATCACTGCAAGATTTGGTTCTTCTTTGCCTGAAAAGGCTAAAAATAGTGTCAGAACTCCTGTTCTTTTTTCTAATTCCACTGATTGCTATTCCCCTTATACCTTACAGTTATTTGATTCGATTGCTCTCTGTGTTCGTGAGGGTAGTGACTTCTCAATTAAAGCTACATTTGCGCAGTCTGGAGGTGCTGCTAGTGTCTTGATCATAAATAACGAAGAAGATCTCACTGAGATGTTTTGCTCCAATAGCTCTGGGGCAGTTTTTTGATTCCAGTTGTGATGATAACAAAATCAGCAGGAGAAGCTCTCAGTTGTGATGATCCAGTTGCATTGCTGTGGTTGGTCTCTGTTGGAACAATTGTCTGTGCTTCATTACGGTCAGATATAATTGCTCCTGAGAAGTCTGGTAAACGCTATAATGAATTGTATCCCAAGGAATCTCGAAATGTTGCAACAGCAAGAGGTGGTTCTAATAAGCAAGTTATTCACATCAATTCAAAGGCTGCTATTGTATTTGTCATAGCAGCATCTAGCATGCTTCTTCTGTTCTTCTTCATGTCTGCTTGGTTTATGTGGTTGCTTATTGTACTTTTCTGCATTGCTGGTATTGAGGGGATGCACAATTGTATTAAAGCCTCACTTTAAGGACATGCCAAAGTTGTGGTCAAAAGACTGCATATACCTTTATTTGGGGAGATTTCTATTTTCCTGCTGGTAGTGCTTTTATTCTGTGGCATTTGCTGTTTTTTGGTTGCTACTCGACATGAATCTTACTCGTGGATTGGCCAAGACATTCTTGGAATCTGTTTGATGATAACAGTCTTGCAGTTGGCTAAATTATCCCATATTAAGGTTGCGACTGTGCTCCTTTTTTGTGCCTTTGCCTACAACATCTTTTGGGTGTTCATGACTCCGTTGATTGATCATGGTTTCATTTCATTAGAGTCGCGCAGCTTCTTCTTCGGTGTTTGTCATGGAATTTAGTTCTTACTAATAGATTACAATAGTGGCTTCTATTCCCGCCAACGATCATTCTGGTGGTGTCCCTTTCCCGAAATATGAATCATATTAGTGATCACTTCTTCTTCTCTTCTTCTCAGGGTTGTACCTTTCCTAGACTGAAATAAAATCTAATGAAGTCGTCATAGGTCCAAGTCCAACCTGAAAGTATTTGGGTTGACCTTCCTCAGGGTTGTGGGCTAAAACAAAATATTTGTCATTCCTGAATCTGCCCTGGTTTCTTCCATTTATTAGCTGCTTTATTTTTGGTTGGTTAAATTAATTTTCATTTTACCTGAAATTAAATTGGTTTAGTTTATCTGTTTATTACTGTACCTTTTGTGTGATGTTGAAACGTGTCCATATGTTGAAAAGTTAAGATTAATTTGTGTAATGGGATAACTTTTGGCTTGCAGCAACTAATGAAATGATTTTGTTGCCTCCCACTGAAGTCTGAGCTATTGTCTGTATATGCCTTTGCACTTTGTTTTTTTTACTGTGATTTATCGAATTATGATGTTTTTAATTTACTGCAGATGAGTGGAAAAACTTTCTTGCCCGAATCGGCCGTGATGAAAATGCACTCGACACTGATCTTTTTGACAGTCCTAGTGATATTCTTGAACTGCGTTTTTGGGCTTCTTATCGGGGGCAAACATTGGCCAGAACTGGTAATGTTTTTAATATTATTCGCTTCCTTACTTGATTCACTTCTTTCTCTTTTCCATATGTTTTATTCTCTCCTGTTTTATCAAATGTTTCAAGAAAACAACAACAACAAATATAAACCTGTTGTAAATCACACATTTCTCCTTTCTCATTCACCCTTTCTCTTTTATTTCTTTTCTTTCTCACCCAAATCTCTCTCCCAAATCTCCCAAATGATAGTTTAACTGAAATTATCTTCTTATTCACCCAAATATAAGGTGTTAGAAGCCAAGGCAAAAGGGGAAACCCGAGTCTCCGAAAATATACCTAGGAATCAAACTATCATTGTGTAGCTTATACAATGGGTGAATGAGAAAGGTAAACCCTAAACCCCTCCATAATACCCAACATCGAAAAAGAAGGTAAAACTGTATAGGTGAAATACAACACTGTAAGCAAGCACACTGCAGGACGCTCCTTCAAAATCTTAATGATGTGTGTGCCGCCACTGAACAACAAAGCACAGTGACCACAAGTGTTGGCTCTCTGAACTAAGTTGGAAACTAAAAAAATAAAGGGGAAGAATTTGAAGATGAAAGAATGTTGGTTATTTTCTTGATGTAAATTGTTGGATTAATCTAGTTTCTAGGTTTCAATTGAACTATCCTAAACCCAACAATTTTTTAGGGTTTCACTTGTCGATCTTGCAAGAAGACGACGGGGGGAATGGGAAGAGGAAGGGACAATCAACCCTAAATTATTTTAATTTTATTTAATAAAAAATGCTGACTCATATTTGGGAACCAAAAACATCACTATTGACCCTTAGTGGTGCAGGCATTGATTGACGCTTTGCTTGTCAATTTTTAAATTGGCAATAATTGACTCTAATTTCAATTTTCCATATAACATATTTATTAATAAACTAAAAAATCATATACTGCTATCAACGAGGGTTGGGTCTATTGGAAGGGTTAATCTCCCCCAACGTTAATGTATACTATACTGTTTAGAATATTATATTACAAAGAACTATTGTATGTGAGCTGTGGCAGAGGGCACCTGAGTATTGGAGCACTATTAGAGTTTAGTTACTCGTACAAGACTGATAAGTCTTTGTACTGCTCCTATACTGAAGAAAGTTGTCAAAATCAAGATGCTACCTAGGATTGTAAAATTCGGAACACATGATTGTAACATTGATGGTAAATTCTTCAGAAAATCTAGAAGTGTAACATGCAATACACGAACTTTATTCTAATGAAGAATGACAGCTGTAGGATGGGTATCCCACTAGACGGCTCTAGTGCTTGACTTATCGAGCCAGGTCCAATTGTATCTTAGTAATGGGATCCATGAGGGCAGAGTAACTAGCAATGTCAACCCCTCAGGCTAACCTTTGGACTAAATAGAGGTTGAATTCAAGGAGTACACACAGCCGTTCTGTTACTATTCAACTCTTGTATGCGGTGCCTGAAGATGTAGTTGTTGGATCAACAGCCAAGGAGGTGTATGTTAAACAGAGAACATTCAACAGTGCAAGGAATTACTCATCACTCTCAGTTTCATTGTAAGGACGGATACAGGGCTGCAACGTGTCCAGTGGAGGATCTTTGCCTTTGGGAGTCCACTCGATACTCAGACCGACGATAAGAGTGTGTAACCATTAGAGGTTGTGGTACTATGGAAGTGGGTAATGCCGGGATTGGAGAGTGTTTGAGAGCAGCGATCTTTTTGCAATTTTAAAATAGATATAATCTTGACTGTAAACTAATGCTGATAGTTGACCACGTATCAGGTGGTGCACCTTAGACAACACCATCTTTTGATTCTTTCTTTCATTTCAATTTTTATTCAGTATATATCATACACACTATATTACCATGGTTCTAATTCTTTTAAACCTCTTAATGTTTGTCATGAAAAGTTGAAGTAGCTTATTTTCTATTCTTTGCATTTTGAAATGCACAGTACGGGGGATGATGTATTACCGGAAAGCTCTGATGCTTCAGACCTATTTGGAGAGGACAACGGCTGGAGGTAAAGGGAGATATAAACTCAATTTTTTTCGTCCTATTATATGCTTGTAATTTTTTTCTATGGTTTAGATTTGGAGGCTAGAGTTGGTTTTGATGAAGTATCCGATACACATAGCTTTGATTTGTCCCCTGAAGCACGTGCTCAGGCGGATCTGAAGTTCACTTATCTTGTGACATGCCAAATTTATGGTAAGCAGAAAGAGGAGCAAAAGCCTGAAGCTGTTGATATTGCTTTACTTATGCAAAGGTCAGTTCAGTAATTCTATTGTGAAACTTCTATGATTTACTTATTTTCTAGTTGATTTTCTTCCTTATTCAAATGCAAAAATTTAAAGCTCCATCTAATTTTTCAATTATTTATGCCTTTAGAAATGAAGCTCTTCGTGTTGCTTTCATTGATGTTGTTGAAACTTTAAGAGATGGAAAAGTGAACACAGAATACTACTCGAAGCTTGTGAAAGCTGATATTAATGGGAAAGATAAGGTGCCATTCTTATGTGCTTTTTATACACTTCTGTGTGCTCTGCATTTTGTTCTCTGGTCAGGGTTTTCACTCTCAATTTTCTATCCAAATTTTTGTATCTACTTCTTAGTCTAGTTTCATATCTTTTTGAGAATGGGGTTGATGGCATTCACTTAGTTTTCAATTCTTATAGTTTTGTCGAACATAATAGTCCAACTTTTTCATTACTAATTAATTTGGAATCACAGTCCATTTTGTTTGAGAGATCACTATGAAACTTGGGTAATTAATAAGTGGATATTTCTGCAGACTAGAGTTTATTAATATGTGAGCAGCTAGTTCAAACTGCCTAACTTTTTTCACTGTTTTTTTGTCCAAACGTAAATGTAATAGCTTTCTTGGCTGATACGATGAAGAACTAATTTTTTATTTTATACGTTGGGTATGATTCTTGCCAAACAAAAAGTGCCATAGTATTGGCAATAATGTTGATAGATGTTTTTTTTCTCCTTATTTAGAAGAATAAACAAAAAGGCAGCATGGAGCTTCCCCTAAGGAATAGTTTCCTTGTAACTAACTAACCAAATATAATTCAGTTAGTCAACAAGCAGTTAGGATTAGTTACTAAAGAAAGTAAAAAGCAAAATACTTTCATATTTTATTACTATAGTCCTAAACTGTTTATATAGAAAAATGAATTACAATAGTAATAATGAGTAATAATGACAAAATCATAAAATAAAAATAAACAAAATAATATAAAATATGAGAATCAAATATGATTTTCCTAGATTCTTCAACCCCCCTCAAGTTGGTGTATAGGAACCTGTCATGTCCAACTTGGTTATAAGTCGCTGAAAATACTTATTGTTACTTTGCAATCACTAACTATTTTAAGGGTGAGTCAACTTTCACTTTCAGTTCCTCCAAGAGTTTATGAATCCACAAAAGTTCACAGATTCCTTGAGTCATTGTTCTGAATTCGGCTTCTGCATTGCTTCGAGCAACAATACCTTGTTTCTTACTTCTCCAAGTGACTAGATTTCCCCAAATATAGGCACAATATCTAGTAGTGGATTTTCTATCAGTAACTAATCCTGTCTAATCAACATGTGTAAATATAGAGGGTTCTCTGTTATTGATTTTCTTGAAATGCAAACCCTTTCCTAGATTGGATTTCAAGTACTTTAATATCTGATAAACTACCTTCATGTGTTCGTTATAGCGAAAATGCTTGAATTGGCTTACAAGACTCACAGAGAAAGCGATGTCGGGTCTAGATAAATAAGTTTGCCAACCAACCTCTGATATCTTCCAATATGAATAGGACCACTGCCTTACTCCTAAAGTTTAGGATGTAGGACCACTGCCTTTCTCCCACTCTTTCCAATTTCTTCCAGGATGTATTTTCTTTGAGAAACAAAAATTAACTTCTTTGACCGAGCAACTTCCATACTAAGAAAATATTTAAGTTGCTCCTGAATTTTTGATCTTAAATTCTTTCGCCAATTTTTTTTCAATCTTTCCATCTCAACAATGTCATCTCCTGTGAGAATAATATACTCTATGTATAGAATTAGAATTGTAATTTTATCGACATTAGAGAACTTCATGAACATAGTATGGTTTAATTATCCTTGCATATATCCTTGTCTTTTAATCGAACGAGTGAATATAAAGTGATTTTTGTAGTTTGCACACATTTGAATATCAGGATGATGTGTTGGATTATCTATTAGTTTGGAATCTTGTGTCCTTCATTAGTTTGGAATTGCAATAGAATGGGTCCTTCATTTCTCTGTTTATAATTTCTTCTTTTAAAAACATTTCCCTTCCAAGTAGGGTCATTGGTAGTAATTTTGCTTATGTCTTTTTATTTGAGTCATTATGTTGCATTTCAGGTGGTCATTCATTATTATCGAGATCAAGAATTTGTTCATTGTTATTTGATTTGAAATGGTCGTCCCCAAATCTGAACCTCATTCATAAGTGGATTGAGTTCCGATATGGATTCTTGGGTATTTTCTTTTGGTATATCAATATAAGTCTCATAATTTTGTGACAATGCTTTATCACCTAAAGTAATGATATTTTCCAAAGCAAAAGATGAATCTTCCTTAAAATTTTCAACAAAAGTAAGACCCATGGTTACAAAAATTCTTTTTGATTTTAGTTCAAAACATTTATACACCTTTTGAGTTGAAGAGTAACTAGTAAAAACACATTTTATTGCTTGTGGCTTGAGTTTGCCAAGTTGTTTATGTTCATGAACAAAAGCAGTGATTGCATACGATTAATTAATATTGTGTAGTTTAAACAACTTCGCCTCTTCTGAGTTCAAAAGGGGTTTAGATGGCATACGATTAATTAAATATCATGTAGTTTAAACAACTTCACCCCACAAATATCTTGGAACCTTATTTGCAAAGTGTAAAGCTCTAGCAACCTCAAGAAAATGCCTATTCTTTCTCTCTACAATTCCATTTTGTTGGGGTGTATTAACACAACAACTTTGATGAAGAACTCCATTTTAAAAAAAAAAAAATCTAACAAAAGCATATTAAAATATTCTTTACCATTGTCACTTATGAAGACTTGAATATTTGTATGGTATTGAGTTGTAAAAGTTGTAAACCATTTTTGATTTAAAAATGTGTTTATTCTATTAGGACCCAAAACTATCGCTTCTGCCGGTGCTCGTAAGGGCTGCCTTCCATGGGGTTTTGTGCACCATTAGATAGACGGAAACGGGTACATAAATTAAAAACAAAATGTTGGAGCCCCGAACCCCACTAGGTTGTGGAACCTTAACCAAGAGCTCTAATTGCCCTAAGTTGTTTATATAGAAAAAGAAATTACAATAATATTAATGACAGAATCACAACAGTTACCATTATTTTAAGAAAGAATAAACAGAATAATATAAAATAAGAAAGAATCAAATTTGATTTTCCATTATTTTTCAACAGTTACCAACAGCTCTCCTATAAAAGAGTAGCTATCATTGTAAACATTTAAAATATCATAGAAATGAAAACAGTATTGTGAATATTCTAGAGAATCTATCAAACTGAATGAATCAAGAATTCATCTTCTAACAGCACCAAATCTTCTAACAGAATTGTGAATATTGAGTCGGTTTTGTCTGCTTATAGGAAATGATTCATTTAAGTTAATAGTTGTCGATTGAAGTGATGAATTTTAGATTTTGTTAATGTGAATTGCATTTCATGAATGTACATGAAAAGGATTTAAACTAACATTAACATCAACAATTCAATACCCTATACCACATAAGATAAAATGTTTTGTAGGGTATGCTTAGTGGAAATTAAATTACTTACTGTGATTAGGTTTAAGAAAAGAAAATGTGGCATACAAAAAAAACTCGAAGTACTTGTTGTATGAACCTAATGCATGTCCTTCATGTTTACTTACCTTTGATGTTCATGTCACTGGTTAATTTGAAGAGAATGCAATGCTATAATTTGAAGAGATAGCACATGATCATTTAAGGGTGTTTCCGTTAAAGTTGTGTTGAAGGTTTAAGCTTAAAGGATTTCTTCCTCTAGACCTGAATTATTTTTGCCAAATAATTCCAGAACTGTTCACATATAATTTTTGCTCATGCAGTGTGAGAATTGAAAGGAAGAATTTTCTGAATATGCTTTAAGTAAATTAGCACCCAGCAACATTTTAATTTGTATATATGCAAATTAAAATAATAATAATGACAAATACAATTCACAAGAATGCAATTAACCTAGCACTATAATAAAGTTTTTGCATATGCATTGCAATTTCTCTTTTCTTTACAGCTTTAGTTACAGCAGCCTTCTCCCCTCTCTATTTCTATATATAGAGTAATTAGAGTCTTGTGTAAGGTAACAATTTCACAATATCATTTACATGGTACGTTGAACTTGTTCTATTTTCCATACAATGAATCTAAGCTATCTGGAAAGTGGAACATTAATATATTTTGTCTTTTCCAACATACGATAATGGATAGCTATTTTGTCTTTTCCTGTTTAGTTAGAATAGGGAAAAATGGACTTCTGTTCTTGCACACATTTGCATTTGTGCCCTTTGAGTGGGTTGCTTCTTTTTGGGCATCAAATCAAGTCTCCCAATTATTACCATTATTGTTTGTGTGTGTGTTGGAATCCCCTGTTTGCCATATTTTCTTAGTTTTCTTCTACATTTGGATTATGTTGCACTTTCCATTCCTTTAATTAAGCCCTTTTGATGCCATAGGAAATATACTCGGTGAAATTACCTGGAAATCCCAAACTTGGTGAAGGGAAGCCTGAGAATCAAAATCACGCGGTTATATTTACCCGTGGAAATGCAGTTCAGACCATTGACATGAATCAGGTGATAACTGATTTATTAACAGCTAACGTGGATATGTATTATATTGCATTCCCTATTATTTATGCCCATCCTAGTTGATTGTTTGAAGTTCTAATTGGTATTATTTTTTACTATCAATTTTTCTATTTCATTTAGTATGCAATTAAACTTTGTAGATGATAGGTAGGACTACATATCACGTGTTTGGCTAATATGACTGTATATCATAAGCGGCATAGTTTAAGAACACTCTCGAGCACTCAACGAAGATGGCCAAGCACTGGCCGTTTGTCCGTTTGTGGCGGCTATTCTGTGAGAGAGTTGTTAGGTCTGATATTGCTTTGGAATATGAAAAACTACAATTTGCTTGCTCAAGAATTTTTCTGTGACAATAAACAAAGACCATTTCCATGTGCTTAGTGTGACCATGGAGAATTGTATAGGGGGCAATGCTACAATACTTTGGCTGTTATTTTGATTTGAAATGGTCGCCTCCAAATGTGTCAACTCAGATTGCAGAGTCTCAATCGTAGTAATTGTAGAGTAACTTGTTCTAGAATTTGGTACTCAGCCTGTATGCTAGATCTAGCAACTGGTATTTTCTTGTAAGACCACCTGGTGACTAAGAACCAATTTTTTTTGCGCATGAGGTAGACCTCCTGCCATCAGGGTTTGCTGCTCAGTCAGCATCACAAGTGCAACTGTTTCAAGGATGTGGTTGCATTTCTGGAATAATAATATTCTTGGTAATGTTATTGCTAGGAACTAGGAATATTTTTCGGTAAAGTTCTTGGATAGGTTCTAATACCTTTTTAAAATTTTGTTTTAGCCTAACTCAACCCTTACAAAATCCGATTGTAAGGTGAGGATGCTCCCAATTTATAAACGAACTTATTCTTGTTGAAGTTGTGGGATTTTAGAGAAAAGGAGGAGAGAAAATAATAAAGGTTTGAATATTATTCATAATAGCTTTATGCTAACTTGATTACAAAAGACTCAATATTAATCTCTATTAGAGTGAATAGACTCAATCCTAAATCAGGAACAAATCATAATTATAATGAGAGATATTCTAAGATATCTCTATGTTTATAAATTGATCATTGGAAATAACTCAAGATACTCTACTATAATATAAAAGATATTATAAGATATTTTCTAGTATTTTAACACTCCCCCTCAAGGTAAAGCTTACTAAGCTTTAGCTTGTTATACGAAAACAATGTATTGCTTCATTAAAGAATAAAAGTGGATGGAAAGACAACTCAAAGATGCAGGTGAAGTCGGAGATAATTGCTATAAATAAAGCCTAGCAGATAGCTGGAATAATCATCAACATGAGTGATATTCATGGTAAGCAATTGAACAAAGCGAAGTCCGTTCTTCTAAATAACTGCATTTGGAAAGCTTCAAACCAATAATATTGGAGACTCAATATTTAAACTTGAATGTACTTCAAGGAGAGAAAGGTGTGCTTAAAGGAGAGAAATGCAAGGCCAGTACATCTGGGGCAAAGATGGGGCCAGTGCATCTGGAACAAATTGTCAAGATAAAGTAAGTCATAACCATCAACGGAAGAAGACGTCATCATGAATATGATCCATATGTGGGAAATTGGACACCATCAGAATGATCGTTGGTAGGAATAGAAACCACTTTTATAATCTATTTGTAAGAACTAAATTGCATGACAACCACCATAGAAGAAGAAGTAGCGCGACTCTAATGAAACGAAGCCATGATTGATCAACGAAGTGAGAAAATGCGTCCAAAATAGGAGAGATAACGGTTGATTGAACAAGAATGCATATCTTCGTTGATCAAAATTGGAAAGTGAGGGCAGATCTGGAACCGTCGAAGAGAGAATAATAGTGCACCAAGAAAGTAAAAAGGAAGCCCAAAATGTTCTTTACTCTTGTCCAAGTTGCCAATAATCAAATGTTTTTCACATTTTGCACGTATCCCAACAAATTTAACACCTGCAATGTTATGTGACCTTAGAAGTTGGTGAAGAAGAGCAACTAATGAAGTTACCACAAAGTTATCAAAACAATGGCGATCACAACCATCATAACGTTGTTCGCTGTCCGATCAACATGTACCCCTGACGTGTCAACCCCAATTGGATATTTATCGTTCCTAGACTTGATTGAACTTGTGGAGGATTTAGGGCAAAAGGTGACGGTATAATCAGCAGAGGCACAAGTGAAAGTGCTAGTTCCATCGTATAAGCGTAGCTATAAGCGCGTGAACATGCACTCTTAAAGAATTGCGAGTACGAACTTGGTTTACATGTATCTGGCCAGCCATAAGCGCCACTGCAGCAATATTGTGGATCCCCAAACGCTTCACACGCGCTTTTACATGTCACGCGATCTCCATCGCCCTCATTTCTCATCGCTTTCAACTTCGTCAAACACCCCATGTTCAAGTCCACAGAGCAACCCGTCGCCGTGTAGTTCCCTCCGTCGGCTCCTCCCGTCGGTTCAATCGTCATTGGAAGGTCGAAATCGTCGACGAGACTAACGTCATAGAAATCAAGTCCGTTACTGCCGTTATGTGTAAATTCCGTTAACATAGCCGGTAGTTGAGCGTTTCCGCTGGCAAATTCCACGGTGGAGGAAGCCCAGTCACTGGTGATACAGGAGAATTTGCCGGTGGAATCTCGAGGGCATTGGACTCACCGGGTTGAAGTGCAAAATCGGTGGTGGAGCACGGTGCTGTTCCGGCGCCGGATAAAATTCCCAGCCAAACTGTGTAACTACACTTGTTAAGAATTGTGAATGTTGTTGAATACGAATCTGTTAGGTATTGGAACAAAAAAAGGGTAGTGAAAGTGATGGCAAATTGAGTAGAAGAAACCCTAATTGGAAAATATTGGTAATGAAGAAATTATTAGAGGGTGTGCGCCAAGGAGAGAGAAAGTGTTGTATGTACTTTACCACGTGTGACCGTAACTCGAAACAGAAATATAAGGGCCAGAATCAAAAGGTCGAGGCAAGAGCAATGAGAAAGGCCGTGCATAAACGGCTGCCAGACGCGCCGCCACGCATGGTGAAGAGTGGCAATGCATGTATCTGACGTGTGGTGGACAACAAGGCGCATGTGGGCGTATGCATGTGGTTGTGACGGCGGCAGTAGCGAACTGAACGGAAACAAGTGAAACAGGTGTCGGAATGTGTCACGACAATGGTTTGAAAAAAGAATGATCACGTTGGAAAAGAGAAACTATGATTATATTTCTTTAATGTTGGGAACTCGGAAGCGGAACAACGGCAAGATTGTTCAAGGAGGATCGAAATAGGCTCTGATACCATGTTGAAGTTGTGGGATTTTAGAGAAAATAATAAGGGTTTGAATATTATCGATAATAGCTTTATGCTAACTTGATTACAAAAGACTCAATGCTAATCTCTATTTATAGAGTTACATAGACTCAATCCTAAATCAGGAACAAATTATAATAATAATGAGAGATATTCTAAGATATCTCTATGATTATAAATTGATGATAGGAAATTACTCAAGATACTCTAATATAATATAATAGATATTATAAGATGTTTTCTAATATCCTAACAATTCTCAACAATAACATTAGAAATGACTAATGCAGATCGAGATTTTCTCTCTTATCTTGGAATTATTTCTGTTGAAATTACTATCTTTTGTAACAATCTATTGTTTATTCACATTTGCTTTTAGTTTTGATGCTTAGTAGTTTTTTATTATAGGATAACTATTTTGAGGAGGCTTTGAAGATGAGGAATCTTCTTGAGGAATTTCATTCTGATCATGGTCTTCGTCCTCCCACCATACTTGGTGTTAGAGAGCATGTCTTTACTGGAAGGTATGTCTGGCTTAAGTTCTGTGATTCTGTATCCCTTTTTGACTTAATTTTGCTTTATATATTTTTGAGCAAATTTTCATTTTATTGTACAGTGTATCATCTTTGGCCTCATTCATGTCTAATCAAGAAACTAGTTTCGTGACTTTGGGCCAGCGGGTTTTAGCAAATCCTTTGAAGTAAGCCATTTTATGTTAAATAATAATTTCGTTTGTTCTTATCCAAATTAAGCGAAGCTGTAATATGTTAATTATGATCGGTTCAGGGTTCGTATGCATTACGGTCATCCTGATGTTTTTGATAGAGTGTTCCACATAACCCGTGGAGGTATTAGCAAGGCTTCTCGTGTCATCAATATTAGTGAAGATATCTACTCAGGTATTGCTGTTGATTTTGCTTTATAGAACTTTGGTTGTTCTGGTGAAGGTGCAAAATGTTGCAAAGCCGTATTACAGCCATGTTCTACCCTTAAAACCATTGAACTATTATGGAAATCTAATGACTACACAATTATTTGTGATCAATTCATAGAATGATAATTGTAATTCATGGCGCACCTATTTTAACAGATAACCGTATTTCATGATTATAGCATATTAGCTTGTCAAATATGCTTTTAAAAACCTCGCTGGTGGTGATGGAATTTATAAATTAGGTGGAATGTAAGGTCTTAGGATGATAAATCTTTTTTGCCTTTTTAGAAAAGGGAAATGCATGTGATTCCTCTTTGTGATATTTATTGCATCATGTATATTTGACTCATGGAATATTTAGTATCTCTTGCCTTACAAGCTGGTTTTGAATGTTGACTTAGGCATAACCCAAATTTTAAGAAAAACAAATGAGAAGTACAAGTCCTATTTCATTGCCATTCAGGATTTTAGGGTATAGTGACCAAAGTAAAAAAAAAAAGAGAGAAGGGCTATAAATTTATGGTATAACTGGGTTTTCACATGGGACTTCACTGGAGTGGTCCTTACTTGTTACGGCTGCTCTTCAATTCTTCAAGATCTCCAGTACACCAAGGGCCACTACGCCATGCTTCGGCAAGATAGTGGCCTCTACTACCGATTTTGACCATTAGATTATAATTGTGTTTCTTACCTCATATCTTTTTTTTTTTTTTTATGAATTCCAAAATAACCTAAAATAAATCTATGTTATTTCCATTTTTCCCATTATTTTCTTATTTGGTTCTTGTTAATGTACAGGATTCAATTCAACCTTGCGTCAAGGAAACATTACACACCATGAATATATTCAGGTGAGGCTTGTTATGTAATAATGTATCTATTTATGTACTACAAATCCAGCTCTAATAACAAAATATACAGGTTGGTAAGGGAAGAGATGTTGGCCTTAATCAAATTGCACTATTTGAGGGGAAGGTTTCAAGTGGCAATGGTGAACAAGTTCTTAGTCGCGATGTATACAGACTAGGGCAGCTTTTTGATTTCTTCCGGATGATGTCTTTTTACTTCACAACAGTTGGATACTACTTTTGTACCATGGTATGCCATTTATGCGTCACATTTAATTATTATTTTGATTGATATATAAATAGGGATCAAATTGAAATAATGTTGGATAAAAAATAAAAAAAAAACATGATACATATAAATAGTTTAAATTTTGAGTCACATATAAGACCGGTCCAAGTAGGTATAAGAGTCAACATGACCTACATTGTAAAACGAGAAGATTGTCAGGAAACAGTTGCAGCCCACAGTGAATAGTACCTTTGAGGTATCTTATAATCCTCTTGACAACAACCAAATGCGGTTCAAGAGATGAAGCCTTAACTTGACAAACTGTTTTGAGAAAGCTGATTTCAGACCTTGGAATTTGTGTCACTGTTTCCAAAGCACGTGTAAAATGAAGGGTTTGGGACCAGGTGACTGGAAGATGATTAGCTCCCTGTTTTGTTAGTTTTAACCCAGATACCACGGGTGAAGTGATAGGTTTGCCTTCCAGCTTAATTGTCTTGGTAAGGAGGTCCTTGTTGTGCTTGGTCTGTGAGTTAGAACCAAAGATCCATTAGGCTGACATCTGACCAGTGAAAGACTCCTGCCAATAATTATGACCAATGATTGAGAGATGCAAATAATTATGATGTCTTCAATATAGACAATGAGGTAGACCACTGCAGAATCCTGCAAACCAAGCCCTTTTGAGGCTTTTTTAAATCCTTGCCAACGATCTTAGCTTTATAACATTTTCCTTTAGTCTAAAAACGCACACACTTAATAGGAACCTGATTAGGAGGAAGTGGTACTTTGGACATGGTGTTATTCCTTCGTAAGACAGTAATTTGGTGTTATTCCTTAGTCATAGGGTGGGATGCAACCAAGGTTGAAATCAGCTTCTTTCTCATTCTGCGACATGAAATTTAGATAATTTCATGTTTAATTGCTTCCTTTACCAATAAGAGCCAAGCTAACTTCTCTGAAGGTTTACTTTCGGAACCTCAGAATTTCTCTATCCGAGCAAATCAAACCATTGGGTCATTCCTTCAAAGGTTGGAAGTTCCACCCTTTTCATCCAAGAAAGAGGTAGTTCTTTGTCTTCATCATAAGAATCTAGATCAGTAACAGTTTCAGCCACGGTTTTCTTGTACACCGAATTACTGTCATCCATTGTGGCCATGTTATAGTCGATAATTCAAGAACCATCTCTCTAATGTCATTGACTGCAGAATGCAGTTCATTCAACTTGACTGTTTGTTCATTCACCTTCACTGTGTGCTCGTTCCCAAAGAGCTCCAATTCAGCCACCATTTTTCCATGGCAAGGAGCGAGGCTAGTCAGACCAGTTGTTAGGATCCCACAAATCCTAACCTTTAATGATTAGGATAACGGGATTATCTGCCCGTGAGTTTGTTGATTTCAAAGAATTTGGTGCTCAAAGGAGCTATCCTCCCCTCCCAAAACTGAAGTTAGTCCTATTTATTGATCATATGACTAACAAACAAACTGATAGATAAAAATTAAAACTAACTAACAACTACATAACTAACTAAGGGATTAAAACTTTCCCCACTTTCCTATAATAAACTATAGTAATTTCATTCTTAGTTGTGGGCTCTTCTTGAGGCCCAACATTATTTGATCATAGACTTGTTTAAATTAGTATTCAACACCAGTATTCAAGATGATGAATAGTTGCAACATGCAAATCAATGGTTGGATCAACAAAATCACGTTCTATTGAAAAATATTATTGTTTAATTTGAATCCATATGTATGTGTGTTAGTCGAAGCTCCTTTCATGTGATGATTTTTTTCTTTATTATCTTGCAGTTAACGGTGCTGACAGTTTATGCCTTTCTTTATGGAAAAACGTATTTGGTAAGTTGGATTTCTTAATTCTGTAATGTTTGTAAATATTTGAGCTTTCTGTTATGTAAGTATCATGATACTTGGTGTGAGATGGTCCTTTTTCTTGCTTTCAAAATTATTCATTTAACTGGAGTTTTATTGTGACAATTTTGTGGTCATAGCCGATTTTGGCCTTTCTTTTTCATAATTTTCAGTAGTTGTAATGTCATTTGCGTAAGCCATTGCTGGATTTTTAGGGTTCGATACCATATCACAATTTTAGGTTTAAGAAAATATGATAGAAAACATTAAGTGCAGAAAGAAAATATAGATCTGACAAGAAAATGATGTTGACTTGCTTGAAAGTGCTAAGAATACCCATATATATTGACGAATAGATCACAGCAAGGAGTCAGTTAAAAAGCAGATAATAATAAAGGAGAAAGAGTAAAATTGGTGTGTAGGAATAGTCTATTACATTGTATTTTATTTTTTCTTAGCAATTTATGTTCGAATCAAAGGAGTTGCCTACATCATGTAATACAAATGAATTGTACAAGAACACAGCTCATTTAGCTAGCTATGCACAGTGAATGCTAACAAAGACCTACAGTCCTACACTTATTTTATTATACTGGTGTATAAAGGGACATTTTTGTTCTAGGCACTCTCTGGTGTTGGTGAAACAATTGAAGAAAGGGCTAAGATAACCAAGAACACTGCTCTGAGTGCTGCATTGAATACACAGTTTCTCTTCCAAATTGGTATATTCACTGCCGTGCCAATGGTCTTGGGCTTCATTCTTGAACAAGGCTTCTTGAGGGTAAGTGTGTGTGTGTTTGTATGTCTTCATCTCAGAAATTTGTTACTACTAAAGAACCAAGTGCTCTGATTTTCTTCCTTTTTGTTGTACTTTGAACTTTTATACTGAATGTTGTTTTGTGATAATTGATAAAAATCCTACATTTTCTTATTAGTTTTTATTTTATTATTGCTCTCCAGGCCGTTGTCAATTTTGTCACAATGCAGTTTCAGCTCTGTACTGTTTTTTTCACATTTTCTTTGGGTACAAGAACTCATTATTTTGGAAGGACAATTCTTCATGGTGGTGCAAGGGTTTGTGTGCCAACTTTATGCCCCCTATACTCCATTTCTTTTATAATTGTTAATATATTTATTTGTCAACAGTATCAAGCGACTGGCCGTGGGTTTGTAGTCCGCCATATCAAATTTTCAGAAAATTACAGACTCTACTCTCGCAGTCATTTTGTTAAAGGGTGAGGCTTATTGTTTCTATAAGTTGACTCTACTTATGAGTAATATCGTTTGTTCTTATTTGTCTAAATTAAGTAGCTCAAATTTCAAATCATTTACCCTGAGAGAACTATAGAGAGCGAAATTGAGAGAGAAGCTAGTTCTGAAGTTCTGCGTTTTTTGTTGTGTAGGATTGAATTACAATATTGTTTCTATAAAGTGATAAGCTACAATTTCTTGCAAGAAAGAGTAACCAACAGCTACTGCATTTACTGTGGCAACTTAAACTAACTAAACTGGACTAGTGTTAATAGAAAACTGTGCAAACTAACCTACTACGTTACTGAACAGAATAACAATATTCAGACTGCATTATGAATATACTATTGTATCCCCCTCCTCCTCCCCAAGCTCATGATGGTTGAGCTTGTGCAAAAATCTGACATCTTAAGTTTATCCCTATATTTACGGAAACTTGTAGGAGACAATACTCTTTAGAAGGAATGTGCGAAACATGGAAATATTTTTCTAATTTCTTTTCCTTGTATATGATATAACAAAAAGGTCGAACTCCATGTGTGTAATCTGGCATGGAGGATGGCAACGCCTGATAAAGCAATTGTACTCCATGTGTTTAGCTCCCGCAATAGTGGTTGCAAGGCCATGATATTCAACCTCTGTTGGACCAAGAAACCATTGTTTGCTTCCATATGCAAAGTTTGGGCCTAGCAAAACACTAGAGCCTATTGTTGAGCCCCCTATCATTAGGATCTGTTAGAATATTAAAAAATATTTTATAATATCTTTTATATTATATTAGAGTATCTTGAGTTATTTCTTAAGATCAATTTATAAACATAGAGATATCTTAGAATATCTCTCATTATTATTATGATTTGTTCCTGATTTAGGATTAAGTATATGTAGCTATATATATAGAAATTAGTATTGAGTCTTTTATAATCACGTCAGCATAAAACTATTATCAATAATATTCAAGGTCTTATTATTTTTTTTTCCTTTTCTCTAAAATCCCACAACTTCAACATGGTATCTAGAGCCTATTTCGATCTTTCTTGAATTATCTCGCCACTATTCCGCTTCCGAGTTCCCAAGAGTTTGGAAATATAATCATAGTTTCTCTTTTCTGGCGTGATCATTCTTTTTGCTGACCGTTGTCACATCCGCCGAAAATTGCCGCCGCTGTCTGCCACCGTTGCTAGAAATTGTTTTAGTAAGCTTTTCGACATAACCACTTCCATGGTGTGGGGAATCTCCCAATCTACACAGCCCAGATTTTTCAGGCCAAAAGTAGCTTCACACGCGCTCACATGCCTCCAAGATCTGTCGCGTTCATCCCACGCACCGCCGCCAACAGCCTCAAGTGCAGGCGCTTCTGTTCGCCTTCCAGCACGGTATTTCAGTCGTCCAAATTGGATTTTTCCTCTTGGTTCTAGATTTGTGTTAAGTTTTTTATTACAAGTCACGAGCATACATGCTGCCTGCAATTCAATTCTTATTAAAAGATTATATTTGTGGCTTTTATTCCCACCAATGATCTTTCTGGTGGTATCTCTTTTTCCACAGATGAGTCATATAGTGATGACTTCTTTTTCTATTGATGGTCATTCTAATGGTGTCTTTTATTTTCATGACTCACACTTTAACTTTGCAATTTGTCCTAGATGCATTGACCTCATCTTTGTCCTAGATGTACTGGTCTTGCCTTTCTCTCCCTGAAGCACGCATCTCTCTCTTCCAAATGTAGTTTTTTTTAGAAGAGCGGACCTTGCTTTGTTCGATTACTTGCATTGAATTTCTGTCAAGCTAATGATTATTCCAGCTATTTCACTACGCTATATTTATAGCATTCTCTCCGACTTCATCTGCATCCCTGAGTTGCCTTTCCATCTATTTTTATTATGACTAAACACATAGAAGTTGATTGTCATTGTTAGAATTACTCACATGTAAAATACGCTCTTGTGTAGTTAGTTGCTAATGTGATTGGAGTTAGCAATCACATGAAATTGTATGTATTATAAATATTGGCATTGTCTTTTTATTGACAGTGTCTACGAATTAAATCCATATTTTGTACAACTTTGAAAAAAGTAATGATAAATTGGTACCATTTTGTAAAAATTGTAAGATTACATTCATATATAACAACGTTTTGGCTTTTTACATTCATATAAAATAATGTTTTAGTTTTATTTATAAGAAATTTTTTACGACTCTTGACATTTTTTGTTAAACAAATTTTTTTATCAATTATTTATAAGATAAACAATTAATTAAATTAATTAAATTAATTTAAATACTACCTAAAATAGTTTAGAAAATAAATTAATTAAATTTGATTACGTTCCATTAATCTATATATGTAATATTGTGATAGCTTATCTTTTTTATATTGGATAATAATATTTAATAATTTATAATGTAATTGAATCATTTCTTAAGTATTGTTTTCAAGTTGTAATTAATAGTTTGTATTACCATAAAGCAATTTAAGAATTATTGTGTCTAAGAAGTTCTATGTGTAATGGTAAATACGACTAATAATATGACAAAATAATCATTTAAATAATATTTAATACAGCTATGATATCATTTTTCTTTTTAACAGAATGCCGCTATGATATCATTTTCATTATGTTTCCCAGTCCCCTCCTAATTTTACAAGTTCTTTTCCCTTGAAAACTCAAAATTACATAATATTTCATGGCATCATAATCTTATTCAGCATGACAAGACAAAACATATAGAAATAGATTGTCACTTCATTAAGAAAAAGTTGGGCAATAGTTTGATAACTACAACTAACTTTCCTTTTGGCCATTAACTAGCATATGTGTTAACGAAGGTCCTAGCTACAGTACGATTTAAGGAACTTATTTTCAATCTGTGAATGATAG
This sequence comes from Cicer yamashitae, assembly GCA_037974755.1. Taxonomy (NCBI): domain Eukaryota; kingdom Viridiplantae; phylum Streptophyta; class Magnoliopsida; order Fabales; family Fabaceae; genus Cicer; species Cicer yamashitae. The sequence continues at coordinate 18,235,719 of JBBPBQ010020324.1, forward strand.
ATATTCATTCAACCAACTAACTTTGAAGCTGTGGATGATAAATATTCGTCCTATTAATCTGATCTATTACGTTTAGAGTAATCTATATAAACATATTAGTGTCCGTACTCTATTTACAGTTTTGAAATATATAAGAAATATTTTCTACATAATTCTATCTTGTATTTATGAAATTATTTTCTTGTGGATGGCATCCTCTTAAAAGTTTGCAGTTTCTTTATGTCATTTACCTTGAATGGAATAGCCATAATCCTATATCTTCTTGTGTTCAGGTTGGAAGTTGTGCTTCTGTTGATAGTATATCTTGCTTATGGCTACAATGAAGGTGGTGCACTGTCATACATTCTTCTGAGTATAAGCAGTTGGTTTATGGCTCTATCCTGGTTGTTTGCTCCATATTTATTCAACCCATCTGGATTTGAGTGGCAAAAGTAAGTATTGTCTAAGCTGCGTTTTTTATGCCTCTGTTATAATAGTTGTTTATGGTATAATGGTTCCTCTATGTATGCGATTTATTGTGTAGTTAGTTTTCTGTTGTATAGTCTGTTAGAGTTATACGCATGTGAAGCTGTTAGGCCTTGTTTGGAAAGCTTAATTCTATTCTATAAATAAGACCTCAAAGCTCTCTGAAGCTAGTAAACAATACTTTTTTTCGTTTCTAGAAATAGATCTCTCTTGCAGTTAATCAACTTTTAATCCTTTCAGGTTTACTTCTCATATATACTGAATTTCTCCTATTGTGTATTGTAGGGTAGTGGTAGACTTCCGAGACTGGACCAATTGGCTACTTTACAGAGGTGGAATTGGTGTTAAGGGAGAAGAAAGCTGGGAAGCTTGGTGGGAAGAAGAACTGGTATACATTGTTTTTAAATGTTTTAATTGCTTTTATATTTCTTTGTATCCTAGCCATTGATGAATTTGGCACTTCTAGTAATTGAACTCCCAAAAACTGTTAAATAGGTTGAGTATAATGGCATTTTAATAATTACACCATATGTTCTATTTGAAGGTGTTAATTTGCAATTCTAGTTCTATAAAAATGGCCAACAATTTTTTTACATTGTTATGCTGCTACTTTCTTCTGGAAAAATGCGTCATGTGCTAAATGAATGAGTGTTATAGGTAGTTCTAGTTCTGAAGGGGCCAATTTATTTTTATGTTGCCAGTCCCCTACTTAAACAATCAATACCTCATTGTGGGAGTTTTATAGCACCAGGTTTCTTAGTGAACATTCTTTTAGAACAACAATTCATGATTTGCGTAGTGAACAATTACTGGTGCTTTCCATTTGGTTGGTTAATCGGCTTGAATTACTTTCTATTCCTTGTAATATACACCTTTTCCATGCTCAAATTATCTCGAACTCAATTTGGGCTTTGGACATAACACAATTGCACAAAACTGGTTTAGAAGGTGAGGACTGCTCAAGCTTTATAAAGGCTATTTTGGCTCTATCTTTAGTCAATATGGGACTGTTAACACATCCTTTCATGCTCAAGATTGGACATCTAAAACGCGGATTAATGTAAAAGGAATAACAAAGATTTCAACACGCCCTCTCATGCCCAATTGGATGTTTGGAGCATGGACAAATGTGAGTAGAATACTATATAGATCTAAGCCGAATAAATGGTTTAGGATAGGCCTTGTACCATCGTAGAATTATGGGTCTAACTCAACTCCACAAAAGTGGCTTGTAAGGCACTTTTTCAGCCTTGTTAAGGTTACCTAGGCCATATCTCTAGTGGATGTTCAACTCTCAACACACCTCTTCATGCTTTGTACTCGATATATGAAGAGTGGAATAATGCAAGGAGGAACAAGAAGGATCTCAATAATTTCATTGGGGACAAATATTGTAGATCTAAGTTTCAGGGATTCAATGAGAACTTTTTGAACGGGACTAAAGCCAAAATTGGTATAAATTACACGGACCAAAATTATTCAACTCATGTCAATTTTATCATTCAAATTCAATTGTTTTGGAATCTAGGAAAGGGGACTTTTATAAGCCGCTGTCCATGGTTTCTTCAACTACTTGAAATTGAGTCAGAACCTACTGGATACACAATCTATTGATTGAACTTGATTAAGGAATCAATTAATGGACGACTTGAATATAACAGTTAGGGAATATAATCATAGTTTCTCTTTTCCAATATTCCGACACGTTTCACTCGTTTTCCGTTCAGTTCGCTACTGTCGCTGCTGCCATTATATCCGGTGAATTTTCCTACAAACAGTGTCGTCATCTCCAGATCAGGTCATGCCCGAAAGCGCGCACCAAAAGTTACGTGCGCTCTCACGTGCTACTAATCTCTCCTGCGAGTTGATCTCACGTGCCGCCGTCTCCACAGCGTGTGACGACGCGTTTTGACGCCTCTCAGTTGCTACTTAGTCGGTCAATCGCGCCTCAACTTCGTGGTTTCGAATCTGCCCTCGTAATCTAGTTTCGGGCTACGGTTACACCTACTATCTTCCAGATCCGCCGTCTACTGCTGCCTTCCATCTATTGTCGCTACTAGAAAAGCTTTCCGGCAAGTTTTCCGACACAACCACTTCCATTGTGTAGGGAATCTCCCAATCTACACAACCCAGATTTTTTATGCCAAAAGTTGCTCCACACTCGCTCATGTGCCTTCAAGATCCTCCGTGTTCATTCCAGGCGTCTCCGCCAACACCCTCGAGCTTAGGCGCGTCTGTCCGCCTTCCGGCACAATGTTTCAGTCGTCTAGATTGAGTTTTCGTTCCTGTTTCCAAATCTGCCCTTACTTTCCAATTTTGATCAGCGAAAAATATGCGTCCTTGTTCAAACAACCATTGTCTCTCCTGTTTTGGATGCATTTTCTCACTCCATTGATTGATCATGGCTTCGTTTCATTTGAGTCGCGCTGCTTCTTCTTTGGTGTTTGTCATGCAATTTAGTTGTTACTAATAGATTATAACAGTGGCTTCTATTCCCACCGACAAGCATTTTGGTGGTGTCCCTTTTTCCACATGTGAATCATATTAGTGATGACTTCTTCTTCCGTTAATGGTTATTCTGATGATGTCTTTTATTTTTATTACTCACTTTATCTTGGCAATTTGTCCCAGATGCACTGGTCCCATCTTTGTCCCGAATGTACTGACCTTGCCTTTCTCTCCCTAAATCATGTCGCACTCTCCTTGAAGTATTTTCAAGTTTAATTATTTTAAGTCTCCCGATATTATTGGTTTGAAACTTCCAAATGCAGTTTTTTAGAAGAACGGACCTTGCTTTGTTCAATTGCTTGTCATGAATTTCTCTCATGCTGATGATCATTCCGGCTATCTAGCTAGGCAATATTTATAACAATTCTCTCCGACTTCACCTGCATCCCTGAGTTGCCTTCCCATCCACTTTTATTCTTTTGCAGAGCAATACATTGTTTTCTTGTAACAAACTAAAGCTTAGTAAGCTTTACCTTGAGAGGGAGTGTTAGAATATTAGAAAATATCTTATAATATCTATTATATTATATTAGAGTATCTTGAATTATTTCCTATGATCATAGAGATATCTTAGAATATCTCTCATTATTATTATGATTTGTTCCTTATTTAGGATTGAGTCTATGTTTCTCTATAAATGAAGATTAGTATTGAGTCTTTTGTAATCAAGTCAGCATTAAGCTATTATCAATAATATTCAAACCCTTATTATTTTCTCTCCTTCTTTTCTCTAAAATTCCACAACTTCAATAGAATTAAATTATAAAATCTACTATATTTATGTTGAAACAATTAGGCCACACAAATCCTTTAGTAGGCATTGTCTTTTCCTCAAGATGATAGGTTGAGAAGTTAGCAAGTGATGGTAGGTGTAGCTTCTTTCTCTGCATGCGCATGGGCAAGGACTATTATGATGCATTATGAGGTTAATGTAAAGTGGTGAACACTTACAAATGAAATTGATAGAAACCGAGCAATTATGGGGTTAGACATCTCATCATAGTTGACTAACTAATTAAGAGTTACCTATCACGGAAAAAAACTTAGCAATTACGACGCTCACCTTTCTTCCTTCCACTCTAATAGTCTAATTTAACTAAGTTCCAATTATTCCATCTGCAGGCTCATATCAGGAGCTTGAGTTCAAGGATAGCTGAGACCATCCTGAGTTTGAGATTTTTCATTTTTCAATATGGTATTGTGTACAAGCTTAGTGTGCAAGGAACAGATACTTCATTGACGGTATGTTTATATTTCATATATTTATCCTTTTGGAGATTTACTAATTTAAAAATATATTATCTTTCTTGTTCCAACTGTTAGATAAAGGAATTTATTTAAAATCAATAAATTTTACTAAAAGAGTGGGTCGCATTTCCTTCGCTGTAAAGCACCATACCCTACGCTTGTAAATTGCCCCATAATGATGTTTAACACAAATGGGAGTTCAGTAGGCTTTCTCATATCATCAAACTCATCTTCCAAACTGGCCTTCCTTACCCTGGGCATAGCTTAGTAACAAATGGTAGGAGTGGTAGTAGTACTAATGGGAAAACATGACAGATATTTGGATTTGTGTGGTTGTGGAAAAATTGGACTAGCCAAGTACGGTTCCTGTCAGATTTGTGGTGGTTGACCCCGCAATGGTGGCTTCCGTATTGCTGACAGTAATCTGTGTTTCTGTTGCAATTCTAAACCCAATGAATGTGCTGGATGTGGCCAAGGGTCTATGAGGCTATAATGATGGTAGCCTAGGGTAGCTGAAAATAAGGCGGTTAGGGTTCTGTCATGGAACAAACAGTCTCCCAAATCGGGAACTCCGATGCCTATTTGAAAAAAAAAAAAATTATGGAATCTAAATATTATTCCATCTATTCTTGTCACAACAATGATATGCATTATATAGACCAATGCATTGACATTCTAATAAATGCTGTCTTGGCACAAAATCTGAAATCTGTCCTAGTAACAAAAATCTAGGAAAACTAAATCTGTACAGAAACCAATTAAGGGTTGTTTGCACAATACAACAAAGAAGTAGCTTGATTTGTTTTATATTCGACTTCTATTACAGAATTTGTGCATGTTAGTTAACTGATTGCTTATGTTTGCCATTTTGCACAGGTTTATGGATTCTCATGGGTAGTGCTGGCAGTGCTAATAATTCTTTTTAAGGTGCAAAATTGCATAATGGGGTCTATATATTACATGTATATGTTGCTAATTTTGTATCTTGACCCGAGGCTATCTTGTATTCTTGCACAATAGGTATTCACCTTCAGCCAGAAGATATCAGTCAATTTCCAGCTTGTGCTGCGCTTTGTACAAGGACTATCCCTCTTGGTGGCACTGGCTGGTTTGGTTGTAGCAGTAATATTAACCGACCTATCAGTACCAGATATATTTGCTTCTATTTTAGCATTCATTCCTACTGGATGGGGAATTTTATCGGTGTGTTCTCTTTTCCTCTGATGCAATGCATTTATTAGTTATTTGATCTTTCCGCTGTTGGATTGGATGCTTGTGATATCAGCTGTCTAAAGTTGGAATCCTGCAGTGCTATAGTTTGATTCTTTGTTTATCAAATTTATATTGCTTTTACTTACAAGTTAATTAGCAAACTGACGTTGCTTTTTTTTATTTTTTATTTTTTATTTTCCTTGATGATGTGTTTTTATAATTACAAAAGTGTATAACTTATGCCCGGGGTTTTGGTAGAAGAATACAAGTAAAAACCAATGTTGTCAAAATCATACTGGACCATCCGTTCAACTTTGAACCGGTAACCGCCAAATCTGTCGATTGGTTCAACCAAGTTTTATTCCTCTTTAGAACTGTGGTTGGTTCGACTGGCTTTTTTTTTTCTTGTTTATAAAAAAATACATTTTATTTATCCGTTAGTCATTCGGTTCAACCATGGCAAATGAGCCATGACCTTGAAGTTGCTAGGTCGATCTTCGGTCTGGTTCTGGCAACATTGGCGAAAGCTTCCTTCCATCTCTTTTATCTTATCCGTTTCTATCCTATTCTAACCATCAAACAACCCCTAAAAGGTATTTAGAATGTAACTTGTCCAGACACTTTTTGGTTTTATTATTCAGTGCTGAAATGGAGCCGACTTTGTATTAATGGTTTTAATATCTCAATTCTATGCAGCATTACTCTGATTTTTATATATTAATTATTGTTCTATAGATTGCTGCTGCTTGGAAGCCTGTGATGAAGAGACTAGGACTATGGAAATTCATTCGATCGATTGCTCGCCTATATGATGCTGGCATGGGAATGCTCATTTTTGTGCCCATTGCATTCTTTTCGTGGTTTCCATTTGTATCAACATTCCAAACTCGCCTCATGTTTAACCAGGCGTTTAGTCGAGGGTTAGAAATTTCTTTAATCCTTGCTGGGAACAATCCCAATACTGGGATATAGTTTGACTTGGCTCATACCATATTCCTAATAGAAATATGATGTCTTTTTCATATGGTGGAGCCTAGATCATTTTGTAAGTCTCTTTAGCATTGTGAATAGTGATGTATAATCATACTTTCAGTTTATGTATTTAGATCAGTTTATGTACAGTTGGGTGTAATATTAGCAATTTCACTTTTGAATTCCCTTTAAATTCTGCGAAGCCAGTTTCTCTCCAGCACGGAAAGACAGATGTTGCAACTGCCTAATTTTAATAGATTATAGATAGATGCAGAGATGGCACCTTTTTTTCTTTTCATTTCTTTTGCAAAGGTCAGTGAGGTTGAAAGCTTGAAACTCTTTAGCTGATTTGCGTATACTCATTGGCTATTTGCTTGATTTCTATTATCCCCGCCACCTTTCCCCAAGAAGAAAACCCCAGGTTGCTTTGGGAGGGTCCCCTATATAATAATGCATTGAAGTGCACCCCAAAGTATTGAATTTGAATGACTGACCAGATGATAATGATCTTTGCTTGTCTGATTCTTTTAAAATTGTTGTGTTAATAGGTACTGGCGTACCATGCTGCTATTGTAAAAAAGGAAATAATGGGGCTTCTTTTTCCCCTCTTTATGTTCTTAAAAATCTTTACATTTGTTAGCCAATAAAAGTTGGTTCAGTTGGTCCACTCTCACAAGGTCGTGAGTTTAACTGTCCGCTGCCAATGTACAAACTTCTTTGATGGATGATCTATAACATTGAGCTTCTTTGATGGATGATATATATATATATATATATATATATATATTAGATTGAAATGTAAGTGTTGAAATAAAGTTATATATGATGGGTCAAATTATTTTAGATTCTTTTAGAATTTATACAAACTCTTTCAATATTTTCTAGTTATAAAAACTATGTAGAATATGTACTTTGAAACTTTAGACAGGTTTTGATATTAAAATAGTATAATAAAGGTTTCATATTCTTACAAAGTGTATAAACTTTAAAAAATAAATTACCTTTTTATTAATACAAAAATTAGAAAGTGATAACAATTAAAATAATTTATTTTTATAATATACCATAAACTTGAAAGTTATTGTAATTAATATAACATGGCTTTTAAGTAGAATATTTAATTTAAATTTATTAAAAAATAAATTAAAATTATTGGATTGACTCATCAATTTATATAGTAAACCAATAAATCAGTATAATTATGAGTCATGAAATGCTCTAAGAAAAAAAAAGACAACGCTGAAGTAAGCTACATTATATATACTCCATGGAGTAAAAAATCTGCTCAAGTCGTAGAATATTTTTTGCATTTCTTTTTCTTTTTATTTTTTAGGATTAAGTTTGTATCCTCAATTATTTTTCTCTTAATAAATTTTTTAGCACTCATGCTTGATTAAAATAAATAAATAAAATAAAGAATTGGTTAAATCAATAAGAACCAGTTGCATAAAATTACTTTATTTAAAAGTACAACAATTTTATTGAATTTTCATTTATTTGTTTGAAATTAAAAAAAAAAACATTAATATTTGAGAAATATATTTTATAATTTTAACAGTAGACTTTAGTAGTTTCTTAAAATATGTCTTTTAAATTTGTAGCTAGCTTTTCAAAAAATATATATTTCTACTATATGAAAAGTCCTAAAAAATAAATAACCTTTTTCACAATAATCTGAACAGAAAAATTATTATAAAATTGACATTAATCGTTATTTTACAATTATTTTGAGGGACTTAAATTTTATCTCTTGAGATTGTAATGTTAAATTCTTACCTTTGAGAAGCACTGCATGAATTTTTTTTTTCCCAACTAAACAATGAGTTTATAAAAAAAAACTAACTATATAAATTATAATTTGATTTTAGAATGTTGTATAAATATTATCCTTAATAAATTAATTTACTATTTTCTTCCAAGTTTTTTAAGTGCTTCACTTTTCTTAAACTCATGGGTTTAATCTTTTAAAATATGGGTCATGTCTAAGAGTATAAGTGGACAAAAATAATCCAATTAACCCAAACATCTAAACTAAATCAACCTAAAAATTATCTGTCATTTTTTATTCGGGTACAAAAATCAAATCAAATTAATGTAAATCGAAGATTATTGATTTGGGTATGGATTTTAGTTATAAAAATCGAACCAAACCAACAGTATTCATATTTTTTTATATATTTATTTTTTACATAAAATTTTGGCCCAATAAAATAAAAAAAATGTTTACACAACAATTTTAAGTTAAGTCATATCTCAAACTCTAGTTTGATATCCTACACTCACTAACATACTTATTGAAATGGTTGTAGTTTGTTAAAGGAGGAGTTCATACATATGAGATGTTGCGCTCACATTTTAAATTTGATTGTTAGTGAAATCGACTCATCTATTGAAAAGATAAGGATTGTCTGCAAGTTTGTTAAGACATCTCCGACTAGGTCTGCTAGTTTTAAACAATGTGCAAAAGAGTGTAATATAAATAGTAAGGCAATGATAACTCTTGATGTTTGAACTCGTTGGAACTCTACCTATTTAATGTTAGAAGTTACTGTAAAATATGAAAGGGTATTTAATCGACTTCAATATCAAGATAATTCATTTGTTGTGTTTCTTGCTAGTGAAGAATTAGATATTCCTAATCATTTTGATTGGGAACGTGCACATGTGTTTGTGAACTTTTTAAAGATCTTTTATGATGCAATACTTTCTTTTTCTAGTTCATTGAATGTTACATCTCATACACTCTTCAAAAAGTTGTGTGACATTCAAAAGTCATTAAAGAAATGGACTAATAGTGAGACTGAAAAGCTGAGGACGATGACAACAAATATGCAAGAGAAGTTTAACAAGACAGAAGTATTGTGAGAGGATGACCTCCAAAATGCGTAATATTCATCAAACACAGTAACCGTGATTTTTAATCATGTTGAGAAGTCAAAACAGTACCCAAGAATGTTCAAATAAATCATATAAATTAAAGAGGTCAGAAGCCAGTTTTAACTGGTACGAGGATGGGCAGTACAAGGTACGAGGACGACCAGTACGAGGTTAGAGGATGGATCAATTGTCACATCATTCTCAAAAGTTGAAAACGACCTGGTATTTCAACTTACATGAAAGTTGTAGCCCACAAAGTCAAAGAAATAGCCTTACATGTCTTGGAGAATGAAAAGAGAAAAGGACAACACATGACCAAGTACCTAGGAGATTTGAACCTCCTGGACGAGGATGGACTGCATCTGTCCAAAGACAGTTGCATGGCAGTTCTGTAATTAAGCTCAAAGACCTTGGACTTTTTGATCAAGTCCCTAACGGTCATATGATGTTTGTCACATGGAAAGAGTTTCACAAGACTTCTATAAAAGGTAGCAAGCTCTCCATTATCAAATACACAAAAATATTGCATAAAAAAAATATCAAGAGTCTTAAAGCTATCAAGAGCAATAGCCATCCTCTCTTTATACTTTCTATATTCCTATACTAGATCTCTGAAAAATCTTTTTAGAAAGTGTTAAGTAAAGAGAAAGAAAATCATGCTCATATTACTTTGTAATTTCCATGTGAGTTGCACTTGGAAATATCTGAAACTTGTAAGAAACAAGGTTGTAGGCTTGGTAAAGCTTTAGAATACACAAAGTGTAATCAACCTCTGTGAGAGGTTGATCTGGTTGATCATTAGTGAAATCTCACAAGTGTGTGAGAACTGGACGTAGCCATCATTGGGTGAACCAGTATAAAAGTTGTGTGTGTCTCTCCTTATATTTTCCTTTGCTTTCACTCTGTTCTCATTTAAAGGTTTAAATTTCTATCCTCTGATTCGCATCCTCTCAGAGAAGTCCGTAATTCAAAAACACATTAAAACATTTTTAAACACCAAAATCCCTATTCAACCCCCCTTCTAGTAATATTTAGCTACATCATGAAGAATGCAATCTAAGGTTATATTTATTTTGATCTATTAAAATTGGAAATAAATTTTATGTTATAATTTAAATTCTCATTTAGAATCTAGACAACTAAATTCTGGTTTAATTTGACATTACTACGGTCTATTTTGTATTTTAACTTTGGCACTATGTTATTCCAAATTCTATTTTAGGGGGACCAAATTATGTAATGCTACTGCATATTTTGTTTTAGTCTTTTACGAGATTAAATTATGAGTTTGTAGTTATTCCAAATTCTATTTTAGAGGAATAAATTAAAGTGGTAGCTACACATGTATATTCTTTTTTTATTCTACTAAAAAATTAAAATTTTTATAGTTTTATTTTTTTGAAATTCAACCACCCAAACCGAACCAATCCGTATATCATTGGTTTAGTTTGTTCGGATTCAGTCATAAAAAACAAATAAAACCAAACCAAATCCAGTTGTGCTAATTTTATTGGTTTTGATTCATTTTTAGCAGAAAACCAAATCAAACCGACCCGTTACATCCTTAGTTATGTCGCACATATGTTTAGTAAGTTATGTCGCACATATATTTAGTAATACTTTACGAGATTAAATGTTGTCAAAAACATTCCTAAGCATGATTTTATAGAGAATTATAACAAAAGTCAAACATCTCTAATAATCTAACGGATGTGATTAACTAACATTGTAAAAAAAAATTATACTGCCAGTATCTATGAATTAAATCCATATTTTGTACGACTTAGAAAAAATTAACTTTTCTAACATTTTTATAATCATAAAAAGTAAGTAATGATAAATTGGTTCCATTTTGTAAAATTTATAAGATTACATTCATATAATTTATAAGATTACATTCATATATAACAACGTTTTGACTTTTCACGTTCATATAAAATAATGTTTTAGTTTTATTGATTCAAAATAATATTTTTTTTTTTTGAACAAAGTAGTAGACATTTATTTCATTTTTAAAAATATTTTTTTTATAAGAAATTTTTTATGACTCCTGACATTTTTTGTTAAACTAATTTTTTTATCAATGATTTATAAGATAAACAATTGTGAAAATGTGCAAACAAAAAATGTAAAGAAACTATAAATTGAAAATATTTTAAATACTACCTAAAATAGTTTAGAAAATAAATAAATTAAATTTGATTATTTTTCATTAATCTATATATGTAATATTGTGATAGCTTATCTTTTTTATATTTGATAATAATATTCAATAGTTTATAATGTAATTGAATCATTTCTTAAGTATTGTTTTCAAGTTGTAATTGATAGTTTGTATTACCATAAAGCAATTTAAGAGTTATAGTGTCTAAGAAGTTCTATGTTTAATGGTTAATACAACTAATAATATAACAAAATAATCATTAAAAATAATATTTAATACAGCTATCATATCATTTTTCTTTTTAACAGAATGCCGCTATGATATCATTTTCTATGTTTCTTAGTCCCCTCCTAATTTTACAAGTTCTTTTCCCTTGAAAACTCAAAAGGTTAAGAAAAAATAAGTTTTTTTATAGTGGTGGTATTTTTTATGAATAGGAATTTAAATCGCTATCCCCAAAGTTCACACACATTGCGCATCAAATGGGATTTATTCAAAAATTAGGTCAAAATAAGATTTTAATATGGTCAATGGTTTTTGTATTCTTAAAAAAAAAAAAAAAAAAGGTGTGATTGATCCTTTAGATTTCACACTCGGTTGTTTGGATATCATTGAGATTTTGTATTTTGATCCCTGAGATTTCGAGGTTTTTTATTGTTCGAAATGAATAAATATAATAAATTAATATTCAATAGTGACTCTAAGTATAGTTGAGATCGACAACCGCAAAAGACTCTTTTTCTTATAAAGGCATCAAAATATTAATTTTTTACTAAAGTAGTATATATACATATTAAAATTTATTAAGGTTTAGTTTAACTCGAATTCAACTTTATAGTTGTATGCAAAAAAAATTTATCATTTAATCTAAACAAAAAAA
>JBBPBQ010020324.1:18260763-18342542 GCA_037974755.1 Cicer yamashitae
CGTATTATAAAAATGTAATTTATTATCTAAAAAAAAATGACATTTTAATATATTTATATTTTTTAAAATAGGGTAATTTGTAATTTTTTAAAAAAAAAAATTAAATATAGGAGAAAAAGAATCCTTAAAAAGACAATCAAGATAAAGACAATTTATTCACATATGTGGTGAATCATGTAATTTGCATCGAGAATATGTATTACAGAAATGCAATCAATATTCAACGACCAATATAAATTAATAAATTTTATTGCAATACATATTCCTAATGCAAATTACAAGATACACCACATATGTGAATAAATTGTCTTTAACATGATTGTCTTTTTTAAGGTTCTTATTCTCCTATATCTCACTTTTTAAAAAAAAAAATTACCAATTACCCTATTTTAAAATATATATATTAAAATTTCATTTTTTTTAGATACTCAACAAATTACATTTTTATAATACGGACTAACTACTTTTCTCCTTATTTTTGTTATTATTTATTATATTTTTCTTTAGAAATATAAATATAAATATAAATATATATATATATATATATAAATAAATTAAATAAAAGAGGGTTGCAGGCTCCCATGAGCTACACTCCACACAAACTTAAAAAGAAAGAAAAAATAATTAATTTAAAGAGTAGATGTTGGCATCTCAAAAATGCGATTTACTATTAAAAAAAACTAATTCTTTTATACGGTTGCATCTTAAAAATGAAACTTAATGATTATCCAAAAAATTTGACGTTTTGATATATATTTTTTTAAAGTGGATATTTTGAATTTTTTAAAAAGTTAAATATTGCAAAAAAAATCCTCTTTTTCATATGCATCTTTAATATTCTATTTATCTCATAATAATTATCACATTTAAAAAAATAATTGTCACAAAAAGAACGTCATTTTTAGTTTTCAAATGTAATTTTAGGATTCATTATTATGAATTATAAAAAATAAAATATTTTACTATTCAAAATTTAAAGATTATTTATTAAAAAAACATATATTATATTGTGTGTCGACAATAATGAAAATCTCTCTTTTTTAGAAAAAACTATTATGTAATATGACTTTTATAAAAGTTACTTAATATAACTTTCATTTAAAGGAAATTTTAAATTATTCTCATATTTTGATTTTTTTTCTTCAAAAGTTGTAAAAAATATATAAAAACCTTTGAAAATAACTTTTTTCTTTTCAAAATTATTATTTAAAGAAAAAGGAACAAATGGATTCTTATTAGATCAAACCGGGCTTAAATATTAAGAAAATTTGTGCCCACTCCAATGGGTATAACTTATAAGGAATCTCCACTTCACCACTTCACAAATTGTAATATTAATTGCTCGCTATACATCATATTATAAGTAACCAAATTTAGAAGCCGTGATATATGTGCATCTCCTTATTTATTTATTTTTTGAATTAGTTAGTACTACTTATTTATGATATTGATAATTAGAATTAATATATTTTCAATTCGGTTGAATTATACAATTGAATCCGTGACTATGAAACTCGAATAATGATTAAGTGACTCCGTAAGTTTGCTGAGTTGATATTCAAATCGGTTTTTAAAACGTTAAGTATATATATAAAAATATTTTAAAAATAGCAATAATTTTACATGTGGGACAGGGCAAGTGTGGGGAGGATATCAATTCTCTCAAACCCATCTTCGATTTTGAGTTTTAATTTTATGAAAATTTTGCACTCGATAAAGGCAAAATTTTCATGCCAAAGTCGAAACGTGTTCGAGTGGGTGCGGGTTGTGTTGTCATGTCCGTTTAAAACAGTAACGTTAACGACATTAAAGCTATTGATAAAATATATAATAGATTGACTAAAACTAATATATAAATCTAAATCAAATAAACGCTACAATAAATTAAATAATACTATACCAAAGCAGCAAACAAAACAACATAATACTCAAATAAAAAGAAAAAAACATAAAAGAAAACTAAATCTTTAACTTTATTGTCTAAATTTTAAGGATATTTTGATTATTTTTCCTTTATTTTTCACCTATTCACTCAAATGTATACTACCAGACCTTTTAGTGCAATTCAATATACAATAGTTCAATAAATAAATTAATAAGTTTAATTGTAGCGCATATTCCCTATACAGATTAAATGTTTCCCCACATATTAAACAAGAATTGGTTTTAGGTTTATATTCTCTTTTCAATCCATCTTTAATATTCATCTCTTTCATAATAACTCTCGCATTTATAGAAAAAAGTTGTCCTCAAAAGAGTGTAATTTTTTATTTTTAATGTAATTTTAATTTTTTTTTAAATTATATCATTTAATTAAAATTATGTATATCATTCACAAATTATTATTTTATATTTATGATAATAAATAATAATTTCAAAATTATAACAATGAATAAATAAAGTGAAAAATAAATAAAGACGGAGAGAGTATATTATAACCACGTCTTTTAAAGAATTCAAAATACATTAAATCACAGGGTTTAATTGGAACTTATGTTTATATTTAAAAATAATAATATTGTTCCAATTTTGAATTTGCAATACGGAATTGTTTGATTTTTTTCGAGAGCATGCATTAATGACAAAGGTTTTTGTTGTCTGTCATTTCAAAGAGACAAGAATATGATGAGTTTGTTCTTCATACCTCAATCTTTTGCTCTTTCACTAGGAGAGTTTGATGTATTTAAAATATGTACTACTATTATGCGTGTTTTTCATAATTGATAACTCTTAAAAATAAAAGATATGACGACACTTTTCTAAGGTTGAAGTGATTCTAATCCAAAATGTAGGTTATTTTATTTTTTTAATAAGCTAACATATATTAAAATACTATCCAAACACAAGATATACAAGGATAGATAAATGAACAAATATACAATCAACCAACTAATCAGATGTGGTAATAAAAAACAATGCCTATTAACCCACAAAAATATAAATACTCAAGTACCAACTAATTATAAATTGAAGTTACTTCAAAAATGAGATAAAAATTAAAAGCAATGTGAAAGATTTGTCCGCTGTAGATTTATATCGTAGCTAAATGCTTTCTTTTGAGGCTTTTGAAAACAAATAAATGCTATTAAATTGTTCGAGCATGAGTTATCGGTGTAGGTTATTTAGATTAGATAGTCTACACTCCACGGTGTTTTTGGTTATAGAAAACAAAATCAAATTTTTATAAAAAAACAATGATTTAAAAGAAAAATTAATTTCTTTTTTCGAGAAACAAAAGTTTTCGCTTGTTTTGAGAAAAAATTTCAATATTTTTTCAATAAAAAAATATCAATTGACAAAACATTATGATTATGTGTCTTTTACTTAATTTCACAAAAAATAATTAAATAATAAATTGGAACTTTAAAAAATTATTTCAATAAAGAGTTTAATATTAAATGATTTAATAACAGAGTAGCTTAATTAATAGCTCTACGTGCAGGGATGACTGAATCAAGGACAAGATGACTAAAGTGTTTGTTTTAGACATCTCAAAAATAACTCATTTGTCGTGTACTATAAATAGACCCATTTTTATAAAAACAATCATAGATCTTAAATGTTTTAGGTTTTTGCAGAATTTTTTTTACATCTCGTTGTCGGGCTATTTTACTAATTTATTTATGAACTAATAATTAGACTATTGTTATGAAAAAAAAATGAACATAAGCAAAAATGCAAAATTACAGTATCCGAATATTTCCATTGAATTTGTCTACTATTTATGTCAATTGTTTATTTATTTATTGCCTATTTAATTTTAAACAATATTTTGTCTCTTTCCTACCTTTTGACGATATTTTGAAGAAAGAGCTCATTTTGTACAAGTTTTAACTTCCTTTGTAAGTTTCATTGATGTCTTGTATAGAAGGAGTTACTTTAGTTATTGTAAGAGATTTATATTATTTCCTTCGCACTGTTTCATCAAGATTTTATCTATGTTTGAAATGAATTTATACCGTTTGGTTATAATCCTAGTTTTACGCAGCTAACTTACTAAGATATGTGTTGATGTAGTGTTTTGGGTTGTTTAAATGCTGTAGTTGCCGTCTTTACTTCATGGGATTTTATGAATAGTTTTACTCAAGCTTGATCAACATAAATGTCACAACAACTTATTGTTTGTTGATAAAACTTGAATGAATGAAAATCATGAAACAATGTGTAAAGACTTGGGTGATGGAAGCATTTAATCTTAGTGTGATATGCAAATAGAAATATTTCTCACATTCCATATTAATTTTAATTTTTTTAATCCTAATAAGAGTATATCTTCATCATTTGTACATTTAATAAAAAAGATCAGCCACTTATTTCCTTGGACTACAAGACCACAAATGGGTTCGAGAAATGTACGAAAATGGGCACATGTGGGCCACTGCCCATATACGAAGTAAATTATTTGCTGGATTTAGAACAACTTCTCGATGTGAAGGACTCCATGCACAATTTGAGAGGTATGTTAACTACCAAAATAATTTGCTTGAGTTTTGCGTCAATTTTTTAGATGTTTAAATTACATGCGTTTTACTGAAGTTGAGGCAGATTTTAGGTCCGTTAATGGAGAACCTGTTTTAGAAACCTCGCTGCCCCTAATTGAGAGAGTTGCTGGAGAGATATACACGAGAAATATTTATTTTAGTTCAACCTGTACTTCGCAGAGCATGCACATGCACTATTATAGATTGTAGGCAAACAACATCTTGTTATTTTTATACGGTTGTTAAGTATCCAAAAGAATATGTTCAATGACAAGTGTCTTTTTCTCCTACTACACTCAAATTCAAGTGCTCATGTGAGAGGTTAGAGTCTTTACGTATTGTATATGAACATTTGGTTGTTGTGTTAGTGTTTATAAACATTGTCACTTTACCAAAAAGTCTTGTGTTAAAGACATGGACTAAGAATGCAAAAGACTCAATTCTTGTTTGTACAAGGAAGAACATGTTTTCAAATGAGCCTACTTTGATTAGCCAAATTTCGAATGTCGTTGAACGTTGTAAGAGGATGGTTGTGGCAGCTATTAAATGTGGAAAGCTTGAACTCATGCATAGTACCGTTGGCTTAATTGAGATGATATATAATTCGGAAAAAAGAATCAAGATGATATATAATTCCAAGTTGCAAAGATATCACCATAAAAAACCAATGATCAGTTGTTGTTTTGATAGGAACATATATCTGTTCATAATTTAGATTGTACTCCATCAACCAAAAAATTGTCAAATAAAAATTAATTGATTAAAAGATAAATTTTATTTGAAAACTCACATATTTTAAATTTGAATATGGATCCATCCAATCGCGGCAGTAACGATCAAGTAATTTTAAAATTGGTACTCCTAAAAAAACATCCTCCTACACAGAGATTTGAAAGTGACAATGATGTCAATATCTTGCATGCAATATAAAGTTAGTGAATATTTTATGGACACAAAATACTAACCGCAAATAATGGTGGTAAATACCACACAGCTCCTCTATTATAGTTTTTTTGAACTCATGTGGATCTTCTACGAATCAATGTCATGATCTATGTTGTGTTAACAAAAATAAAATACAATTAATTATTTTAGTAAAAAAACAACTGATAATAATTCCATAAAAAAATATGTACAAGACCTTATCGTTGATAATTCTTCCTGGAGCAAGTGTGTCAAAATTTGACCAATACCATAATTTCGTTGGAACTCACCAATGGTTTTTTGTTTATCGGTAAACACGTATATGAATTAGAAATGTTTACAATTAAGTTTAACATATAAAACATTAAGTTAAAAAAAAAAATCTAACCTACTCTTTATCTTTATTAGGATAATATACATAAGCAATGATTTGTGCTTCAACGAGATCTAGTTGCATGTCATAAGTGACATGACAGTTCCATCGTATGCCCTACAACAATAACCAATACAAAATGTCAACTCCATAGGAACAAAGAAATAACAATAGAAATTTATTAAATAATAGTTTGAAAATCTAACCTTAGGTAGCACATTGATTTGTTTCTTACCACCAATTGCACTACGATTGACTAATTTCTTCCCCTTTGATGATGTAGAGCCAATGTTCATCTTTTTTGTTACTCCAATAGAAGGTGAATGGACATATGGTACTTGGTAAGCATTTTCAACATCCACAACAACGTGTGGAGTTGGAGAAGGAGATTGAAATAGTTTGTTAGTTATTTGTTGTAAATCGTCATTTTGCATGATTTTTTTTCTTGATGACCTTTTAAATGACATTGCATTGTGAAAATCGTTTGTGTTATTCAAACATGTAGTATTCATCCATTCTTTTGGAAGTTGAGTTTTTGGGAGTAATTGATTATTTTGAAAATTTATTTTACTAATGGTTTGACACAAACGTTTGTTCATAATATCATCGTCATCGTCATTGGAAAATGTGAGATCAATGTTAATATTATCAAGTTCTCCAACATTGTTCAACTCTCTTTCCCCATCATTGTTATTGCATTTGCGTTTTCCCTTCACATCACCATGTTCAGGAAGTTCAACGCTCAACCCTTTAGCACTAGCCACAACTTCAGCATCTTCACAAGTCTTCTGAACATCATTGGAATTCACGGTTTTGGGACCAATATCACTTGAACACATTACAATCTCTATCATCTTAATGGAACCATGAATGAGATCTATTGATGATTGTTGCTTGAAAATCATTTTTTTAGTTCATCAAAATGGTTAGCATAATGGTCAACAATAAAAGTTTAGAGTTCCCGAAAATATGGTCAAAAGATTTAATTTAAATATGATATTTTTTATGAGTTATTACAACCATATTTAAAAAAAAAAACATTAAAAAGCATTTGTAGATTAAAACTTACAGCAATGTTGGTTAAACAGTGTCCACGGAGGAAGTGAGTCGGTGCAGAGCATGAACAATGTTTATTGGTGTCATACCATTTGTGATGAATGTTTCTTCATGGATAAAATTTGATTCTCTACAAATATGACAATAACACATTAACTACAGTGTAAATTATATGAATAAAAAAATATATTTTTATGTAGAGCTTTCAAGTAAAAGCTTACTGAGTAACACCACTAATTTCTTGTGTTTGTGAATTTGGATGTGCAACTTCATTTTTCTCCCTAGTGGATAACCAATATAACTTTCTTTCTGGGCAACTTCAATGTTATAGTGAAATTTTGATTTGTTAAATAGGTATACCTTACTTTAATTTTTCCCTCCACAAGAGTGGGAAAGTTACTGACTTTTGTTTTATTTACGAATATATTATTATTATTATTAGTGTACTAGTGTGAAACTATTTTGTTAATTTCAGTATGGCAAAAACAGAGATAAATGAATGTGTAAAGTTATATTTAAAATTCTATTTAAAAATGAGGTAATAGTCTGTTCAACTTTTCAGAATTCCAGTGATATGACTACTCAGTTGCAGGCATCATTACTATGTTGTAGGCATCATTATAGGCATCACCCTAATAGTTAATTCTATCATCACACCAGTACAAATGATAATTTAAATTAATAAGAAATTAAATTTAAAAACAAATTAAAGGTAATAAACATTTAAAGAAGCAAATATTCGTACACGTTATAGGCATTATAGGCGTTACAGGTAATAAACTTTTCAGTAGTGATAGTTACTACTCGTAACAGGCGTTATAGGCATTAAAGGCATCACGTTATCGGTTGTGTACACTACAAGAATAATAATTTGAATTAATAAGAAATCAAATTTTAAAAAAAAATTAAACATTTAAATAAACAAATAATTAATTTAATTAACAGAATAATTAACATCTAAAGCATTTTGAAAACAGCAAATAATCAACTTCAACCTAATAAACAACATAATTATAAAGTTTAAAATTAATGAAACAAATAATCAACTTAATTAAGAGAATAATTAACATTTAAACCATTCTCAAAATAGCGGGTAATTAAAAAGTTTAAAATTAATGAAACAAATAATCAACTTAATTAATAGAATAATTAACATCTAAATCATTCTCAAAGTAACAGATAATCAACTCCAACATAATGAACGTAATTAAAAAGTTTAAAATTAATGAAACAAATAATTAACTTAATTAACAGACTAATTAACATTTAAACCATTCTCAAAATAGCAAATAATCATGTAATCAACTTCAACCTAATAAACAATTTAATTAAACAGTTTAAAATTAATTCCATCATCATACCAGAATGAACGATCTTTCTTTCTAGATTGAACCAACAACCATTTTCAAAGATAATGTTGTTAACTTTGTTGGAGATTGGACCAAATCAAATAACTCAAACAAAAACTTAAATTCACATAGAATGACACAACTAGTAAAAACAAACGAATTTTTCCTCTAACTCACTCAGCACTCAATTTTTTATGTAATTTGACATTTTTCTTCTTTCCTTCTTCTATAACTTCACAGACAGGTGCATTAATTTGTGAATTAGATTGTTTTCAATTTCATCAACATCATGTTCAATCCAAATAAACAAATTGCATGTAGCAGGTGTCTGAGATTTTATAACAAAGCAACATTAATTTAAAAAATCACATAAACATACTTTATAAAGTAAAACATTGTTATTCAAATAATACCATCCAAATAGGACATCTCCATAATTGTTTCCCGCCGTTTGGACCATTTTTGCATGTGTACAGTATAGTCCGTTCACCACAACAACATTTTCTACCTCTCCTATGATGCAGATTGAGTAACAGATGTGGAGGTCGAACATATGATTTTCATTGATCCGTTGTTAGTGGCAGGTCTAAGCATTTACATGTGTCTCGGTTGACACTCATGAAGAAGATGAAATTTGAAGAAGATGAAATTTAGTTGATGGTATATTCAATGACAGTCAAGTACATGAAGTTGGTTGTAGAGATTTTCGCTTTTATTAGTTGTTTTCGTTCACGAGTGACAATTAACTCCTGCAATCCAACCACACCAACCAAGAACAATATTAAATTAAAATTGTGATCTAATTTATCAACAAATTGGTTAAATTTTATATAAAAAATATTTGTGTGAACAAAATTAAAAAATATATAATTATTAATTGTTACAAAGTTGCGAAAATCAAATTATATAACAACAATTGTGGTTTAATATATGCTAATCGATGATCAATTTCGACTACACATGACATCACATAAAAAAATCGAAGGGAAAAATTTATAAAAAAAATTACAAAAACAACAACTATAATTATAAAATAAATTAAATTTTCCAATCTAAATCCCAATTAAATTTTAATTATTAAAAATGTAAACAAAAATTTGATCTACTACGCCTCCCTCCAATATGTTTTTTGCAAATTTGATCTAACTTATCATTTTTGGAAAACTTTTACATATTTACCTATAAATATGATTGAATATAGAGAAATAGTTAAATTTTATTAAAAAAATTATTTATGTTCAAAAATTTGAAAATTGAATAATTATTAATTGTAACAAGTTTGTATCACCTAATTAGACTAACTATAACTTATAAATTATAATCTCAACGATCCAACAATTCATTATCAATTAATTATACTAACTATGATTTAAGAATATTAATCTCGACAATCCAACCATATATTATTAATCTCGACGATCCAACCATATCTAACTTATGACTTTAGAATCTTAATTTGAACTATTTAATCGTAAATTCTAAGTTTTGTGCAACAACTGCGACTTAGGAATCCTAATTTCGACTACCCAACACTTAATTCTAACTACATAGACCAACTACGATTTACAAATCTTAATTTCGAAAATCCAACGGTTCAATCTAAACTAATTAAACTAACTACGACTTAGGTAGCCTAATTTCAATTATTCAACACTTCAATCTAACCTAAATAGACTAACTACGACTTAGAAATTCTAAATACAACTAACCGACATCCAATTCCAACTTAAATAAAATACCTCCAACTAACGAATCATAATTACAACGATCCAACAATTCAATCTGACATAACTAGACTAACTACGAAATTAAATTTTTACAAAAACGACACTATTTTTAAAACACTTATTTTTTGTATTTGAATAAAAAATCAATGCTTTGAGCTTTAAAAATAAAAAATAAATTTTTTTGGAGAAATCATGTTTGCAAGCTTACTAAACAGACCTTGTATTATAAGGATGTGCAATGTTTTTGGTCAATATTGAACAAAAATAATTACAACAAAACTAATAGTTAATAATACAATTTTTTTATTCTTTCACACATACCTCCACAACAGGTAACCCATTTGCATATCCATCATTCCATTATTTTATTATTAAATAAAGGGTTGAAGTAAGATTCGTCCAAAATGGACCAATTTTTTTTCATTCTATACTAAACCCATTCATAGGTGTATGTTTTATTTTATAATTGTATTGAAAAAATCAAGGTAACTCGTAGTAATTTTGTCAATTAAATCTCAAAACTAAATAATCATTATGTCATACATTCTTCTTCTTTTTTTTTTTTTTGGGGGGCCGTAAGTCATACATTCTTCTATGCACACGTTAATTTACACTATAGTTAGAGATGACATTGAGTAGGTTTTAGTGTGGTACTATAGTACTAATTTCGATAGCCGTAGTTTAAAAAAATATTCTTATTCGAGTCCGTAGTCGTATGAGTATCAATTTTAATTTTCATACATGTACTTTCTGGATATCTCTGTTACTCGCGTTTGAATTAAAATAAATTAATAAACAACAAAATACCATATTATTTTAACACGATTGATATATTATTCAAAGTTCTATAGCATTAAATCAATAAAATAATAAATTCAAATATTTAAATTATTCAAAATTATATCGAATCATGTAAATAATTATTTGATTTAGTAATATTAATAGAAATTGAACAAAAAAGAAAATTAATTACTAAATTAAACATAAATTTATTTGAATAAAGATAAAATAAAATAGAAACCAATTACCACATTTTATGAAACAAATTGTTAACTTTATATGTCTATGTTATGAAATATTTTATACCATCCAAAAATATTAAAGAATAATTTAATTAATTTTTGTTGTGATTTTATTCGTATATTTAAATAAATAATCTAAATATTATTAATCATGATAAATTTAATATATTTATTGACATTTATTTTTATATAATATATAGTGTGTGTTATGAGGGTGTGAGGCAGTACAGATTTTAAGGTATCCACACCTATAGTCATACCCACTTATTTTATTATTTTTACAATTAATTGTCTATAATCACATTTGTATCTATAATGTGGATCGTTAATTTATTCATTATAGATATTTTTTTTTGATAGTCAGTGGATACGAGTTTAATTGTCATTCTTAATTGTAATTCACATCATTTGTAAATATAATAATTATACACTATATCTTTTTATTTTAAAATATCTTATAAATATTTTACAAATTCAATAAGACACGTATCAACCATTAAAAAAATAGTCAAATAGTATTTATTAACTAACAAATGTTAACGGACACTTGTTAGTGCTCAAAAGATACTTGTTAAAAAAAATAAAAAAAAATAAAAAAAAATAAAATAATAAATAATGAATTTATTCTCTAAATTAATACTTTCTAGTCAATTTAGTTTATAAACTATTAAAACCGGTCAAAAAGTCCTTAAAATATTTCTCTATTAATCTAGTATCTCTATCAGGAGTCTCTATACTATAAAAATACTTTAAAATCGTTCCCAGACCATCATAAAAACAACAATTTAGTCTCTCAAAGTTTATTTTTTGTTTTTGTTAAACATCTTGTCTCATCTCATCTCTAACCTCTACCGTGTAACACCCCAAATTTTATAATAAATTATTTTAATAATAAAATATAATTTTAAATAATTAATTTGATATCCACCCCGAATCCGTCGCGCTAATAATTCGGGGTAGGGACGGGTGCGGGTGTGTTGATATCCACCCCGAATCCGTCCCGCTAGTAATATTATTGTAATGTTTAAATTTTATATACATGCACATATTGAATATACTTAATATTTTATTAAATATTAAAAATTATAATCTCATCTCTATAAAAAATATATTTTTAATTCTATTATTGTCTAATAATAATAATTTTATTATATTCATTATAAAATATATATAATTTTTAAATTTATAATTTTATATATATCAATGGATGCGGGTGTGGGCGGGGAAACCCAAAACCCGTTGCGGGCGGGGAAGAGTCTAAATTGAAAATTTTACCATGTACCCCACAAACTAAAGGAAAAGACATAAATGTCTCCATATAAATATTAAAAGTTTCAGATTTTCACCATTTCACCATTTGAGTTTGCTGGTACAGAAATGAGTAAAAAAAATTTCATTTTTTCCGGAAAACTTTTTTCAAGATTTCCGGTACACAAGTTACACTCTGGAAAACTTGAAAAAAGTTTTTCTGTACAGAAGATCATTTTGGATAATCTTTTTTGATGTTTTCCGAAAGTACCAGAAACTTATTTCAACCTTTTCGGAACATACACAATACCGAAAAACTTTTTTTGACATTTTCAGAAGTTACCGGAAAACTTCAACCCACAAGTTTTCAGAAGTTCTTTTTAATTTTAATTTTTTGAATTTTTTATTACTTTGTTATTTATTTAATTTATTTTTTTTTAAAAGATGTGTAACGGAAAACTTTTTCACTAGTTTTCCGGTACATGAGTTTATTGATACACAATTTTTTAATCTTTTGATACACAATTTTAACCTTATTGATACATGTATCGGAAAACTTTAAAAAAGATTTCCGATACCTTTTTAACCTTCTGTACCAGAAATTTTTAAAAAATATTTTCGGTAGACACCTTTTAAATCTTCTGTACCGGAAATCTTATAAAAAATTTTCCGGTAATTTTCGAAATTTTTTTATGTATCGGAAAACTTGAATTATTTGGTAGTTGATAAAATAGTAAAAAAAATCAAAGGTATAGTTGAAAACTTGATTTCACAGCATGACCATAAAAAATCAAGGGTATATTTTCATTAAATTTCACACCCACTAAAAATGGAAGGGCGCGGTTTTTTCGATTAGTCAGGTGTTGAGGTGGGGAAGGCAAAATTCACCCGCCCCTTGTAGCCATGTCTAATCCTAATATTATAATTAAAAAGACAAATATCGCAAATTTGTTTTTACGAGCAAATATCACAATTTTTAATTTAGTCTAATCAATTAATTCAATCAATTTTAGAAAAGAAATACGGGTTCTTTCACTAGATATAAAACCAAAAGAAAAGGAAAAGGAGGTGTGGACTTGGACACACTGCGCAAATCTCCGGTAAACCCTAGTCGCGCCGCCGCCCGCCACAACCTCTGCCCAGACCCGCCGCGAGTCGTTTCCGGCCACCACACTACAAGCTCACTCATCCGCGGTGAGTCTTCTCCCTCACTTAATGATTATAAGGGAACCATTCTTATATACTACTTTTAATTTCTGCTCCTAAAAATTGGAAGCAGGTTTTCGTTTCAAGGGACATGGATGCAGCTAATGATATAGGTTCGTTGATTTTTTTAATTTTATTTTAAAACTTTTGGTATCTAATTTGTATCAATTGGTTATGTTTATCTTAGTTCGTTATTTTTTTGATAGTTACGTCAGAGAGGAATGTGGATGAAGATAATCGTGTAAGAAGGAGCAGAAAAAAAACCATGACTGGGAATGAAGCTAAAGAACATAAGGATCAACTAGATAAACTTCAGCAGAAGGTTAGACCCGTTGCATTGTTGTTTTAAGGTCCATGATATTGCTTTTCTTATTTGAAGGCTTCTCTTTAATTTAATAATAACTGAATAACTTTTTTTTTTCAAGCAACATCTTTCTGAATAGTTCTTGTATGGTCACAAGAATTTGGACACACACACATAAAAGAAAAAAAGTAGAAAAAATATAATTAAGTAATATATAGTTTTAAAAATAATTAAAAGAAGTATTATTTTTTGTGTGTCCACACAAGAATTGCTCTATCTTTCTCTAGGTCTATTATATTTGCAAAATTTTATTAGAGAAATTAGATGAGTTGGCTGTCTATAGGGTTGACAAAGACTAAAACAAGCAAAAGTATCAGTGTAGGTTTTTGATAATGTAATTCACTTCTGCAAATGCTTGTATGTGTGAAATTTGAATTCGAGCTACATGGTGGTTGATAGGGAATTACCTTTTTTTTTTTATATTTTGAATTTGTTCAACTAAGTTCTGTTGGCAATGTTAATAACAACTTTTTCAATTTCAGGACCCAGAATTTTATGAGTTCTTGAAAGAGCATGACCAGGAGTTGCTTCAGTTCAGTGATGATGATATTGATGTATGTTACATTTAGACACTTCCTATCTAATATCTGTCATGTTTATGCTTCATACATAAATTGAAATGAATATGAGTTTATGATACATTGATCATTTTTAATGGTTATCATGAATAATATGTAATATCATTTTTAATGCCTTCCTAGATAAGGGCAAGTTTTTCTTAGTTAATAAGCTTGCATTGGTTATCTATCTCTTCCATTTTCCTATATACATTTGTTTGTCTGTTTTCTTATAGGAGGGTATCTTATTCAATATTTATTGTTATTATTTTTCTCTTTTTTTTAATCCAAAAAGCATCCTTGTGCTGGTCAAATGGGTGTTGGGTTCCCCTTTAGAGACATGTTTGTGGCACAGCATCAAGGAAATATAAATTTAATATGGCTTTGCTCATAATTGTTGGAACACCAATCCACCAATCACTGCAAATTTAAATTTTGCTTCATGATTTGTTTCTCTTATAGTTAGAGCTATAAATCTTTTAGGTTCAGGCAATAGTTCTCCTATTAGATTATGAGAAGACACTTGGGGTAGGGTCATGATATTTATCGGATCTCTAATAGGCTACAGACCCTGATGGTTTTACTTGACACTTATGATCTAACTTTTAATCAAGATAGAAAAATTTGGATGGTGCTTCTGCCGTGTTTGCTTGTAAATTGGTTGAAAAGGAAGGCCCCTATTTTCAAGATTGTGCCTTTTCCCTGTATAGGAAGAGATAGGTAACCCTGAAGCAATGCTATCTGTTGCAACAGTCAGTATTTGAAGGAAATCTCTATTGTGTTATACCAAGAGTTTGGCCAGTTCTGTTCAATTTTTTACCCTCGATATGTCGGGGGATTTTTCATTTCTCTCCAAAAGCTGCAAAGGCTTATATGATAGTTTCCCTCCTTATTTCCAATGTAATTCGTATAAAACATCCCCCCTTTTAGCTCTCTCCACCATCATGTGTTATATCAAAATATTGGTTTCAGTCTGTTTTTGCTGTTACCTATTTGTATGCATTACTAAATTGCTATTAATATGACACTCTCTTAGTGTTAGAAACTATATAACTCTTTTGCTTCTTTTGTCCAGGAACATGTGGATACTGACATGGAAGATGAAGATCTACAGGTAGATGAGGAGGCTCCTAAGCATGAGGTTCAAGAAAAGGAACACAAATCTTCTAAAAAAGTTATAACCACTTCTATGGTTGATTTGTGGTGCAAATCAATTAAAGAAAACGGAAGCTTAAACGCGGTTCGCTCCCTGATGAGGGCTTTTAGGATGGCATGCCACTATGGTGATGATGAGGAGAATGAGTCTATGGCAAAGCTTAGTGTAATGTCTAGCACTGTGTTCAACAAAATAATGTTGACTGTACTTAATGAAATGGATGGAATACTAAGAAATTTGTTGAAGCTTCCTGCTTCTGGTGGAAGGAAAGAGATCATAACGGGTTTGATGACCACAAAGCATTGGAGGAGTCATGGGCATATTGTGAAGTCCTACCTTGGAAATGCTCTCCACATTTTGAACCAAATGACTGATACACAAATGATATCATTTACTTTACATCGACTTAAATATTCTTCGTTGTTTTTGGCTGCTTTTCCTTCGCTTCTAAGGAAATACATTAAGGTACAAATAGGTCATTGATCATGTAATCAATTCCATACAAAATTATTTCACCTCATCGTTGAACACTAGTACTTTTTAGTCTGAGCTGAATATGTCTGCCAATGCTAATTGATTGTGGCACTCTTCGGTTCTCTGCTATAATTCAGTTATAGATGAATCGGATTAATAGATAGACAGAAATCAGCTAAAACATTTTGAAATCTGAACCATTTAATGGTCATTTTTCCTTACAAAACTAAGATTAAGGATAATTTCATTTGGTAAACTTGCTTCCTGCAGTTCTTTTCCCCTATAAGTATATACATCTGTTGGTGTGCATGTGTCATCATATGATGCTTGCCAATGAAAAGCTGCGAAGCAGAGCACCTTTGTGTAGCCTGTGATTAGAGACGTTTTGACTTTCTAGGGCATGTAATTTAACATATGTCCATTGATTTGATAAACTGTTTTCCTGTTGTATTTATCAGGTGGCTCTTCATTTCTGGGGTACTGGTGGAGGTGCCCTTCCGGTTGTTTCATGTCTATTTATGAGAGAGTTATGCATCTGTATTGGATCTGGCTGTTTAGATGAATGCTTCAAAGGGATATATAAAGCATATGTTTTGAATTGCCATTTTGTAAATGCAGTGAAACTTAAACATATTCGTTTTCTTGGCAACTGCATCATTGAACTTCTTGGTGTGGATCTTCCGACTGCATATCAACATGCCTTCATTTTTATCCGACAGTTGGCTATGATCTTAAGGGACGCACTTAATACAAAAACTAAGGTACTGTTTATATGTCTACTACATATTATTTTCTTCCTAGGTACTAAAAGAAGTGCCTCAAATTGTCCTTGCTAACTGAGTCTAAGTTTTACTTGGAACAAACTTGGCATAATTTTTCTATTATATTCTTCTGATTTTCACTTTTTCGATATCGTATTGTTCTTGAACCTTTTGTGTCAAGGCTGCAAAGTTCTGTTTTCTGTCTGTTACAAGGTACATATAGTTATTATTGTTGACAAACTAGATGCACCAAAATAAGGGTGCGGTCTTATAAGGATACAAATACAAAATATATAGAAAGGCTATTGGTCAAAGCACAGGTTTCGTCTAGCTCACACCGGTAGTTAGACTTGGAGGATACATTCAATAATCTAGAACCACTCCTGACAATTGATCTTGAATTTCGAGGTTAACACTTCCTTAACTCTTAGTAATGAATAAAGGAAGTGTGATAAGGCATCCCTTTTTATTTCACCCATTTTGTATTGGAGTTTTTCACAAATTGTTTGTGCATTTTTGGCAGTTTTATTTTATGGTCCTTATGGTGCTCTTTCCCTGTCTGAATGTTTTCTTTAGGAAGCTTTTCGCAAGGTTTATGAATGGAAATTCATGTGCTGTCTTGAACTTTGGACTGATGCTATTCGGGCTTACAGTTCACAGTCTGACTTTAAGCAACTTGCATATCCTCTGACCCAAATAATTTCTGGGGTAGCCCGTCTAGTTCCCACAGCAAGGTATTTTCCCCTTAGGTTGAGATGTATACGAATGCTGAACCAGATTGCTGCTTCTACCCAATCTTTTGTACCAGTATCTATGCTTCTTTTGGATATGCTGGAGATGAAAGAGTTGAATAGTCCCCCTACAGGAGGTGTTGGCAAAGCTGTTGACTTACGCAGTGTATTGAAGGTACTCATAACATGAATTGGTGACAATGTGCATTGTTTGACATCCTCCTAACCTTAGAGGCATTCTATTGTATTATACTAGGTTAGCAAGCTGACTCTAAAGACACGGGCTTTTCAAGAGGCTTGTGTTTTTTCTGTGGTTGAAGAGCTTGCGGAACACCTAGCACTGTGGAGTTACTCTGTTGCGTTCATGGAGTTGTCCTTTATTCCGATTGTGAGGCTGCGTAGCTTTTGCAAATTGACCAAAGTTGAGAGGTTTCGAAGAGAAATGAGGCAGCTTATACGCCAGGTAGCTCTATTAAAATTATCATTAACCGTTTATGTTTTGGTTTTATCATTGGCATGCAGCAGATCTTGTTGCACTCATCTCTAATATTTCATTTTTCCACACTCAGATTGAGGCTAACGTCAATTTTGTGAATGAAAAGCGCACGTCGGTGTCCTTTTTACCTAATGATTCTGCGGCATCATCTTTTCTTGAGGTTTGCTCAAATTTTTCTCTTTACTTTTTGGGAATGAGAGTTTTGATTATTTCCTTGTTGGATGTTGGTTGACCTTTTTCATTCATTTACTTACATTGTAGCCTGCTCCTTATTTCTATTCGTTCAAGCTCTCTCTCTCTCTCTGCTACCTGCATAATTTTTTTTTTTCTGACGCTAGTAAACTTCTAGGCTGCTCCTGTTATTATTGGTATCAATAAAGTAACGAACCATGTTATTAAGTCATTTATGGTCTATCTATCTGGCTATACACTTGCATATGATGGGAATGGGATAAAGCCATTTTATTGATGATTAATGTTTAATATGCTGTCATTTTCTTTTCCTTTTTTATCACGTGTGTATAGATTATCATCCCACATATTTCATGCCTTAATTTCACTGTACTTTAAATGCAATTTTGTAAGGATGACAAGAAGTCCGCCTCTAGTGCACTTTCAAAGTATGTTATAACACTCCGCCAGAGAGCAGAGCAAAAAGATAACTCATTAACGGAATCCAGGTTTTAACTTTAAAGTCATTGTCATTTGCATGGATTACCGTATCAATATGCAATCATGGTTATGATAAAGGTTTCTTATATAATTTAAATTTTCCAGTGTTCTTGTTGGAGAAGAATCCTCTGCTTTTAGTGATGAAGCATCAGCAAGTGATGAAGAGGATGCTAGAAAGAACGAGGATGGAACTGCTGCCTTTAGCTCATCCTGGTTGCCCGGAAATGACAAGTATTGCTCTTTTTTTGTTGTTCATATTTCATAGACAAACCCAGCTGCATACACAAATACACATATCATTCATGCACATGTATACTCGATGACATTAACACGTTTGTCTTTGCTTTTAGGATAAAACAACCCACCGAAACAAAAGGAAAGAGGAAAAAGCAGCAGAAAGAGAGAACAGCTGTTGATGATGATGTTGTGGAGGACTTGGTACTTAGTTCTGATGAAGACGTGCCTTCAAGCAGTGGCCCTACTGATGGTAAAAATGACAATGTAGATCGTCATTTACCTTCAAAACAAAACCGCAAGCCGAAGCATAAAACAAAAAAGTTGAAAAGGAATAAATCTCACGCAGAAGGGAAAAAGTTACATGTCTAGTTAGCAATCTCTTTCTCTATCTCTACTCATACTTTTATTGGGTTAATGAGAAAGAAAAGTTTTGTAGTTTTATTATATCTAATTGTTTTCTACTTTACCTTGGAAGTAAAGACATATCTGAATGTTATGGCAGTAGCTGCAATTATATTTTTATATACCCTTCAATATGCCGAAAGCCATTCAGTATCTTTTTAGAGTGTAATAATCTGATAGAAAGATTGACAATTGTTATTGGTCTGGAATTTAATTTCAATGTAGATCTTTCTTCAGACTCTGTTTTGCTTGGGAAGCGCGGATGTTTTTTGTTTGGAGGATTTGAAGGATCCGTCTAGTATAGACAGACCTTCAGAAAAGTGGCCCAGTTGTGGTAGGATTTTGATTAAAAATTGTGAAACCAGTAATGCTGTTTAGTGTGAATTTTTATATATTTATGCTCCATTAAGCGGCAAAATATCTATCCACTTTTCCATTTATTTTATTTATTATATATGCACAGATAAGATAATACATGCAAGAAACATTCACTCTAAACACTCATTTCAACACTTCATCTCTTATCGCAACCACACTTTATTTGTGTCGCAAACACACTTTATGCAGGATCCATTTTTAAAGCAGTAAGATCTACATGGATCTAAATCTGCTAGAGAAATAGTGCTGAAAATTAAGTGCTAAAATTGAGTATTTCCTATAAAACATTAAGGATAATAGTATTTTTTAATCCTGTAATATGGATCTAATATAGTTTTTCTCTGCAATTCTGTTTTAATTGTCCTTCTAACTTAAGACTTATCTACTTTTAGTCTTTGGTATTATCTAGTCATAAAAAAAATGATTATGTGGCAAAATGACATGTCAAAGGGTTAGAATCCTCTTTATTTTCTCTATTACTAAATTATTTTACTTATAAATGTATATGTTTTGGAAGTTGTGACTTTTATTTTGTACATTTATACTTTTATACACTCAAAATATTAGTAATGAAGTTTTCCATTTATTTTGAGAAATGAAGAGGATTCATACTTAAAATTGTGTAAAAAGCTTTACCCTTACAACCATTCCTATAAAACTATCTAGGAATTTGTAAGAAATGGAAATCAATAACCTTTCTTTAATATCTTTTTATTGTATTTTTTTAATCTCTCGTTTGATTCTCATCTCAAAAACTCTATTTTAATTTTTTTAAATTTTAAAATTAGAAAACTTGTTTGGACTACTTGTTTTTAAAAACTGTTTTGCAAAACTATTTTTAATATTATACTTTTTAAAACTAAAAAAGAAAAATAGATAATTGGTGTTTTACTTCTCATTTTTTTTATAATTTTTTTAGTTCTCTAGTAAAAAACTATTTTTAAAAAATTAGATTATCAAATAAGTCTTTTTTTTTCTCATCTCTAAATCTGATTTTAAAAACAAGTCTTTCAAACAAATTTTTTCTTTAATTTTATTCTTTAAAATAATTTTCTAAATTTAGTAAAATAATTTTTAAAAACTAAAATATAAAAGTATTTCGACACCTTTATAAATAATTAAACGGCAGGCGACTATTAGATGAGTCAAATTATAAAATTTGATACATTTATTTATTTGCCAATTCATTTTATCACTTTAATATTCATTCGCAATTGCTGAATAGAAATTTCAAAAAATCAGTCATACTACCTCTCATGTTGTACATTATCTCATTCTTTTTTTTTCGAAAAATTAAAGTTAGGAATTTTAGCGCATATACTACCTCTCATGCACATCCACATAAAAAGATAAAAGAGTCACGTTAATCATTAAAATTATATTTTAATTTAATGACTAACA
Organism: Cicer yamashitae; assembly: GCA_037974755.1. Taxonomy (NCBI): domain Eukaryota; kingdom Viridiplantae; phylum Streptophyta; class Magnoliopsida; order Fabales; family Fabaceae; genus Cicer; species Cicer yamashitae. The sequence continues at coordinate 18,281,779 of JBBPBQ010020324.1, forward strand.
CTAATCCATCCCACTCTTAAGAAAATCTTTTATATAGAGAGAGATTATGATTATAATAGTAATATAATATAAATAAGAAAATGAATAATGTATTATAACTACACCGTTAATCAATCTAAAGAGTTTTTTTATACATATAGTGAATCACAATCATTCAATATAAAATAATATTAAACTTGTATATTAATCACTTTTAAAGTAATGACATACGTGTTTATAATTAAAATATTTGACACTGTTGATGCATGTAAATTAAACTCATAATTTAATAGAATACATAAACTAAATACATTTGCCTCAAAAAAATATATTAAATACATTAAATCTATTTTTTATATAAAAATATATTTTTAGTTCTTTAAATTTAGCATAATCACCGCATAAGTCTTTTAAGTTTGTTTTTTTTTTCTTTAATTTGATCATTTAAGTTACATTTAGTTTGCATCATTACCTTTTTAAATTATACTAAATTACACATAAAATACTTTAAGTTTAACAATTTTCTCAAATTACTAAAATAAAATGTTAAAATCTAATCAAAACATCATGACATAATTGACCGATCAATCTATTCTAAACGTGAGTGGAGGAAGTTAAACATATGGTTTATGTGAATAGACATTTATTACTTTATTTTTAAAATTATTTATGTGTTAAATCGTTGTAGAAAAAATTAAGAAGTGTAAACTATTTATAAAGATCGATAAATATTTTTTGAATGATTAATATGAGTAACACATTATTTTTTATATTTGATAGAGTTCTAACGATTAAATACTTTAAAATGTATTAATTATTGTTGAAAATGAGACAAATAACTAACTAAACAAATATAATGTAACTTAAATTATTAAATTAAAATAAAAATAAAATAAACTTAAAACACCTAGATAATTGAGATAAAGTTAAAAGAATAAAAATGTATGTTTACTTTAAATAACTAATGTCAATAAAGAGAGAAAGAAAAATTTCACATTACTGTAAACTACCAAGATTGCACCTTCTTTTTTAGTTCAGTTGCCAAGGTTGCACGTTACTGAAGCTACCAAGAAAATCTATACACTTTCAATTATAGCTTGACACCACCACCGAGGATAGCTATATTATTATACCCTGTAAATTAATCAATACATTATAGCAGGAATAAACTCAAAACTTGTCTCTCCTTGAGCTTGAGACCACCGCCATAAATGCCCCTCAGACAATTTCTCAATACGTCATTGTTGGCATCTATTCTTTATCTTCTAAAGCGACTTGCAATTAATGAGGTAAGGTGAACATAAAGAAGAAGGAATATACAGGAAGGATATAAGGTTATATTTATAATTTAACAATTGAATAAATTAATTAAGTGGCGGTTCCATCCTATTCCTTTTAAATTGGAGGAGAAATAAAATGTCAATAAATAATAGAATGTGATGGAATATATTCTATTTCCTTATACCTTTTTAATGAGAATAAAATAATAGATTATCAATTTATCTATTTCATTTAATCTGTAATTAATAAAAATTGTTGTATTTAATTTATAATATAAATTAAATATATTAATTTTTATGACCAATTTTTATTTATAAATAATATTTGATATAATATTAATAATAATTTAACGTTGGAACACCCATTACCTATAGAAATAGGTCAGGTATGACCAAAGTCCTATTCAAAGGAACCTAGTAGAATTGGGAGAAGCTTTTAGGTACCATTGTTGGTTAGTCTATTGGAGAACGAACGAGTGGACAAAAAGTTTGACACCAGACTAGTCTTAGCCTCTAAATACTGATGTCAATTAACTAAGATAATAAAATACAAGAATACACACCTCACAATTCAACTATATTTATTTTCTTTTGTTTTAGTCAAATTGAGCAGATAATAAACATCGCACCATTTTTTTTTTTTTTGTTTTAGTCAAATTGAGTAGATCATAAACATCGTACCATTTTAGTTATGAGGGTAATGATAACAAGGTAAAATTTTTGAAAATTTTACTTTGTATCCCCTTTATCTCTATACTCCCAAAATATTAGTGAAAAGACTAAAATACCTTCGTATATATGAAGTTAAAATTTTTATTTTTAACGGAAAACTTTTTTCAAGCTTTCTAATACATAACACCACTCCAAAAAACTTGAAAAAAGTTTTCCGAAAATAATGAACTATCGAAAAACTTGTTAGTGACTTTTCTGGAAGTTATCGGAAAACTTGTTAGTGACTTTTCCGGAAGTTACCGGAAAACTTGTGGGTGAAGTTTTCCGGTAGTTTCAAATTTTTTTTTAATTTTTTTATTATATTAATATTTATTTAATTCATTTGATTTTAACTATATATTTCATTTTTCGTGGGTAAGGATAGAGGTAAAGACGGCAAAGTTATAAGCAGAGCTTTACATAGTGACCACTGCCACCCCAAAATTTTTAATAATTTTTAATTAAAAAATAAGGGTGTGTATCAGAAAACTTGTTGATAAAGTTTTCCAGAAACACTACCAGAAAAGTTGGAGAAAGTTTTTCGGTACACACATTTTTCTCTTCTGTACAGGAAATCTTTTTTTTTTAGTTTTTCGGAAACATCCTTTTGTACCGGAAAAACTTGTAAAAAGTTTTCCGGTAAAATTCTGTGTACCGGAATTCTTGAAAATAGTTTTTCGAAAGTGAAAGTGGATTTTATAAAAAAAAAAAATAAATTGAGGGTATTTTTGGTATTTTTAAAAAATTGTGGGGGTATATGGATAAAAGGGGGTACAGGGTCAATTTTTCAAAATTTTCATATTGTATTTGTTTCTATGTGTAAGATTTAATAGCAAGATAGTGTAAGTGAATTTTGTCTTTTCGTTTATGGATCTGATTACTCAGGAAAATTTACTATCGTCTTGATTTTTATCTGATGTAAAATTTAAATTTATATATTCGTTCGCGACAAAGTTCGGGTTTCCTTCATCTACCCACATTATAAATTTTAAAATTATATTTTTTATAATTAATATAATAAAATAATTATTATTATACATTATTAAAATTATATTTTTTTATAGAAAGAAGAATATAATTTTTAATATTTAAAAAATATTAAATATATACATGTATATAAAATTTTAAAATGACAATAATATTACTAGCGGATTCAGGTGTGGGTGCAGGTAGATATAACACCCCAAATCCACTCTTGTCCCGAGTTTTAATTGTAGAAAAAACCCGCACTCGAATTTAATCAAAATGGATTTTCTCCATCTAAATAGAAACGAATTTGGGTGGATATCCACATATGCAGATTTTATTGTCATCACATCTTCTTGGTATAGACATCTTACTTTCATAAACCAAATTAAAGAAACATTTTTCGGTTTGGATATATTAATTTGGGATAAACCAGCAAAGTTGTAATCTTTTTGATAAAACGTGTCTCATCCATAAAAACTACTACGATTTCATAATCGCTACAACCACAAACAAGATCTGAAGCAAATGTTTAAACCCATCTCAATATAGTAATTGAATATCTCATTGTTCATTTGCTCATAAGATGAGATGTTGAAGCTTCATTTTTCTTTCTTTCTTTATGGTAAAGAAGAAGAAATTGGTGATTTCGAATTTTCGATGATAACTTTTTGGCTTAATTGCACTTTTGGTCCCCCTATTTTAGGTGAAAAGCGAAAGTAGTTCTCCCATTTTTTTTGTCCCTAATTTTAGTCCTCAAACAAATTTTGACTCCAAATCTTGATGATTTGTCATTTTTTAATGACATGTCAAAAAAAAATGATGATGTGACAGATGTCTATATAGATTAAAAGTGATTATTATACTATTTCAAATTAAAAAATATATTTTATATTTTGAAAAACTATTATTATATTTATTGTTCAAAATTTTAAAAGAAAAGCAAAAAATAAAAATTCAGCCAGACAACCCTAAAATCAAAAGTAAAAAATCAGCCTCAATTTTATCAGCCCAATTTTACAGCTCAATATTAAAGAAAGTGATTCTTTGTCTTCCTATCTTTTTATTCTCTCTGATGGGTCTTTCTGAGTTACTTACCAAAACCCAAGAGCTTAATGCCATTGAAGGCAAGAGACTCGCTAGAACATCCCCTGCAATACTCTAAAATTTATAATAAAGATTTTTTTAATGATAAAAATTTTGTCATTAATTTTCTTTATATGGGTTTGTTGTAGTGTGATAATTTTATATATAATTAATTTAACGAGTAGTATAAATTATAAATATTATATTGAATTATTTTATTAATTTTTCTAAAAATAATAGTATTTAGTGTAAATAATTTAAGGAATAAGATTTTAGGCGATTTTACGTGTATATGTGAGTTGGTAATTAATGTGATATTTTTTGTATGTTTGACTATTGTTAAGTGTCCACATATTCATATTTTAATTATTTTTAAGTACTTCTAATTTATTTATTTATTTTATAAATAATTATCTTGAGATAGTAGTAATATTGTGTTTGATTTCTTTTATTTTTATATACTTGTTATGACATGGTGATTTTATATATATTTATTATGCTTTGGTAATTAATATAAAGTATTGATGTTATATTTATTTAGTTATTTTATAATTTTGACTATTCTCTAATGATGTTAGTATTTTAATGTGAGTATTTTGAAAAATAAGTATAATTATAGTGATTATTTTGAATATGAGAGTTTCAGTGATAAGTAATTTATATTTTTTTTAAAGTTAATTATTTTAATTACTCTAATTTATAATATATTACTTCTAAATATTAGTAATGTTTTGAAAATAAAATGGTGGTTGGAGGAGTATTAAAAATGAGATTGAATAATTATTAACTTTGATTTAGCAAAATAAAAATAGTAATAGTAAAACATAAAACAAATGCGGAGACCAATGGGTTTGACCCATGTATGTAAAGAATTTAAATCTCTACTTGTGCTGATAAAATAAAATAAAAGAATAAGAAAGTGAGCTACTTCAACTTCCGTGAAAGGAGACAAAAACACAACAACTAGCCTAAGGAGATAAAACACAACAAACAACTAGCCTTTCGTTTGACATTGGTGATCGATGACTGTTCCAAAAAACTTTAAACGTTTTTGTTCAAATTTCAGTATATTGTTTAACTCATTTAGTTAATCAATTAAACACATTTTCTCATATATTTAACCATCCAAATTTCTCTCTAAAATACTCGACTTCTTCGTTTCTAGAATTCGTTATTTTACACCATTCTTCTTCACCATAAGTTCGATTTGAGTGAAATCAACGCCAAAACGACCGTGTGAAGAATGACTATATTATCCATTGATCATTTTCCGATTTATGGTAAGTTTGCTTGACTCAATTTCGAAATTGAACCTTTTAGAGTGTGTTCTCATAATTTATTTTTGACGTTTACCCATAAATTATCGAGTTAGATCGATTGAGGGACAATGAGTCAAAGAACAAAGGCTTTTTGCTTGTGAACTTGTATTCACATGTGAAAGCATCGAAATACGGTAAGGGGTGAAGGAATGTTTGAATTCATGAGTATAATATATTATGGGATGAACGAGAAAACTGTATTTCCCAACGATTCATTTGGGGATCGCTACGTACGACAATAACCCTTTGAGGGATAAATTAATTAATGTGCAAAATGAAAACTATGAGATTAAAATGTTGAATAGAAACATTTATAAGGTGTTGATTGATTTAATTTCGTTAAATGTGTGGTATTTTATATTATTGTGATATTGCGTGTCGAATGAATTTTTTGCATATGTTTGATTAGACGAGTTTATGTGATGTCATAATAAAAGATGAATGCATTGTATGATATAAGTTTATGCGATGTGATGATAAAAGATGAATGCATTGTGATAGGTTTATGTGATGATGATAATGATGTTATAAATTTGTGATAAGTTTATCTGGTGATGATGATGTATAATTGATGATGATGATATTATAAAATTGTGATGAGAATATTGAAGTAACCTCATAGTTGATGAAATAGTGGCGATTCCAACTTGTGCTAAAGATAATGTTATTAATGGAGTAGTCTATGCCAACAAGGGGAGAAAATAGATGTTGGGATTTTTTGAAGTTGATGAGAATTTTGATGCTGACAAGACTAGTGATTTTGCGGAAGTACAACTGAATGAACCTGATAGCGGTGGTCTACTGTTGAGTCTTAAAGCAAAAATGTTATACCTTGGAGGTATTCGGGTGTGGAATTCCAATGAGACTTAGAGGTAGCACTCCAAATATCGGAAGCTACCATGCAACACACGTTTACCTCGACTGTCGCGTATATGTGTCCTGAGTTGAGTTAAGGGGATTTATGAGGACATAGCCAATTTGAATTGTCCTTCCACTCAGATGGTGACATAGTATCAAGCTTTCTAACCAAGTAGTTTAGAGTTAGAATCGTACCACATTGTGAAGTAGAGTATAAACTCATGCATAATATTGCATTTTCTTGTGATTGTTTTGTTGTGATTAATATGTATCATATGCGATAATAATTTCTCTTAAATGATTTAATGTTATAGTGAAATGTATTGATTTTCCTTGAGTGATTTTGACTTTATAATGTAATATTTTTCCTTGAAGAATGTTTGTGTAATAATAGGGTTTTATTATGATTAATTGTGTGTTCTTTTTACTTATATTATACTATCAACATGATTTTAAAACTCACCTCCTTCATTGTGTGTGTTTGATTGGCTTCGCCATGCGTTTGCGAAATCCCAGTTATTAACGGATAATGAGTCTTGAAGTTCAAGAGTCTTGAAGTTCAAGTTTAGGAGAAACCCCGCTCTGATGGGTGATACCGAGAATGAGAGTTATAAGTTGTATTTTAGTTATTTAACTAGAAACGACTTTTTATTTAAAAACCTTATAAGTACTAGTAAGTTTTTGAAATTCAATTAAGAAATTATAGTTAAATCAAGTTCGTTGAGATTGCACTCTTTTATAAAAGGAAAAACGTTTAAAGTGTTTCATTTATATTTTGAGAAATGTGATATCACAAATAACTCGTAAAAGTATCTTTTTCATGTGAACGAGTTTTATTTATCCACTGCGAATAGTAAAGTGTTTTTACTCATACACTGAATTTTTCTCGCAGTTTAGCGTTTAATTTGTTTTGGCCTTGTAATCTCGTATATGTCTACTCATAAAATTCGTATCTAATTTTTGAATTGTCTCTTTCAAAAGAGCAATTTAATTTTTGAGTTAAATATTATTTATTTATTTTGTTATAGTTTTACATAATAAATGTATGAACGAAAAGCTTATGCTTATAATGAATTTAGTTTAAATTTTTTACATTTGTTAAATACAAATTTTTTTAGTTAAATACTATTTGTGAGCAAAAATGATTTTTATGCAAAAGCTTATGATGAATTTAGTTTAAATTTTTTACATTTAAATCTATTAAACACTTTTTTTTAGTATTTTATTTGAAAATAGTAAGTACTCTAACTATAAACAAATGAATCACTACTATTAAAAAATTATGGTAGTTTAGTAAACTAAAATGGTTGATGGGTTATGTGTAATGATGAAAGTTATGAGGTGGACCAAGTAGCAATGCTAGCTGTTTTCTTCACTTTTATTATTAATATTTGTTTTTACACATTCTCAATTGTTTTCTTCTAGACTTTGAGGAACTTGTTAAGTGCTTGTACTTGAAGTTGACATTGCTTATAATTGATGAATTTTTATATTTTATTGATTTACTGTTGTTGAATTTATTTATGTATTTGAAGATTGTGGGATTTATATTTTTTTGTGAGAGTTTGATGACTTTTTTAAAGAATTGAATAATGTGATTGAAATTTTATAGTTTTTGAGACATTCAAGTATTAAATATATTTTCCCATAAAATAAAAAATAGTTTATTATTTATGTATAACCCGCCAACCCAACCCAACCCGTTCTTGATCGGGTCGGTTCGGGTTAAATTAAACAAAATACGGGTTTAGAACTTAACACAACCCAAAGATAATCGATCGAATCGGATATCACGTTTTGTCAAAACCGACCCAACACAACCCACGTACACCCATAGTTATATGTATATTTATATTTAGAGTTTTATTATTTGCTTTAAAATGGTCGATAAAAGAATCAAATCAAAAGTCCAAAATACTTAAAATGTAAAAACGGGTGTTTTGAAACTTATTTTTGTTTATAAAATGCGATTTTATTTTCTAAATCTCATTGAATTGGTTAACCACGTGTTATTCCAATTTATTATGGTTTTAAATTGGTTGTTGTGGTTTTCTTTATTTATTGGCTAAGTGATTTTGAAGGTTAATAAAGCTAGATAATAAATTAGATTTCAATTAAATGAATCGAACCGTTCAATTTGATTTTTAAAAGATTGACAAAATTTAATATAGACTACGTCCACTATAAACTAATATTAAAAAAATATTTATAACTTTACTGATCATATAATTCACTTTTTAAAAATTGTATTTATTTTTATAATTGATATAGTAAATTAAATAATATTAATTTAATAGAAAATTTAAAAAAAATTATATATTGAATTGACATATCAAGTATCAATAGTATCAATTTACGGTAAACTTTACGAATTCTTTTCGGTGACTATTATAATTAAAAATAATCATTTTTATGAGTGTTAAAAATATTAGTTAAATGTAATTATATTTTAAAATATTCTAAAATTAGTTATAAAAGTGAGGGAGGAAGTACGATGTAGTGATCGCCGATCGGGACTATAAATACCTAATGTAATAATTAAAAATTTGGAAAGGTAGGAAGTTTGACTTGGGAGAATCTCACAGCACGCACGCAATCACGACATCACAGCGCCGCCATTGAGGATATCCCATTCGCCACATCACTTTATCGATTCTAGTAAAGTGAAGTGAAGCACACCACTACAATCATCTAGGGTTTCTATTCCACTGCCATGGCCACCGCAATTCGAACCTCCTTTTTCTCTCCCACCACCGCAACAACCACATGCTTTCCCTCTCCCCACAACCAACCCCTCCTCCGCCTCCATTTCCCTCATTCCTCTAAACCGCGCAATTCCTTTCCTAATTTCTCCATTTCTTCCTCCTCCCAATCCCAAACCCAATCCCAACCGGAAGCTCCTCGCCGCCGTCCACCTTACATCCCCAACCACATTCCTGATCCCTCCTACGTTCGCATCTTCGACACCACCCTCCGTGACGGCGAACAGTCCCCCGGCGCCTCCATGACTTCCAAGGAGAAACTCGACATTGCTCGCCAGCTAACCAAACTCGGCGTTGACATAATTGAAGCCGGATTCCCCGCCGCCTCTAAAGACGACTTCGAGGCCGTCAAAATGATTGCCACTGAAGTCGGAAACGACGTTGACGACAATGGCTACGTCCCCGTTATCTGTGGACTCTCTAGGTGCAACGAGAAGGACATTCGAACTGCTTGGGAGGCTGTTAAATATGCAAAGAGGCCAAGGATTCACACTTTCATTGCTACCAGTGCCATTCACATGGAGTACAAACTTAGAATGTCCAAAGAAAAGGTCATCGAAAAAGCCCGCAGTATGGTCGCATTCGCCCGCAGTTTAGGCTGCGAAGATGTGGAATTCAGTCCTGAAGATGCTGGCAGGTATTCACTCATCTATATCTCATTCGTTTCATTTCATTTCATTTCAACTCACTCTTTCCCTATTATATGTAGTATTGTCAATCGCATATAGCGATTGTTCAAATTCTGTTGACAATTTTTTGTACTAAAAAGCGTTTTGTTATAATTCTGCCATGTTTGCTTGCTGTTATTTAACAACACTGATTATACTTATGGTTCTGTTTTTTGGTCTGTGGGGTTTGTTACCAGGTCGGATAGGGAATTTCTCTATCAAATTCTTGGAGAAGTTATTAAGGCTGGGGCTACTACGCTCAACATACCTGACACCGTTGGTATAACGATGCCGAGTGAATTTGGGAAACTGATTGCTGATATAAAAGCTAATACTCCTGGAGTTGAGAATGTTATTATTTCCACCCACTGTCAGAATGATCTTGGATTATCTACTGCTAACACCATAGAGGTGGGTATTTCTGTCTCTTCTAGTCTTTGCCTATTATATTTGTTGCTAGATTCATAATTTGTATGCTCCTGATCTTGGTTGCGTCCAGGGTGCACGTGCAGGTGCTAGGCAGCTGGAAGTCACAATTAATGGGATCGGTGAAAGGGCTGGAAATGCCTCGTTGGAAGAGGTGATGGATAATCTTCTGTTGTTTGGTTGATGCAATAACATTATTGCTTTCGCTTGTTGGTCTGCAGAAACTCATTTATTTTTAATTTCAAGGTTGTGATGGCCCTGAAATGTGGAGGACATGTCTTTGACAATCTGTTCACTGGAATTAATACAAGGCACATTTATATGACAAGCAGAATGGTTTAGTATCTCAATTTATCTTTCTGTTGTTTCTTTTCCCCTTTTAAAGGCATTTGTTGATTGTTGGGTTCATTGGTATCTTTTTCTATAGGTTGAAGAGTACTCAGGTTTGCAGTTACAGCCACACAAGGCTCTTGTCGGAGCTAATGCATTTGCTCATGAAAGTGGCATACATCAGGTTGGCTGTTATGATAACTACTTATGTGCAAGCATACTGTAGATTATAGGAGAAACCTTGCAAGAAATCAAACATAGAAATCAAGTTTCAGCTACTTATATACGAGTATATTGTAGATTATAGGATAAACCTGATGTATGCATTGATTTTCATATATATTCACATACTTTAGAAATATGTATCAAGCCTATCATAATAACCAACCTGATGTGTATATACATCAGGCTCGCCATACTTAAATGCTCAGCTGTACTGTAGAAATAAGTGTGTAAATATATATGACAATGCTCAGCTGGATATAATTGGAGAGAAACTGACTGACCATGTTTCTGACGCCAAACATACTAATAGAAACCCGCTTCCTTTTGTACCATGTACCAAATTTTATGAGGATTTAGTTTTATTATTATTATTAGTATAATATAGTAGTATAGTGTGGTAGCTGCCTTTTTGGAATGGTTTAAACAAAATAAAAAAATGGGATCTCTTGTCAACTTTATTCCCATGAGCGCGAAGACTCAAAGGCATGAGCCCCACATGATTAGTCTCTCTCTCTGTCTCTCTCCCTCTCCCTCTCCGATTTCTCTGCTTAACCAAACAGAGTGATATATGTTCTTCTTTACTATTTCTCTCTCTCTCTTTAGTTTCTTTCTTAATTTCTTCAATTTTCACCAATAACAAATGCTGTGTTAGTGTGGTTATCCAAACCAGAATTAACTAATTATCTTCATCACTATGTTGTAGGATGGAATGCTTAAACACAAAGGTACATACGAAATCATATCTCCTGAGGACATTGGGCTTGAAAGATCCAATGAAGCCGGTATTGTGTTGGGGAAGCTTAGGTATGTTATTTATTTTTTGGGTTAAATAAGTTTTTGGTATCTATATATATATATATAATATATAGTTTTTAGCCCTCTAAATTCTTTTTTCAAACAATGGTCCCTCAAATATTTTGAATTTACAATTTTGGTGTCTGCATTTTAGGCAACTCATGTGTATCATTCGAAGTTTTGAATGATTTTTTGCAGACATGTTTATAACATTATAATAATCTCTTTTAGAAAAATTTAGAAGTTTTTAACAAAAGATTAATTAAATATGAATTTTTAAGTGCTAAAAAATAAAAATCATATTTAACTCATCCATTGTTAAAAATTCCAAATTTTTGTGAGAGAAATTCTTATAATGTTTTAAACATGCATGCAAAAAATTATTCAAAAATTCAGACAATACACATCAATTGATTTAAAAGTAGGGACTAAAATTGTTGACATAAAATATTTAAGGGACCATTCATTGTTTGGAAAAAAATTTAGAATGACGAAAAACGAAATATAGTATATTTATAGGGACTAAAAACAAAATATAGTATATTTATAGGGACCAAAAACTTATTTAATCCTTATTTATTTCCAAAACACTTATATCTACGCGGCCCTTGTACATGCTGCCAATTCCTGTACACATGCTTTTCTTTTCTAATTATTTAAAATATATCGTCTCCTAAATTAAGTATTATATTTATATACTGTCTTGATATTTGCAATTACCATGACACGGTGAATAGAGTTGAAATGATTAAATTTAATTAAACTAAGATTTGACTTTGACTACAATTTTATAGAGACATGGTAGTAAAAACCTATGGGTTGCTTCTGTAACTTCATAACCAACACGAACATTGTCTTTAAATTGGATGGTAATATAGGTTTTCTATATCACGTAGTGCAATTGATTTGACTGCTCTTTTATTTTGTCCTCCTAACAAACACTTTTCCTCCTAATGATGTAGTGGACGCCATGCTTTGAGAAAGCGACTAGAAGAGGTATCTAGACATTTTTGTTGTAGCTAATTTTTGAATTTTTTTTTATCTTTATGTCTTATGATTTATTTACTCTGTTGTTTCAGCTTGGTTATGAACTTAAAGACGACCAAGTTGAGAGTTTATTTTGGCGTTTCAAAGCAGTGGCTGAGCAAAAGAAGGTATACAAAAATCAACTTCCTTTCTTTCCCTTTAAAGTGCTTCTAATTTTAATATACAAGGCCTTATATCTAGCTAGCATTGACTTAGTCATTGAATTGGGTCTAAGGGGGTGTATTGAATTAGGATTTTAAAAGGCTATTTTGACAAAAAAGTCTTGAAGATTTAAAAGACTTTGTAGGAATGTATAGACTTTTCAGATTTTTTTAAAAGACTTTACAATCAGGATTTTATAATTAGGATTTTGATGGGTTTATAACATAGATTTTGAAATATTTTATAGATTTATAAGATTTGAAAGAACCCGATGGATTTTAAAGAAAAAATTCAAAGTTACAAGATTGAATGACAAGATATAATATTGACATCGCATTATATTCATTTCTAAACCACTTCATTTGGCTTAAATAATTATCATAGGTTCTAGGTACTTTGATATTGGCATTGAGACGAAGTATAACTCGTTCTACATTTTGTTTGCTAAGTGACTCATTGGCATCTCGTAATCTATCATTTATAGCATCCACCAAGATGGGCAACAACTTACAACTTATTAGTATCTTCCATGGTCCAAGCTTCATAGCTATCTTTATCTCTCCCTTTTCCTTTGTTATTTCCTTGTTGTAAATCCCCTTTGTGATCACTAAATACACCAACAATAAAAATAACTACCACATATTTCTAATTTGTTTTTGACGGAACGACCTTCTACTACCACTAATAATAATCACTTAATAATAAAAATAAAAACCACACATCTCTAAGGTCTAGTTCAACTGATAATTGCCGATATTGTTAGGCTGAATGCTATGTCCTGGGTTCGAACCCGAGATCTCGCAATTGTGTGCGAGTTTCTTTACCATTTCATCTACAGACAAAAAAAAAAAATTAATAACCACAACATCTATTTTTGAATAGAAACAAGAAGGCAATTTGTATAAAAAAACAAAACTAGAGGTAATGATAACATGAAATCAAACATTCTATTATAATACAAATTGTATACCAAAAGCAGCATCGTGAAAATACCAACAGGCAAAGGCAACGTAGCCAGAGGCAACGTAAAAATATTAAAAAAAGAAAAGGATGAGAAAGAAAATCCTGACATGTGCCGTTCGAGATGCAAGAATCGGTGGAAAGAAAATATTGTAGGAGTCTCAAGGGTTTTGGTGAGATTGTTGAAGGAGAATAGTATATATATTTTCAACTAAAAGTCTCAAAATCCTTTCTACTAAAAAATCCACCAAAATCTGTATATTTTTTAATACTAAGAGATAATTTTTAAGTTGTGAAATATCTCAATTGAATACCATCAGATTTTGTTGTCTTCTTTAAAAAATCTTGGAAATCTTAATTGAATACTTTAGGAATTATTTCTAATCTTTTAAAATCCTGATTGAATACCAACAGATTTTTTTATAACCAAAAAGTCTTTGAAATTCTCTAGAAAGTCTTTTTGATAAATGACATTTTATACCGAGAAATTAATATAACTAGTAACAAATGAAACCAGTAGTCCTTCCTTTTCTCTATAAAATCAAGGATGGAGGATGAAATATTGTGTTCCATATCTGTTGGATGTGTTCTGCTAACATACTTTTATTTTTTCTCAGAGGATTACTGATGCTGATCTCAGAGCATTGGTGTCGGATGAAGTTTTTCAGGCAGAGCCTATTTGGAAGCTTGGTGATTTGCAGGTAAGCTGAAATGTTATTTGAAATTCAACCGTCAATACAATGAAGGGGATATATGGCACAGCGGTTGGAGTTACTGCCATGTGATTAGATGGTCATGGGTTTAAGCCATGGAATTAGTCCCTAAGTAGTTTTGAAATCATCTAGAAGTTAGATTAATTTATTAGAAAAGGGGTAATTCATTAGTCCACCCAAGTTAGTGATGAGTTGAACCTTCCTTGGTGTGAACCTTTTTCCCAAATTCTTCATTCACCAACCTCAAAAAAGTTTACATTCAAGCTTAAAATGGTACGCAAACCTTCATCCTCTCCAACAAAGTCTCCATTTATCTCCCTAAACAAAAAAATTGAAGAGGAGTAGAGATAGAAACCATTAATTATTCAACAAGCCAAAATTTAGAGAAAAAATCCTTTTCGGATTTAGAAAAGAGTGAGTTCCTTTCCCCTTTCTTCCAAGTTACTGTTTTGCATGTAGGTTGAGAGAGGGTTTGGGAAGATTGAGTGAGAAAATTCTGTTTTGGGTTAAATAGTGATCATAGAGTTGTGATTTAACAAGTTTTTCTTTTACCAAATTAGAGTGAAGGATAGTAAACTACTTTTGCATATCATGATTTTCTTCCAGATATAATGATGTTGCATGTTTTCTTTATACAAGGTATGGTTAATTTGATAGTGGTGATGGATTTCAAGATAAATTTAATTCGTGAATCTTGACATAGGTTTCCCGAAATGAATTGTAGTAATTGCTATGTATATTGTGGTTGAATCTTTGTATTTTTATGCTTGAACGTGTTTGATTTAGTAGTGGTGTTGTTTTACTCGGATTGTATGAATTATGATGTATGTCTGCTGTGAGAATCCTGAATTTGCACCATTTCGTTATGTTGATTCGAATCAACATGTTGCTTGATTCAAATCAATATAATTTTTCAGGTTGATTCAAATCAACATACTGTCTGTTTCGAATCATGCACATATTTTTCAGATTTTTATGCGAAGTCTTGTATTTCTGAGTGTATGAATGTTAGTATTTCACATATGCTTTATGTTAATGACAATTGACTGTTAATAAATCTAAATTACATCATACATGTTGATAAATTACATAATACATGTTGATATTGATTGAAAATGTTACGGTGAATTATCACAGTGTTTCAATAATGAAACATCTCTAAGGGAAGCGCAATTGGGACACCAATTGTGGTCAAGACTAAGTCCTATATTACAAAATGATCACAATTACCGTGGTGACTCACGTTGAGATAATTGGGATAAATGGTCCATGTTCCATGGAAATTAAGTCAAATGACGGTTTACAAACTTTATCTTACTTTATGTTTAAAATATGAAAGAAATTTTTATTGCTTACTTAATTTTGAAAATACTTTCAAAACTCCCCTCCCCATTTTTGGAATTCACTGAGATTTATCTCACCCCTCTTAATTTCATGATTTCACAGATAAGAAGTAATGAGCAGGGACTTGGTCTCATTTAGAAAGCTTTTGTTATATGTACTATTGTATTTTGGGATGAATGTACCAATAAGATTAAACAACTTAACATTGTAATATTTATATTACCATTCTATGACTTCTTTTTGGAATGTCAGACTGTTTGGTTATTAATTTGTGAGATTCTTACATTATATTCTAGATAATAATGTGAGGTAATATAGTTGTTATCAAGGATATTTTTCCTACATTTTGTGATAAGAGACAAGGTCCATATCTGATAGGACATATGGCCCCTAGTTCAATGATCATTGGAGCAGGATTGCACAAGCTCATCATTTGGAAAGTGTACACACGGTGGGGGTAGAGGGGGACAGTAGAAGAGAATGTTGGTTTGTGAGGTGGCAGATCCCATGTGATTCTGTTATAGGAGATAGAGGATTGGTGAGTAAGGGGTATTCACATTTGTTGCAAAAGGATGTTAGGACAGAACTTTTCTCTCTGGTTAGGAGTATTGAGACTCCCGTGTTTTTTTTTCCAGTGTAGAGCCGTGAGCTCCTTGCTTTCCATTGAACAATATACAACATTATCCTTATATTTGTGTTGAATCTATCATTGGTTCGACCTGCCGAATCTGACGGAGGAGGCAGCAAAACTTAGAATTGATGCCACCAAAAGTGTCAGATAAAATGGAAGCTTTGGAGGCATGAGTACTAACATTGGAAGGGTCTTTGCAACAGTCGTTTGTAGAGTTTCGAAACACTTTGGCAGATGAGTTCCATAAAACTTTGGGTTAAAAGTTCGCCAAATTTCGTAATACACCTGAAGGAATTACGTCGTTTGAGACCGGCGAAGAGACAATGTCGGAGTATCGGATGGCTGTGAAGAAGGTTGAGTTGCCTTCGTTTGACGGTGAAGATCCCGTAGGGTGATAACACGGGTGGAGACGTATTTTGAGTTGCAAAACACCTCGGAGGAGGCGAAGGTGAAATTGGCGAAGCTTAGAATGGAGGGTGCAACCATTCCGTAGTTCAATCTTCTACGTGAAACAGAGAATTTGTTGACTTGGGAAAAGTTGAGACAAGCTTTGATTGAGATGTATGGAGGATTGTACCTAGGGTACTTTGTTGGAGGATTCAAGTCAGACCTGAGGCTTCAAGTGCGTACTTTCAATCCTCATACGCGTTTACAGGATATGAAATTTGCGTGAGATGTTGAAATGGAGTTACGAGGGCCGCTGACACCTAGAAACGGAGTTGCTGGTGGTACGAAGACGTGGAGGAGTGGAAGAGACGCGAATATTGGGTCGTACACTAAAGGGGTGTTCGTGTTAGAACACAACCCGTGCTCAGGAAAGATTGGGCCCAGGGTGCATGGTCAACTACCGGGTCGGATACATGAACCCAATTCAAGGGAAATCAACCCGACTCTACTTCTCACATGGTGACACATGTGCATGGATTGAGCACTGGATCTAACTTCGCGGAGAGAGGACTGCTGTCATTGGTTTGTCGACGATCATAACAAAAGGGTAAAACACCTTTTGTATTTAGAACTTATGGATTAGATAGCACGAGGGCTCTGTTTCAAATGTGGTGGAAGATATCACTCTTTAAATCAATGTGTAGAGAAACCGTTAAGATTAGTGATTGCCATCGAGCTGAAGGATGGTGAGGACGATGAGAACTTATAGTGTGCGTCGATGGGGTTGTTCGACGTTGCCGAAGGGGTAAATTATAGCGAAACCGTTACAACCACGATGCAAATCGAAGGGACGGTGAAAGAATTCTGGGTAGTGATATTGGTGGCAACAACTTTGTCTCTACGAATAGAACAAGGGAAGGTGATGGGAGTTAAATTGGGTGATGATCACCGTGTAACCACTATGAGGCGGTGCAGAGGAGTGGAGCTGCAATTGGGAAACTCCTAACTACAGTAGATGCTTTTGTATTGGAGTTGGGAGACCTTGATATGATTTTAGGGGTGGCATGGTTACAAGGGTTTGGCAAAATTACCTTTGATTGGGAAGACATGAGTGTGAGTTTTTGTTGGAAGGGAGAAAGGGTGCTATTGCAAGGTCAGAGACCTAGTGTTGTGAAGAAGCAAAAAGAGAAGCAGCAGCCGCAATCTCAAGCTAGTTATTACAGAGCTTGTTGAAGGAGAATGTGGTGGAACCTGAAGGTGAACCAGAGCAGCTTCTCAGTGAATAATAGCAAGGAGAGTTGCGGTGACTGTTGAATGTGTTTCGCAGGGTGTCTACAGAGACCACAGGGTTGGCCCCACCTCATGATAATGTTCATTCAATTGAATTGCATAAGGATGCAAGTCCTGTTAGTGTCCGGCCTTATTGTTACCCTTTTCATCATGAAGATGAGATGAGTAACAAGTGCAAGAGATGCTGAAACAGGGAACTATTAGACACAGTTCTAGTGCTTTTTCTAGTCCTGTCATTTTGGTTAAGAGGGATAATTCTTGGAGGATATGTGTGGATTATCGAGAACTCAACAAGGTTACCGTGCCAAGACAAATACCCCATTCATGTGGTCAAGGAGTTGTTGAATTTTGGATGAGTTACATGGTGCAACTTATTTTTCCTTAAAGTCGGGATATAATCAAATAAAGGTGAAGGAAGAGGATGTACACAAAACAACCTTCCGAATGCATGGCGGTCATTACGAGTTCTTAGTCATGCCGTTTGGGTTGACTAATGGCTCAACCACTTTTCACGCCACAATGAATCGAGTGATATCTTCAAAGGTTCGTGTTACTGTTCTTCGATGATATATTGGTGTATAGTAAAGGATAGAAGGAATGTGTGTTTGAAAGTAAACAAGTGGAATACTTAGGCCTCATTTTTGATAAAGGAGTGGCCATTGATTCGGCCAAGATTAGGAGCTTTGTTGAATGGCCAATTCCTCACAATGTTAAAGGAGTGAGGGGATTTTTGGGTTTGACCGGTTACTATCTTAAAGTTCATAAGGGGTTACGAAAAAATATTGAAATCGTTAACAAAACTACTAAAGAAAGGAGGATTTACGTGGAGTGCGGAGGCTCTTCAATCATTTGAAGAATTGAAGCGGGTAATGACTAAATCTCCATTATTAGTATTACCTGATTTTTCAAAACACTTTGAGATAGAGTGCGGTGCGTCGAGTAGAGGCATCGGGGCTGTTTTGATGCAGGACGGGAAGCCAATAGCATATTTCAGCAAGGCTCTCTCAAAAATAATTTGAATAAGCTGACTTACAAAAAATAACCCGTGTCTCTCGTATTTGTGGTGCAACATTAGAGACCCTACTTGGTATGGAGGAGTTTTAAGGTGTATTCTGATCAAAAAAGCCTTCGACATATTCTCCAACAGAGAATTACTACAGCTTACCAGCAGAGTTGGTTGGCCAAGCACCTCGATTACTGTTTTGTTTTGAAGTCATTTATAAGCCCAGACCTGAAAACAAGGCTGCAGATTCATCATCCTGTATGTTTGATGAAGGTGAATTAAAAGAGATTCATTCATCTCCAGTGTGGCTGCAAATGCAGCAGGTTCAACAGGAAGTAGCTGCTGATCCCTACAGGACCTGCAACAGGCAGCATGGTCACGACAGGGTGTTAGTCTAAAACAAGGGGTGCTTTTGTATCAAAATAAGCTGGTCTTGGCCGCAGGGTCGCCAAGTATTCCAGCCTTGTTGACCGAATTCCATTCTTTGCCTGAAGCGGGGTGTCGTGGGTTCTTGAGGACTCATAGAAGAGTGGCTGGAAATGAAGAGGGCAGTCCAAGAGTTTGTGAAAAGATGTGATGTTTGTCAACGACAAAAGTACTCAGCGTCGTCCCTGGCTGGATTATTGGAGCCTCTTTCAATTCCCGAGCGGATTTAGGAGGACATATCATTAGACTTCATCACAGACCTTCCTAAGTCCAAGGGGTTTGAAGTCATTTTTGTGGTTGTGGACCAATTCTGCTAGTATGGACTTTTTTGACCGTTGAATCCCCCTTCTACAACGAAGAAGGTAGCTGAATTTTCCTCCAAAGAGATAGTGTGCGCTTACATGGGATCCCTCAATACAAAGAACTACTTTAAAGATGAGTTTGTCATATCATTCGGAGACGGATGGTCAAACTGAAGTTGTTAATAGATGTTTGCAGGCGTATTTATGTTGCTTTGCTCTGGAGCAGCCACATAACTGGTCCTATTGGGTACCTTGGACAGAGTTGTGGGATAACACCACTTTTCATGGGTCAGCAGGGACTACTCCCTTTGAATAAGTTTATGGGAGAGCACCACCATCCTTGGCGAGGTTTTCTCAAGGAGAAACTAGAGTGGAGGCGGCGAGACAGAGTTGGTGGATAGAGATGAGGTGTTGCGTGAACTTAAGAATAGGAAGGGTTTGTCCTTTGAAGTGGGGGAGTGGGTGTTTTTCAAGCTTAGACCCTGTAGATAACAAACAGTGGTTAAGAGGATTAATCAAAAGTTGGTTCCTATGTACTTTGGGCCATTTCTCAAAGTGGCAAGAGTAGGTGCTTTTTCCAACAAACTAAACTTCCAGACACAACTTGAGTTCATCCGGTCTTTCCATATTTCTCAGTTGAAGAGAGCTGTTGGGGATTGATTATACAGTAGAAGCTGCTCTTCCTGAACGGTTAGAAATAGAGACAGAAGACATAGAGGAACCAGAGGAAGTTTTGGCTTCCAGGCTGATTCAGATAGGGGGCCAGCAGAACCGACAACGGCTTATTAAATGAAAGGGCAGGGGTATGGATGACACTAATTGAGAGGATGAAGGCATGCTGCAGAGTCAGTTTCCCAACATCAGCCTTGTGGACAAGGCTGTTACAGAAGGGGGAAGCAATGATAGGACATATGGAAAGTGTACACGCGCAGGGGTAGAATGGGGACAACAGGAGAGAATGTTGGTTAGTGAGGTGGCAGATCCCATGTGATTTTGTTATAGGAGGGGATTGGTGAGTAGGGGGTATTCACGTTTGTTGCAAAAGGTTGTTAGGATATAACTTTTCTCTCTGATTGGGAGTCTAGAGATTCTGGTGTTTTTCTCTTTTCCATTGTAGTGCCTTGAGCTCCTTGCTTTCCATTGAATAATATACAGCATTATCCTTATATTTGTGTTGAATCTATCAATATCACTAATCAATATCTATCCTGTTCAGGTGACTTGTGGAACTCTTGGTCTTTCAACAGCAACTGTCAAACTTGTGGGTGATGATGGTAGCACATGCATTGCTTGTTCTGTTGGTACAGGGCCTGTGGATTCAGCATACAAAGCTATTGATCTGATTGTTAAGGTTTGAAGCCATAATATATTCCGTTTGAAGCCATAATATATTCCTAGTTGCTATTAACTTATTGCTTCCTTTTGGGTTTGAAAGCATATTGGACTACCCTCAGTATCTAAGTATTTTTCTTGTCCATGTCCTTTGATTCAGTATATGGTATCTTATTGCAATCTAATAATATCTGAAAACTTGCATTTTAGCGTTCAAGATTGTTATGGTCTTTTACCTTGTCCTGGGATTATGTTTCCAAAAAAAAAATGAACATCATTTAAAGGCCATATTTAAACTCGGGAAAAAACATTGTCAATCTAGCTTTTCTTTAGCATAACTTGGAACTGGGACTATAAAGTCATTGCATGAACTTCGATGTTCTCTGGGTCCATAGTTTGTCATACTTGGAATTTTGAAGTTTTTGTGACTGTATATTCACTATTCAGGATATCTTTATGCTATCCTTATTCATGCAATTGAAGTAAAAATCTTAAAAGTTGTTTTCTAATTTTGGTTATATTTTCTTATTTATTTCCCTAGTGAATCAGATTCTTAGTCATTCTTAGTCATCGTTTTCTAATTGAAGCTTGTAATCAGTACTAGTACTTGACCCTAGTATTAGTGTAATTAGGAGTATTTGGATCATAATGCTAGTCTTTCATGATAGGGGACGGGGAGATAAAAAAACCAAGATCTATAGAGATCCTACATATGGTGATGAGTCCTTTTATAACTGATTATGTGTCCTTCTCTCACAACATGAGAGGATAAAAGTATATAGTAAGTAGGTTATTGTAGCACGTTACAACCTTCAAATAGTATTTTCAATTAATTATTATTGTTCATCTTTCTCTCTTTTTTTCTTCCCTAACCCAGAATGTAAATCTCATTTTTCACGAATGCTGTGTTTTGCGAAATTGGATTCCATGTTGTCAATATTTTGACGCATTCACGCAGCCAAAGACACTAGTGGTCGTTCAATTTTGATTATATGGTCCAAAAGAATGCAAACTTTAATTTTTATTTTATAATGCCAATTTTAAATCTAAAATGTCCGATTTTGATCGAACGGCTACTGATGTTTGACTACGTGAATGTGTGGAATCCCGAATACAGGGAAGTCAGGTCCGTGTTTTGCACAATTTAATAGAATAATGCTGCAGTTGTTAGCACTAGTAATATGATGGAGGAATCCTCTACTCTTAATTTATGTGCAGGAACCAGTAACTCTTCTTGAGTACTCAATGACTGCAGTTACTGAAGGCATTGATGCAATTGCCACTACCCGAGTTGTAATTCGTGGGGACCAGAAGCATAAATCTACTCATGCTTTAACTGGGGAAAGAGTTCAACGAACTTTTAGGTATGGTGAATTCTGAAGCGGATAACTGCAATGTATCTTCTTGTTTCTAACTAACGATATATGGACACAATGTTTTTTTCTTGTTTATTTTAGTGGGACTGGAGCAGGAATGGATGTTGTTGTTTCCAGTGTCAAGGCCTATATTGCTGCTATAAACAAGATGTTGAGCTTCAAAGAAACCTCTTCATCTACTGAAAAAATCCCAGTTTCTGCATCAAATGTTTGATAATTTGTTATTGCTTATGGTCATGCTGGTTTTGTTAACTGTGACGAAAGGAAGAGAATGTTACAGCAGGATCCTTACCTTTCTCAAGTTTTGGGTGTAGCTGCATTGTAATGTGAATTAATTATTCGCAGTCATAATTTATTGATATTCAAGTGACTTTAGCGATGGGTAATTTAAAATCTGTATATGCATTTTGAAGGCACAAAACATGTAAGCAGACCACAACGGAATGTCTCTTTTTCTTATGCTAATTTTCGGAAAAATAATCCAACTACCTTCTTCGATATCATTCTTCCTCATTTTCATTGCCATGAATGATGACTGTTGACTGAGCTTCTTAAATGAGTCAAATTACGTTGGGTCAATGCAGGAGTTAAAAAATTCGAGTTCCATGCAATGGTTAAAAAAATAGTGAGAGCTATTTCAGAAAAATCTTAACATATTCGTTTATAACTTAGTCCAATAGTGGGTGTTTTTCTTACCTGTTTTGCTTTCTTTACAATAGTTTAGCCATGTGAAAAATATTTTAAATGGTAAATACAATTCAAACTCTTTCTTGTGTTTCTTTTTCTACATCAGCGATTAACATGATAGTATTTCGTATTGAAAATCTCAATAATTTAAATTGTGTTTCTGTACATTGTAGTGGTCTAAGATCTACTTCATTCCCGTGCGTCGTGTACATCAAAATGGAGGGTGGACGGTGTGAGGGAATGAATCTCTATAAGCTCTAATGAAAGTTAGGAAAATGATATGGGTACTTTACTCTACACTACTTTCATACAAATGAATTTATTAAAAAAGTTTAAAAAAATGATACGTTTACGGGTAATTTACTCTACATTATTTTCATACAAATGAATTTATTGAAAATCCTTGTATGCTTCTAACTGCTATTCATAAATTTAAAATAATGTGGATTATAATTATTTTTTTAAAAAAATAATGTCATTATAATTCTAAGTATACAAAAATTGCAAATTCAAATACAATTATTTCTTTGGTTAACAATTCTAAGCACTAAACTAGAGTTTTTTTTCATAACTTAATTTTGAAAAAAAAGTTTACCAAACTACTCCATTTCGAAAATTATATACTAAACTATCTATTTTTTAACTTAGTTACAAGTCGCCTATGTGAATGGCGTTAAGGTATTGTTTTTTTTTTCTTTTTAATTAAAAAATTCGCCTTTTGAGAAAGAGACTTTTTACATTCAATTTTTTTAAGTTAATAATATATATATATATATATATATATATATATATATGTAATTTATAAAAAACAATACAAATTTTACAAAAATTATGTAGATTGATTAGAGTTGCCCATAATATTTGGACAACGCTTTCAAGTATGACCAATTAACCAACAAAATCCGTATTTTCTTAGCACTTTTTCTCTAACGTCAATTTCAGTTCTAACACGGGTACTATTTAGACTATCTTTTTTAATTCTCCGCATTTGAAGATTGTGATACAATGTTTCATCTTCATATGTTGGTCAATATCCTTCATTGGGTATAGGTGAAAACTCTTCTTTGTAGATATTGAATACATTAACAACCTTGTACACTTCGAGACAAATGTACTAAATAGTTTTGACAAACATAAGAACATGCAACTATGACATGTGAACAAGACACATGTATAGTCTGAAATTTTCCACAATCGCACCATTTTATTTGAAGGTTGAGTTTGAAATGATCAATTGGTCTCACCTTTCTTAGGCTTACCGTTTCATGCACTGTGAAAGAATAACAATTTCGATCGAATCGTATGACTTGGTGAGTGTTAAGCTTCATATTTAACCTTGTCCACTGTGTATACTCAATCAGAAGTTAATGATGTCTGATGTTGTTGTCCTCTTTCTGCATATAAAACTCTAATTCTATAGTACGTTAATTAGATCAAAACAGTGTTTGGGAGATTACGTGACCCTTGAGCATCGCGTTTATTGACTCGACAATGTTTGTTGTCATGTATCCCCAATGTTCGTTAACTTAAAAAAAATTGGATGTCAGAAGTCATTTTTTCAAAAGACGACTTCTTTAACTAAAAAAATAACCAATATCTTAAGGAAGTTGACATTTGTAAAGGCAACTTGTAAGGACATTATATATATATATATATCCTTTTTTTAAAAAAAAAACTAACCAATATACTCCACATTGAAAAATATATACCAAAATGTCCTATTTTTTTTTTATGACCTTCAGGAAGTCGCATCCCCGCCTGCGACCACCTAAATGATAATTTTTTTTATGCAATAAGAGGTCGCATCCAGGGAATCCGACAATCTATTACCTTGTAAATTTTTTATTTTTACAAAGGAATAATTGTTAATTTAATTGATAAAAATATTTAGAAAACAAAATTGTATTAATAAAATCAAACAAAATATATCTAATGGAAAAAAAATACATCAAAGTTAATGTGGTTGATTAGATGTGTCAAAAATAACGTGCTATATTATTTTAACAACTTCCTCCTATGTTGCAGATAAATATATTATTTTAACAACTCCTTTCTATTTTGTTAACAACTCCCTTTTATTTTTTCTCTGAATCTAATAAATAAATAAATAAAAATAATAAAAAAGTAAATTATATTAATAAAATCAAACAAAGTAGATTAAATTGAAGAAAATAAATAAATCAAATTAAAGAAAATAAATACATAATTTAAATTAATGATGTCCATTTAAATGTTCTCCAGTTCCACGTCTAGGTTGTCTGTCCTCCAACAAATTGACAAGTGCAGATAAGTAGATGCAGATGTGGAACCATATGACATTTAGGTGAACATCATTAATTTAAATTTCATGTATTTTTTTCATTCACTTTGATGTATTTTGTTTGATTTTATTAATGTAATTTACTTTATTATTATTATTATTATTATCATTAATATTTTATTTTATCTTGAAAAATAGGAAGGAGTTGTTATTTATCTACAAAATAGGAGGGAGTTAAGATAATATATCAAGTTATTTATTTTGACACATCTACTCAATTGCATTAACTTTGATGTATTTTTTTCTATTAGATATATTTTGTTTGATTTTATTAATATAATTTTGTTTTTTTAAATATTTTTATTATTTTTTATTTATTAAATTTACAATTATTCTTTTGTAAAAATAAAAAAATTAAAAGGTAATAGATGCTCACATTCATGAGATACGATCCTCCTATTGCATACAAAAAAATCATCATTCACTAGTCGCAGGGCGGAGATGTACCTCCATTCTATTTTGGTATATATTTTTCAATGTAATATATATTAATTAATTTTTTAAAAAAAGATATATATATAAAATTCAACTCGTAACTAAGTAAAAAAAAATATTTGGTAATTTTTTAAAAAAAATTTGGTTATTGAAAGAAAACCCTCTAAATAAACTAATAAAAATTATATTAGAATATTAAACTTTCGACTATCAAAATTATTTTTAAAAAATAACAAAATATTATGAGAATGCATTTGTAATTTTGATGAATTGAAGTATTTATTAGGAGAATGTCACACACATACCAAAATACTAGGTGTTTATCCCGAAAAAGAAAACTTAAAATAAATTGATTTTAATTTTGATTTATTGATATATTTATAGTTTATGTTCAAGGAGTGATGTAGGAAAAGGAAAAAGAAAAAAAGGGAGAGAGCGATTAGATTAGATTAGATTTGGTGCGGTGTTGTTGTCGTTGTTCGTTGATTGGAAGAAGAGAAAGAGAAGAAAAAAGAGAGTGAAAATGGAAGAATCGAGAGAAGAGAAGATAGAAGAATCAGTGGCTAGCGTATTGGAAGAAGCAAAAGAGCTTCAAGATTCTGTTTCCTCTCACATTTCAAACACATTAAGCGATGAACAACCACTTCGACAACGAGCCGTTATTCTCGACTCAAAAATACATTCACTTCGTTCCTCTCTCGATTCTCTCCTCTCCAATAAACTCATTAATCCCTCCTTAGCCGATAAGGTATGCATCAATTTCAATTTCAATTTCAATTTCAATTTCAATTTCAATTTCAATTTTAATTTCAATTTTAATTTCAATTTGTGATGGATGGATCCGTTTTTGTTTGTATTGCAGTTGGATGAAGATTTACAAAGAGCGAGATGTATCATCGTTGATGGCGATGCTTCTTCACTCCTTCCAGGACATGCGCAGGGTTACTTACTTACTTTATTTACTTACTCGCTTAATTTCCGATTTTTGTTATTTCCACTCATTTATTTATTTATTTATTTCGAGGGGTTTTAGGTAGGTTTCTGAGGATGTTTCTTGGTCCTATTAATGTTCGTGCCTCTCGTAAGGATGTTCAGCTAAAGGTCAAAGAGGAATATAACAGTTACAGGGTAAAGTCTCCACTTTTTTGTTATTTATACTTTCTCTTCAAATTTGTTGCCTGTGTTAACTTGGTTTACAATAACGCCTTCTAATTATGTAATATACTTTACTTATTTAATTGCCATCCGTTGCATGTAAATGATTTTTTTGTTTTCTTAAAATCATTGTTGTTAGGAAACTATAGAAACTTAGAAAGTGTTTTGCCCACTAATAATAACCTAGTGATATGAAATCACGATTGTGAAACTCCACTCTGTTGTAGTCTAATCCAGATAGTGCCCTGCCACAATAACGCTCTAGAGGGATAGCAGATTGCGGGGTTGCTGTAACAAAGACATGTTAGTAAACAAAAATTGCCCAAAATTAAAGACGCGTTCATAGTTATTAATCGAAGTTGAAGGTTACATAGTCTAGACGCTATAGCATGCATAGTGGAATTTGAACAAACATTGTGGTTCACAATACACAACACTGCTCAAAATGATAACGTTTGAATTAGATGGGTAGACATGAGAGAAATCAAGGGTACATGGCTGAATTCACAAATTCAATTGCAGCAAATGTGATGCCTCAATAGCAGGCATGATGGTCGCCCTGTCAAAACACGACATGATGCTCTGCACATCACAGCAAAGATACATGGCATCTTGGTGGCGCAATAGAACTGCAAAATCCCACAATTGACTACCTTGTTCCACATGAGCACACACTATGTTTGTGAAACTTTTATGAAAATGACACCTCTTTTGTTCAGGATAGAACTGCTCTGCTATTCCTGCTTTTTCCAGCAGCGCTTCTCATTCTAAGATCTTGGGTTTGGGATGGATGCTTGCCAGCTTTTCCTGTGCAGATGTACCAGGTTTTTCTTTTAAACCCCCCTTGCTTGATGTCATATTTGTTTTTACTTGCTTACATTAAATATTTATCTGCAATCTGTCATTGAGTATGATCATTTGTCAGGCCTGGCTTCTATTTCTATACACTGGTTTAGCATTGCGAGAGAACATATTGAGAGTAAATGGAAGTGATATTCGACCATGGTACAGCTTCAAACCCTTTTTAATATAGGCTTTCTGATACTTATGAAACAATAATGGACCACATTTAATTAATGGGTAATAGATCCCTGATTCTGTGCTCTTGTTGTTCTTTAATCACATTAGTTAAAATTGTATAACTTACTCTGTTGATTATTCAGCCTTTCCATTCTAATTTGTATTATGATGTACTTATAAAAGGTCTCATGAAAAACCATATACTTTTTTGCAGTGTCTGGCAGTTTAGCAATAGTATAGTAAGTTGTTTGGATTGTTTGTAGACTATGTAGAGCGCATAGTTATGAATCCTAGGCCAATGCATAAGGCGACCAATCCCAAAAAACACTATAGTGGGATAGTGGGTCATGGGGTGACTGCTCTACCGATGATAAATAAAAGATAATACATATATAAAAGTTAATAAAAATTATAGACCTGCAAATAGAGACTAAAAGCATAAAAATTCATTCATAATATGAATCTGAAGTGTGAAAGAAGGCTGGAAAAATAAAAGAACAAAGACCCAAAGACAGAGTCCAAGCTCACGAGAACAGAGAGCAAAAAACACAGACCAAGCTGTGGTATGATGCTTGAAGCTGGAGAGCTATGGGTCTGTTGGAAATCCCCAGAGTTGGCTAGTAAAGAGGCCAGTGAGAGTTGGTTCGTCTGTGAAAATGGAAGAGGTTTCACTTTGCTTCCATTGAAACATAATTTGGTTTTTATCAAATGAACCCCCACTTTTTTGTCTAACAAAATCTGGAAAAATCATGAAAAAAGAAACAAATAATGTGTTTGATAACTAAGACAATGGAAGGGGGGAAGAGTTAAAGATGGTTTCTTGCCTTTGTGAAGGATAGAAGCAACAACTTTTCCAGGGTAGTTGCAATAGCAACTCCGCCTGCCAAAACTGAAAAACGTGACTCTATGGAAGTCTGCTACGTGGCCAGTATGGTTACTATAGTACCCCCAAGTAATAACTATGGTAGAGCATCACTGCATTGAATATGTCGATCTAACTTTATGTTATTTTCTCTAACTGTTTTTGAGGTTTTGGTGGTGAGGAGAATATGGTGTTTTGGAACTGTATTCTTGGTTAATGTTCAGTTTAGTAACTTTAGTTGGATAGTGTCAAATGCCAGATTTCTCGTAGTTCACACCTTCTCATATTCTGTAGGACAGGCTTGTTTTTCAACTTATTATTGAGTTTTTTAGTGGATTCCCTTGTCTATTTTGCAATCCTTCTTTTGTAATCTTAAAAAAGAATTATAATCGACACCCCCATGATTCCATATGAGATTGAGTACAAAGAAGGGTAGGGAAGAAATTTTATTTAGTTGACCTGCTAAAATTGCCGTCCTGGCAAAGCGTGCTGGGGTGGGGGGTGAGCTGAGATTGTCATTCCTTGGGTTACGTGGGACTAAATCTTTTGGCAAATAAACTTACTGTGGCGGTTACAGGTGGATATATCATCATTATTGTGCCATGATAATGGCCCTCGTGAGTCTCACTTGGGAAATAAAAGGACAACCAGACTGCGCAAAAAAGCAGGTTTGTATTGTTTCCCTGAGCATTAGCCTTTTCTTTCTGATGATGTTATGCGCCTATGATATATGTCTCAATAATGCGTGCAGAGAGGTGTACAACTTTTCCTGCAGTGGGCTATGATGCAAGGAGTTGCAATGCTTTTGCAAAATAGATATCAACGTCAAAGACTTTATACCCGCATTGCATTGGGAAAGGTGCCACTGTTAATTAGTATATCCGTTCTATTTCTTCTATAGTTATATTTTACCCTCATATACTTTTTCAATCATTCTGCCTTGTACCCAAGTCTTTGACTATTTGGTTTTATTTTATTATATTTGTAACTTTGAAAAAAAAAATTGTAAACAGATATATAGCTGTAATTCTCATTTTTCTCTGAATTATAGGCTAAGAGGATGGATGTTGTATGGGGGGAAACAGCTGGTGTGGATGGCCAACTGTGGTTGCTATGTCCCATACTTTTCATATTGCAGGTAACTATGCTACGTTAGTTTCTTAAGTTTTTGGCATAATTACACTTTTGGTTCCAATAGTTTGAAATATGTGCGATATTGATCCTCTAGGTTTTTTTTTCATGTGATTTTAGTCCATCTCTATTTTAAAAACTAATCAAATATGATTCTATCATCAATTTTTTTTTTCACTAAATCTCTAAGTCTCATTTTTTATTAAAAGATATGGCAATCAATAGTGGATTTGAGATATATAAAATAGGTTTAAATATATTTTTGGTCCTTGTAAATATGCTTCGTTTTGATTTTAGTCCTTGTAATTTTTTTTGTTTGATTTATACTCTTGCAAATTCTAACAAATTTTAAAAAAGTCTTTTATGAATCTTTTTTAGTAAAAAAATGGTGACATGGCTAATTTTGGATGAAGTGGCACGTGGTGACTGTGTAATTGTTGTTGACTAGACAATATTTAATATTTAAAATTAAAATTCATTTTATTAACTCATTTAATTATTTAATTAAAAACTTAAAACTAATTAATTAATTAATAAACCAATTAAATAATAAAAATTCAATAATGTTCATCTTCAACTCCAAATTTTTTAATAAAAATTCAACAACCTTCATCTTCAAATCACAAAGTCTCATATTGGAATCCAAACCCTATTCTAATCTCTCATTTTTTTTACACCACACCTATAATCTTTGCCATAACCACCAAAGACATAGATAAATAAGTCAACTAACATACCTTTTTTTCTTTTATTTTCTTTCTCTTTCTCTTTCTTTCTTTCCCAGTCAAACAGACTAAAAAAAACCTTTGTTCTTCTCTTGTCTGATTTTCTCTCCAAACCAAACCAACGAGCGTAACCTCGCCGGAGATTCGCCTCTACTCTTCCCGTTGCCGGAAAAATCAATTTTCTCTCTCTTCAACTTCTTAATTCTGATTTTTTTGCCTCTACCTTCTTATTAAACAACCTTTAATCTCTAAATAAATTTGCGTTTTCCTTTTCTTTATGATTGAATATATCTGAAATAGCAATGTGGAGGGAAAGAGGTTTTTGTTGCAGAAAACAACCTATGTCTTTGGTGGTTATGGCAAAGATTATAGGTGTGGTGTAAGAAAAATGAGAGATTAGAATTTTTAGGGTTTGAATCAGAATTTGTGATTTGAAGATGAAGAAATTAGGATTGAAGATGAAGTTTGTTGAGTTTTTATTAAAAAATTTGGGGTTGAAGATGAAGATTATTGAGCTTTTATTATTTAATTGGTTTATTAATTAATTAATTAATTAGTTTTAAGTTTTTAATTAAATAATTAATTGAGTTAATAAAATGAATTTTAATTTTAAATATTAAATATTGTCTAGTCAACAACAATTACACACTCACCATGTGTCACTTCATCCAAAATTAGCTATGTCACCATTTTTTTACTAAAAAAGATTCATAAAAGACTTTTTTAAAACTTGTTAGAATTTGCAAGGATATAAATCAAACAAACAAAATTAAAGGGACTAAAATCAAAACGAAACATATTTGCAAGGACCAAAAATATATTTAAACCTATAAAATAATATCAAAAATTTGATAAAATTTGAAGAATTATGTAAAATGTAAGATTAGGGTTTCAAGAGAAGAAAATTTTGATGATATTTTAATTGGTGAATTGTAAGTGAAATAATGTTCGAAAAATTTAGTCAATTCACAATGTGAATGAGAGTTTTAAATAAATTAAAAAGGATGGAAGAATTTAATTGTAACACTTAAAAATTTGATGGACTAAAATCGTTCGAAAAAAATTAGAGGGGCCAAAGTAGTACATAACTCAAACTAGAAGGATCAAAATTGTTATTAAGCCTAAGTTTTTTGGTGTTATTATGAGCCGTTTTCAAGTGCAGTATTAAGTTTGTTTTGGTGTTATTAACAGACAACATATGCTTCTCAACTAATTATTGGAACTTTAATTAGCCATATTTTGTTGTGTGAGTGACAGTTAAGTAGTTGAGAAGCTTGGTTAATTAGTTGAGAAGCATATATTGTATATTAATATGGGTTCCAGAAGATCATGTGTAGTTGAGAAGCATACATTGTTATCTTATTAATGTTAATTTGCTCTTTTACTGAAATATCTGATTTATTCACATTTTGGAAATCACCTGAACGTGGAAAAGGTTGAACATTCTTTAACTGTATTTGTGCTCCTATCTTGGTTCAGGGATTTGAAGCATATGTTGGACAATCATTGCTCAGGACTGCATTTGTCGGGGTGGTTTCTGAATGGCAGGTACAAGTTCGCTCCTGCTTGCTGTTTTACTTCATTTTATATACCAAAAGTTGACTAGGAACACATGCAAATGTATCCGTATCTGTGGATAAAATTTGCTATGGGGCCGGTAGTTTAATAGATACCTACAGGTGAAATAAATGGATTTTTCAGCTACCCCTAGTTGATAGAGGCAGATGCGTATGTAAAGGTATCATACCAACGTGTACTTGTATCTGTTAGTTAGTAAAAGGAGGAAGGAACTTTATACTCGACCGATGTGCTAAAATAGTAATTTTGTTGTCAAAATGAAGTGTGATGTATTAAGATTTTGATTTGTTAATATTCTTTTATGTTGTCAAAAGAGGAAGAAGAATTTATACACAATTACAATTGTTTAAAAAAAATTAAAGTACCATGGATATCTAGGGATACCTGTGGATATCGCCAAATTCTCTGAATATCCAACTGGCAGATACCCATGCGGATATGGGGCAGGCATGAAAAATAATTTTAGTTAACAAGATCGGTGGCAAATGACTATTATCCGTGTCCGTGGATTCCCGTTTACATCTCTAATTTCTGTGATTTTTTTGTTGCATAGACTAGCCTTATAATGATAGTAACTTTTCTTGCAGGTGATAGTTTGTGGTCTCCTTTTGGTCGTTATGGCCATTGGGAACTTTGAAAATACAGTACAGACTCTGATGGTAAAGTCAAGATTTAAGGCAAAGATGAGAAAAAGCAAGAGCAAGCAGAGACTGAATTAGCAAGTTGTGACTTCTGGAGCTTTTGATAGGATCAGGTTTTTTTGCACTCTTTTAAGTTTTGACCACTGTGCATGCCTAGTGACAATTTTGGCTTTGTTGTAGCATCAAAAATTTAATGCGTCAAAAAGCAAATTTGTTGGATTGGATATTTATAAGTAAATTATTGTCTTTCAACTTCTTTTGTCCACTTTTTTGGGTCGCCATACTTGTTCCCTGTTGTGTGGCAAGTTGATGATTGAATCTTCTGATTACCTCCATGATCTATTTTAGATTTTTCTTAGTGATTTGCTGAGTCAAGTGTAGAGGGAAATATTGATACAAATATCGAGAATAACTGAGGATTTAAACTATAGATGGCATGTCTGTTTTTTACCCAAGTTTGGGTGCTACCGTAGATTTGGCTGTGTCTAATACGCAGTCTTTTAGCTGGCACCATACACCCCCTTTAAAAAACATGAATTTTCATTTTAACCCTTTGAATTTTTTACATATCTCATTGGTCTCCTCTTTTCATCACCCTCAAGAGAAATACCAATCATTCTTAGTGGAAATGCAACCTGCCTGTGCACTATGTTGCACAGCAAATACACCCCAACCAAGCAAGCATATCACCTGTATTACAAATTAGAGGTGGCATTTGGAAGAGTTGTGCTCTTTGATAATTACTCTTTATCCTCACAAGTTAAAATGTAACATTTAAAATTTAGCATAAACCTAAAAACGGGTGATTATGATGGCTGTGTTTTTTCCCCTTGTAGTCCACTGTGAAGTCAATCTATTAATCTGTCAGAACGTTGCTAATAAGCACATATTTATCAGCGGCGATGATGTAGGAGTTCTGAGGCACAAAGCTTGTCCTTGAGAGTTGTGTGGTCAACAAACTCGTGGATAACAAATCGCAGTGGCGAGAACTCTTATAGCATGTGTTTGGGAAACTACAGAAACTCAGTAGCATCGCATGTTTATTCCACCTCTTCAAATTGTAGCTTTCGAAAATTTCACGGCTAGTTTACATAGGGACGTGAGTAGAGACAGTGATGTAACGCGCATCCAAACAGACTAATAATGAGGCAACATGACGGTGGTTAAGGGTAGTAGATGTTGATTTTGGGCATGGGAGCCAATAGTTGGTGGGTGAGGGTGGTCGACAACAAGTGGCTTAGTGTGATGTGGTGGCTCTGAAGAGCGTAGGGCTGATTTAGGAGTGGGTTGCAGTGTGGTGGACTAGTTCAAGTGATATCACAGGGAGGGAGCAATTAAGGGTCGAAGAGACAGTAGATTAAACATGTCGGGTCAACTTGCAAAGTATGATGGATGAGTTAGGTTACTCACACGACCAATTCCTTGACTCGCTCCGTCTAACTCACTAAGGGTGCGTTTGTTTGAGCTTAAATAAAAATGATTTTTGTTTTAAATAATTTAGAGATTATTTTTTATAGATTTAAAAAAAAATATGATTTTTTAACTCCTGTTTGTTTACTATTATAAAAATTATTTTTTTTAAAAAAATTATTTTTAATCAGTTTGTATACAATTTTGTAAAAATGATTTTTTTTAAAACTATAATGACCATTTCGTAGACACATCTTAAAATTTGATCAATGTAATTGAGTACTTTTAAAAAACCAATAAATAAACTCAACTAAAAAACATTGATGTAGAAAAATCAAAAAAGAGAACAAAACTTACTCGATGAAAATTTAGATGAGGGTCGCATGTAATGAGAAAACTAATAACGTGAAAAAATGGCCACCGCGTGAAGGGTAAAAACGTAACTAATGAATTGATGTAAACTGATATATAAAAACTTATTAAAAATGAACGGAGAACAATTTGAGATTTTCAAAATAAGGTAGGGGTAATTGCATCATTTTCTCTCGTTAATAAGTTAAATTCGGTGTTTTTCAATTGTGTTTTGTTTTTCTCTCTCATCTATCGCAAGAGGCAAATGCGAGAAGCTGCTATTTTTAACAAAATCATTTTTAAAAATTCTAAAACAAACAATGTAACAGCCCGATTTTTCACAAAGTGCGAGTGTATTTTTTTTTTTAAATAAATAAATTAATGCTTTTGGATGAAATATTTAAGTTGTAACATGTCGATAAAAGCCACAAAATTTACAACAGCGGAAATAATTTTTGAAATTACAAGTCCAAAGTATTTAAATAGAAAAAAATACACCGGAGCTATGAGACTTATCAGACATAGCTCATATTCCAGGGGTATCCTCTGCCGGCACTTGTACAAACATTTTAACTTCTCCAAGTCACTTCAAAAAATATTACACGGACCCATCAAAAAGAAAGTCAAGCTGACAATATAGGTATAGGTACAGTCTTCCCAAAATAAATAAATACGACCATCAAAAGAAAGACAACCTAGTCTCTATACAACCACTTAATCTGATCATGCTACAAAAAGCTATACAGCCCGGGTGATCCCACACGCGCTCCGCAAAATCCTCCTGACACAGCTTCGACCAGGCATGACTAACTATTTTTCCCTCTCCAGACACTAACCGGTAGAACGGTCCTGAATCTCATTTGAGGGCAAAGCCCAGATTTCCACAAAAGTTGTAAAGGGTCACCAATCGAAATTAACAATTACCACGTAACATTTAAATTTTAAATGCAATAGCATGCATCTAGAAAGGGTTTGCATATGCTAAACATGCATAAACAAGGTTGAAAAATGAAGTTTCGGACAAAACTACACTGATGTGTTCGAATACAGCATATCTGTATTCGAATACAGATGCGAAAACAGCAGAAAAACAGCAAAAACAGCAAAAACAGCAAAACAGCACAAACAACACCATTGTATTCGACTACAACCTCTGTGTAGTCGACTACACTTTCAAAAAATGCAAGTTAGAGGCAAAAACCATTCAACTGTATTCGACTACATCCTTTGTGTAGTCGACTACACTTTCAAAAATGCAAGTCAGAGGCAAAAACCATTCAACTGTATTCGACTACAAACTTGTTGTATTCGAATCCAACTGTAAAAATGACAGATTTTCAGTTTTGAAACATTTCAAAATCATTCTAACACTATCAACACTCAATCAATTAATCACCATCATCAAATACAACTCAATCACACACCACAATCAAGTACGCATAAACAACCATCACAGTATATCAAGCATGACTCGCGTGCCAAGCACCCTAATGCAATGCGTATATGCCAATGCACATGATTCCGGAATATCATCAAAACCCTTCTCGAAGGGGAGTAAATCATAATTGTACGGTCTCTCACAGGCCAATACTAATTACCGAGGTGCAGTCTCTCACAGGCTAGCACGATTTACTAAAGTCCAATCTCTCAAAGATTAGCACGACGCGATAATCCCTGTAAGGGTAAGATGTGAAGTAGCAATGTCAATTATAAGGAAGGGGGTTTGAATTATAATTGTCCCTTTTGAAAAAATTCCTGTTTGAAACTAAAAGTTTTACTCAAGATTGATCTTGGTTATAACGAAGATCGATCTTGGTTAGTGGAAAAACAGCAATATCAATTTTATCAATATAAAAGCTGATTGTAAAGCATGTAATAAATAGAGATAGAGATAGAGAGGTTACTCAAGCATATATATTGGTTCACCCAACTTGGGCTACGTCCAGTCATCACAAATGTGAGATTTTCCACTAAGTGCTCAAGGTAAGATTGTTCTTGGTTGTTACACAACTTTCGTAGATCAATCTTGATCTTTACACAACTTCCACCTTTCTACTTTAGAAATGAATTTCTCAGATTTACCTTAGCCTATTTCAGTAAGGATTTCACAAATTACCTTTTACAACATAAAAGGATTTCCACACACTTCTCAAGCTATGATAATACACTAGCCTTGAGTTACAAAGTAATGATGATGAAGATGTTTAGAATCTGAATATTACTCAACTCTTGTTTGAGAAATAGATTCTGTAACTTAAGACTTAGTTGTTACTGATTGCAACACAACACAAAGAAAATAATTTGCAAGCTAAAGAATGATATTTGAGAGAGCTCGAATATGAATGTATGATTGATGCTTTGCTTGGCACTTTCAGTTGTGTTTTGTTCTTCATCTTGATGTTGTATTTATAAGCTCCAATAGAGGTTAGGACAGCTCACATAGCCGTTGAGATGAAGCCAGCTGTCATAGGACAGTAAGTGTACTGAAGCAGGCCAAAAGCAAGAATGAAGAAGCTGAATCCAGGAGCATTCTTGCAGTCCAGGATCGATCCTCAGATTAGTTAAGTGTGATCTGACTTGTACTCGATCCTGTACTTTTTCTGAGGTTGCTTGCTTGCTTTTGAGTCAGTGTGCAGTCTTGATTTGATAGTACAACTGTGATGTACTTTTACAGCCTGTACTTTTGTACTTGCATTTGTACAAAATGAAGAATGATCTTGCTTCTTATATTCCTTCATGAATCTTGTCTTGATTCTTCAAATTCTGGGCTGATTCTGTTTTAAGTTTTTCCTTGTTTATTCTTGATAAAGAGATAAGATTGATAAAGCTTCTAGAATGCAATCTTCTGCATAGGATTGATCATTCTTGATTCTGATGGAAGTGAAGATCAATCTTCGTTTTGCAGAAGTATGGCAGGATTGATCTTCGATTTGCTGTTTTTGCTTGCTTTGATTTTAATGAGATTTGTTTTGAATTGCTTGGTACCTATCTTGTTTTAACACACTTAAATACACAAGTTAAATACCAAAACACTTATAATCATAATTATAATTCTTAATTAACTTTTTGTTTGTTTTCATCAAAATATTAAATTGAGATTTTGTCTCAACAAGATGAACCGACAATTCACATGGAATCATCCCGTGGCCCATCCGGTCACCACTATCTCCGACGCGATAATCCCCGTATGGATAAGATGAACCAACAATTCACATGGAATCATCCCGTGATCCATTCGGTCACCATTATCACCATGACACCATCGCAATCACCATGTACTATGAAATGCATGAGCATACTCTGACTCTCGACACCACAATCATTAAGTAAATGCAGCTATTAAAAGATTCCCCATTTTTAATGTTCATTTAACATTAATGATTCTCAAAGTTAACACAGAGCATAATCAACGCATACAATCCTCAAATCACATGAAATTGAATTCACAAATCATATTGAATTCAAATCACCACATACACAATCTCATCAATTCATTTTACACCAAATCAAAATTCACACATAAATTGCATTTATTCAATACCCCACATCTTCAAACATCAAGCATATCTCAACATTCATAGTATTACCCATAAACATATCAACCATACCAAGCAAAAATCACCCACATCTCAAAACTCTTTAAATTCAAATTCACCATTTCACACACAAAATGCATTAATTTCATTTCTCACAACATTACACCTCAAACTCATCAAATTTATTTTCCCCAACCTCACAAATCAGATCCTAAATGCAAGCTAAAAGTTTGGAAGGAGCCCTTGCCTCAACGGTAGCTCAAACGGCCGATTACGGCACCGCGATTAAATTCCGGTAGAATTTCGCTTCGCACGACGCTTCAAAAATTAGTTCACTAGCACCGCAACGTGACAATGAGCGACTTTCTCTTCACTCACTTCGCGAGAGGAAGCTTAGATCTAGGTGATATGGGAGGTTTTTCGTTTGGGGTTTTACAAAACAAAGAAAAGAGAGGAAGAAGATGGAGAAATTCGTAAGCGGATAGGGAAAATGCTTTTTCCTTTCTTCCTTTTCTTTCATATATACATATATCACTCATAAAATAATATATATATATATATATATATATATATATATATATATATATATATATATATATATATGTGTGTGTGTGTATATTTATCCAACCAACCAATTTCAACACTCTCACACACACCTCCAACAATTTTTGATAAAAATATCTATTCTCATTGCAACTCAATTGACAGGTAAATTTTTTAGCAACTATAGATATTTTTAACAAAACAGTTCGGTAATAAATTTTCTGCAACGTGATTAAATTATTTCTCATCAAATAATTTAAAACGGGACCCACAAAATATTTATGGCATTTAAACATTCAAAATACCAATAAAACTGGCTAAAAAGCCTCATAATTCAATATAAACACATCAAAAATACAAAAAGTACATTTTAAAATTAAGGGTATTACAAACAACCTTCAAACCCTATAAAATAATTTTTGGCTTGAAAAAATAGATTTTTTCATGAAACAAAGGCACCCTAAGAGAGCAGATTGCTCAATCTATTTTTCTTTAAGTGTTTTTTATTTATTTATTATAAAAGCCACAATGTTTTCCTTTTAACATTGGTCTTTCTTAAATATTGTGTTTTAAGGACCAATTTTTTGGGTCAACCCACTAACTAGCTACTAACCTTTTCTTTTTATCAACCTATTAAAACCCAAATTGTCTATATTATTTAAGGTATCAACCCAACCAAAACGGGGTGAGTTATAGTTTATAAAAATGTATTTTGTACCTTTAAAATTATACGTCTACTTCACATTTTAATTAGTACTCCATTTTAACTTCTTTTTTTAGATAAACTAAACTTATAAGTTTATTAGAAATAGGTGTTTGGAAAAATTTAAAGTTTGAATTTTCTAAAAATATAAAAATATTTTTAAAAATTCATTTTAAACTCTTTCTGAACATATTTGTGTTACTGAATTTTTTTAAGTTTTTTGAAATACGTTTGTATTTTGAGAAATTGAAAATAAATGTATAGAATATGATAGTGTTACAAAGAAATTCTATCTTTAAGTTTTTCAAAATACCTTTTTGTTTCGAAAAATATAAACTTTTGAGTTTTTTAAAATACAAATCGAAGATGATGGATAAAATAATTATTTAGTTTTTTTAATAAAAAAATAGAAGCAGTATAGGTATATTTTTCTCTAATTGTTTACCACTTCAATTCTTATTGGGCGGTTTAATTCTCCTACATCTTGTAAATACAAAAAAAGTCTACCTCAAATGTAAGTTGGTGTATTGCCTCTTTAAAGATTTTATTTATCCGATTGGTCAAACTCTTCATTTTGTTGTCTAAACTAAATCATCATAATATAACTTATGCGAGTCTTAATATTTAGTCTTTTATGTGTGTTGCGTTACATTGCATCTCTGAACCTTTTGCTAATGCATCCTCCCACAGTCTCTTCTTCTCACCCCCCTCTCCCTCTAGCACCACTTCCCCTCAATTATTCACATACTCATCCCCACCCCCAGCCCCTCCACCCAACCCATCTTCCCCTACCCTATACCATGTCCTTCGCCAAGGATGAAGCTTGAACCTGTGTTTCTCTAAAGTTTTGAGGATGTAATTAATTCAAAAATGTGAACCAAGGCCAACAAAAGGTGGAGCAACGACAACCATAGTGCCATAGCCTCATTGGCCATGACTCATCAGGCATTTTATAATTTATTTTGTTACTTTTACTTTATGGTTTTTTGGTATTAAATGAATTTTTTTTTCTTTTCTTGGTTTTAATGTATCTGGTTGATAGAATATAAACTAATTACATCAATTTTTGTTAATTAAATTATAATTCACGACTTATGAGGCATTTATAATTTATTTTAGACTTTTTAAAAATTGAAAGCTATAAATGTTATACTAAATCTCACTTAAAAAGTATATATTATACTAAATACACTACATTTAATTTCAAAAATATATTATACATTTAAATACTATAAACAATATAATTTTTTTATATTTCATACCAATCAGAAATGAATTAATGTTTTAATCAACATTCAACTTACCATTCAAATTTGAATTATTTAGTATGTTGGATCTAATGTACAAAAGTTAATTCATAAGTACTATATTATATTTTTTTTACAAGCGTTTCATAAATACTCCATTCGCATATAGGTTAGTTTTTGGATACCCGTGAAAAAAATATAGGTTTCAGTATCTTCAATGAAATTGTCAAAATTAAATAATTAAAATATGATAAATTTTTATATAAATAATTTTGATAATCCAAAAAATATTAACTTTACAAAATTTTGTAATTATTGTTTATCTTTCTTCTTACTATTACAATAGTTGTGATTTTAAATTAAGTTTACAACATTTTTCTATAAATGAGAGTTATGATTTTCTTGTAGAAACTTTAATAATTTCCAAAAGTAATTTAAATCTTTAAAATTTATAAACCTTAGACATAAGAATGATATTGTGAAAAATATTTAATTATAAAAAATTATATTGATGATTTAATAAATTAATGCATATATATTTTTCATTTATTTAACATGCTTGGAATACCGGTAGCTAGCATATTTAAAGGGTACCTAAATATATATGTTAAAACCCTTGTCTCAATACAAAAGTATAG
Source organism: Cicer yamashitae (assembly GCA_037974755.1). Lineage (NCBI taxonomy): Eukaryota > Viridiplantae > Streptophyta > Magnoliopsida > Fabales > Fabaceae > Cicer > Cicer yamashitae. The sequence continues at coordinate 18,323,118 of JBBPBQ010020324.1, forward strand.
TAACGAGACCATAAATACAACAAAAAAAATAGTAACGAGGCCATAAAAATATAGAACTACATTCAATTCATATGTTTTTTTGTTGTTGAAAAAAACAACATTCAATTTCCTCAAGCATATATTTGTATTAATCGAATAATACTTAAAATCACGTCATCTTAACAAAAAAGAAAACGTAAACTTAAATACCCTAAGTTACCAAAAAAGAAAAGAAAACTTAAATCATGTCAACTCTAGATGATTCGAACACAATGGCGAAATATTGATTTGTCATGATGTCTTTATATTGTCCCTACTTCGATAAAGACACAAAACAACAACTGTTTTCAAAATTTATATGCTGCTGCCCAAGCATTCATATTACTTACACATATCATCTAAAAACATATCACCATATTTATTTACATATTTTTATAAAGTAACTCAAATTATCACAATCTGTACTAAGCAATATTATATATTAAATAGCAATATAAGGGATATTCAACTATTACAAATGATGAGGTTGTAGTTGCTAATAATCAACAATAATACACCAATGATCTTTTTACTAAATATAATAATAAACCTAATTTGAATATATTCGTGATATATATTTTCTTACACACATAAGTTATGCATATTATTTTTAAAATTTTAAATATATTTTTATCAATGAATATTTCTCCATGCATGATAGAATCACACACTAGTAGTATACAAAGAGAATAATTTAAAATTTAACCCACACAATTGTTATCTTCAGAATCTTATTCTAATATTTTTAAATTAAAATTGATAAAATTTTATCTAAAATTAATATTATATCAATAAATACTAAATAAATTAACTATATATCAATTTAAAATCAATTAATAAATAATTCTATATTCTAAAATGGAAAAAATATATAAAAATTTAGTAATTTTATTAAAATATTATTATAGACTTTACAAGACTTCATGTTAAAATTCACCTTAACCATTCTTATACATTGACCGGTGTTGATTATTTTCTTTGGGACTAAAAGTAAACATATATTATTGATAAACAGAAAAAACAGCTATAGGACAACACCAACATTTTATGCTATGTAATATAAATAGAAATTAGAAGGAGTCTGGTCAAGTGAAAGGAAAAAAAAAAAAAAAAAGGCCAAACCAACAAAGAAGGAATAATAGTTGGTCACACCACACAGAGAGTGATGATACCTTCTCCCATTATCTTAACAATCATCATCACACACCGCCCTCTCTTTCCTTTCCTTTCTTACAAAGACAACTAAACTAATCCAAACAAACATTTCATTCATTTTTAAACACACACAAAAAAAAAACATAGCTATTATTATCGTCGCTATTACTAGCTTTGAATCTTAACTCACGCCTCTCATTATTTTCAAAAAAAATAATAAATAACCATCAGTTACGTTTAATAAAAATTAATATAGTTAAAAATAAAATAAAAAATGATTATATTTGGAAGGAAAGGGTGTTAGCCGCGTAGCTTTGTTGTCTTGTCTGTCTGGACGAAATAAAGCCGAAAATAAGAAAATAGCATAACACACCTGGCTTGGCTTGGCTAATCTTTCTCTTTCTCTCTCTCTCTCTCTCTCTCTCTGTGCATACAATACAATTACAAAACAACACAACACAACAACGAAACCCTAGTGTGCAAGGTACTAATTTCTATTTCTCATTATTTTTTACCTCTAATTTCGCTGCTAATTTTGGTTTATGCTACTACCTGTCTCTCATTTCTATTATTTCTTTCTTTCCTTTTTCTTTCTTTTTCCGTTGCTTTGTTTGCCTCTTCAATTTTTGGGCTTCTTTCGGTGTTCTTCATTTTTTACCGAATCCGATTTCGACCTTTTATTATTATTATTATTTTTTATTTGGATTCGTGTTTAATTTGTTTTTCATTTTTCTCCTAAATGGAACGCAGAGACTTCCACCATCGTCCTGGTCATCTGGTAAGATTTCATTTTCTTCAACTTTTTTTCTCTCACCCAATTTTGCATGGGAATGCTGTTTCGTAGTTCTCTATTTGATGATAGTCATAATAATAATAATAATAATAATTAATTGTTGAATCAATTAGGTCCATCAAGGATTTTTTACCTTATTCTTTTTATAAGCTTATTTATTTATTTAACATCTCCCGTTAAATGATCCTTTAGGGAAATTCCCTCCAAAGTTTTATAATTCAGCAATTAACCATTTCATGTGTTGTAAATCTGGGATGGATTGCATTCATAATTAGAAAATGTTTATAAGAAAATATGATATTATCCCAAGGGGTGTCTTTGTCTAAGCTACCCTTCAGGCTGATTATAAGAAGAATAGGACGACTTACCTTCTAAGCCTGCTGCTCCGAGGTAAAGGCGATAATAAAAAATGTAGGGTGTCAATATTACACTCTATTTTTGCGCGCCTATATTTAATCTTCTAGAATTTTGCATGACTTTTGCGGCGCATGCATCTCAAATTTATGTTTTTTAATAATGGTTTTGGCGCTTGTGGATATATTTATCATTAATAAGGAACTTTAATTAAAAAAATGATCGAGTGACGGCTATGACGCCATAATTTTTTACCATTTTTTTATCTTGAAAATGGACATTTATAACTGAGATATGTTAGTTATACTTGTTTAAGGAATTTCTATATCATTTTGATTTTCGAATGACGTCATATTTTGGATATTTATGTGTCGTCTTGTGATGTTATGTAGGCACATGCTACTCCTCCTGATTACTTTGTTCGACTTGAAAACTCAACTTACAAAGACGACCTACATTTGAGGAAGAGAACAAGGATGCGTCGCTGGCTATGCTGCACTTGTCAGGTGGAAGAGTCTTACCCATCAAATGAAAACGAACACCTGAAAAGCCCAAGGAGTTATGGAGATGGTGAGTTCCTTAGTTTAATCCATGGTGTTGTTACTCCGCGCTGTAGGTCTATTACTTGAGAAAGAAGTGGAAATAGACAACAAATAGTACCAAGCAATGTTCTCAATTGCAGATCGCGGAAAATAGTAGTTTGTTCAAATTCCACTAAGCTACAGTGATATAGCATCTCTATAGCCACTATTTGACAACATTTTGTACTGTTGCAAAACAATACCATTTTGTTCAAATTCCGCTATGCTATAATGCTGTCGCGCGGCTCGCGCCGCTATTTGACAACACTATTATCAAGAGAACTGTTAATTCTGATGCTTTTAATTTTCATACACCGTTACGTCTTCTTTTTATCTCTTCAAGCTGGTCAATTGAACATTTAGATTTTATTTTATCTCATATATGTAAAATGTTATTTTTTTCTTCTTATAATAAATACTTCAATTATCATGAATTCAAAATTCACTGTCCTCATATTTCAGCATATCAGATATGGGTTGGGTCTTTTCACGATAAAGATTCCTCACGTTTCATATTTTATTTGCTGTAGGCAACCCAAAAGGCTCAAGGATGTCAGCTCCTGTCAAACCTGAAACACAAAAGGCACCACCACCTATCGAAGTTCCAGCAATATCCCTAGATGAGCTGAAGGAAAAAACTGACAACTTTGGATCAAAGGCATTGATTGGTGAAGGGTCCTATGGGAGGGTGTATTTTGCAACATTAAACAATGGAAAAGCTGTGGCTGTGAAAAAGCTTGATGTTTCTTCTGAACCGGAATCAAATAATGAGTTTCTGACCCAGGCATTTTTCTGCTATCAGCTAAACAAACTATTTTAGTTTAAATACACTGAAAGTGTGTTGGTTCCTGTATGGTTTATTTTTAGTTTATTAGCCTTCTCATTCAGTATTCCCTATTTCAGGTTTCCATGGTCTCAAGATTGAAGAATGAAAATTTTGTTGAGTTGCATGGATACTGTGTTGAAGGAAATCTCCGTGTACTTGCATATGAGTTTGCAACTATGGGATCTCTTCATGACATTTTGCACGGTATGTAGCTTCATATCTTTTCTTTACTTAGATTTCGTATAAGAAGTTCCATTGATGATTTTGGTGGTTTTTCCATTGCAGGTAGAAAGGGAGTTCAAGGGGCACAACCCGGGCCAACTCTTAACTGGATGCAGCGCGTTAGAATTGCAGTTGATGCAGCTAGGGGATTAGAATTTTTACATGAGAAATTTCAACCATCAATCATACACAGGGATATCAGATCAAGTAATGTGCTTATCTTTGAAGATTACAGGGCCAAGATAGCTGATTTTAATCTTTCTAATCAGGCCCCTGACATGGCTGCACGCCTTCATTCTACCCGTGTATTGGGAACTTTTGGGTATCATGCTCCAGAGTAAGATTCCATAAGCTTATAGCCTTTTTATTTCTATATCTATATTTTTTTTCCCTTAGAATTCATAAATGAGTCACTGTCATGTGTATAACTACGTAAGGTATCTTGTATTTTCTAAAGAAGTCTTTTGTAAGTGCTTTAGACTGTTTAGTGCTGCCTGTGTGTCTTATATTTTTACATACAGCTGCAATTCATAGTATATTCCTTAGGTCTATTAAATAGCATTTGACCTTTAGTCATTTGTATTATAGGTCTATTAAATAAGCGATGTATCCCTTCTTCCCAACTTCTCTTGGACTCAATACATGTTAATTCAGTTTAAATGTGTAATATTTTCTGTTATAACTAAGCAGTGACTGTTGGATTTAGAATCTTCTGAACTTGGCCATAAAACAGTGCCTGCTGACTTGTATGTTATTGTCATGAAAAGCAAATGAGGCTTTGGTCTTATAGTAGTAGTACGATTAGTGCCTTCTGATGTGGTCTTGTTATTGTTCCTTTTCCCTGTTGTCTCCATGCTTGGCCTAAACATCAATGGAAATGAAATTGATATTGATAAATATGAAATACAAAACAGTACCTCTTTTCTATCTGGATTTCTGTATTCAAAATACCGTAGGAAGTATGTTCTTTACTCTCAGTTATGTAAGCCTGTATGTTGTGCCTGTGATGTTCCCAAGAAGTATATCCTGCCAATCTATCTAAACATGTGGTTGAACAATCATATTTTTTGTTTGTAGTTGCTATTAGTTTATATGTCGCTTTGGTATATATGCTCTATGATCCAGTTAGAGGCATACAGTTTTACAAAATCTTTATGAAAACCGAATTAGATTTTATTTTGTTTATTGGTTCTTAGCTTATGTTTTGTTGCCAAACTTTGCAGATATGCCATGACTGGGCAGTTGACTCAAAAAAGTGATGTCTACAGCTTTGGCGTTGTTCTTCTTGAGCTTCTTACAGGTAGAAAACCAGTTGATCATACCATGCCTCGAGGACAGCAAAGTCTAGTCACATGGGTCAGTTTACATACTTAAACTCACACCTCATCTCTCCCTTATTTCAACTATTTACCAATGGTGGCCTGCTGTAGATATTTCATTGATAGATATATATATTTTTGTAGGCTACCCCAAGATTAAGTGAAGATAAAGTGAAACAATGCGTGGACCCAAAACTGAAGGGAGAATATCCCCCAAAAGGAGTTGCTAAGGTAACTAGTTTTTCTCTCCGCCTCCCTTTACGCGCACACATATGTAATGAATGACTCATGGTCCTTGGATCTTCTATTCTGAGGTCGGTGGTAATAACAAATATTGTTGACTATGCAGCTTGCAGCTGTTGCAGCACTGTGTGTGCAGTATGAAGCTGAGTTTAGGCCTAATATGAGCATTGTTGTTAAAGCGCTCCAACCACTTCTGAAGGCTCCTCCTGCCCCTGCACCAGAAACTTGAAGTTAAAAAACTTCTCTTTGGTTTCTGCATCTTCTGCACAGTTTGAGTCAGATATCATAAAAAAACTGCAAATAATAATATATATAAAATATATTTTTATTTTTGTTTGAGATTGGATGTGTAGAATTGAATTGGCTGGTTTCATGACATTGTTAAATTCCGTGTATTTCTGGTTTTGCACTTCAGTGCAGACAATTATAGGGCCATACTGCAACAATGGGTTTTGGGTTGCGTGGTGGATATTTGTTTGGTAAATGTTGTTTGTCACCCAACGTTAATCCCCCCATATTCTTTATTTGTTTCTTGACTGAGCTGATACTTGGATTGAAAGACCTATATTTGTTGGACATTGTTGTGTCTGTTCTTTTCTATTTTTCGCTATAGTTCTTTGTTGTAAATTTCTTACTTTGTCATGTCAATTTACTTGGATTGGAGGAACACATGTCGTGACAGATAATTTGCTCGAGTCTTAAGTTTAAACATTTTATAGGGTCGACTTCTTATGTTGTGTTGTGCAGGTAATCGCGCTTCTATATTTAAAGAATTTATTGTGATTGAACATTTTGGGATTGTTTGTTCCGGTTAAAAAGACACAAGGTTGTGTTAGAATAGTCATTTTTAGAGCTTTCACAAATAACTTTATTCTTAGATAAAATTGAAATTTTTTTCTGTTGAAAATGATTATAGTTTGTTTCGATTTTTTGTAAAGTAATTTTTCATGCTAAATTGTATTCCCGTTTAAAATGTATTTGAATAGTTTGAAACACTTGTAAGATTATTTTTTGGGCAATAATGTAAAGTTTCTATTAAATATACACTGATAGCATATTGTTATCAACAGAAAACTTGGGCATACAAATAGAGCGAACAAGGGGAGGAAACAGAACTAAGTTTTTTTTTTTTATTATTTGGTTTAAAACGTCACAGTGAATAATGCATACAACTAAAAAACCTTTTAGATTTCTCACGTTGAGCCATTTAAGCAAATGAGTAAATCATCAGTTTGGTCTTAATTAATTTATCTAATTTAGTCCTTAAACTAAAAAATATAAAATAGTCCTTTAACATTTTTACATTTATCAAGTTAGTCCGTAAACTATCATTCTATCTCTTATTTTTAAAGAAACTGATGGATTAAATAGATAATTTGGTGTCTTAAATTTGCTAAATGTTAATTTAGACTTTTAAATTAAAGGAATGTCAGACGGATTTATCTTTCTACCAAAATATTCATTTAGGGACACATCTAACAAAATGATATGCATAATGGGTTGAGTAGTCTATTGATAATGTCGCATTAAAAAATTTCAATTATGACCCTAAATTTGATAAAAGGAGAATTAAATTGGTTAATGTCTTTAATTTATGGTTTATTGATAACGTTGCATTAAAAAATTTCAATTATGACCCTAAATTTGATAAAAGAAGAATTAAATTGGTTAATGTTCTTTAATTTAGGGTGCACAACTACTGCTTAACAAGTAAATTGTTGTTCCTTATAATTTTAAAGATGAAAATGTTTATGTACTCATCAAATCTACCTATAAAATTTGATTATACAACTAATGAATTTTCCACTTACTAAATTAATTTTATATCATTTTTCTATTTTATGGTAGAAAACCACATTAATTGTGGTCTTTGGCACTCCAATGCTTTTACATAGTGTCTCCGTAAACTTCAATCACAAGTACCTACTATATGACTCATTTTTATTTGAATTCACTTATTTAAGTTTGTCTTTGGGTATAACTACTTGTAAAACTATTTGGAAGAGTTTATGGTAACAACTTATCACATATTTATTAGTTGTTTTTCTTATTTTCTCGATAAGATAGTTTATGGAAACAACTTAAAAGTAATTTGGTTTTTTTTTTGTTTATTATAAAAGTATCTTATACACAAACACTTAATTAAATTGGTTACTCAAAGAGGGCGACATTGCTTTATTTTTTATTATAAAAGCAGCTTATACACAAACACTTAGTTACTTTGGTTACTCAACGAGGACTTAGATCACACTCGTTGAATATATAATTTTTCCTATTATGTCATTAAAATATTCAAAGTGTATGTTTGAATTCACTTCTTGGAGAGTCAAAAGTGATTCTAAATCGTTAGAATTGACTTTTATTGTAGAATTAATTTAAAGTTATAATTTATAACTTTTATTTTCAAACTCGAATTTATTCTTCAACTCATTTATATGTATATATCCAAATATAAATAATTGTACATTAAACATCTTCGTAACTAAAAAAAATTTACTCCATAACAAAAAAAACTAAAATAAATTTTACAAAATCAAACCATCAATCATTCAAAAATCAATTTTTTTGCCACCATTTATAACCTAAAAATTATATTTAATGGTTCAAAGTACAAAAAGGTCAATTAATGGGATGAACAAACATGGGCCAATGGACTTTGTAGTTGGATTACGGCCCATTAGAGCCAAAACTAGAACTATAAAATCGGAAGCAAACTGAATGAGTATGCAACTAGAAACTAAAACCCCTGGAAATAATTAGAAGAGTGAAAGCATAAAAAGTACTCCAACAAATTTGGAGCTTTTCCGTTTTGCGCAGTAAAGTGATGGCGGAAGTTGCTGTTTCAAATTCTCAAGAACACCCAGTTCTTGAAGACGCCGCTGGAAATGACAAGATTGCCCTCGCCGAGCAAGACCCTAACGAACTGGAAGGCCAGAAGAAACGCCTCTTGGAGGAACTCGAATCTGCTCTTGTGCCCAAAGATTGCGTCCTTGCTATTCCCAAACCTAATCCCAATCCTAAACCTAATTGCTTAGGGTTTGGGATTGAGGTAATTGACGAAACGGCGTTGCTGGAGAGCATTCCAAAGAACGGAGGAAAACAATCAAGAAGAAGAGCATCCAAGAAGATTCACAAGAAGAGCGTCATTGATACTGTGAGCAATAGCAGTATGAAGAACGAGAAAAAGCAGAAGAACAAATACTCTCGAATTGAGATGGAGGCTATGAAGTTTATGAATGTATCACAACAGCGCAAATTATGGGAAACAATATACGCCGTACTTCAATCTACCTTCGCCGACGAGTATGATACATTGGTTGCCACTCCCAACAACCGTCAATTCCTTCCCAACAACAACAACAACACCAAACCCCCCATTCTCACTGGTCAGCACTCTTTTCTTTTCACTTCAATTACTTGTTTGTTACATCAAATTTTATTCTTTATTATGGATATCAAGAAATCAAATCTTGTTCTGAGCGTAGGTTAGGTTAGCTTTGGAACTGTGTTTTTACTTCTTGCATGGTCATTTAGCATTTTTATCTGCTTTTCTTTGAGTTGGCTAACTCTAACGAGACAGGAAATATTTCAGTACAATTGGTGTTAACGCTAACACGTGATTCTTGCTGCGTCACTAACAACAACCACGAATTTTGTTCCTTGCGCTGAATAAGGAGATTCTGAAATGTGATGTTTGTGATTTGTGAAGTTGTCACATAATGCATTTCTTGTCATTTCTTACTCGCTATTGTGTTGGTATTGAGCCTATCAAGAATCATGAATGTTGATCATTTCTTTTTTCTGGTTAGTGGTTTTTTGTTTGCTCAAGTACTTGGGTAACTTTGTGGTAGTCTGGCTTCTTAACGCGTTGAACTTGATTGTATTCTTTATGGCAAACATGCAATGTTTTTTGAAAATATTTTGACTTTAATTTCATAACCCCACCATACGGTATAAGACTCGGTTGTTACAGTTGTTGCAGAGTTTTTACTGTTTATCTATGAGCTTCTTTTTTTGGGATGGGGGGTTTCCCACTGTCTAAAATGTTTTTCTGCAAAGATAACAAGTAAATCTTTCTGATGGAACTTTGTAAAACCTTATTGCTCCGATTTTTGTAATTGTTTGTGTTTCCCACTGTCACCTGGTTGTTAGCTCATTTTGTGTCAATTTGATGTTTTCAATTTCTGTGATGGACAGGTGTGGGTGCTGCCAATGGAAGATGCAGATTTATGAATGTCTTTGTCCATTGAACTTTGAAGAATGAGCAAAAGGAACCTGGAAAAGATCTAACTGCAACATTAGTTTACTGTGTTCTAATTGTACATAGGCACCGACTTCAGTTGCATAGTTACTTGTATAAAGTCACTGTATATGAAAATTCATGTGTTGTATGCTTGATTGTAAATTTGAAAGACTGTTTAGGTCACCCAGTAATGAGGATGCTTTGTTGTTTACATTTGTATATTGAGAGTGTATTGTTGATTTTTCAATGAAAAGTTTAATTTCCTGTTTACATTGTGTTTGAATGAGGATACTTTTTGCCGGTTTATTGATTTTACATAAGCTAAATTATATTTCTTATTCTTTTTTATGCCTGTCTACTCAGGCTGAAAGTTTTGTTATTGCTTTCAGGTGCAGTGTATTGTGAAAATACAGATAGTGGTCTACAACTCATGGAAAGTAGTGGAAGTGTGAGTCCTGTTGACCCTCTATATACTCATAGTATTATGGGTAAGGATGGGTGCTCAGTTTCAGAAGAGTACTGTGAAGATGAAGATAGTGAGGATGATTATGCTAGCATCCAGAGGCCTGCGTTTCATGTAGAGGGAGAACCTAATTTTGATTCTGGTCCACCAGAAGATGGATGGGAATATCTTAGGCGTGTCAGGTATTGTTGTAACTTTCAGCAGCCAATTGCTGGTCTTTTAGCCAATTTATACTTTGAAATTCTATTTTCTTCCTGATAATTACTTTTTGTTGTTCTGCTCTCCCTAGAATAATGCTTCTCAATATTATTGAGGATCACTCCAGCTCCTTATTAAAGGTTTTGAGAAGTTGCATTACAACTGACTCTAACCGCTTAGCCACCGACTTTTGGTGAACTTAATTAATAGTGTTGTATAACTTCTAGTCAGTCTTGAACTTATAGTTGTAGTTGACACATTTGGTTGAAACTCTAAACAAAAGCCGGTGGCAGAAAGCTGGGGCTAACCTGCAATTGGCATTACATTACGCATGTGCAAGGTGATAGGGTATTAATTTGTGCACAGATTTTATTATTAATACAGTGGGGGGTTCCACTTGCAACCTACAAATGACAGTGGTACCCAAATTTTGAATAAATTCCTTGAAACATAGTTCAAAGTATATGTCTACGGTTGTGAGCTCTGTGGATTAAATTTTGGGAAATTATATTGTGGGGATATTTCGTGCTGTGGTTGCCAGGAACACAACTAAAACACTAATATGGTGTTAACTTTGATACAGATCATTTTGGGTTTGTTAAAATGGTGATGAGTAGGATAAACTTTATTGTTGCCTACCTAGTAGGAGAAATAACATGTTCCTTTAAACTCTTTTCTTGCTTAGGTGGGAGGCACATCAAATTCCTAAAGTGAAGGTATCCAAACTTGATAGAAGTAAACTTAACAAGGAACAAAGTCCTTACATGCCCAAGATTCCTGATATTGCCAAGTGTCCTGAGCATCTGTTGCCGTTGAAACAGTGGGAGGATGCATTTCTTGCAGAATTTTCAGCACTGAGAGCGGTATGGCGTTCTAAGAACCTTTCTCTATCTGTCCATTTTCTTTTTCCTTCATTTTCATTAGGAATTAGGAATGATCAATGCTATATCAGAGAGTCTCATGACCAAATTGGACCCATATAATATAACCAATGGACACAGAATAGAATAATCTATTTTATTTTTTTGTTACTGGATGCTAATTCATGTCCTTGGTAACAAAGTATTGGTTTGGGAGTGGAGTATACTGATTTTGCTTTAATACTATATATACTATGCACTGACCCTTGTTTCCCAATTTGTTATTCCAGAATCTGTCATGTCTTGAAGTTTCAAGTGCCATATATTCTGGTAATCTACGATCTCTTCATTCCACGAAGCTGCCTGGCAATAATTTTGGAGTTATGAACAGAGATGTGCTCCTTTATAATCATAAGAGCATTGGTAAGGCAATTGAACAACCCACTGAAGACAAGGATAGCACGGTGCCTCTGGAGAATCCTGGATCGAAAACCTCCATAGATCAAACTAACAATAGCTGTCCCACTCCTCCCCTGCTTTCTGCAATCCTAGGAATGGACTCCGTAGCGAGAGTATCAATGTTGCTGAAACGAATTCGCTTGCTAGAGCCTGAAAATACCATCACAAGAATTGATTGCATGTGGCTTTTTGCTCTATGTGCAGCAGTAGATGCTCCACTAGATGCTGACACTTGCGCAGCACTCAGGAGTCTACTGCGGAAATGCGCTAGCATTCGTGCCAAAAAGGCTGAACTCGATGATGAGGTTGTAATGTTGAATATATTGGCTACAATTGCGGGGAGATACTTTGGACAATCTGAAAATTGAATTCCCAGTTTTTTTTGTGAAATTGAATTCCCAGTTAGCGACTCAATGATGACCCCCTTATGTTTTAGAATTTGGATGGAGCCAAGAACATGTATGGTTACTTATTATATGTATGAAGTCGAATGTATGGTTCTAAGAACATGTATGGTTATTATATTCAGATGATGAATGAAGTCTAAAGTATGGTTCTAAGAATTTCTATATACTTTGTTATGTTTCGAATCTATATACTTTGTTATATTGTAGGTTAATATTTTATTGATGTCATACATCTTTTATGTGATATAGGCGATGTAATGTTTTATCTCATATCTTATGCTTGGATTAGATCGGTATTTAATTCATTTGTTTTTATTTATTTATTTATATATAAAAAAATAATAAAAAATAAAAGACAAATGAATAGATGAGATAAAGAAGTCAAAATTGTGGGTGGTATAAATTTGACATCGAGCTCGGTTGGGGTCGTTAGGCTCAGTTGTGACGGCACAAGTGAGGGAGAAGTCAGAAGACACAAACAACAACACAACACATGTAGTGATTTTGATATGTCGATGTTTTCTACCACTCTTCCTTCTTCTCATACTCATTTTCCACCATCATCACCATGCTTCAGCAGCCGCGTCTTCGCTTCATTCGCACGTCGCAGTCGCAGTCGCAGTCGCCGCCGCAACAAAATCAAGCACTCCACCCTCACGACAACCAACACCACCTATTCAGAACCCATTCTCGAAACCGTGATAGACCTCACACTATTCCCTTCCTTCCATTCCAATATTCGCCAATTCGTTTCTTCCGGCAAAGAAGCCTACCGCGATTTGCAGACTCTGTTCACTCTAGACGACAACCGCAGAGTCGTCATTTCGTGTCGACCTTCCACATTGCACTTCGTGGGAACATCAGCGGCTTTAACCCTCGTGGCTTTTTCTGTTCTTAGAGTATTGGTAGAATTGGTTTCTAGGTTAACGCGTGGAAACGCTTCTAGTTATAATAATAGGACTATGGTGCGTAGGGACCGAAGTCTTGGTGGAAAAGAAGTCGTTGTTGGATTAGGCCACAATAATTACAACAACACCACTGCGTCTATTAAGCGTTCTTTCAAGAATAAAGTTGCGGTTCAAAGGAAATTGCCCAAATGGTGGCCAATAAATAATAATCATCTCAATTCTTTTGACTTCGACTTGAGTGAGCAAGAGGAATACAAGAGGGAGGCTTATAGACTAGTTCGAGGTCTTTCTTTCTTACTCTCATTCTTTACTTGCTATACATTTTTACCATTTAATTGATATACTTTTTGATGTCACTTTTATAATTGTTTGACGGTGTAAAACATTTTTATGCCGACAATGTTCAAAATTGAACTCTTAAAATTGTTGTTTTGAGTCTTTATTTATGCACTTTCTTGTGGTGTACTTTGTAGGTAAAGATACACTTCTCAGTCTCATAATTTCTCTACTGTTTTCCAATCCTTTAATTCAACTTGCAACTCACCCTACTTGATTTCCAGTAATTATTGACAGTAGAATGGCCGCAAAAGACATCTCTGAGACTGATATCATTCAAGTTAGTTTTTCCCCCACTCATTTACTTCAGTGTCAGATTATGTGTGCAATTTTATGTTGAATTTGTTCTTTTTCATTATTGGAACATTAGTAGTATTTACATTGCTGAGCTTCATATTGCTTTTCTAGTTTTCTTTCACTTCCTGTTGTAATAAAACATTGTAGGCCTTTAGTACACTCTACCACAACTAGAACATAAACGTTAATGTGGTATATGCCCGAGTTAGTGCAACTGCATAGGTATTAAATTGAAAAAGGTATTCCTTTTTGTAAATATATTAAATGGCTTAATGAAACGTGGTACCAAGGTTTTGTGTAATTATAAAATGTATGTTAAGCATTTGTCTTGTTAGTGAGCATTCAATAATTAAAATACCATACTGATGATTGCTAATTCTATTACTGAAGTATGCATATAATAAATCATTTCTATAGTTCAGGGAAATTTATTCATGTATTGACGGCGACTGTTTTTTGCATGTACACATGAACAGTTACGTCAACTATGCAGAAATTCTGGTGTACAAGTGTCTGTTGAACCAACAAATATTCGGGACTCCTTGTATCGAGCATCTGTTAATTTTGTTTTAGATGATTGCAGCAGGTGTGATCTTCATAGGCCTGGATTTCTGTCTATCTCTTTGTTTACTGCTAGGTAGCAGCTGTTAATATTAATAATGCTGTATACTCCTGTTTTAATGATGATTTTGTTTATATTCAGTGCACCGACTTACTCTACTTCAGTTCAAATCCATGGCGAGGATTCTCAACAATTCCTTGCTGGATTTGCTGAAAACATTGGCCTTGAAAATGTTCGTGCCGCAACAATTGTGTCTGCAGCTGTGGCTGCGCGTACACGCTCTTGTCTTCTGCAGGCTTGGGTAATTTTCTTACTCTTAATCTTATGATTGATATGGTAATCTTGTCTTTAAGCATTTGGCTTTCTACAATATTACATTATTGCAACTAGAAGTATATTAAAGGCGGTCATATTTTCAGTTACAATATTGTCAGCTATTTATATTCGTTTCTGTTACTAGAAATATGCCCTAAATTCCTAAATCTTTCTTAAAAGTAGTATAGTATCATGCCATTAATTATGAACATTTTCTATGTTTTTTTTTTTCTTTGATGGTCACACGAATGAAAGAATTAGATGGATGCTAGTTTATGTCTGGCAAATTGTAAACTCTCTAAATTGAATAGGGTTTTTAAGAATGAGTGCTTAACTTTAAAGTGTGTAACTTAATGCTTGAATTTTAGCCCTAGTCTAACTATTTTTCTACGAAGTTCACGTGTATCCTCTTGAATGTTCCATTAAAACTCATGCTCTTTTGGCGTTTTCAATTATAGGCTCTGGAAATGCAAGGCAAACATGTTGATGCTTTGGGAGAACTGTCAAAGATATGCCTTCTTCTACGAATATTTCCTCCCGAGGAATCCTCGGTTTGTACCTTAAACAATAATTTGCAATTTTTTTTCAATTAGATTTCTCCACTTCTCTTGGATGAATATTTATTTACTGTTCTCTTAATTCCTCATTCAGTATGATAGGATTTGGTTGTAGTTGTCGCTTCATAGTTATCCTTAATTATAACTGGAATAACCAAGACCCCATGTGTTGGTTATTAGATATTTGGATAGTCAGTATTTATCCATTTTAGATATTTTAATGTTGTCCTTGACTCCTGTATACGTACATTTACCCGTAATTTATAATTCTTAATGCGTGCATGAATGAGGAGTGGATACTTTGTGGGGGAGAATTTGAGATAAGAACACAAGTACCATATGGTTAACCACTCATTAAAGTTGTTCAATTTAATTTATTAATTGTATTATATAAATTACTTTTTTAGAAAGAAAATGTATGAAAGTATGGGAAGTGGTGGATAAGAAATCCTCTGTAGTATAGAGAGCCAAACACATTGGTTTTGAAAAAAAGTAAAATGCAGCTAATCTTCTCAATCTCTATACATGTATGAAATGGCCACTCCCTAGAGACAAGCATTAAGATGTTGTTTTGGATGAGTAGATAGAGGGACTTTTGTGCTTACCATGTGATTTATGAATTGATTTGTTCATTTCTAATAGCACTTATTATTCTGGTGTTTCCCTGCAGCCGGAAATGGAGATGGTTAGTCGAGGCCTAGAGAAACACTTGAAACTAGAACAAAGAAAACACCTTATGTTTCTTTTTGGTAAAGTTTGCAGCGAGGACAGTCATGGCATTGCAAGAGAAGCCCTTGGTTTGGTACGAACCTGCTAACCCTATTTTGCAGATCTTGCGCTAATGAATGCTGGCTAGCTTCTTGTAATTTAATTGTAATATAGTTTGTAGCTGGAACTAGCATGAGCTGTTTAACTAACTGTTAAAGGTGCAGTCAACCCTTCTGAAAAAGGAAATTTCCACATTCAGGGTGATGATGCTATTAAGATTTTTATGATGGGTAAATCTTGACATGTGATGTAACCATACTTAAATGGTTAAGATTTATAAAAATAGTATTACCACATTGGGTGTGATGATACTATGAGGGTATTTATATTATATGAGGGTAAATCTTGACATCATAACATGTAACCATTACTTAAATAGTCAAGATTGATAGTTTTAAACATTCATGTGACATTGTGACCATTTATACTCGCGAGTCGCGAGTACATGAAAAAGTCACTTGATTTATATTGTAATTTTGACATCCGTGGTCAAATTCAATGATCAAGATTTTATTTTTCTCACTATAAAAAACATTGAAAACGCTTGACTATAATGGTAAAGAGCAATCATATGGGTTTAGAGCGCTGTTCTCAACTATAGTTTTGAAATTTGGATTTACTTCCCCAGTTTGCATGTGAATTGTCTTGTGTTATTTATTAGTTTACCTTCCTCTTCTCTATTGATGTTGAATTTTTTCCTACTCTTTAACCTGTCCCTCCTTTATTTGTGTAGATGCATTCTCAAAATGGTCAACTTGAAGACAACTTAGCACCATGAAAGATACCTGCGGTCTTGTTGAAAAAAAAGGAAAACAGACTGTAGAATATATTTGCTTAAACTATTTATGCTATAATGTTTAGATAGTTAAGTTTAGTGGCCAATTGTAATAATAATAATAAATAATTTATATTTTTTTATCATTATTATAATAATAATCATCCCAAAAAAGGTGCCTTTTACGTTTGAGGTTTTTAAGAACTAAATAGATAGTACTTAGTCAAATTTGTTATCTTACTATTGTGGAAAAGTAAGAAGAAAGTCGTCATACCAACTTTGCCACAAAGTTAATCATTTTTGCACTTTGTACACAATTAAGTATTTGAAAAATGTTTGGTGTACACTCATAGAATGTATATACACTTTAAGAAATGAAGAGTTAAAGAGAATGGCGTGATAGATATAATACGTTGATAATGTGATAGGAAGAGAGGGAAGAGAGATAAAGTTAAAACTAGATGTTGAATAAATGTAGAAGAATTAGGGGTGTATGTGTATCAATGTTGTAAATATTAATAATACATGTTTCGGTTAGATCCATATACTATTAGAATTAGAATATTGATATTGTTATATTATATTCTAGATTTGAACTCATTACTTTATAATTGTATACAAATTTCTTTACCATTTTATCTAGAAAAAATAAAAATAATAATAATAATACAATGATCACTTTGTACCATAAGAAAAATACAAAAATCACCGCTTTTAGATGAGAGAAACAAATTAGGATGCAGTTTCATAGATGTTCTTATTGATTCTTTCACAAAAATACTTATTATTATTATTATTATTATTATTATTATTATTATTATTATTATTATTATTATTATTATTATTATTATTATGTTTTTTTGCATTGCTTCAAATAGTTTGTCACAGTTGCACTTTATTTTACTGAGGAATAATAAGAGCATCTTCTATGAAGATTGTTTTTTGTCTTATAGAAAGTACAACCTTATATGTCTCTCTATTGGAGCAATGAAAAAAATTAGTAGTAAATGGAGAGAATTACTGTCTATTCACTTTTTGTGGACTTTAGTCCTAATCTATCTATCTATTATCTATTATTTATTATAATAATTAAAATAGAACTTCAAAATTCTTTATCTATGTCACATTCTTCAATATTTGACAACTCATCAAAATTCTGATGTAGCACATTTTAAATTCATCTTCTATTTCATTATGTTTTGTTTCTTCAATATATAATGCAAATATTTTTCACTTGCCCAAGTACAATTATTTCATACATTATATAATTTCAACTTTCATTTATTACTCAATGACTGATCAATACACTTAAAAAGCTTTAATTACTGATCAAAACTTTCATTTCAATAACTCATACAAAAAAATACAAATCATACAATATCTTTAAATCATGACAATGAAGATTTTTGGGTTATGTTTTAATTATTATAATAGATGTTCAAGTTCATATATCAATATTATTGCATAGGAAATAAGTTTTTTTCTTTATGTTGAATGTGTCTCCCATACCATTTTTTCTTTTTATAATTAAAAAAACACAAATCAAAATTGAAACAACAAAAAAATGAATAATATTAAATATTTGGAAATAAATAACTTTTAACTATTTATTCACTCGAAACTTTCTATATCTTAAACATTCACAAACTTTTCTTTTTTTAACCACTCTTGAAGTTTCTTGACCGTGTCAAATAATTATTTGAAAATCTCAAGGCACACACGAATAAATTGTTTCAATATTTTAGATTTAACAAACTATTACTCACGAATGAATGTTATAATATATCACAAAACACATAATATTATTTAGTGCATGCTTAGATCGACAGTGAGATTGACATAATTACGATGAACATATAAAATTGAAAACATGAAAAAGTACATAAATTTATAAATCTAATGTTTAAAAACTAATATAAATTATATAAAATGAAGAAATATTATAGCTAAATGTATAACTTTAACAATAAAGAAATACATAACCATTTAACAAATATATTATTAGAAGAACCACGTCAATGAAATCAAAAAGTTTGAATAAATCAATTCCACATTTAAATATATTTTGCATGAATTGTATTAGTCAACAATGTTTTGCTTTTTCTTTTACTAAAGCAAACCTAGCTTATATATAATTATTCAAAAATATATTTACCTTTAAGTACATAAACACTTGAGTATATTCTACTGTAAAACAAAATTAACATTACTTTTAAATTACATATTATTGTTATTTTAAATTCAGTAATATATTAAATTCTACCGCGCAACGCGCGAGTTAGTATCTAGTATATTATTATTCAAAAAAATTATTTTAACAAATAAAAATGATCTGATTATTTTTTAATCATTTTTTTTATAAGTTAAAAATATATTAAAAAAATTTCAGAGAGACATAGACGTTACACAGAACAACATTTAAAAAAACGAAAAACAAAAGTACCACAAATAATGTTTTGATTATTTTATAATTATTGAAAAGAGTCATTTAAATGACAAAAAAGTTGATTGAAAAAATATACTTGAAATTACAAGTATAATTAAAAAATAAAAGAAAAC
This sequence comes from Cicer yamashitae, assembly GCA_037974755.1. NCBI lineage: Eukaryota > Viridiplantae > Streptophyta > Magnoliopsida > Fabales > Fabaceae > Cicer > Cicer yamashitae. The sequence continues at coordinate 18,342,336 of JBBPBQ010020324.1, forward strand.
ATAAAATTAATAAATTGTTAAAAAATTTATTCAATATTATGTAAATATAACTACTATAACAAGTCTATGTTTATGACTTCAAAATGTATAAAAAAATATTAAAACTAATAAAAAATGGCAATTAACAAATTTTGGATAAATTTTTACAAATATATTTTTAAGATTTAATATCATATATATTTTAATAGACAATAAATGAAAAATATG
>JBBPBQ010020324.1:18345672-18356343 GCA_037974755.1 Cicer yamashitae
AAAAAAAAAAAAGCAAATTCTCATACATGGCATACGCATTACCTGTTGTAAACAGTTAAGGTAATTTTATCATAAAAAACTACCGGTAAAAGTAAATGTAAAGACTGAAGGAAAGTTTCAGCATTTATAAGAAAGAACAAGAATATCATCATAAACTTTGCTATATAAATCATCACTTACCTCCCAACTATTAGTTTATTTATTTTTATTAAATTAGTAATAAATAAAAATCGGTGCACGCACCCACGCACCACACAACACAGCTCACAACAACACTGCAAACTGAAGCGAAAGAAACGTCTTAACCTGAAAAAATAGCTACACCAATTTCATGTGCAATAATGAAATAATAATATATATTAATAAATCATAAGGAGAGGAGTGATGATTCCACGGAAGCAGTAAGATAGCGAGTCACCAAACTAGAAATCAACATGGTTTCCTGACACCTTATTGGTCCGTCACGCTAGATGACTCACAGTAGTCGTATCCTTTTCTTTCAAACAAACACAAACACCACCGCACCAATTTTTTGTGTGAGTTCAAAGCGAGCGACCAAATAAAAATAAATATAAATATAATAATAATAATAACATAAACATTTACATAACGCTCTTCCCTATTCCAAATTTACAATTCACAAATCTCTCTCTCTCTCTCTCTCTCTGCATATTCTTAGCATATCTTAAACTCCAATTCCATTTCCGTTGCTAGATAGATAGAAAGAAAGAAACCACCGCGAATTTCAAATCGCTTTCACCTTCATACTCTCTCGCACTCAAATCTCACTCCAAATCACGTTCCTCCAGCTCCAGATCACACCGAGTTTCCGTCCATGCTCGGTTTGGACTCGATCTAGGTTTCTCTTCTCTTCCTCAAATTTCAATTTCAATACTTAACGTTGACGCTTTCTCATTTTTTGTCGGTCATGTTTCGCTTCCTTGCAAGATCTCAGCTCTTTATATACTTATGTTGTTTGATTTTGTAATATTTTCTGTTTGGATCTCTATTTTCTTTTGGAATTTCTATTTAATTGATGTATTTTAGCTGTTTCTGAAGAACGAGATCTGTTTTTATTTTGATTAATTTTGTTTAATTATGGATGATCATGTATATACATATACGTTTTTGTTGATTCGGTTGCAGATCGAGTTCTTGATACTTTGATAGTGTGGGGGATATAGATGAAGAACGGGATGATAGAATGCAGTGTTTGCCATTCCAAATTGGTATCGCCTGCCACCAAAACTGTATCAAGGGCTTATGATCGACACAAAAGTAGGATATCATCCAAACAACGTGTACTCAACATCTTATTGGTTGGTGGTGACTGTATGTTAGTTGGTTTCCAGGTGATTTTCATTTCTCCATTCACATTATTGGAGAATTCACTCAAAAATTATATTCATTTTTGAGAGTCTGATCTGCTTTTCATGTGAGTCTGTGTATATAGAAAATATTAATGCTTGTTGTTTTAATGCTGACATATACCATTTCTTTCTTTTGGCAGCCTATTCTAGTCTATATGTCCAAGGTGGATGGGAAATTCAATTTTAGCCCAATTAGTGTTAATTTTTTGACAGAGATCACAAAGGTTTTCTTTGCTATTGTTATGCTTCTTCTCCAGGTAAAGATTACTTTTTCTTTTTCTATATTCAAATACTTATTGTCTTATGGATCACACAAATTAAAGCATGTGTCAAGTAGAAGTTAATATGAAGGCAACTCCTGCACATGTCTTGAAGTATATCATAAATTTTGGATTTCACGAGCAGTCACTGCTTTTCCACTGTGGTGGGATCAGGATATGCCCTTACTTTCCGTGGTTAAGGGTAATAGAACATTAGAATTTATAACCCCAAAAAAGAATTTTTATCGTTTGCAATTATCCTTTTTTGAGTTACTTACTTTAAAAGATGTTTTGCAATAGTTAGAGTTGTTCTATAGTGAATGTCAGGATATGGATCTATCCTTTATCTTTCCAAGTAACCAGAATTTGAATATCTAGGGTTTGGGTTTTCTTTGATCATCTATACTTCCCACATCCATCCATATTAATAAAACACATTTTGGTTATCCATGTTGTGCCACATGGTGGTGTCTCCAACTATCTTTTTAATTTTTTATAAGAAAAGAAACCCCTAATACCTGTTGATTTTCACGCGCCCATTATGATGGTAGAAGAGGATGTGCACTGAATGATAATTTAGGGCATGGTAGGGTTTGAGTGGTTTTCTGGAGATGAAATGGGGTTATCTGGTGATGATAATTTAGGTGCGCTGAATGATAATTTAGCTATATCTTGCCATTTGTCTAAGGTTTGATTGCCTGTGCAGGCTAGGCATCAAAAAGTTGGGGAGAAGCCTCTTCTTTCAATTTCTACACTTATGCAGGTACTATATTAATTTTGCATGAATTGACTGATGTGAAGACCATATATCACTTTTTTTTCTTTCTGATATAAGATATTTCTTCACTGTTTTTTATTGCTAGGTCTATGTTCCCTGCTTCTTGGGACTTAGTTTAAGTTTCTTTGAGTCTTTTCTTTGTATATATTTGAAATTTAACAATTCCAAAATGCTTGATATTCTCAATAGCTTCTTGATCTTTATCCTTTATGTGGTGATTTTGTCTCTTGTAGGCTGCTCGCAGCAATGTCCTTCTTGCCGTTCCAGCATTTCTGTACGCTATAAACAACTATCTGAAGTTTGTCATGCAGGTATATAGAATTATCCCATAAATATTGCATATACAAGGTTTTAGGCTAGAATAAGAATGCTAGTCATTAGAGATCTTTACAAGGTTTTAGGCTAGAATAAGAATGCTAGTCATTAGAAATCTTTCTTTTAGGTTTGATGTGCACCTCTAAAGTCAAGACTCAATAACCTCTTGTTTTGTCCTAAGTGAATTGATGTGACCCACATATGGGTAGTACATATTTGTAGCCAGTGCCTGTGCTGTGGATTTATTTTAATAATATCAGTAATTCAAAGCTCTCCTAAAAGCAAGATGTATTTTTCATTGCTTGTTAGCGTATTAGGATTATTTAGTTGTTAGGACTTAGGAGTCTTATGTTATTGATGATCTTATAGTGCTAGCACTGTATTAGTAGACTACACTAGGAGTTGACATTGATTGTTATGACACGTATATCTTCTCCCATTCCTAATTTCTATCTAATCCCTCTAATTTCAATATTACTCATATTATAATCAACTGATGAATTCTTGTGTTGCTTGTGCATCCATATGATACCTGATATATTTACTTGGCTGTGTCTTAATGAGATAACTTAAGGGTTGATTTCACATTTCATGCAGCTTTATTTTAATCCTGCTACTGTGAAGATGTTAAGTAATTTGAAGGTAATTTCTCGTTCACTGCTGTATGATTGAATATCAATATTTTTGCCAACCAAATAATGGCTTGCTTAGACATTGCATATCATATATCTTGTGACAGATGCTGAATGCTTCTCAAATTTTGAGCCATTGTTTTCAACCGAATTTTTCTTTTCACTTCATTCCATCATATTTTATTCTTTTATGCTGTTTTCTGACTATGATTCCTTGAGACAATTGGATGTATATTTTTCTGTTGAAGTTGAACTTGTTTTTTATGGTTAGCTGTTGACTGTGCATGTTACAGGTTTTAGTTATAGCACTTTTGTTAAAGGTGGTTATGAAGCGCCGGTTTTCAATCATTCAGGTCAGTGCATAAGACCTGTCATGTCTATAGGATATAGGGATTTAAGGGGAACTCTGTAGGAGGTACTCTGTGACCATTGTTTGGCTCTATACTATTGAATTTAACAAGTTGAAATCCTCACATATATCTTAATTGCTTTTATTTATTTTATCAAGCTGGAAATTGATTTATTCTTTTGCTACAGTGGGAAGCCCTTGCTCTCTTGCTCATTGGTATAAGTGTTAATCAATTACGATCGTTACCCGAGGGAAGTACAGCTTTGGGTCTTCCTGTCACAATGAGTGCATATCTCTATACGTTTATTTTTGTAAGTGATGTTTGTTATTTGTTCATTCTGTTAATTGATTATTATTATGCAATCAGTGAATTTTTAATCTATTAAGATTTGTTAGAATTAAGTAAATCTGTCAATATTCCTAAATTGTACAGCTTTCTAGATTACTTGTTAGTATTCCTAGAATATTCAACTTCCTAGGTTAGTGCTAATCAATTATTTGTGCTAATCAACTTCCTAGATTACTTGTTACTATTTTTTTATATGTTGAACTAATGCCATAATTATTTTGCAGGTTACTGTTCCGTCAATGGCCTCTGTTTATAATGAGTATGCTTTGAAGAGCCAATATGATACAAGTATATATCTGCAGGTGAAGTATGCCGAATTGGAAAAAGAATCATAAATTGACCACATTTTTATCATCTCCTTCTAATGTTGGACAGTCTACTATGTTAATTTGTTCTAGTTAGGCCTTTTCATGTATTTTGATCAACACTTTATTACTGTCCAGTTTGTGCGCACGGGCATGCCCATGTGTGAAGACACACTTGCTTACACTGTATTAGAAATTGGAATGTATTACAGTTTATATTGGAAATAAAGCCTTGGTCTCTATGTCTTCAAAAAACAACTAACAAGATTTAATTGTAATGGGTGGTACTTAAGAGACAGAAACTAATAGGGATGCTTGACGACGGAAACTAACTAGAAGAATCATCTAGATATCCTGGAAGACAACAGTGAAGTAAAATAAAATAAATGGGTAGTTTCAAGAACTGCACTTTAGTGGTGCCACCCTGCTAGGACACTTTTAACTGCTTTATTATTAACATTACAGATTATATGCTGATTCTCAATTTCTTGATTTGCAGAACTTATTCTTGTACGGGTATGGAGCTATGTTCAATTTTCTTGGAATACTCGTGACTGCTATTGTCAAAGGTAAGAAAATGAATCTCTTAAAAGCTGAAATCTCATAATCACTTTTAATCCATTTGAAATTGAGCCAGATGAAAATTCTAGTGAGCAAACATAAATTCAGATGGTGCTTAGGATTTGTCTCACAAACTAAAAATACAGGATGACCCAGAGGATGAAGTTCCATCATGTGGTTGTCTGAGGGTTAGATATATGCAAATTTACCCCATTCCCTGACCAGAGTTATAAGATAGAGATCTTATCATTACACCAGGACTCACCCTCTGGGTTTCAGAATATGGCAAGAGAAAATAAAATCAGGAATTTGATATCAGCTGATATAAACTAACCCAGATCTTGATACACACATATAACTGTTGGGTTTAACTGACCTAATTGATTTTATAGTTCAAAATAGATCTGCGTAAATGAAAATGTGATGGAGTTGGCAAGCTATGAGTGGATTCTATGCTTTTGAGACATTGCATTGTATTCAAGTGTTTCCGTCATAAATCAGTGTCTTCATAGGAAGGCAGCAAAGAGTCTTTTCTATACACACAACTTCAAGGGATTCATATAAATAATCTCCTTTAGTAAATAGTTTAATTGTTGATGGTTTATTTAGTTTGTTGATTCTGTCAACATTTGTACATCTGAGAGATCTATTGATATAAAAGCTCTTACATGCTTTTCAGTTTTCACCCGTGGCATATACATTGCTTTTTTCTGATGCTTAAAATGTACTAATGCTATTTCAAACGTTCCAGGTCCTAGCAGCTTTGATATCCTAGAAGGCCATTCAAAAGCCACTATGTTATTGATTGCAAACAATGCTGCCCAAGGGATATTATCATCTTTCTTCTTCAAATATGCAGGTCAATAATTCAGACTCATTTTTATTTTTTCCATTGCATTACCTTCTATTTTGTTGATGCCATGTTTCCCTTCACTCAATAACCTATTTAATATGTTGCAGATACAATTTTGAAGAAGTACTCGTCAACAGTTGCAACAATCTTTACAGGCATAGCATCTGCAGTACTATTTGGACATAAATTAACAATGAACTTTCTCATTGGCATTTCTATTGTATTCATCTCAATGCACCAGGTAAATGAAGTTAGAAGATTGTGGTTGATAAAAATGTAAAAAATAAGTCACGTATTTTATTTTATTTTGGTTGGGGTGACAATTTAGTCAATGCCATATTGTTTATAACACTCTGCTCATTTCCTCGTCAGTTCTTTTCCCCGTTGTCAAAAGTCAAAGATGAACAGAATGGTGTGTTAGAACTGCATGATGTTGAGGACAAACAAAGGTGCCAACTAATTTCTTCACTGATCTCTTTTTTTTTTTTGTGGAAAATGTTATCATTGACATGGGATCTACTTAATCGTGGGCCCCAGAAGATTTTGTGGTGTATACTGTATATATTTTATAGCTTGACTTTAAGAAAGGTTAACTAACCACATGCTCATTCTGGGGAGGAAGAGAGAAAAACAATTCCTTTACATAATTAGTTTTTCTGAAAATTTTAGTTGTTGGATATTTTGCATACGGCCATATGACATGAAAACTTTTGAAAGGAAACCCATTTCCTTCTTCTTTTGTAATAACCAATGCTTGTGTTTATTTCAGGTCAAAGGAATCGTTTATAAATATGGCAGCTGGAGCAAATGAGGAGGTAGGGATTGTCACCATATTGTTTCATATATTAGTGTCTTTTATGCATTCAACTGATTGCTCTTGTTTTTGTGGTTGATATGCATATTTCCAGGCCACTCATCGAGTAGGGCATGATGAGAGACAGCCACTTCTCCCCACCTAGATTGACCTACTGTATGATTTTTTTGCTCTCCATTTTTATTATAGCTGCCTCTACAAAATCCCCGTCAATTATTTTGATAAGATAGTTTATTAGCCTGCTTAATGATTTTTGCTTCTCTAGTTAATTCACACCGTTTAGTTTTTTAGTATTTATAGCCTAAGCAGTTGCTGTTCCATGCTTTTCTATGATATCCCACTGTCTAATGGTTTATGACCCATTGTGTACCTTAAATTGTCCATTAATTTTTTGTGTGCATATCATTGCAGGTATTTTCAAAGAATATTTTTTGGTGATATCTGATAGATATGGCCCACACAGTTAAGTCATAATAAAGTAAAAAAAGTTTTTGCTGCCTTTCTGGGATAGCTTTCCACAGAAAGTATTTCTCTAGAGGTTTCATAAAGGCAGGCATGAATTATCGGCTTTGTGAGCTGGTGAACAAGCCAAGGCTTTCTGTAGCTGAAGATTTTGATAGAGCATAGAAAATGGCTTCATAAGAGCTTTTGGCATATGAATGTGGATTTACTTGTACTACATTTATTCTTTATCTTGGACATTCGATTTCTCCTTATTATATTTGTTTTTCTGATATATTTACTTCAACCCATCCTATATATATATATATATATATGTTGTGTTATTCTTTTTTGTCAAATATTGAGTGTTATCCTCTACATTTATTATATTATATGTACATGTTTGATTTTGCGGTAAGATTTATAAAATCACGACGGGTCACTGCCGCTTTACAAAATCACGGTGATTCAACGTGATTTTGCCACTTTCACCGTAAAAACAAATATATATACAATGTGGGCATTTCTTTATGAGATTAAGGGTTTATAAAGAACATAGAGATTTGTTCTTTCTTGTAGAAAATGATATTTGATAGACTTTGGGTCTTGTAATCTATTATATAAATTCAATATATAATAATGTTCTTATATAAGGGATAAGTGATATTGAAAACGAAATTACTCGTCTGATGTATGTATAAATTGTGCTGAACAAGTATTCTTTTGATGTTTATCTTTTTGTCCATTAATCTCATCCAACTAGACTTGGTTAGTTTTATCATGCTGCGTTGATTACAACTTAAACTTCAAAGTCCCTCCAAATATAACCCAACTTGTTTGTTTTGGTGTTGGATGTGCTTGTGATATGTGGTAGACTGGTAGCATATATCTGGTTAGGTTTGCACTTTGCACACACCACTTGGTGCATGTTTGGTTTTAGGGTGAATTTGACAAAATCAAACTAAACATAGGCTTAATCAACAATGTCATTTTTTATGCATTAGACATTTACTCAGCTTGCTTCGGACTAGCAATGCCTTGTGTTATTAAGCTACAAACTGAAAAATAGTATATGTTCCTGAGGGGTAAAAATGATATTTATTAAGTACATCAAATTTAATGATATTTATTAAGTACATCAAATTTTATATGTAATGAGGAATCGAACTACACCTGAAGATTACACTGATAGTTACACTTATTCAGTAACATTTATTGGCAGTTAAAATCAACTATTCAATTACTATCACATAAACTATCATATCTACAAATTTTAACATTAATGTATGAGAAAAACTCATTTTGGTCATTGAGCGATTTTGAGAGTCTCAATTTATCCCTAGGGAAAAATAAAAGTATTTTTTAGTCCCTAAGAAAAATAAATCGGGCCCAATTAGTCTTTATGTGAATCACAATTAGAAAATTGGAATTTTTTTTGCTAACTTGTCCGATGACTCATCAACTTGATTATCCCACATGTAATTTCTATAAAAAGGAACAATTGGTGTTTGACAATTAAGTTCATGACACGTATTAAACGAACAAACTTAGAGTCTCTGTTAGGGACTTAATTAATTTTTTTAATTACTGTTAAGGATCTAATTGTCCTTTTTTTTTAGCAACAAAAAAAATCAATTTTCTAACTGTGCTTCACATATGGACTAATTTGGTCTGGTTTTAAATTTTCTTAAGGATTAAAAAGTGTTTTTATTTTCTTAAGAACTAAATTAGATCTCTCAAAAATTTTCAGAGATCAAAATGGACCTTTACTCTTAATCTATAATGCGTCAAAGTTAGCATAACTGGCAAAATTATCTTTAAATTTCTACTTTATTGAGAATAAATACACCATTACCTGTTTGAAGTCATCCATTCTTTTTTGGCATGAAAAATGTATATTGGTCTTTTGCGCCACCTTCTTTACTCCCACTGGTATTCGTCTTACCATGTATCCTAAAATATAAAGTCTTCGTTACTTAACTCATGCTCCTCCAAACCTTTTCTTATTGGTTTCCTATTTCCTTTATTGTCTTTATACACTCTATCATTCCTCCCCTTCCCTTCCTCTTTGTATTAACAATCTCCACAATCACGCTACTTACAGCGTTTCAATCCAATTACTCTCAACTTCAGCTTCACCAAAACAATGATTTGCATATCCATCATCATTTAATCTTCAAACTTATGTTTCATGGCATTGTCCTCACTGTTAGTCCCTTCCTTTTGGGCCTCACCAACAATTTTAGCTTTAGTATCAGTAACGTGGGCCCCATTTTTCCAACATTTGCATCTGGTTCATCAATAATCTCATTTCATGCCGAGACATGAGTGGTCAAGTATTGACAAAAAAAAGACATGGGGGTCAGGTTGACAAAAAAAAGAGACACGAGTGTTCAAAAACAAATCCAAGGTCTCCCATTTGACTTGGCAACTTATTCATAGTTCCATAATTGGATAGTGATACAAAATAATTGATAATCTCTAAATCCAAAACTCGCCAACAATGGGGGACATCAATATAAAACTCATTAATCAACAAAGACATGAATCGAAAATAATGTACTAGTACGCACATGGAAACAAAAAAACTCTACTTGGAAAATAATAAAGATGATTGTGGACCAAATTTCTAAACCCCACACATGAAATACTTGCCACACAAAACACCAATGACCCCACAAACCCAATAATAACCCACATGCATACCATCAATAGCTCCTCTACCTCAAGTGCGCACAATCCTTGAGACCTACACATCAATTCCCACCATTTCTTGATACGATACAATAATATATAGAAAGTTGTGACAAACCCTAATATTTTGTGAACTGGCGACAATATTTTGTGTTTCACATGACTAAAATAGCATAGATATTATTGTTTCTTTAATAAAAAATAATAAGGTTTAAATATGTTTTTATCCTGTAAATATAACTTTTTTTGATTTTAGTCCTCTTAATTTTTTTTTTGGTTTACATCTTTGTAATATAAAAAAAGATTTATATTTGGTCCTTAACGTTAAGTGGACGTTACAAAAACGTTAACTGACAACCGGAAACAGTTTTTGGTCCCTGTAAATATAACACTTTTCAGTTTTAGTCCCTGAAAAATATTTTTTTGAATTTCATCCCTGTAATATTCAAAAATCTCCTTAAATATAAAATAACATACAAATTAATTTTTATTAATAATAAACTTATGCCAAGTAATGTTTAAACTATTTTCATTTCAATAATTTAAAATTTATTAATCTTCTGTTTTATTTATTTATTATTATTAAATCAATTTTCATTTTCTATTTCAAAAAAATCACTAAAATCTTATGTTTTATTTAATTATTATTATTAAATTAATTATATTAGTATAAAAAATGATTAAAATAACTTTAGATTTAAACTTTATAATTTTAACTAAAATCTTCTTTTACGCTTTAGATTTGTTTTATTATAACTTCAAATAAATAAAATATATATTAGGTGATAGATTTATTTTAATCATTATTTTATAATAATATAATTGAAGTTAATATTATATTAATTTTATTTTAATTATAATATTATATTATATATTTATTTTAATTATATTATATTAAATTAATTATATTATATTATATGTTTATTTTAATTATATTATATAATTAATAT
>JBBPBQ010020324.1:18366162-18400462 GCA_037974755.1 Cicer yamashitae
AGAGAGGAATAATTATGAAATATAATTGTATTTTGTAAATTATTCTTCGTATAAATTATTTTCATGAGAATAAAATAGTTATTAAAAAATAAAATTTAAACTAATTAAATAATAATTGTGAAATATTAATACTAATATGATATTTTTTATTCGATTGAGACATTAGATATGATATTTAATACTACTAGTTAGTATTTGATTATTACTCCTTCGGTAGTGAACTTTGATGCTTTTTAGAATTGAATATACATATTAAGAAATAATAAATTTAGATTGATTTAGTCTTTTTTAACCTTCATTTATTAAGTAAAATTAAAATATATATTTATTTTTATTTTTGAGGGTATTAAAAAAATATCATTAATTATATATTAAATTTCTAAAAGAACTAAAATTGTAGAACAAAAATAAAATATTTAAAAGAGTAAAATTCAGGAAAAGAGGAAGTATATTTTAGACAATTTAATATAAGTTTTTATTATTATATTGGGAGAGTAAGAATAGTGAAATAGTGAGATAATTATGAAATATTATTGTAGGAGAGTAAAATAGGTATTAAAAATGAAAATGAAGAGTAAATATGAATTTATATTTGACCAAGGCAGTAATATTTAATAAGAAGGGTAAGAAAGAGAGGATGGGGATTATAATAAGTAAAGAAGTAGGGAAGTATTTAAAGGATTGTAGTATTCCTAGTTTCGTGCCCTCTCTCTCTCTCTGTTCAGTGTTTGTGTCTGTGTGTCTTTGCCAAAGCGGCTGCGGCTGCGCAGTCAACAACATCTCGTCAGTGAGTCTGAGTCAGAATGAATCCACCAATTCATCATCAAAATCCAAATCCAAATCATGGAAATGAAAATGAAAATGAAAATGAATTTGACAATTCCATTTCCACAAACAACACAGTGCTGTCCACTGCTTCCAACCTCACTCGCTCTGAGCTGCTTAGGCGTCGTTTTCGCAATCTGAGCCGTCTATCAAGATGTTACAGAGATATCTATTGGATTCTCATCAACCGCCTCAACACCTTACATAGGCAGTATCTTTCCGAAACTGCTCTCTCCCCATTCAAGGATCTTAACGACGACGACACCGCTACCACCGATGACTGTGCTTTTTCTGCTTGTCGTTTGAAGGCTATGCCTTGCACCCTCTTTTGTCGTCTCCACATTCTCGCTGATCCCAATCAGCATCTTTATAAGCCCTGCACTTATGTCATCAAAAGGTTTTTATTTTTTATTTTTATTTTTTTTTCATGCTTCCATCCTATTTATTATCTGCTTCTTTCAATTTCATTCAATTATCAACATTCTTCAATTCCGATCAACCATGTCAAATCAAAATTCAATTTAGGAAATTGCCTCTATTAATTGATGTAAATGTTGCTACGTTGGTTCTCATCATTAATCTGCTCTATTTATGTTTGTCATAATTATTAATTATTGAAGATTTATAAAAAAAAATATATTTATCCAAGTTATTATGAAAATCTTATAGAGATTTTTTAGCTTAATGTTTATCTGGATTCCAAGTTTGTGCCATAATTGTGTTATTATTCTATCTCTTATCAATTCGTGTATTTTTTTTTTCCTTTGTGGGTCAGAAGGGAAATCCATTCAATTTTCCATTATTATCATTTATAAACACGGCCTTGCTCTAAATTTCATTTCATGTTTGAAGAGGTATATGGCACGAAAGATTTGTACTAATGTTGCATATTTTACTAGTGAAATGTTGCAGCCTGATTCGCACAAATAAGCTGTAATTTTTGTAAAATTACGATGGTTCATTGTAATTTTATCGATCCCAACAAGTTTAGCCTATGTTAGGTTTTGAACGCCATGTGAACATGTATCCAAAAACACACACACATATCCGATTTTGACATACAAATAACACTAATTTTTGTTGTGTCATGCTTGTAATTAATATGCCCTTTTTATTTGCAGTGCACGGGCTGGTCCTATAAAATGCGGGAAACCAATAATGAGATCCATTGTTCCAGCTTACTGCAAAGTCCATATGCAAATCGCTCAGAAGCATCTCAATGCGGCCTTGAACCGGGAGGGTCTGAATATTTCCCCCACAACCAAAGTGACTCCTAAACTTCATGAGCTAGTCCCTGAATTTGTTCGTCAAATTCAAGCAAAAAGGAGAAAAATTAAGGAAGAGGAAACTAAAAGTGTGGTGGAGAAGGAAGATGATAGCTGAGCTCTAAGGAAGTGGATACAAACATGAACAAATAATAAAAATAATCTGTTATAAACTTGTTTGTTATGGAGCGGTGGTACTATAAAAGACGTGGCATTAACTTGTTTTACCGTTCACAACAAGTAAAATAAAACAAAATCAATGAATAAAAACCAGCCGGGTATTTATAATCGGTAAAATGGATTTCGTGTTATGATTTTCGTTTCCTTTTTCTGGGTTAATGTTTCTGGTGCAATGGCTTGCTTTCATAGTAGGTTTTATATTTGGACTTACTCTTCAATACACCTCTCTTATCCAACACTAACACACCTCACTCAATACTATTGAGTTCGTTTTTCTCAATACACCCCCTCCTATCCAACACCAACACTCAATACACCTTGTTGACAACTTGATAGAGAAAGAAATAGATAGAATAATGTAATAGATGTAATATATTAGTGATGTGATAAGAAAAAAGAGATAAAGAGAAAATGAGATGTTGAATGAATGGAGAAAAATTATTGATGGATAATTTAGTGGATGATCCAAATAGGTAAACTGTATATCATCTTGGCTTAAATCATTCAGAACAGAGCTCATCTCAATTTCTTAAAAAAATACACCCAAAAACTGTTGTAATAGACATCACTAATTCTTTTGAGAATTCGAGAGGATCTTGATACTCATCCATATTTACAAAATCAATAAGATAATCGAGTGGCACCCTTGATAAACAATTTTTGGGTATTTCCCAATATGCTTTGTCTTGAGTTTCCTATGCTAATTTAAATTTCTGATGAGCGTGAAGACATTTTGGAGGGCCTTTGCGATTGCTGTTACCAGCAATCCTCCATCTTATGCTGTAGATATTTTGAATCAATATATTTCCAAGCGACAAACATTATACTAGTATTTATGGAACTAAACTTCATTTACTCTATTTCCTTAAATTTTTTAGAGTAATGATCATGAATAAGTTGATTGCCGTGAAATTAAGTATGCGTATTAACTAGGTTGTATTGTGTGTCATTCATAGCAATAATTTCTAACATCGTTTGATTTTGATGAGCAGAAAACCGTGGCGTGAAATTGCTGATCAAAAGGAGCAACAGGGGATTTGAGTTTAAGTTATGTTAGCTTAAACAATTGATGATATTCAGTAATTTGAATGGCCCTATCGATCTATGCACCTATCATTTTCTATGTGATTAGGTGTTGTTATTAAGTGAAAGTTAAAAGTCTCACACTAATATGATTGGTCCATCTATCTTTGTGATTGCTTGTAGTCTAATATGATTATCTCAAAACTCTTATGATCCAAATGGAATATCTAGCTTCAATAGTTGAGACGGAATACAAATACAATTAGAATCAGCCACAACAATTAAGGTGAAACCGCGTTGTTTGAGACAAAGGAGAAATAATCAAGTTTGAAACAAACAGGTTGTACACCCTGCCGGCCTAGTATGAGACACACCAGTCAGATCCAAATCCAAAAAAAAAATCCTTGAAAATGTTACCAGCAAACAATATTCCGTGTATGAAGTTGAAGTTTTTGTAATCCAAAGTAGTAATCCATTGACACAGGATCGGAAACACGGCTTCACAAAATTTTCCTTGACCCTCTGGAATAGGAGCATAATTAAATTTCCAACTGCAATTGCCAAGTTCTGAAGAATTGAAAAAAGTGTGTTTGAGTGCAGTTAAGTTAGGTTAGGTTAGTTACCTCAGCAAATGCAGAGGTGATTGATTTGTTGCAATGAAAATGGAAGCTTAGCTAGCTCTGATGATCACATTGCAGCAAGGCAAATGCAAACATTAGCAAATGAATTTAAAAAGGTGGTTTTGGTAGTAATGATAATAATAATAATAATATAAAGTGTAGTAGAGGAATAACCCCTCCCGGATGATACAATATGATGTAGATACATGAAATGAATTAATAAGGTTAGGGTCCTCCGAAGGTTAATTTACAGAGAGAGAGAGAGAGTTGGGTTTGTGTTTGAAACCTGAAGCTCCTCTGTCTCTGTCTGTGTGTGGTTCCTGACCATGATGAAATTGATTGTGGATGAGAAGAGAAGAGAAGGCTTGTGGTTAGCTGCATAGTTTAACGGTACATGCAACAGCCTGGGCCCAATATTTCAATCTTGCTTTAACATCTTCAGGATGATCACCTGGACTTGAGATCTTCCAATTAGCAAAGGATGAAGATGAAGATGAATGTTGTGGTGAATTAGGAGACATAGAATAGCACAACTCGAGTGCTGGAAGCGTGTTGCATAGTTCAGGAATCTCATCGTAGCTGAAACCAAATCCCAGATCCAAACATCCTTTAAGCTCCTCAAGATCCTCATCTGTTAGGCTTTTGCTTCTCGTTAGATCTTCCTCATCCACCACATACCCTTCCAACAACACTCCTTTCATTTTCATCTTCTTCTCCTTTTTCCCTTCCCATTCCCATTCTCCACTCCCACTTCTTCTCTCTGCTTCCATTTTTTTCTTTCTTCTTCTCTCTTCTCCTCTCTTCTCTCCCACTATTTATTTATTCACTCCCACATCATCATCATGTATGCATGCCACATGCCATGTATGTTTATGTCGTTAATTAATTAGGTCATAATCATACTGCATAATTCATCACGGACAGCTGTAAATTGATTTCTGTCACTGTCTCTCTCTCTCTCTCCTTCGTTTCTTTCCCATTTTCATATCATAATATTTATTTATATTATTATTATAATATCCGTCATTTTCCCGTGGATTTCACTCACTCCATTATTGCTACTTCGATTCGATATCTTATACAACTTCAATTATTCCAAAGATGCTAAATCACAAAATACGATTTGCTTTTTACAAAACTCATTTTAAAACAAATCACATAATGGAAGCTAAACGTTTGGTTGCTCACCAAATTTTATAATATAATTTATTATTTATTATCTCATTTCATCTATTTCTCTTCAAAATAATAAACAATTAAAAATAATAATAAAATAACAATTAATATTTATTGAATTTTAAAAACGAAAGTAAATAAAAACTAGTTTTTCGGCAAAAACGACATGTAAAAAGGAATATTATAAACTACAGGGCATTTGTTTATTGGTAAAAAAATCACTCTTGGATATAACTTTCTCAAAAAATTGCAATCAATATCTTATTCTTTAATAATTTCTTTAGAAAATGTGTTTAACTCTAATACTTTGAAAATTATTTGTAAGAATGAAGTTTATGAGTTGTTACCTAAAATTTATTCACACCTTCAAGACAATATTTTTTCCACTCCTCACTTTGAGAATAAAAGCTTGAGAAAATATAAATTATCTTCATAAAAATGTTTTATATGCGAGAATTGATTTTTTATTTAACTTTGTAAAAAACGTGTGACTTTATATTTGTAACCTTCACATTTTTAGAATAATTTTCTCAACCATAAAATAAACGTACCCTACAATTTTAGAAGCCGTTTGCGTTCACTTTTTTGTAAAAATATTTTTTATTTTTATTTTTTAAAAATGGTATTAATTTTATTTGTTAATAAGTAAGTAATAGATTAATCATAAAAAAAAATAGATAATAGATTTTAAAGTGAATAATTGTCTAAAATTGTAGAAACAATAAAAATATCAAAATTATTTTTATTTTTTGTGAAAATACATGTTCAATAACTAAAATTTTATCTTATTTATATAACAATGATTTATTTCAAAAATCTTTCATCAAAGTAAAATGAACAAAGAAATAGAATGTATTATCATCAAGAGGAGTCTAACAAATAGAATGTGTTTTGAATATGTTAGCATTCTTTTCAATCCAATCCAAAAGAAATACGCGAGTCCGATGCTAAGGAAACTGAGGGAAAAAAATTCAATACAAACGTAGAAACTTAATTATATTTCCCTTTCTTTTTTTTTTTTTAAATGAACTGAATTATGTGATTAACTCCGTTATATAGTATATATTTTTTATTTCTATTTGATGAGTGGGAGGATTGTTATTAACACTACACTATTATATTATCGAAAAACAATCCACTCTCTTTTTCTTTTTTTATATTTTTTTCCCTTTTACATTTTACAGTGAAATGTAAAAGAAAACGAAGATAAATTGTTTTTGATAATAAGTGTAATATAAAAGAAAATGAGGATGAATTGTTTTTTGGATAATAAGTGAAATGTGAAGAAAAAGAGAGTGAATCGTTTTTTTTATGATAAGATGGTGGAGTAAATCTTATGCAGCATTCGTTATAAGAAACGGGGGCAGCGTAAATGGGAAATGAGCTACTAAGTGCTAGTGTGTACACATCGACTACCAAACGAAATAGGAGAGAGTAATTTGGACTCGTTAAGTTTTTAAAAAATAAATAAAAAATATAATATTTGTATTGTATACAAAAATCTTAAATTTACAAAATTATATTCACGATTGAACTCTTAATGTTTATTATAGAGAGGTGGTAGATCAAATTTTGGTTGATATTTTAATAACTAAAAATTAGTTTTTAAATTTTTTAGAGTTTAATTGTTATGTTTTGTCAGTGTAAAAAGTTTTACAATGTCAGTACATCACAAATATCCATAAGTGTGACTTTAAAAATAATTATGATAAAAGTGAAATTGATTTATTAATCTATCAGTTATGATTAATTGATAGTGTAAAATATTTTTACATTGTCGATGCATACAAATTTAATCCAAATTTTTATACTACTAATACAACTTTCTTAACTAGAAGGACGAAAACAATATATATAATTATTAAAGTACATTTAATAACACATTGTTTAATATACTAATATTGACATACCGTAGATAAAAGATAATGATTTGATTTGAGCATTAGACAATTTATTTTAAAATTAATTGAAACTATATTTCAAATCAATAAATGTTAGATTTATTGGTTTAGTTCAACTTGGACTCAAATCCACAAAAAAATATCAAACTAATTTAATTAGTTTTGGTTAAATTATTGTGATCATAAGATCATTTGGTTTGATTTTGTTTATCTCTAGATAAAACTCACAACTCAAATAGTTAGAATTTATATTAGTTGTTTTTGTAATTTGTTTTATAAATTATTTCCACTAATTTTTTTTTATAATAGACATTGAATTATAATTTGGTCAACAAAAATTGATGTATTTGGTCTAGAGTTGTCTTAAAGATTTTGGAGGTTTGTTCTAATATTTAAAATTGCACCTAATAAAAAAAAAGTGCAATGTTAATAATTAAAAAATGTAGTAAAATAAGTTTTACTTCATTTACACGTACCAATCTACATGCACCGAGGATCTACCTGTACCAATATACATGATGCATGTCATTTGGTTAAATTAATTCATGTAACAAGAAAACATCACAGATAGCATGTGACCTTCACATATTAGACTCAAACATACATTTCGGCAACCATAATTCTACTTAAAAAAAAATTTACTCATAAAATACACCATTATAGAACCCAAAATTACACTAAAATACACCCCAATATCTATATTAATTAGCATATCTATTAACATATGTCACGTCAGGTCTAGTCTAAATTCATTTTTCCAACCTTGTTACCATTAATAATTATTCCTTTTTCAAATTTTTTTAACATAAATATTTTTTCTTATAAAATTCATCTAAATTTTCTCAGATCACAATTTTACTTTTGAGACAATCATTCTATATTCATTCACACATATGCTTTTAAAAGAGATAAAATTCTATATTCATCCAAACAAATATGCTTTTAAAAGAGATCAGAGAAGTAACAGGTGGATGTGAAGAGAAGATAAGAGAAATAGGGAAATATGTTTAGAAACAAGTTAAAGAGAATATATTGAGAAGATAAAGAAATGTCTATTAAAAGTAATCAATTGAATTTCTAATAGTAACTCTCACTACTTTATATGGTATTTGTCTATTTTATAAAGACAACTGTTTATATATTAATAAACCCTAAATTAAAGAATTATAACATTATATTCGAAAAGCATTTCTTTTCTGAAATAGAAAAAGCATCTCTACCAAAGAGTTCTTCAAACTCAAATCCAATCAGATGAGAGAGAAGAAAAAAAACAATATTTTATATGCACGTAGGTGTTGAATTTGTTTTTAAAGAATATATAATTATGAAATGGGTAGATCCTCAACACTCAGCATAATATAGTAATAGTATGTAATATGATTTATTTTCGTAGAATTTATTTATATCATTAATACATAATTATTAAATAATTGATGTTATGTCTCGCATTGTATTTAGTCAAAAAGAACTCTATCTTGTATATAGTAGTATCTAATGGTTTTGTTCATATAAAAAGACAATGCAATGATTGGAGTTAAGTACAAAGTTAGCTGGCTATTAGGCGATTATGCGTGTGCAGTAAGCAGTACGCTGTCTCTTAATATTTGAGTATATTTAATTAAACGGGCATCAAAATGGTCGGTGTGTAGTATAAGCTTGAAAAAATTCAGTAAATCATTCAATAATTTAAAAAAAAAAACTGATATTTAAATATCCTTTATTTTTTTATAACTATTTAATTTTTTTTCTTTTATTACATAATTAATTTATCATATTTATTGATTTTTTTTCTCAATTAGATGTTGATGGTGTATGAATATTCAGATATTATTTTTCATTTCAAAATTCTCCTAAAATTGATTACAATCATTAAGTCGAAACTCATTTTAAATTCATAAAATTCGTTAATGGCAAAAGCATCATATTGGTAACAATAAGAGAACGATAATAAGCAACAAATATATAATTTACCAAAAATAAAATAAAAATAAACAACATATAATTTGCTTTCTAATTTTTTTTCAATAGTTATATTTGAACACTTCAAAATTTTCAACACACATCCGATACTTTATTTTTTATTTATCTTTTTATTTCAATTAAATCATCAACATATTTCATTTATTATATTAATCTCTTTATTTATTTACTTCTCAAAATATATATTATGTAAATGAGTGTCTCCGACTCTTTGATGGTTTACTCATCTGTGTGTATACAAATATTTTATATATATTTATTCGTTTTTTCAAACAATATATTTTCACATGTGCTGATTTTTGTTTTAACTCATAATAATGTTTTAATATTATACTTTATCCGAAATGAAATATAATTAAAAATTGTAGTTGAAAAGTTGATATATCTAATTAAAATTCAAGACTAAATACATCATCAATTTTTCGGTTACTTTTTTTTACTTATATTTTATTATAGAGTAGTATTTTATTTTATGGTTGAATTTTAATTATTTTACTCTTAATTTAATTGAAAGTAATATGATTTTGATTATTTTTTTTAATGTTAATAGGGTCTCCACAAAGACCATGGAGACGAGGTCAAAAAACTCTCAATTGAGAAGAGGTGGATATAATTTTGAATGACATAATCGGAGAGCGAGATAATACTCCTCACACCTATTCCACTTCGTTGACATCTTTAATTTAAGGTATCGTTCGTTCATGAGTGGGGGTGAGAATTGGCTGAGCCGAGGTAGATTTTGCTAGACCTGAGTCTGGTCTGTCAAAAAATTTAAGGTCTAAGTCTGACCTTGATAGAAGCTTGATATAGTCTGCTTAAAAATCTATTTCATTTTAACATTTTTGAAGAAGTAATCATACATATCTTTAAATAGATCGACGAGTTAATATGTCAATAAAATTAAGCTGTATTTTGATATTTAACATGACATTTTGAATAATATGACTTTCTACACATCCTACTTCAGTTCTATTTTATAATAATACATTTAAATATGTCAAAAACTAAATAAAAAGTTGAATATTTAACAAAAAGCATAATTTAATATAATAATTATAGTAGTAAAAAAAATATTATTTGTATTTATTTAAATAGGCTGGTCTAATAGGCTAAAAGGCTTATTATGTGGTCTGTAATATGACCTTTTTGACTTGGGTTTGACGTAGACTAGGCCGTAGACCTTGTCGATCGGGTCTAGCATATTCACACCCCTAATCATGAATTTAATTTTTATGCATTGACAGTGTAAAAAATTTTATACATTCAGTCAATTATGACTAATCATGTGATTGACTTTATAAGTAATTATGATAAAAATCAATATTATTAACTATCTAACAGTTGCAATTGATTAACTAAATAAAAAATATTTGGCAGGACTGGCGATAAGTTTGTGCTTCCTATCCTTTAGTATAGGACCTCAAATGATGGAGGGTCTCAATTTTTTTTATAGTATACCCTAAACTTTGAAAAATTGTATTGATATCCTTAATTTTTTACATTTTGACCACCCTAAAAATTTATATTTGTAGCGTCTACCCAAAATATCAAAAGTCTGAAATTACTCGGATAATTCCAGTATACACTTATCTCTAAATCTAATTTCTCTAATCTCCTCTCCACACCCACCATCACTACTGACTCATTACAGCGACAATCTATCAAACACCGCCACTAGCCACCGACGACGACTTTAATACTCCCTCTGATTATCTGATCTGTGTTTCTCAAATCGTGTTTGAATCCTGCGACCCATAAAAGCATAAAATCGTGTACCATTTCTCCTAATCTTGTTTTATGCAGATTTTTCATCAAATCGCATTTCAATCATCCATCCATAGAGAATATTGATCATTCAACAAAGTTAGAATCGTGAATATTTGATGTCAGGGTTTTGTGATTTCTTTTCTAAATTGGGTGTTTTTGAATCCAATTTTGTTGTTGTTGTTAGTTGTTGGAAATGATGATGAAATTAATGGAAGATTGTTGGAAATAATGATGACATTAATGAGAGAGCTAGTGTTGTTGTGAATTGAAAAAATAAGAAGTCCCACATAGGAGGGATATCACACACTAGTAGGGTATATAAGGTGGAGGTATGGACCTTGGGGTGTGCCCCAAGGGGTACCCCAATTTTGTAAAGGAGGAAGAACGCATACAAAGTTGACCACCACACGCGCGCGCGCGCCGTATTATTTTTTAGTAAATGAAAAATTAATAAATTATTTATTTAATTAATTTTAAAATGAATGCTTGCGTTTTATTTCTTATTGTTACGTTAATTACGTAACTGTCATCCACCGAGTCTACTTGAATAATCTGATCCAGTCTTCCCTTCCTGATTTTGTGCGTCTGCTTTGCCCGGTCAAAACCCTAAACTTTGGTGCCACATAACTGTTGTTGCCCGGTCAAAACTCAAAGTCAAAATCATAAGTTTGGAGCACACGTTTTGGTAGTCAAATGCGCACGTTTTGGGTGGTCAGCAATTTCCGAGAGCACGTTTCTGAGGTCAAGGATTGGAGCGCACGTTTTGTGGTCAATTGGAGCGCACGTATCAGACCTGATGGATCGCGCTCTTTTCTCTGATCCAGTTGCGGATTTCCTCTATAAATAGAGGGTTCTCCTCAGTTGGAAGATCACACCAAAAGCTCTCCGTATATGAGGCTTTTTCTCTCTTCTCCCCCTTTCTTACTTCTTCTTCTCTTTCTTTCGAGTGGTCTTAGTGCCATATTACGAGTGGCAGTCAATCGAATGCCATATTGAGGGTGTAATTCTAGAACGGTTTTTCTACGGTGCAGTAGAATTCAGATAAGGTGATCTGAGCTGTTTTATCCTGGGGACTTCGTGGTTGATAGTCTGCCTTGCACAATTTTGGGCAGTGCCTCGAAACGTCTTAAAGAGAGCGACTTAGTCCGCGACTCAACCCAATAATATTTTCGGTGACATAAATTGTTTTTTCAAAGGTTTTCGAAATTCAAAAATAACATTAGTTGTTGAAACTAATTTTTAATCCAATTGTAGTTGGATTTGATTCTAATTTTTGAATTCAATTATGCATTACTGAATCCAATTGCAGTTTGATTTGATTTTGATTTTTGAATTCAATTATGCATTTTTGAATCCAAATTCTAATTTGATTGTGTGATTCTGATTTGTAGTTAAACTCTATACATTAACAACTAGATGTCAATAATTCTTATACTTAACTTAATTGATTTTCTTTGGTACTAATTTACTAATAGATCGTTTGCCGGTAATATATTAGATCATTTGTTAGTAAATGTTGCAGAGTTGATCATTAACTGACACACTTGTGAGAAATTTTAGGTTTTTTACATGTCTCGTTAGATTAAATAGTATGAATCTTGATATGAGAAACGTAAAAAAGAAGAAACTTGAAGAGTTAACTCAATCTCAAGTCGAAACTCTTGATAAATTTTTATAAAAATAACCACTAATTTCTATTGAAAATTATAACGTGGGATGTTGAAATTCTTGATGTTGATAACGTTGTTGGTGATGATTTTAATTTGAGTAATTCACTTGATAATGAAGAGGATAACATTAATGACAATGTATAGCAAGCGAATCTATTTAAACACTTGTTTGATAGATTTGATTTAAGCGATTGAGATGCTCTTAATTCTAAAATAATTAATTTCATAAAAATGTAGTATTTTGAGATAACTTATAATTTTTAAAATTACATTTTTTATTAAATGATTAATTTTTTAAATTCCAACAAGACCTTCAAACCACGATAAGTTCATAACTAAATTAGAATGCATGTTATACAAAATTGTTTATGTAAGTGTTACTAATTAAAATTATTGCTATGTTAAATTTTTTAACCGAAAACAATCATCATATTTATTACTATATGTCGTGTTATCAAAAAACATTACGACATGATATGTCATGCATAATGTGACATGCATAGAGATGGATGGTAAATGTCGAAGTGTATTATTGGTGGTCATGAATAGGACAAGAACTGGCCAACAACCCACGTGGCTAGTCTCTATCACTAAATAATGCACTTATGTTTGTTTTTTAGACCACAGAAAACGCGAGTCGGCCTTTTTATTCACCAGGTATTTAATTAATACATTTATTATTTTATGAAAAATAAAAATACACAAAGAAAAATGTTAAATACTATTCTATTTTAAAATATAAATAAAAATTAATTAAATAAAATTATATATTTAATCAAAATTTCAAATTAAATATATTAATTTTTTATTTTGATTAATTTTTTTTAATATTTTAAAATAAAGAAAATATATATTTTTTTTATAAAATTTTATTTTTAGTTTTTATAATTTTTTTGAATTACAGTTTTTATAATATTTTTCATCAATTCTTTCAGTTTTTATTAAATCAAAATAAATTGATGTATTATTACTATTAAAAAAATTAGATTAACTTATGTGTAATTCTCTTTATTTTATAACGAATGATCTATTTATAAAAAGATATTTTAAAATAAATGACTATATTTATTTTAATATAATATTAATTATTTTTTTAATTGTATCATCAAATTAATATTATGTGTTTTCATTTTACATATCAAATTAATCTTTTATTTTAAAAAATATTTGCAGGGTTGGATCAGCATTAATTTTTTATTTAATTATATTACAAATTTATCTACACGATCATAAATATTATTTTCGCACTATGCACCCCAACCAGCCTTTCATTGACAACCACGAGGCCACAATTTTATATAAAAATTAAAAAATATCATGTTTATTTTGATGAATGAAACGTTATTTTGAAAATTTGAACACATAATTTACCTTTTTAAATAGTCAGCTAAGACTTTGGACGGCAAATTTGTAATATAAAAGGTGTAAAAATGAAAAGTTGTCCAATCATATAAATATATCTAAAAATACATGACTAACTTAACAGGAAAAAGATAAATTTGTAATATAAATAGTGTAAAAATGAAAAGTGGTTCAACTATATAAATATTTTTAAAAATACATAGATAAATTAACACGAAAAATTAAATAAATAATTGTTTGTATAAATAAAGATATATGACCAATTTTATGACCAATTTTTTGTTTGAGTCAAGATAAATGATTTATTTAAAACTTTAATTTAAGTTAAAGGACTCATAACATAGTTTTGTTTTCTTATAATAACATATATAAATATTTGAATTTATAAAAAATGCATAATTTTAAACTAATTAAATAAGCTTTTAATTTCTACAAAATTCCAATTTTTTATCCATCCATTCCAAACAACATAATTTGATAAAATTTACATTTGCAAATAATTTTCAAAAGTAAATTATTTCTTATTAAATTCACTTTTAACAAAATTAATTTCACAAAATAAATTCAATCAAAATTAATTTTCAATTACCGCAGAACCAAAGAGAAACTGAACATTACAAATAGACATAAAGCAGTAGATGTTTTTTTGTTAGGAATAAATGTGTTCTAAATTGCTAATCCTAACATTTTCACAAATCACTGACAGGTGAGCTGAAGCTTTCGCAAAGACAGTCCCACGTACAGCTTTGTGAATGTTCAAATCCAGTACAAGTATGACTATGTCAAATCTATTAACACCATAACAACAGCAACACGTCTTCCAATCTCTACCATGGTGTTTCAAGTGTTCCAATTAACCCATTTCGCATGAATGATAACGTGATGAAACCCAACTCACAACACCTCCACTTCATCAAATGCCAATACAAAGAAAACCACAAACAAAAACGTAACAACAGCAATAACCAAAGCTGTCATAGAATTAATAACTTTTTAAAACAAGATTAACTATTTTTTTTTTCTGAATTAGAACTGTTGGTTATTTAACTTTTCATTCACATTGCAACAGTGAGATGAAGAAAACTTGTCCTACATATTAAAATAAGACACACTTATTATTTTGTACTTGTAAGATGGTTCAAATTTATAAGTTTAAACATCAATTCAAAAGTTAACCAAATCGATCATATAATTAACCACTTTTAAAAAAAGGATTAACTACTATTTTTTCAACTCAAAATGTCTGGAAATACCATATTAGAAACTTTTTAGTTTATCATTCGTAAAAACATGTACAATCCTTTGTCAATATTGGTTAATTTTTACTTTAAAATCAAAATGTCTTCAAATGCATATTCTTGAAGTTATAGTTGAAAAATAATTAATTTAATATATTTTAATCAATGGGAGCATTTGAAAATCAGTTCATTTGCTCATGGATTTAATGTGTACATTATATACTATACTATATTTTCTTTGTAAACATGTCAACATTGATTAATTACATCTATAGAGCATTAATTCATGATAGAATACAAATTGCCATCAGAGTACATAAATACTGGCCCAAATTATACACATGGTCTCCTACAATGTACAAACCTAACACAAAAGAGACGTCTAATGGTGTAAATGGAACTATATTTATCCTTACTCAAAATCCTACTACCTTTATCCCACCTACTATTTAATTTATGTATCAAAACCCCATTAATAGTTACTTCAATGTTCATGCCCACTATCCATTTGAATAGAGTTGTCAATTTTTTTTATTTCTTTTAATCAACAAATTGGTTTCACCAACATGTCTAATTCTTACCTGAAAATGAACCATTTTTTGTATATCAATAACATTAATCAAGGACCATTATAGAAACTTTAAAAATAGATTCGATTGTACTTACATTGGTATCTTTTGCCACATGACTCTTCTTACGTTGTTTTTGTCAGTCCATTATGTGTTCTTTTATGTCCTGTACAAAAATATTATAATTATAAATATATACAATAATTGTAGCTAAGTTGTGTAGTTTGGGTAAAAAATTTAAGAGATTATAGTGTCAGATTTAAAATTAGAAAGCGTGTGGGTGTTATTAGAAGATGTAAATGTAATTTTCCCTACTTAAAAAAAAATAGTTCATGACCCCAATAAAGACTAAAACTACTTTAATTTCTTTCAAATAGCAACAAATTGATAGTTCTTTCAAGTATTAAAAACACAACAGACACATTCAAACAAAATAATCAAATACACATTCTAGTTGTTCTTTCACCAAAATGACCAAGTACAAACCATGGATAATGACAAACACAACAGACAAATTCAACAAGTAAATAAACACTAGGTG
The DNA here is from genome assembly GCA_037974755.1 of Cicer yamashitae. Lineage (NCBI taxonomy): Eukaryota > Viridiplantae > Streptophyta > Magnoliopsida > Fabales > Fabaceae > Cicer > Cicer yamashitae. The sequence continues at coordinate 18,382,280 of JBBPBQ010020324.1, forward strand.
CCTAGACTTCTAACAATATGGTAGTAGGTAACTATTATTTTAACTTATGCACATTGTGATTGTGATAATAGACTCTTGGTGGACTGTATTTGACATTTCGATTATATTTGGACATATGATATTGGAGAATTCAATAAAGTAAATATTTTAGCAATGAAAAGCTCCGGAGAGGGATAGACAGGGTGATTCATCTATACCTACCTAGCTAGGATTGATCATTGTTGCTCCGAAGAAGGTTTATTGAGTCTGAGTCCGAGTTTGAGTTATTATTAATGTTGGTGGTGCCCCAAGCTCTCTCCTTCCATAGTAGTTCCACCTCATTAAACGTCAATCCTTTTGTCTCTGGAACATAAACAACCACAAATATAAACGCAATCACTGTCATTCCAGCAAGAATCAAGAATGTGGTACCAGTCCCTAAAGCTTCTGCAATCGAAAGAAATGTCTGTGACACTATGAGATTGGAAACCCAACACACAGTAGCTGACATACCCCCACATATTCCTCTATATTCTTCTGGATATATCTCTGAGTTCATCGTCCACGGCACCGGCCCCATCCCCGGCGAGAAAAATGCAATATACAATATTAGTCCCAATACTGCAACCCATCCATTTGAATTTGAATTTGAGAATGAGATAGACAAGAGAAGCAAAGATGCAAATACCCCTCCTAAACTACAAAGAGCTAATTTCTTCCTCCCTGAATAATCAATGAGGTAAATACCAATAACACTTCCACCAGCATTCATAGCAGCAACAAAAAGTGATATTTGAAGAGCCAATTCATTCGATTGAAAACCAGCCATTTGAACAATGGTTGGACTGTAATACATAACAGTATTTATTCCAACAAATTGTTGGAACAGCATCAACCCTGCTCCAACCATGAACGCCAATCTTATTTCTTTAGACATAAAAACATCCCCAATTTTCACATTCTTATTGTTTTTCTGACGCTCTATCTCAGTCTCCGCGGAAAGAAAATCAATTTCGTCTTGTAAACGAGCCAAACCATAGATGTTTGAAATAACACAAACAGCTTCATGCTTTCTGTTTTTGATGAAGAGCCATCTAGGGGATTCAGGGAGGAAAAGCATGAGAATGAATTGAACAAGTGCAGGAAGAGCAGAAACACCCAACATCCAACGCCACGTGCCGGGGACATGTGTGAATGCGAGGTTAACGATGTAGGAAAGGAGTTGTCCAGCAGTGATCATGAGGGTATTAGTTGAGACTAATGAACCTCTGATTTCAGAAGGTGATGCTTCAGCAATGTAGACAGGAGCTGTGACAGATGCAATGCCAACTCCTAAACCGACCAGAAGACGTCCTATTATGAGAATGTAAGGATCAGGTGCGATGAGAGTTGCTTTCTTTCGTCCATAAGTATCGTTGATCCAACCGCCAGTTGCAGCTCCAACTATTGCACCTGCTATTGCCATGCTCACTATTGTTTCCTGCAAAATGTTGCTTTCTCGAACCCCCTCAAAATCATCTTTTATGTATAGAAGTGCTCCTGATATCACCCCTGCATCACATGCCAATTATATATTTATAAAAATGGATCAAATATCAATATGCAATTAATAATAGTTATACCTGTGTCGTAGCCAAAAAGCAACCCACCAATGCCAGCAACAGCAGCGAGTCCAAGAATGTAAGGATTCTCAAAAAACGACATTTTTCGTTCAGGATACAGATCTAAATACCCCGAGCTTCCTGGCATTGATTGCACCGTAGAAGCTGAATTCGTCATCCTCCAAATTTAATCCAAATGCTAATTGCTAACCACAACCCCAATTGTCAATGCAAAAATTAAGGATGATGGTTTTTTAAAACCTTGATCAGATCATGAGGAATGGTTCTATGATTTTCCTTTTCTCTTTTCTGCTTACTTACGAGGACATGAATATGAGACAAAGGAAGGGTTGTGCAAACATGGCATAGGAGGATTTGCAAGATTATCACCATTTATAAATTACAATGTGAATCTCAATCTCCAAAGTAGGTCAAATTATCATTTTCTTTTTTACCCAAAATTTATGAATTTTCTTACTCTTTTTGGACGGTTTGACCGTACTTTATGAACAAGGCTGAGATGAAAAGAGACGAAGATAAGATTAATACAAAAAATTTATTGCCTTTTGTTTTTTATTTTTTATTTATTGTTTGGGTTCCCTGCACACACATTTGTCTAATACGATAAGAGAAAATTTAAAATGATAAGTAGTTTGTTAGGAAAATAAAAATTTGAAAGTGTTAAATTATATTAAAAAAAAAAAAAGTTATTTAAAAAGACAAAGAGAAGTAATTGGTTGATTAACTAGAAAGGAGGAGATATTGAGGAAGTAAAGTCAGAAATAGGAATGTAGGCAGTTGCGGTAGTGTGGCGGGAGAGAGATAACAACTAACAACGCCGACTTTTCCTTTCCTCATATCGTTATTATCGTTGAGAATGCATCCTGAACGCAAAATTTCCATGTTCCAAAACCCTTACATCCTTGGAACCACTTTCGCCGCCGGAATTGGTGGTCTTCTCTTCGGCTACGGTACAGGTCTGGACATAGATTCGATTCAATTCAATTCAGCTTTATATACTAAATTAATTGTATATAATCAATAATAATGCAGGTGTGTGTGATATCTGGTGCACTTTTGTATATAAAAGAGGATTTTGAGATGGTGAGGAATAGTAGCTTTATTCAAGAGTTAATTGTTGGGTGCAATATTCGGTGCTGCCGTGGGGGGTGTTATTAACGATGCTTGGGGGCGTAAAACAGCAACTATTATGGCAGACATAAACTTCAACATTGGATCACTTATAATGGCAGCAGCCCCAAATCCATATGTACTTTCTAAGATATACTCATCCCCCAGATTGGAAGACGAGATCCAACTTTTGGAAGATAATTTGGAGAAAGAACGCAAGAGACAAGTCAAAGTTCACTACACTGATGTTTTCAACTTTAAAGAAATCAGATTGGCATTCATTTAATTTGTGGTGCTGGTCTTCAAGCATTTCAGCAGTTTGCTGGTATCAGCATTGTCATGTATTACAGTCCTACAATCATTCAGATGGCTGGATTCCAATCCAATCAAGCCGCTCTCTTTCTTTCACTTTTCGTCTCTGGTATGAATGCTGCAGGAACGGTTCTTGGTATTTACCTTGTCGATCATTTGGGGAGGAAAAAGCTTGCTCTTGGGAGCTTATCAGGTGTCATTGGAGCATTGACAGTTCTGTCTGCAGCATGTTTGGTTGGCATGTTTTGTTATAGGACAGGGTAACACAAATCACTTGTTTGGTTGGCTTGCTGTTTTCGGATTGGCCTTGTATATTGCTTTCTTTGCACCTGGAATGGGTCCAGTACCTTGGACTGTTAACTCTGAGATTTATCCTGAAGAGTATAGAGGTATGTGTGGTGGAATGTCTGCCACTGTTAACTGGATTTGCAGTGTCATAATGTCTACTAGCTTCCTTTCGATCTGTTGTTGGTTGTGTCTGATGTTGCTGTTGGTTTTGTGATCTTCCACATGCCAGAGACTAAAGGTTTGACGTTTGAAGAAGTTACAAATCTATGGAAAGAGAGAGCTTACGGGAAGAACTACAACAAAGAAAGCCATGCTGAGCAAGCAACTTCAACTAAGTGAAATGAAATGAAATCTTCTTTATTTGTTTGTTTGTTTGTTTATGGATCATCCATTCATATATATATATATATACACACCCACTCACACACATGTTTAGATATGCTCACAAGTGTGTGTGTGAGCGAGAGGTGGAGAGTGATTCATGCCCCAAGTCTTTGATATTTTTTTTGTAAGTCTTGGAAACTTGTATTTAGTACAGAAATAAATAAATTTATGTACACTCCAAATATGTATGATTGCAGATTGACATTGGATACTCCAAAGCTTCATTTAAAGTTAACTTATTCATGTTTTAGGAAATACATCCTGATTTCACCAATCATTACATGAAAATTTACCAGATGCCTTGCTTAAAACTTGAGTTCACCACTTTTTAATTAACAATTTACCACTAGATAGCAGCAATCTATCAATAAACTATATTCTATAGAGAACCTTAAAAACCAATTGAGGAAATTGTCTTCCAATATTTTTTACTTGAACTTTGGTTGTTTTTCCACCGGAATAAAAGATATAGTTATCAATGAAGACTTCAAGAAAAACTATCATATTCAAACTAGTATAAAGTAGTTAATTTAGTTAGATAATGGCAATAAACTAGAAATCAATGGTATTATTCTACACTACCTACAAAATACAAAATCTGCTTGTGTCCGTGAGATAACAACATATTTCCACAAGAAAAAGGGGGAGTTAAAACTTATAACACAAAGATTGTCTTCACTCTTCAAGCATTGGTTCGTTCCAAAAGTGGTTTTCTTCTAAAGAAAAGAAGAAAAAAATTCCCCTTGATCAGTTGTAGATGAAGTGGCATCCATCATAACCTGTTGAGAAGCAAAAATCAAAGCAAAACTTGGGTCAATTATGTGTTTTTCTTGCTGTTCTGAACTTAAATATGTATAACCACCACTGATTTTCTCAAAACATGTTATAACAAACAAAGAAAATATTTTTTGTTAAGATGAACAAGTAAAGAAATGCAGATAAGTTTTGTCCTAATTTTAATGGATAATCCAAATCAATATTTTATAAGATCTTAAGACTCACTTGGGTCAACTGAAACCAATATGGCTGTCCCTCCAAACTCGCAAGTGCCACCAGAAGCTTTAGTCCTTTGCCAGTAACTATTGAAGGCATATGAAGCATGTGCAAATACACTGTCGGGCTGAAAGCAAGGCCCATTGGGCTGAATCGAAGTGCAATCTGCTCCTGACCAACATGCATAATTCATGGCCTCTTCAATGATTGGGTCTGGAACTGAAGCCTTAGCCACACACCACAAGGTGGTCTGCGGGGCCATGTTGGGTGGTGGCGGCACACTTGGTGGTGGGTAGACCACCGGTGGCTGAAATACAGTTGGGCTTGGGACAGTGCCTCCACTAGGAGTTGGAAATGTGCTTGGTGGGCTGGGGACTGTATCTCCACCAGGAGAAGGAAAAGTGCTTGGTGGGCTGGGGATGGTGCCATCAATAGGGGAAGGCATGAGTGGTGGTGTGGGCTCATAGTATGGTGGGGCAGGCTCAAAATAAGGTGGGCTCGTTGATGACTCAGGTGGGCCTGGAAAAATGATGGGAGGATTAAATATAGGCTCTGGTGAGCCCGGTATGTTACTACTGGGTGGGCTCGGTATGTTACTACTGGGTGGGCTTGGAACAATTTCAGGTGTTGGTGTTGGTAAATTTGCTGGTGGCCGTGGTGTTATGGTTGTTGGGGTTGGAGGTGGATTTTGGGTTGGAAGATCAGGTGAGGTGTAATAGTAAGGAGGTGATGGTAGGGTAGGTTGAGAGCCTGTGGGTGTTGGAATAATGATAGAAGGAGTACTTGGTGGTGGAAATACACAATATGGAGGGGTGTTTTCTGGCAATGGAATTGGAGCTAGTGATTCATAAGGAGCCAAAGATAATGGAGAACTAATACTGTATGGTTGTGCATTTGATGAATATATTGGTGGATTAAAATCAAAATGTTTAATTATTTTCAACTTCTTTGGGTTCTTGTTGATTATATTTCTTCTGTGTTTAAGGCCTTTCAATAGTCTTATTGATCTATCTGCATCTGCAAAGTGAAGAAAGTAAAGAGGCTTTTGAGCTGTGAACTTGTCATTAGAAATTTGGTTGTTCTCAATAATATTGCAACTATATTTTGTTTTTTTTGCTTGGTTATGATTTATCACACACAATCTATAGAGATGCATCTAAATATGACATGCAAACAACTTTCATATGTGACCCATCTATGCAAGATCATGGATTCATGGTTTAATTATTATAGTTAGAAACTTAAAATTTGGGATGACACGGTTAGTACATTTTCTCCCTACTGTAACTTAGAAAATTTGATAAGAAAAAAGACGTGGGAATGTGGGATGGATTGATTTACTCTTGGATAAAGCTGGCTTACCACAATGAGTGAGAGAAATAGCAGCTAAAGTCAGGCAGAAAAAAAGTATCACAGCATTCATTCTTCCTCTGTTCATTGCAATGATCCACTTGCACTTTCTGTTACTGCAATATCACCAGATAGAGGAGGCTTCGGGTTTGATTATGGCTTCACTGTTGCACTTCAGTTCCAATGCACTGAAAGACCTAAAGGTAGAACAATGAGAGGTTTTTATAAAGAAGCAACATGGCAACCCCTAGAATTGCCAAGAGTAAAGGAAGTAGACAAGTGGTTCTGTATGGGATAAAGATTGATACTTTGGGGAAGAGTAGACAAGGGGTTCTGTATTGGTTAAAGATAGATTCTTTGGGTGACAACATTAGTGTACAGTCATCTTTGGTTGGAGATGTAATGTATGTATGAAGGAATGGTAAAAGTACAGAAAAAGAGTCCCATAAATGTGTATTTTATGGGAGTTAGCGCACTGTCTAAACAAATGTCCTTTTCTGTGTTTCCATGAGTTCATTTCATGGTGGCATTTATGCTTACTTCGCCCTTTGGAAAAGTTGAAAGTCTGATTTTTTAAGCCCTCTCTTTTTTTTTTTTTTGCTTGCTTTCTACTCAAAGCTCGCTAACTCTCTTTTTCCCTGGTTGTGTGTGGCGTGAGGAAGAGGATTGGTTTGCATTAGATACAAGCTGATTGTCAATTAGATATGCATATGCCAATGAAAAACAAAATGGGTCGGTGTTATAAATCGCAATTAGAATTCATGCATAGAAAAAATAAGAGAACAAGAATGAAAAAAAAAATGTAACATAATTCTTTATAAAGTACATCCAATTTTGTGTCTAACTGGTGATGGTTTTTCCAGTATCGTTTTTTAACTCATCTATACTTAGTACAATACAAATACACACTTTTTTTTTGTTCAATTCCTAGTTTTCTGTGTTTTCAACATTTTTAAATACTCCTCTCCTATTTCTACTATCTGGAATACACCTACTGAAGTAGGCAACTCATGAGGAACAAGAAAGCATGCATACACCTGGTCGATATGCCCAGGCTGGGGGCAAGCGAGCATACTTTTCCATTCCTGGCTGCTCATCAAAAGGATGTTCCATTAATTTAAGTAACCTACGAACTTCTCCAAAGTCACCTATTTCTGCAGCATCAATTGCAGTCTGGCAGAGATAGTTCCTGAGAATATATTTAGGATTTACCATATTCATCAGGGTCTTCCTCTGCTCGTCAGAAGTGCCACTGGTAGATAGCTGCATAAACCCAAAGCAATGATGAGAAATGTCAAAAGCACAAGTTATCTTGGTCAATTGATTTAATCACACGTAAATTATCACTACAACTTATGCAACAAGAAGGTCGACTTCTTATCAAATCAATGATTCCCCCCGCAACAATACTCATTATTTTTAATTTTTAACAAGGAAAAATCAAAAGAACATACAATGATTATCACATGGATGTGGAGAGTCCAAACCAAGCAGAATTTCAGAAGGTATCCAAAACCACGATACTACTTGGAAAGTCCAAATAACATTCAGCAAGCTAAACTATGAATATTTGCTAATCTTCTGTAATCTGATTATAAGTGTTGTAATAATAGTACACATCTCAAAAAGTGGTGGTTAACTAAAGATAAATGAACCCAAAAAAACTTTACAACCATTGGTCCAAGATTATGCCACTAGAAAATTATAAAAGGGCCAGAGAAATTAAGGTGGAACTTTGTCAAAAGTCAAATTATGTGATGCAGACAGTACATACTATAACTTTGGTGCCAAAGAATAAATGGGGATGACTAGCACATGGATATGAACACCTAAAAACAACACAGAAAAGCACAGTTCCAGAGGTTCTTCATAAATATACGCCAAACCAGAAAATGGACATAAGTTTCAAGAATGACAACAGATTGGGTGAAAAAAGTTGCGCACATTCAAGCCTCGGAGAAACTCAGAAGTGAGAAAAATCACTATAAATATTGCACAATCAGCTTAGATGCAATTGTTTTTCTTTTTGGTATTTAACATTAAGCATTATTTTCTACAAGTGCCTTAGATAACCAAAGGAAAACACACAAATTATACCTCGTGTATATAGGTTTTCAACCAACTTGTCCATGCTTCTTTACGCTCCTTACCAATATCTAACAGCACTGACTTTAGTGGCACTAACAACTCATCGTCTGGAATGCTTGTGTCCGCTTTAATATTTGAGAGTGTACGAAAGAAGTTTGTATAATCAACTTTGTCAACAGCCATATTAGTAAGAAGTTTACCAATCAGCTGCTTGTTATATTTTGGGAGGCCAAGCTTTTTAGTCATTATATCTTGATAATCATCCATAAATCTTGTTCCATATCTGAAACAGACCAACCATACGGTGAAATTTTCTCCTATAAGAGTGAAAAGGACTATTAGAAGTGTTACCATTACCTTTCCAAAGCATAGTTAGCCTCTTTGTCATTTATTAAATGAGCAGTTGACAGTGTTGTTGTGAGTTGTGCAAGGTTCCATAAACCAATGTCAGGCTGGTTTGCAAAACAGTACCTTCTACCTGGAAGGTCTGTGGTATTTGGAGTAAATTTAGGATCAAAAGCATCCAAAAACCCAAATGGACCATAATCAATGGTAAGACCCAAAATGCTCATGTTATCCGTGTTCATCACACCATGAGTGAAACCAACCCCTTGCCATCTAGCGATCATGGAAGCAGTACGTTCAGCAATCTCCACCACCCATGCTGATTTAAAAAGAACAAAGGATCTATAGTCAACATTGTAGTTATACTTAAATAAATTCACAAAAGCAACTGAATAAGCCCATAAAAATGAAGATAATAGAATCACGTCACTAGTTACAATATAAAAGGTTACATTGTATATGTTATGATCCAGAGGTTAAATGTACTCTCGCAACTGTATGAAACTAACTACGTAAGATAGAGTTTAATATTTTTGGAGTGATGGTGGAAAAGTTGACAAATAAATCATCCTTACTGCCACTTTACAAAATCAAACACAAGAATTTAACTTCTCTTTTAAATACATGAGATTTTCACTTCATACAGCCAATTCACTACTTTCAAAAAGTGCTGGAGAACAATTTATAAAAAAATTTACTGGACCATATAGGCCTACTTGGCCAAGCACAACAACATGCCACCAGCCCAAGTGGCCAGTTGGAGCAGGGAGAGATTTTGGCGTGGCTAGACCACTGCTGATTAGCCTTCCTAGTCTTCGGCAGAAAAAGTAACTGAATACCATGGTTCATAACACAGATAACAGAATCATCTTGTTGGTAATAAAACAAAACAAAAAATTGTTGTTTGAGTTTTAAAGGAGCCAAATGACCCTTCTTTATGACACATGAACAGCAATGATCTAGAAGATATAATTTATAACACAAAAGCTCACAAGTGTTTTTTAACTAAAAAGAAAAATGAAGTTCCTTTTCTTTTCTTTTTTATAGACGTTCAAGCAAACCAAACTCTGAAATAGATGGGGAAAGTTATCATTATTCCTATTCAACCAAAGTTTGAAGCTGTACAGCCTCAACACTAATTACAAAAACAGGAGGCCATGAAGCCCCACAAGTAGATACGAAACAGTATAAGCAGAAAAGCACAGCCCTACCTTCACAAAGTAATTTTATACAAAATTTGATATCACAATATGACAAAGACAGTGGTCTAATCCAGAAAACATAAGCTTACCATTTTAAGATAAAAAAAGTTTCACTTCTGTGTGTTGGGCCAGATTGTAACATCATATTTATTGCCTTAAGATTCAAAATATTTATGCCTATATGTGGTCTGGTAGAGCTAACTTAATAAATACCATATTTTCCGTCATATGGTATGTCTCTACTCTCTAATGAGGTTCACAAAATCAGGTTCTACTAGTATTTTTAAATAGCGGTCGTCATGGCAGAATGGCATTGCAGATTTAGTGTCAGCCGCCACAAAATCAGAGTGACAATATTTAGTGGTTATGTAGTCCTTCAACATAAACTGATTAAAAAATTAAAAACCTCCTAAAAGAATTATTTTACCTGCATACTTGTTTGATGTAAGATCCACAACAGAATGGTCTTCATCACCTGTGCTGAAAGATAAGCTTTCGCTCTTACTCATGTTCTCAATATGAGGAAAATGGTGCTTAATAGCATAGTCTGCCAAACCACGAACAATATCCAGGTCCTCATTACCTCTGGAGGCATGTATTTGGTATGAACCAAACCGCAGAAAAGATGGAGCAACTCTGCAAACGATTGCACCAGGTTCTTCCTTTGGATTGCCACTGCATTTGCGACATTAACAACATATTCAAGTAATTAATTTTTTATCTGTGCAGAATACACTTCTGTAAACCCAAGTTTTCAATCTCCAATTCCAGTTTTTTATCATATTTAATTTAAACCTACACTTCTTTTTTTTTTGGTGAACTAAGGGTTAAGGTTCTACAATGCATGGAATAAGACACTCAAATTTCAAGAAATGTTGATATTGAAAAAGCTAGTTAAAGAAAAGTTTCAAGAAAGATTGATACTGAAAAAACTAGTTCATTACATTATAGTATATAGGAGAAAACGGATTCATTATGTCATTCATTCTTTGAACCACAGACTTTGTAAGACAAGAACTTGGTTTATCATCTAGACGTGTATTAGAAAGAGCCACATTAGTGGAAGTTCAATGAGCATACTCATAGAACATGTCTCGAGTGACCAACTTTCCAGTGGTCACAAGACAAAGAGCACGAGTAGTTGGTATCCCCAGGTGATGCATTGCTTCACTGCAAAGGAACTCCCTGATACTGCTACGTAGCACTGCAAGGCCATCAGCAAACCGACTGTACGGAGTCTTCCCAGCACCTTTAAGCTGCAGTTCCCACCTTTCAGACTTTGAATTCAGTATCTCCCCAAGCGTAATTGCCCTACCATCACCCAACTGCCCAGCCCACATACCAAATTGATGTCCACCATAGCACTGAGCATAAGGCAACCTGTATAGAAGAAGGTCAATCGTGTTTAATTCTACCACATTAACCAGCCAAAAATAAAAATGCTGACATGTGTTTGAAGACTTACGCTCCAACCAAAGGTGATGCACCAGAGAGGAAAAGGGGAAAATCTGGTCTTTCAAATCTGAAACTCAAACACATTAATTTAGTAACTGAAGTGAAGCTTACTAGACATTGGCCTCTAAGCTATAATTTAATGGAATTAGTTGATGTGACAATGAGTAACTATTAGAACTTAGTGTATAAACTCGAAACAAAGATATATATATATTCTTATATTTCTCAAGAGAGTGCAAAGATTTCTGTAAATAAATACCCTAAATCGTTGTCTAGTTGTGAATTAAAATTTCTGTGAATAAATCCACTATGTATTGATTTGCATCTCAAAGACACGGGAAACAGAAAAGCACATGCATTTGCGTTTGGCAAAAAGGAATGAATGAATGAGTAAACACACACAGAGACGACTCACTCTTTATGGTCTAACTCAAGCAGGTCGGCAACTGATTCAGACCATACGACGAGTTGAGGATCATCTACTTGAACTGATGGCGATACTTTTGTATAACAAGCATGCAAAACCTGAAATTGCAAACAAAAACCTAATTCGAAACCTAATTTCCTTTCCAATAATTCAATTGAAGAAAAGAGATAGTACCTACCTCTCGAGGAAGGGGATCGGTTCTGGGATCAGATGGCAATTCTCTGACAAAGGAATTGTCCCAATTGAGATCTTCGAGATTCAATTTGTTAGTGTGATGAAATTGAAGAGTGTGATTCTTAAAGTCTTGTGTGACAGAGTTCAACAGCGAAGTAGATAATCCCTGTTGATGTTCTTCAGGTGAATCCATCATCACTCTGCATGCAACAATACGATTACGGGGATAGAAATGGAATTTCCTCTTTGCGTATCGGAGAGAGAGAGACAGTACTGGTGAGATTGAAGTTTTCGTATAGAGAAAGAAATGAGGAAAGGTAGTAGTGAGCGTTACCATCTTCTCTCTTCTGTTCTATATACCATTATATGACTAATCAATATATTATTATCAATTTCATCACATCTTTCGTTGCATTGCATTTTTTGTGTAGCTCATAGGTACACACGTAACCCCGTCCCGTCCAAAAAATTAATTATGTATTTCGGTCTTGAACTATTTTTTAAAAAAAAAAAAGTAATTAATGGATTTTTGTATAAAATGGGTCCATCAATTTTAATAGGTAAATCAACTTTAACATAATCTGTAATCATTCTGTTTATTATTGACAAATTCATGGTCTCAATTAAAATTCGATAAATATCTATAAAAAGAAAAAATCATTAACTAGTCTTTAATTAATGTTGTATAACTTTAGTTTGAAGTTTGTTAATTAGGGATGTTTCTTCTAAAAATATTATGTTAAATAGACATCTCGGTTATAGAGTAAAAATTATGAATGTTTATAGAGAAGAGTATTTATAGAAGCACTATCTTTTTTTATTTTTCGGTGGATCTCACTAAATAGATTATATTAAAATAAACGAATATTATTCAAATATAATAATATAAAATTATTGGTGGAACTCTTATAATCAATTTTTTTTTGAGGTGTTTGATTGGAGAAAATGGTGCTTATTAAACACTATAATTAAAAAATTATAAAATCAGTGATGTATACAGGTGAGATTCATTTAACTATTCAAATTAACGTGTTCGATTGATATTGTTAGAACTTATGTCAAAGTTGAAAAGTTGAAGAGAAGACAAACAAAAAAAACTTAGACTTATCTAGAGTTGAAGACTAATATGAAAAGTGGGTTAGCCCCCTAAATATCACACATTTAATACTTCATGCTTCGTACACTTCATAATTTAGTCTTGATTTGATATTGGAGTGCCGTTGCATATACTTCCCTTCATTGGAGCAGGAACAAACAAGAAGAAGATAAGTCTTCGTCAAAAGTACTCAATCTTTATGTTTTTATACATGAACAGGAACCATTTTGAATAATATATTATTGAATCTTCCTGATTCTAAGTGTTAATCATACATGTTCTTGTGTTTGATCAATTAAAAAAAAAAGAAGAATATTTTAGGTTTGTTTGATTAACTGTATTTTGCATTATGCAAGTACTAAACAAAAGCGACTTCAATTACTTTATTTTACTCCTATATTGCAAACCCTGCTTTTCACCTTACTCAAATATTGCACTATTGAGTCTTGACTTAAACCATTTGAAGTTTGGTATGATATTATGATGTGTATTAAATTCTAAAAATGAACATATTTAATAATGTCAAGTTGGAATTTAGTTTGTAATGGTTCAAATATTTGTGACATTTTGGTTTGTAATGGTTGAAATATTTTGGTTTGTAATGGTTCAAGTATTTTGGTTTGTAACAATTCAACATTTAAATGGAAAAATACAATATTTTTCATCAAAAATCATCATAGCAAGGAGCTTGTTAGATCATGATATGAAAGGTACAAAGTCTTACAGTTGTGGGTGGCGGTGGTTTTTAGTAATCAAACCTACGATAATGGCTTGAATTCTTGCAGGACGATTAGTCTGTTCGGTAGCCAACTTCTTCTCACATTGCATTAACTTTTGTTTTTTCTGGAAATGATGGGTATTATTTCCAAATAACCATTGAGCTGTGCGGAAAAAAAAACTTTAAGCGTTTTATGTTGGTTAGTTTTGCGACGTTCTTGTCGAAATTAGATAGTTCAACAATGTCTCTCAATTCCTCTATATCTAGTTGAAGTTGAAGCAGCAGCACTGGTGTAATAATGTCTCTAAACTCAGTCAGTGTCAGCTCCATTGCAAGACATTGATAATAAAGTCCTCAACATTCATAGATATCTGCTGATATTGAGATACTCCACAGATACATACCCTTGTAGAGGAGGTACGTAGGAGTACATCAACATAAATAAATTTTAATAATTTTATTACAGTTAGATTTGGTTACATACATTTCTATATTATGTGGTGAATATTTGATGGAATGGAACCATAACAGGTCGAAAAGATGCTTGTTTAGTGCCAGCCATCCTGATCCCATGGAAATGGAGAAAGCAAAGAAAATGCTGCTACAAGTGAGTGAGTATCACCCACTTTCTCCTATTTTGGCATGACAATGGTTCTCAAAACAAAGGAAGTTGTAGTACAAAAAGGATTGAGGAATCCCCTCTTATGGACTAATTTGATATTTATCTGGTTCAACCCCAACAAACAATGATGATTTAGATAGAATATAATAACACTATTTGTTCCTACAATTCTCTTTCCATTTTGATTCAAACAGTGATAAATTACCACCAAGAGAGACCGGTGCTCCGTTGGCAATCACACATATCCATTGTAATATGCAAATGCAAGATTTTATCTATTATGTAGCGTAAAAGCAAAATCTAGTGGAACACGAGATATGTAATAAGTTGTAAATTAAACTTGAAAAACACAGTTTTTAATCATCCTCTCTCATTATCCAATCAGCAGCATAAATACTTACCGTTCAATTGTAATATTTTTAGAATGTTGCCTAAAGGATACAAATTAAGAGGCTAATTTGTAAACTTGGTAAGCCAGATTATATACAGAAACTAATCCAAGGATCAAAGACAATTCACACTCAAAAATTGAGTTTTACAATGATTGAATAAATTTAATTATGAGATCGACCATATAAGCATCATAAGCAGGCCCTTCCATTTGGAAATGTCCTACCCCATCTACAAGATGTGTTTCGGCGCGTCCGGCTGCAGAGTTAAGCTTGTTTTTTAGCTGCTGTACACTTGTGAATCCATCCTGTGTTCCCATAATGAATAGTTTTGGTTTTGGAGACTTTAGGATGGCTTTGTTGTGCCTTCCAAAAAGGATTGACACAGTAACACCAAATGGATAACCTATGCTTACATACCCAATCACCTGTTCAATCTGATCAACAGCAGACCCTGCTATAGGAGCACCTGTTTTATTATAAACACAAAAATACTTCAAATGTGATTCATTATCATTATTCTTTCAATGTGATTAATAATTAATTAATCCAAACAAAATAGCTGAAGGCACGTATATAAAACAACTTGTAAGTTCAATATGTATCCCATTATTTATCTGACTTATGAATCAACATGCTTCTCAACAACTATGTTAAATTTGATAACAAAAATTAGAAATTAGGGAATTAAAAGTGACAGATGTGAGAATAGAGATAAGAAAGCAAGTAATTTACCTGCAGAAGAACCAACGAGCAAAATGTTGTGAAGGGAGAGAGAGTGAGAGAGGTAATAGGAGACGGCGATAACATCCTTAACTTCAGAGAAGCCGGTGAGAGAAGGTCTACCAGTGGAATTTCCAACGCCTCTCATGTCAAAAGTGATGGCGGTGTAACCATTTGAAGCCAAAAGAGAAGCGATACCTTTGAGGAGACCCTGTGAACCACGCAAAACGGAGTATGGGTGAACTAAAACGATCCCTAACTTGTCATATTTAACATCTATTCCTGGACCAGGCTTAAACAACCTTGTATGAAGCTTCACTCCGTTGCTGCTTTCCACAGTCAACGACTCAACGGTGAAATCTGACATTGTCACGACTGTTTAGTTGACAACAACTCAAACAAACAAAGTAACTCAGTTGCTTATGTTTTTGCATACCCGTTTTTTCTCTTATTCTCTTAAGTTTCATAAATATATTTGTTTTTTTTACTACGATGAATATACTTGTTTAATTGCCTTTTTTTTTTTTGACAGATTTGTTTAGCATATTAATTGATGTCACGACTTTTGAAACTCACGAAGTATTATGTGTTTTATCATTTTTGAATGGAAAACATGGGGAATATAGTTTTGTAAAGTTTTTCACACTTTTTTTTTTTGTTTAGGATATTAATTTTATGTCCCCAAGATATGTCTTTTGAAGCTCACGAAATATTTATGTGTTGTTTCTTTGAAAAAGTGGACAGATGTCTTTTGAAACTTACTGAGTATTTATGTTTTGTTTGAAACTCACGAAGTATTTATGTGTTGTTTCATTATAAAAGTGGACAAATTTTCAATCATTTTTTAATGGAAAACATGAGAAATATAGTGAACACATTTGTAAAGTTTTCCACTTTTTTCTTTCAATTTCTAGTTACATTTGTTTTTAACATTTTTAAATACTCCTCTTCCATATAACTCTACGTACAAAGCTTTTATTCAAAGCTTTACTTATGCAATTTATGCCATTCATAAATGAAACAAAACACTAACAATGTTAATACTATTATGTTAAGATCAAATATCAATCAAGAGATCCATCGTTTTAATACATTGTTTTAATAAGCCGCAGTCTCCAAATTATATCGAGTCTCCTCTCCAAATTATTATCAGCTTAAAAGATTGAGCTGTTGAACTGAATTAATGTCTCAATTTATAGATCTTAAATATAGATGATGTTAGAAACAATTTATAGATGTTAAATATAGATGATGCAATTAAGGGATAGTACCTGGTTGCTATTATTTGGGAATACTATTCACACCGCTGTATTTGTTAATACACCACATTCAATTTTTTTTTATTATATTTTCTAATACATTTTTATTATTAAAATTTAAATGTTTTAACTTGAATTATTAATAAGATGAATACTTGATATCCTCAGACATTATACTCTAGTGATTACTGTTGTAACATCCTCTAGTTGTATTCATAATTGCAAACATTTATTAAATTATACAGCATAAAACGCTCGTAAAAATCTTGTGAGAAAATATGATACTAGAGGCCACCTCCGATATTATTTTATCGTATAAATTATGTTGTTGTTTTTTTTATGAATGAGCTTTAATGAATTATATAATTATATATTTCTATGGATGTATGAAATTCCTTTTTTTCAAAATATGACTCCTGTATTTAAAAATAAAAAGAAATAAAAAATAAAAAACTAACACTGAATTGCCATTGTAACAAAAGTAGGCATCATTTACTTTATAAATAATTTTCAAAAAAAGATTCTTTAAAAAAAATCTCCATCTTTAACTGATATGATTTGATTTGTTTTTTTAAAATGTTTTTGTTGCATGGAGGGATTCATAATTCCATTAGACTGGGATCAATTATTTTATTTTTATTTTTTCTGACAAAAATTTACAGTATTTTGTTTTATAATTTACTTTATAATATTAAATAATTGTTAAAATCATGTAATAAAAAATTAAGATTGAGATTTAAGTTAAGTGGTTAATGAACTATAACTAAAGACGAATTATTCGAAAAAACTTTAGTTTGAATCCTGACTTAAATAATTGTTAACCAGACTTTAATTATCTCTCCAAGAAACTCTAAAGCACTAAAATTTCATTCCTCTATGTAGTTGGCAATTGTGTGCTTTTAAGAAAAAGATGGTTAAAGGGTGTAACACTTCTATTTTTGTTTTCCCTTTCACTCATTTCTTAAATTACTTCTAAAAATTGGTCAATACCCAATTTGGTCCCTGACTTTGTTAAGTTGTATCAATTTAGTCCCCATTCGTCAAAGTTACAAAACAGTGTCCAACCTTTTTTCAACGTTAATCAATTCCGTCCAAAATTTCCATTAATAGTTCTACAAATTGATGAGGTGGCACGTCACATAAGCAAATCTTAAGAACGTTTTTTGATAATTTTATTGTCGAAAGTTGTCACGTGTTCTCAACAATGTTAGGAATTAAATTGACATATTTTACCTTATTTATATAGCTAAATTGACAAATAAGTTGTTTCTATAATTTCTCCTAAATAGTTTCGCAAATATTTTTGCTAGTAAATAAACTCAAATAAATCAATCAAAATGTTGAAATAATGCACATAATATATATCAATGACAAAATTGGCGAACAAACTTAATTCTAGACTACACCATCTTTATGAGACCTTTCGAGAAAGGTTCTTCATGCCACACCCAATACATTTTAGTATAACTGACTGTATCCGGATCTGGTTTGATAACAAACTTCAGATCAAAAAAATCCTTAATGATCCTAAGAGTTTCAATCCCATGTCGAGAAAGTTTTCCAACGCGAACCTTAGAAACATCTTGAGGACATAGAGCACAAAGAAGAAATAGCAAACCCTGTAGAAACCAGAAATGTTAAAAAAAA
>JBBPBQ010020324.1:18411130-18441098 GCA_037974755.1 Cicer yamashitae
GTCAGTAATAAATATAAAAAATTACACATGATAAATATTGTCAGTGATAATTATAAAAATTACAGTACAAATATTTCTCACTAATTCATAAAAAATATGTGACAAATATTTATTATTGATAAATATTAAAAAAAAACAAAGGACATAAATTTGTCATTGATAAATATAAGCAAAATATTTGATAAATATTTTTCTCTAATACACAAAAATATGTTGTCAGTGATAAATATAAAAATTATCGAACAAATATTTGTTACTAATACATAAAAAAACACGTGATAAATATTTATCATTGATAAATATTAAAAAAAAATGTCAATTCTTTGACATTGATAACTATAAAAAATATTGAACAAATATTTGTCATTGATTAACAAAATAAACTTTTTTGTTTAAAATCTACACGAAATACATGTAAAATACCAACATCTATCACTCATGCGATAACACAGGTTTTTTGCTAGTTGTATATTAAAAGATTCTAGAATGAGTCTAAATCAACATATACTTGAAGTTCTCATTGAATTTATCTTTTTTTACTCGGTTTATTTGTACCTTATCGACTCTATGATAGAAACCACACAATTTTTATGGTTGTTAATGATTTTATACCTATATATTATTCTC
The DNA here is from genome assembly GCA_037974755.1 of Cicer yamashitae. Taxonomy (NCBI): domain Eukaryota; kingdom Viridiplantae; phylum Streptophyta; class Magnoliopsida; order Fabales; family Fabaceae; genus Cicer; species Cicer yamashitae. The sequence continues at coordinate 18,411,758 of JBBPBQ010020324.1, forward strand.
ATCCTTAACATGAAATTTCTTCTGAACACAATCATTTTCATGGTATTCTTTGAATTCAAATATTTCCTTTTTCTCTTCTTCATTGGTAATATCTTAATTCTTCATCAAATCTAAAGCAAAAGATTTCCCTTTTATTTAAGTTGTGATCACTTATTTGTTGTTTGGACATGTTCCTACTTAAGAACATGAAACCTCTAGATGATGATCAATTTGGGTTGGCTCCTTGACATCTCGTACGCTCGTACTCCAATATGAAGGGTTGACATCTCGTACGCTCGTACTCCAATATGAAAGGGTTGATAGAACAACAAGTTGACAATATTATCGCATAGTAAAAATTATCCTTTCCACAACGACTTTATTATGAGTATCAATCTCTCCTTACTATAATGATTAACTTAAACAATGATTTTTGATTAAATTTCACAATAAAAATAAAGTATTAGGATTGTAGTTTTTCATAGGGATGGATACAATAGCATATAGAAATTGTTAGAGATCCATCATTGAAAATCCTACAACCCCTAGACAAGGAAAATCTACTCACACATGATTATAGTAAAATCAAAACTTAAATATAAAAATGTTGGAAATATAAAATAAAAGAATAAAATAACATAATTAAACCAGAAAATTTGATATTATTGAAACTAGAAATTTGCTTCATAAAATAAATTAATTATATTAATAAAATCAAACAAAATAAACTGAAACAACTTCATTCACAACTTTCTCCTATTCCTCATGTTGCAAATAAATCTAGGCTGCATCATGTATTGTCTTTTTACAATCGAACAAATGTTAAATTAATAAATACAAATAATAAAAAACTAAATTATATTAATTTCTTCAAAAGTCGCCTATTTCTGTGGCATCAATTGCAGTCTGGCAGAGATAGTTCCCGAGAATATATCAAAATCTGAAGGAAAAAAAAAAAACTTTATGATTATTTTGGGAAACTATGAGTTGTTTCTTGTCAAAGAATGGGTAGTAAGTTACAAAAAGAAAAAGTTAAAAATCTATACGACACAAATCCTGTTTTTAAACATCCTTCTAATCACCATTTTCAAGTAAACAAATGAGCCGTTAATAGAACCAATGCCTAATGCATACCGCCTCTAAATCGCCCACAATAACTTTCATGAATGAAGCCAAACATGAACACTAAGTCACTAACCACTAGATTCAAACTGACAAACAATAACAATATCATGCTAACAAACAATTAACATAGAGTAGGCAACAAACAGTGTTAAGATCAAATTATCACAAACATCAACTAAAACAATCAGTAATTAGTAAAAACAGCCTAACACACATATCAAAATCCAAAACACTCACTTCTCCAAATTAGAGGATCCATCTTTTTCATCAGCCGCAGCCTCCAAATTAATTCGAGCTTCCTCGAGTTTCTCAGCAATCTCGGACTCAGTATAACCTAGATCAATCAGCTTGTCTTCAAGAACGAAGAGCTTGAGCTGAATCTGACGCTTACGGTCGTGCTCTATAATTTCTTTGTTGGTCTTTCTGGTAACACCAACAGTACCCTCCTCGTAACCCTTCACATTCTCAGCAACCTTCGAAGTCCTCTGCTTGAACTTGTTGCTCTGAAGATATCCATTGGTACCTGACCCTCTTAGGGTCTGTAACCCTATTCCGTTATACATATCTTTCCCTACAAAAAACCACTGCAATTGAAACCCAAAACAATATATTAGAAACCCTAATTTCGCAAAACAATATATTAGAAACCCTAATTTCGAGAACAATTTGTAGATTTTACATAGATAGATGATGCAATTAACAAATTGAAAACCAAATTTGTTGTAAGTAAAACCCGAAAAGAAAACAAAAGGAAAATATCATAAACCCTAATTTAAACGACGGAAATTAACATATCCAAAAATTACCGTATAAATGGTAGAAGAATATATCTGATGTTTGATCTGATACAGATTGAAAACCGAAAGATGTATTTGTGAAGGGAACAGAGTGTGTGAAGGGAACAGAGTGAATATGCAAAGTTTATTAATTATTTAAATATTATTAATTAAATTAAAAGATAAATTATTTTATAAGTTAAAACTGAAGTTTTTAAAATTTATTATAATTTCATGAGTATTAATCATTAAATATTACTGTATTATATGTCATGTTATTTAAAATATCACATTACTATTTTCTAAGTTAAAAAATATAAGAAAAATACAAAAACTATTAGGTTTTAAAAATAAAGAGACCAATTTAGTTAATTGGTGAAAATAAGAAAACTAAAATTGCAATTAAACTTATTTAATATTACCATTAAAAAGTCTATATTTTTAATTAAATTAATGTTTTAAAATTCATTATAGACTTCCATGAATGTTCGAGCAACTCTAACCAAAGCGCATAAAAAGATAATCACATATTATTGTACTAGTCACTTGAGTTATAAATACGCTTGCAAGGTTTTAAGGAGAGTAAATATTCAATTTAGACTCTGACTTTATTAAGTTCTATCAATCTAGTCCCCCATTCGTCAAAATTACAAAATAGTGTCCAACCTTTTTTCAACGTTAATTAATTCCGTCCAAGATTTCCATTAATAGTTCTACAAACTGATGAGGTGGCACCGTCACGTAAGCAAATCTTATGCACTTTTTTTTATAATTTTATTTTCAAAAGTTGTCACGTGTTCTCAACAATGATGAGAATTAAATTGACATATTTTAACTTATTTATATAGCTAGTCAACAAAAACGAACTTAGCAGTTTTACTCAATACATGATTCATCACGTCTTAAATTACCAATTTAGTATTTCCCCTTCATAGATGAAGTAAATTGAGAGTCACCATCCAACCTATTTATATAGTTTTTTGCAAATATGGTTCTTTTTTTAAAAAGAAACAAAAGTGAAAGAATACATCAACAAAAAATAAAATTCGGGAAGAAGACTTTGCAACTAACCTTGACAATCGAGACAAACGCGACAATGGTACAAGAAGATGACGGTTTGATTCTGTGATTTTTTTTTTGAAATATGTGGATTTAGTCTCCAACGTTGAGAACACTAACAACGTTCAAAAATAAAAAATATCAAAAACATCCTTAAGATTTGTTGGAATTAACGTGCCGCCTCATCAGATTGTAACATTGTTAGTGAAATTTTTTGAGTGATTGACGTTGAAAGAATTTAAGGACTATTTTAGAATTTTGACAAAGTGAGGGACTAGACTAAATTAGATATTTATTCAATTTTAGGGGTAATTCAACTGACCTATCTATTCTTTTATTACCAAATAACATTTTTTTTTAATCAAATAACCTATCTATTCTCTTGTTATCAAATAACCTATCTTTTCCTTAATTATTTCTATATCACAATGATGAGTGGTGACTACTCCAATCTCAGGGCCTCTAAAGATATTTTGTTGTAGCGAGATAGAATTATAGTGTAGATATCAAAATTTGAACTTTATTCAAATTTATTGACGAATGACTTAATTCTTTTAAGGAAATAAACACCGTACTTTTATAAAGAATAGAGAATATTGCCGTCAACTTGGCACCATCCCTATATATTTTGTTTTCTTGTCTCTCACTAATTAATTTCCGATACATGACCTAAAAATAATAGTCAACACTTTTTCTTCGGATTTTTGATATGAATGTCCCATTTTTGAATTTTTATTTCCAAAATGCCACACTTTGAAAAATATATATCAGAATGCCATTTTTTTTTTAAAGAAGGAGTTCGCTTCCACAGGGAACGACCGGCTGAAGGAAAATTTTTTAACATGCAATAGAAAGTCGCTTCCCCAGGGAACGACTTCCAACTGACTTTTTTTTTTTTTTTTTTAACATTTGTTGTTATTAATTTAATTATTTAAAAAATAAAAATATTAATAATAAATAAAAATAAAATACCTTAATAAATTATAAATAAATTATATATTTTAATTATTATTATTATTATTATAATAAATAATAATTATAATTATAATTATAATTAAAAATTATTATAATTAAAATTATTATAATTAAAATAATTAAATTAGAATGATTAAATTATATTATAAATTAAAAAAAATACATTAAAATAAAAAATTACATAAAAATTGTTGCAAAAAATTAATAATAACAATTAAATCAAAAGAAATTTATATTAATAACCATGAGATTGAAACGAAATAAATACATCATATTTGAGAAGAAAAAAAACATCAAATTTATATCAATTATGTCCACCTAAATGACCCCCAGTCTCACATCTAGGATGTCGTCGAACTCGTCTAGCTCTCTGAACGAGTTGCGGTTCTTCCGGTTCATCTTGATTTTGAACATTTTCCTCGATGTAAGTTGTAGGTGGGTTAGAACCACTGCCACTTGCTTCCATTAAATTTTCGGACTGAGGATTATACATCGAATCAAACACAGCATAAGCCGACTCAGGAGTTGTACACCGAGTTCCAAACAAATTAAAGAAAAGTTCACTTTCTGTCGGATAACCGGGGTTGGTATTTCTGGCACCGACGGAACTTAATACGTTGGTGGTGGATCATAAAATGGAACTTCAGTAGGGACGTGTAGGTGAGGTGATGATGAAGACGGTCCTGCTGTGTTTTGTTGTTGTGGGGTTGATTGGAAGGTCGATTGCACATGAGGATATGACGGCGGTTGTAAACGAGGATCACAGAGATATTGTTCTACACGTATAAATAATTTGGTGTGTTGTCTAAACCAAATCATATATTATGTGCTATGACATAAAAGACCTTGTACGATGTTACCTTGCAACACGTAATTCTGGCGCTCGTTCCAATGTTTAATTTCTTCAGCATCAGGCTTTTATGGTGTCTCAAGATAGCCTCTACAAATACAATAGTGCATGTCAATGTACTCAGTTCAATAAAAGCCTCTCTAACACAAGTCATATTTCTTTCTTAAAAATTAGCATTGAGTAATATCTATAACCTTGGACTCATAATGAATGCAAACCCTACTCATTATCGATGCCAAGTAATAAATTTACTGTAGTTTTTGCTGTTACTTTTCCATCTAGTATTATAGTTGAAGCTACGCAATTTCAAATAGGAAATGGTGAAATAAATGATTAATTACAAGCTGCAACAAAAATATTGGAAAGTTTATACCTGTTTACTTTGTGAAAACATTTTGCATTTTGACTGTTTTCATTTTTTAAAATGTATGTTTATTTTACCTTGATGAGAGACTCTTAAAGTGAATCATTGTTATGGAGAGAAGATAATATGCATTTATGGAAATAATGAAAACAGCTTGTTGGCATTTTCATTGTTTCTAGAAATGTAAGTAATTGTTCACTTCAAAAGTCTCTTACCTCTTTATTAACAAGTAAATTTAACACAAATTTTAGGAAATGAAAATAGAAAATGTTTTTACAAAGTAATAAATGGCCCTTAGTGTTAACTCTCATCAATACTTTCTTTTTATCTTTCCTTGGGAAAATGTAGGAAGTATTCTAAGATTAACAAATTATCATACATATGGCGTGAGTGCTAAATGGAAGTAAAAAAGCAAAATCATGAAAAACTTGCCTCAGTGATAGACCAGCTGATTAGTAGGGAGCTAACAAGTAAATGAGATCGAGTCTGTCATTCAAAGATCGAGCCTCGTTCCGACATATTTCACAAAATTTTGCAAGGGAATTTAAGGACAATGCTTTGAAGAAAAAAGTTATTTCTATGGGTAATAGTTTCATTCTTAATTTTTATAATTAGTGTAATATTTAGTAATTTCATTCTTAATTTATATAGTTGTCTACTGTTTCAATACAAGTTACTCGATCAATGAGCCTACATATCGATACTACCGCAGAGAAATCGGCATAGTAAACCCGGAGGCTTTGAAATGGTTAGACAACATACCTCGACAAGATTGGATTCAAGCATTCGATGGAGGTAGCCGTTGGGGTCAGATGACAACTAATCTTGTGGAGTCGATCAACGTATTATTAAAAGGCCTGCACAACCTCCCCATCACTGCTTTGGTCCAATCAACTTATTTTAAAACAGGGACACTGTTTCCAACCATGGGAAAACGACACGCATCAATTTTAGCTTCTGGTGAGGTATACACAGAAACTAGCAAAAAATTTATGAAATTGGAAATAAGTAAATCCAATAGTCATAGGGTGGATAGTTTTGATCGGAGCAACCATACTTTCATGGTCCACGAGACAGTAGTTCCAAGAGAAGGGCGGCCAATTGGTCATTTCAGTGTAAACCTTTCTAATAAGTGGTGCGATTGTGGGAAATATCAAGCTAAACATATGCCTTGTTCGCATGTGATAGCAGCATGTTCTAGCATAAAATATAATTATTGGAGCCTTATACATGATATGTACAAGGTGGAAACAGTACTAAAAGTCTACGGTGAAACGTTCCAACCCATACCAAACGAAGGATATTGGCCACAATATGAAGGTGTTAAGGTGTGTCACAATCCACTAATGCGGAGAGTCAAGAAAGGTCGTCCAAAGAGCAAACGCATTAGAACAGAAATGGACAATACAGAAAGAGTACCAAGAAAATGCGGATTATGTCGGGTCTCTGGTCATAGTAGAAAACATTGTCCAAATGCTGCTGGCACATCTACTCAAATTTGATGTATTTTTATTTTAATGTATTTTATTTGAAATTTATATTTTCATGTTATTAATATAATTTTTTTTATTTTAATGTTTTTTTTTAATTTATAATATAATTTAATCATTTTAATTTAATTATTTTAATTATAATAATTTTAATTATAATAATTTTTAATTATAATTATAATTATAATTATTATTTATTATAATAATAATAATAATAATTAAAAATATATAATTTATTTATAATTTATTAAGGTATTTTATTTTTATTTATTATTAATATTTTTATTTTTTAAATAATTAAATTAATAACAACAAATGTTAAAAAAAAAAAAAACGTCAATTGGAGGTCGTTCCCTGGGGAAGCGACTTCCTATTGCATGTTGAAAAATTTTCCTTCAGCTGGTCGTTCCCTGGGGAAGCGACCTCCTTCTTTGAAAAAAAAAGAGGGCATTCTGATATATATATTTTTCAAAGTGTGGCATTTTGGAAATAAAAATTCAAAAATAAGATATTCATGTGAAAAATCCCTTTTTCTTCTCAAAAAACACAAGCTTAGCCCAAAGATACCGATGCCCTCTCACTTTTGTTTTTAGTGATGAAGGAAAGAAATAATAGCTCCCCCAATTAAAATGCTGAACTTATTTACATTTTAAAATGTGAATTTTTATTTATTTTTTATCCAAAAATCGTGTGATATGAAACCGTCTTAAAAGATTTGAGATTAATTTGCATCAATTAGTTTAGTTTATAGTTATACATCTATTGAGATATTCATTAAATTTAATTAAACAACTGTGTAAAATTATATATATATATATATATATTAAACTCTATCTTTTTTATTTGATCAAATTATTTAAATTATTCTTGAGAACAACCGTTGAAAGATTTAAAAAGTATTTGTTCATTTTCTCACATAAAACTATCAACCTTGTGATTTTGTTGTGCTTAATTGTGAATTTGTTTCCCTTGCAACAGTTTGTCATTCAATTAAAGGCTTCAAAGTAATTAAAGATTATGCAAAACTTCAATTTAATGACAGAGGCTAGACAATGGAATCAAAGTCTAAATGATATTAATGAGTTATTAAAAAATGTAGCCAATTTGATTTGCTCTTATATTAAAAAAAAAACACCATGCATTCAACTTTTTAAGCTTCCAATTGGAAAACAAAAGAAGCATAAGGGCTTATTATAACTGCTCCCCTTGACATTACCTGAAATTGGTGATAAACATTAGTTGCAATATAAATAGCACATAAAATAACGTCAAATTATTTTCAAATAACATATAAGTTGTTTCCATATAACATACTCCAATGTCAAGGTAAAACAAAGTGATGACAAGGTTTAATAAGTGTATTAGGGTATGGAAAACATATATAATACATGGGGTATTGACCCCCTATTTATACTAGTTTTGAGCCTGGCGATATTAACTCTTTAATTGGTTGTTTGTTAATGTTTTATCTTGATTAAAGAGTTGTTACAACTCAGTCGTGATAAAGGTTATGGAGAACTTTCCTTATTCGAGTAGAAATTGTTACTAATAAAGCAGTTGTGGTTCAATTTGGATGAGGATTGACGATGTTCCCTTAAGACTCGAGTCATTTGTTATCTCCGTAGCTCAAAGCCCACTTGCTGACACGAAGTTAGTGCTTATCGCTTTGGGCGATAGTGACCCTTTCTCTTTCGTTCTTCAATTGATTCATTGGGTTAAGTTCAAATAACAATGTCTTCTGAGGTTCAAAGATCAAACTTTAAATTAGATATATTTATTTATTGAAGGGTGTAAGGTGAAAACTTTTAAGTTGTGTCATCTCTAAAAAGATTGCTTATGTTATGTTGGTAAGTTTTGAAGTAGCAATGTCAATTTACAAGGAAGGGGGGTTTGAATTGTAAATTCTCCCTTTTAAAATTTCTTGTTAAAACTTAAAGATTTTAACTCAAGGTTGATCTTGGTTGTGAAAATAGAAAACGGAGAACGTTCTTGGTTAGTGAAAAACACACAGTTTAATTTATCTATTTAATTTGATAATCAAAAGGCTAGAAATAAATAGAGATAAGAGAAGAGATATCACACAGAGATATATCTTAGTTCACCCAAACCGCGTTACGTCCAGTCCTCATAACCGTGAAATTTTCACTATGTGCTTCAGAACCAAGAATGTTCTCCTTCACACTTTTTTCTCTTGATCACACCTTGATCAATTACAATCTTCACATTTCAACCTAGAAAGGATTTTTACAAATACCTTCCAGCCTTGAAAGGATTTTTACAAACACTTTTCAACCTTGAAAGGATTTTTACAAACACACTAAATCTAACATAAAAGATAGACTTGAGTTACAAATGATGTGTATGATAAAAGTGTTTGGGATCTTGAAACTTCTCAACACTTGTTTGAGATAAATAGAAGACAAACTCAGTAAATAATGATCCAAAGATATAGTGAAGAGAGCTGGAGTTTGTTTGAAGAGTTTTTGACTTGTTACTACTTAAACAAGTGTTGGTAGATTTGTAGATTGAACTTTTGCCTTCATCTTCCAATTGATCTTCAATTTATAGATGATAAAGGCCTTTGAATATTTAGTTTAAAATGAATATAGTCGTTGGAGACACTTCCCAAGTGTCAAATATATTTTAAAACAATTAAACATGTGTTTATATTGTTGTCCCGAACGTTCTAGACAAACGGAGAACGTTTTTGCTTTTGGGTCTGATGGAAAACGTGAATGATAAGTGAATGAGTTGTCAACTGACAGTTTAGTATTGTTTAAGATCAGAATTATGCAGAGCTTTTTGCAGAATATTGTAAGTACAATGTACTTGTGTCCTTGTTCACATCTCATCAATTTGGAGATTGATCTTAAAGTTGATTTCCTCATTTGGGCCCTCAGCTCGAGTTTTGGGTTTCACCATTGATTTGAGCAGTCTTGATACTCATTAAATTGTGGTTTGGACTGTGGAAACTGATTTGTTTTAATTCTGTCTCTATACGAGAATAACTAGAATGTTCTTTTGTAAAACAAAAACATTCTTCATTTGTGTTTTGTATGAGTGTTGGATTTTGAACTTCTGACAACTCTTGCGTGTCAAGCGTTTATGTTATGTACATGTGTCAGTGATGCAGTGACTTTAGCATTTCTGTCCAGGTTGTACTTGCTTACTTTAGCCATCAACTTTGGGGATTAGTCTTGCTTTTTATTCTTGATGCATTACTTTGCTTTTGTTGATCCTTTTTCTCTTTGAATCTGTCCAAATTAATCTTGAGTATATAATTATGTTCCTTTGTAATGAATACTGGTGATTTGCAATATAGATTTATGTATTTTCGTATCCCAGATCGATCTTAAATTACAACAGATTTTGCTCTTTGTAAAACAGAACGTTCTTGGATTAAAGCTGTGAAAAAAGAGAACGTTCTTCGTTTTTGTTTTGAGTGATTTGCTGGATTTTGAACTTCTGACAGCTATTGCATGATTCCCTGGTTTTTATCACGTGTGCAAGCTGCTCCGAGGTACAACTGAGGTGTCCAATCTAATTTTTTGGTTTAATGGATAAGATCAAATTTAAAACAAATGGTTCTTGTATGAACATTCTTCGTTTTTCTGCTTTATGAAGGATGCTGATCTATAGCCTTTGTACTATCCATCATTGACAGTAATTCATAGTCTTTTATCACTTGTGCATATATCTCAGAGATATGCTTGAAGTATACACTTCAAGATCGTTATTCGTTCTTGCCAATCAAACTAGAGAATGATCATTCTTGAATATGGAGAATGAACTTGCTTGATTCATCATGAGACATAGCTTTTATCCTTTGCATTTTGGATTGATTCTTTGCTGAGATGAACCCTGTAATTTCGTTTAGAATACTAATAACATGATTGTAAAATCCAGGAGCAATTCTTTCTTTAACAGAGGAGATCATTTGTTCTTGTTAATTCAGAACTGTGGAGAACGTTCTTCGTTTTCCAAACTTCTGTCAAAAACGTTCTCCGTTCTGCTTGTGTATTTTTGCTTCCTTTTAAATGTGATCTTGCTTGTTTGATTATGCAATTTATCTTCCTTAAATAAAACTCAAGTGCACTCATTAGTAGATCGTCATTCATAAAACTTAATCATTTATTTCATAAGTTTTGTTGTCATTAAAACATACATCAAAAAAGTTTGTCTCCACAAGTTTCTCACTTCACTTTCTTATGTGAAAATTATAGACTATTCATAAAACTATCAAATTGGTTGGTTTGGTCGGTCCCATTCTAGTCTGAAGAGTTCAATCACATGAATGAATTAGTTCAGTCCAACCCACTTTATAATCGAGATGTAATTTATTAAGATTGATTTGCCCACTTTAGTCTATACGCGCCAACAAGTTAGCTTGACCCATTTTTACTTTCGATATTTTCCTATTTTCATTTAAAAACAAAGTTACAACACAAAAATACTTTCAGTCACCATAGACCACAATAAAAATGACAAAATAAAATTATAACACCCAATACCCCACAAATCAAGTAACAAATGTCCCACTTAATTTAGAATACTTCTTACAAAGTGCAACTTTAGAGATTACAAAATGAGATCGTACATAACAAAATTGATAACCAAGTGCGATCGTACATAACAATATAGTTAACATAAAAATAAATAAATAGTTTAACAATTTTTTTTTATCTTAGAAGAAATGGTAAATTTTACCATAATTAACTCACACAATTATGAGATTCCGAGTTCGAATCCAAGACAAAATCTAACAATATCGACATTTATCAATTGAAATAAGACTAAAAGAAATTCAAATAGATAATGAAATACATAACTTTCTAGCGTACTGGTTGAGTATTTGCTTGTAATAATATTTTTTTTTTTAATAATGAACTTCTATTTTTATAATTGTAACGAGCAATCTCCGCCTAACTCAACTTTTATAAGAACTAAATTGACTGGACTAAAAAACACATTTCGTTTAAAATCTCTTTTCTATAGCTAGGTCTATACTAAAATGTGGACCAACACTGTCCTATAACTAGTATTCTTAGCTTTCAATTTTGGTGATTTTATGATCAATTTTGTAGAGTTTTTATTGACTGCTTTAAGATAATTTAATTTAGTAGGTCGCATGTTCCATGATAATTCAATAAAAAAGAAAGTGTTACTTTAAGAATATGTTTAAGAATAAGTCAATAATTAATATTGATTTTTTTATTAAAAAATATATTTATTTATGCAAATTGAAAGAATAAATTGATGGAAAAGAATATCAATTTAAAAATTGCAAAAATCGAAAATAATGAATATATGAATACATTCAAAACATTAAGGTAATGTTAAAAAAAATACCTACAATTGTGACAAAAACTAAAATGTTTGAAATACTCATTCTTTCGAATCAATATTGCTGACGTCAAAGACATTGGTTGAATTTGTAATTAATCGAAACTAATTTTTAAATTTAAACCTAATGAACACCACAACAAGACGTTAAACCTAGCACCAAGACAACTAACAAAACTACGTCGCATTCAAACGATGAAATCATAGACAAAACACGAAAGAAAAATTAAATCTATGTGTAAACTAAGAGATAAATGATTTAAAGAGAGTAATCTCAATACAAAAAATATCCTAAACCAACCTAGAGAAAGAAGATGAGAGGGACTTTGATAAACCCAAATGGGTGGCGGCAAAAGAGTAGGCAAATGACAAATCATAATGCTTATAGGACATCTATGATATATTTGAAAATTAACATACTTTGATACTGTCAAATTAAATTACTAATAATTGAATGACATATTATCTATGAATAAATTTGACTATATTTTAGATTTAATACTATCAAACTTTTAAGTTTTATCTATTGGGTATATTTTAAAATGATGTGTTTTGTTATAATATTAATAAATTTTTTTAATATCAATTATGAAAATAACTTATTTAATTACTACGGTCAAAATTGAATAGATACATATACAAAAACTTTTAATATAGTCAACTTTAATAGATAATATAGTGATAACCACATGGACAAATAAGACAAAATTACTATTCAAAATATTCATAGTACCAATACACTTTTTTTTATAGATTCGTAGAACTTGTCAATAATTATTATTATTGATAAAATATAATTTATTATTTCATGCATCTCTATAATACTTCCTCCATTAAAAGTCTATAGAAGTTGTAATTTTTATTACTTCTTTCGTCTTAAAATAACTGAACTATTTATTAAAAAAAAAACTATCTAATAAAAATATTTGACACTTTCAATTCTTAAAACATTATTAATTATATTTTTATTTATATTCTCTAACTAATAACACATGCATCGTTCTTAATTTAACATCTTTCATTTTATATTTAGATAAGTGTTAAATACACCAATGCTTGATAAAAGTAATTTAGTAAAAATATTGTTTTCTCTTTCATTTTTACACTTTTTATTTTGTGTAAAATAATCAAATATTTCGATTATTATGAGACATGGTGAGTACTAAAATTAATAGGTTTTAAAAAGATGGTAACATATTTAAGATGGATTTTTTTTGACAAATATTTAAGATTTTTTTAAACCAGCCTATTATGGTAAAAAAAATCGTTAGGATTTCATCGAAATCAATCGTTGAATGGTTTATCGTTTATGGGATTAAATAAGTTTTTAATCTCTATAAATTTAAATTTTTATTTGTTCTTCTACACACAAAAAAAAAAAAACATTTTTTAGTTTTTACAATCATGCAAACAATTTTAGTCTTTATTTGAATGTCAACATATATTTTTGAATGATTTATTTGCAGATATATTTATAATATTATAAAAATTTATCCACAAAAAATATATCAAAATTCAATTTCTAGATCCATATTTTCATTACTATTTATCTTTAATATGTGACATTTAAAAATTTCATATTTAATTCATCTCAAGTTGAAAAAAATTAAATTTTTGTAGAGAAACTTTTTATAATATTCTAAACATTCATACAAAAAATCATTAAAAAAATTAAAGGACAGTTAATCATATTTTGTTCCCATAAGAAATAAAACCGCTTATAAGAACCTTATAAGAATTAAAAAAATGTGATTTTTTACTTAAATTAAAGAAATAAACTTTTAAAATTTATTAAGACTAGAAATTTATTATGTTATAGTCTATGCCATAACTCTAGCTTCCAAATTGTTAAAAAGAGCTCCAATCTCGAGCTGCCTCCAATTTAAATATTCAGTGGTGATTTGGTGATCAATTTTATGTTTTTTTTTATTGATTTCGTGTTTGAGATGATTTAATTTAATAGGTCGCATGTTCCATGATATTTGTTAATAAGTCAATGAGGATTTAAAAAACGTCACGTTAAGAATGCGTCGCAGAAGATGATAAGTCAGTAATGATTAATATTGATTTTAATAAAAGAAATATTGATATATATATATATATATATATTAGTAAAATACGCATAATAATTATTTTCTATGTTGTAAAAAATAATAAATTTTTTTATTTTATTTTTGTAAGTGTTTAATCAACATTAAAATAATTTCTAATTATCTAGAATGGAGGTACTATTATCTCATCTTAACTATTTTCATAAATAGATAATATAAATATTTTCTAGAAAATAATAATTTCATCCTCCCAATATTACTTCTACCATTAAAGACCAATAAAAGTAGCGATTTTTATAATTCTTTTTGTCTCACAATAATTGTTTTATTTATAAAAATATTGTCGTATCTCAAAATATTTTATAACTTCATATTTTAAAGTATTATTAATTATATTTTTTTTTTATAATTTAGAGTAAGAGAATGATAATTTAAATCAAAATAGAAAAGACGTTCACGTAAATATTTATAATTTTTTTTTATTTGTTTGTTCCTTTTAACGGCATTAGAGTTGATTCATCAAATATACAAATTCATACATTTTCTTAATCTCTATCAAATAATAAATATATCGATTACCATGAGACATAATAAATACTAAAATTTATGAATTTAAAAAAAAAATGATATATAGAATATAAAAACGAGTCAATTATTATAAATAAAAAAGAATTTTCATAGCAATTTTATCAAAATCAATCATTGAATAAATTATATTTAAAAATTGGGTGGTAATATGTTGTGTATCCTATAAAAAGGATAGGAGGTAGAATGAATGATTTATGCAGTAGCATGAAGCAAATTATATAAGAATGGAATATTACGGGGTTGTGGGTTTGGTATTAGCCTTTTTGGCATGGATGTGGTTGGGAAATAGAAGATTGAAATTTGGTAATAAGCTTCCACCTGGTCCAACATGTTGGCCAATTGTTGGAAACATTTTCCAGCTAGCAAGGTTGTCATCATCACCACCACATGAATCATTTGCAATACTTGCTCGTAAACACGGTCCAATCATGACCCTATGGTTAGGTTCCATGTGTACCGTTGTTGTCTCCTCCAGTGAAGCTGCTCGTCAAATGTTCAAAAACAATGATGTTGTTCTTGCTGGTAGGAAGATTTATGAAGCCATGAAAGGTAATTATGAGAATGGTATTATTGAAGGTTCTCTTATTACTTCTCAATACAACTCACATTGGCGCATGTTGAAAAGATTGGGTACTCATGAGTTCTTTGTCACTAGTCGCTTAGATGCTATGCGAGGTGTGCGTGCAAAATGCATAGATCGAATGTTGGATTTGATCAAACATGAATCTGTTAATTCTGTTGGTGTTGGTATTGATGTTGGTAACTACCTTTTCACCATGTCTTTTAACCTCATTGGGAACCTTATTTTTTCAAAGGATTTGTTAGGACCTGGAATGGAAATGGAAAGAGGAGCTAGATTCCATTACCATGCTGTTAAGATTATGGAGTATACTGGTAAACCAAATGTTGCTGATTATTTTCCAATGTTGAGGTGGCTTGATCCACAAGGTTTAAGGAGAAACACAAAGTTCCATGTTGAAGAAGCGTTTGAGATAGCAGGATGGTTCATCAAACAAAGAATGGAAAATGAACAAGATGGAAACACCAAAGACTTCTTGGATGTGCTGTTGCAGTTTCGCGGAGATGCTGCCAGTGGGCCCTACAATTTTACTTCTAAAACTATTAACGTCGTTGTCTTGGTAACTCCCTCATCTCACTTTTGTTGCTTCATAATCTACATACTATAATAAATATACTCCACATCATCCACTATCTATTTAACAAAAAATGTCAACGATCCCTTAGATTTTTAATTAATATTAATTTTTTTTTTATTATTTTCTCTAATTTAAATCTCCTTATTTTCTCTAATTTAAATCTCCTCATTTTCTTTCGATCATTTCTATTTCTTTTAATTTTATTTTTTATTTTTTTTGTTGAATTAAAAATTTATATCATATAGATTATACGTAAACTTTTACACAAATATAAAGTCAACTCATATGTTATTGAGATTCATAAAAGATTAAGGGTGTTAAATAAAAATTCCCGTTAATTTTAATGTATCTCAATAAAATATTAAATGATTTTAGATTTGTGTAAAAAAATTTATGCATGATGTATATAATATAAACTTTTAATTCAAATAAAAAGAATTGAAGAAAAAAAAGTAAAATTAAGAAAAATAAAGAAAGTTTAGAGATTGAAGAATATTTAAATTGAGAGGATCTAAATCCTACATCATTTTCATTTCATTATTTTTTACTTTGTATTAATCATAATATTGAATACATAACAATTGATAAAGTAACCTAGTAAAAGTATTTTCTTTTATATACTTTTTTTAATATATAGTTTTTTCTTAATCTATATAAAATGATCTAATGAATCATTTATTATGGGACACATATAATAATAAATTTAACAATACAAACTTCTTACAAAATTATCATATCTATCCTTAACCTAAATTCTTTCACAATATTTTTTGGATCAAATGTATCCTTTTTTTCACTTCAACTTTCTCTTCCTTCCATAAACTTCTTTCTCATTTTCTATCTTGGACGAAGATTTACTACAGTAATTGCAGCACACATTTTTTCATGGTAATGAATGTGAATAGTTGATTTAAGACCAAACAATTCAAATTGCACAATTAATTTTACACCGTTAATCAATTTCGTTCCCTTATTCAGATCCGCGTCCAAGATGCGATATTAACTAACGTGGTTATTATGTCTAATACAAATCCTTCCATCTTTCTCTTTTTTCTAACATCATTTATTTTTATTTGTATTTCTTTCACTCACTTCCATATACATTATTACTTATTATATCTAGGGGAAATATGTTAGACTGAACTATTGCCTATCAAAAAGTTTAGCCTGGATTTTCTAGACCCGAATTTAGTCTTTTCATGAAAGCCTTGTATGGCCTATAAGCTTATTTAAAACATATTTTATATTAATATGTTCAAAAAATAATGAGACATATATTAACGAGTTAATAGGTCAATAAAATTAAGTATATTATTTTACGATTTAATATGATATTTTAAAAAATTTAACTTTATATTACATTATACTTTAATTCTATTTTATAATAATTTATTTAAATATTAATGTAGACTAAAATAATTAAATTACTAAAAGATTAGTAATCCTTTAATTTAACATAAAATTCAAAATGTAATAATAATAATAATAATAATAATAATAATAGTAATAATAAATATTATTCATATGTTTACTTAAATAAATCAGATAGACTTAAAAGACTTTTTTGTAGTCCCAAGTCTTTTTAATTAAATAGTCTTTTAAAATAAAAAGCATTAGCCTTGTTAATTTAATAAAAGTCCAGTCTAACATAGGCGAGATCATAGCCTTTTTTTAAAAATATATATCTACATTGTATTTACTATAATATCACAAACTTGTAAAAGAGTTATCAAAATGGACTAACCCGTATGACCCGGTCCAAAAATCTCATATATTGAGCTTGAAGCCTTGAACTCTAAATTTTAAACCCAAATTTTAATTGGGATTTTTAGCCCGGGCCTAGAAACATTGTAACCATACGGGCTGGCCCGATCAGACTTAGGGCTACTCGCATGAAAAAGATAGTGTGTGTATGTTTATTATGTCAAATCATTGGGTGGGATGAACATAGAGGAAGAAATATGGTGGTGTATTGTAACATTGATAAAGAATATTGGATTGTAGGAAATGTTCACTGCAGGGACAGACACGACAACAAGCACTATAGAATGGGCAATGGCGGAGCTTTTGCACAACCCAAGAACGCTAAAGAAAGTGCAAATGGAACTAAGGAGCAAAATAGGGAAAATTGAAGAAAATGACATTGAAAATCTTCCCTACCTCAAAGCAGTTATCAAGGAGACGTTGAGACTTCACCCACCGCTTCCTTTTTTGGTTCCTCACAAGGCCATGGACTCTTGCAACATTCAAGAATACTACATTCCCAAAGAGACACAAATTTTAGTGAATGTTTGGGCGATTGGGAGGGACCCCAAAGTGTGGGATGATCCCTTATTGTTCTTGCCAGAAAGGTTTATGGAGCCAAACATGGTAGATTACAAGGGACAGCATTTTGAGTTTATACCTTTTGGTTCGGGTCGAAGAATGTGCCCAGCAATGCCACTTGCCTCTCGTGTGCTTCCAATGGCACTAGGCTCCCTTCTCAAATACTTTCATTGGATATTGCCTGATGGCATTAAGCCAGAGGAGATGGACATGACAGAGGGAACTGGAATAACACTGAGAAAAGCCGTTCCTTTGAAAGCTATACCTGTGCCTTACAGAGGAGGAACTCCTGTCCCAGTTGCTGATGCAGGGGAATAAAACATCCAACTGATAGCTATAGTGCTTAAATTATTTGTTGCTGTTTAAGACTCATCACCATGCACAGGTGCTTACTTGTTTTTCTGTGTTGGTTTGCTACACCAGTAGTGAATTACAGTTCATTGATTTCTGCTCAATTTGTTGTTAATTAAAAAGAACATTGCTTCAATAGTGTTGTAATGCCATCCGAACATAATAATGAGTGTAAACTACTGTTACACTTGAAAGATGTGCCAATTACATTTTCCTTAATTTCATGCACACTAGATAGGCTCTTACTCCTCTTAGTGTACGTGTGCCAGCCCACAACAATTTTATGTACTGTCTTGCCATTTCTGTTTGATGACTCCTAGCCGCCTTCTGCATCACTTTTTTAACCTTAGTCTTGCCATATTTGACCAGAGTTCGCAAAATAAATACGGAAATTTTACTTCCATTCACACACGGATCAAGGGAGGTTCAACTATAACTAATAAAATGTTAAACAGCAACTTGCATCAAGTCATTCAATATTAAGTCATTTCCATTTAAATTCTTATTTTTCACAAAAGTTTCACCAACATAAGCAAACATAACCATAAAAGTACCAATATATAATCCTTCAGATGAATTCTTACATCCACAGCCATAAATGTAAGAACTTCTTCATCCCCACCCCCCAAAACATTCATAAACCAATTACTTGTTGAAATGTAATGAGTTTTCCAAATCAGGTATACTAAAAAATGGCCATGTTCAGAAGCTGATCACCAATTGTTTAACGTGTCACATTTCATCAATTTAACGACTGTACTTAAAAGAGATGTCAAATGAAGCAACATTCCAAAAGCCCATAAAAGAGATGTACAATGCATTATAAGCACTTGCATAATAAAACCAACCTTCAAATAGCATTGTAATTCAAAGGATCTACAAATATTTACATCCTCTATACATAAGAAAAACTCAGTTTGATATGCTGAGCAAAACATAATAAAGTACATTCTACGTTGATCCATACCGTTAGTCAAAAAACAAAAAACCTGGACCTAGTATGCAATTTCTTAATGAATTTTACGTTTACACCTTCGAATTGCAGCAGCGCTAGAAGTAGTTTCCTTGTCACATTCAGGAGTTTCTTCCACAACGCTTTCCTCCTGCAGAACCCGCCCTCGGTTCCGGGATAGCTTCCTGATAGGAGTCACAGCCAAAGCTGGCGGGGAATTGTCAGCATCCATCTCTGCCTCAGGGTCAGCCACAGTGCTGAATTGACCCCTATGTGGCATTAGCTCTTTGCCATCAGGCACAATATCCTTCATTATCTGAAATTGATGTCAATGGAGTTACATATATAATCATAATTTAATGTTTAGGAATTCAAATGAACAATGTAATGTATTATTTGAAAGCATAACTTCCATACAAATTAACAGTGTAAAAAATGTGTATGTTAATTTGCAGTAAAAAAAGCAAAAGCTAAATTCTGTTAAGCACCAATTCTTCATTTCCTTTACTCCTCTGAAGACCGACTGCTGGTTTAACAAAGTTCTATGCCAACTAGAATAAATTACTATCTGTTTATCCTTTCTAAACATCAATGATACTGTTTTCTTAATATGACAGCTCCACCTTACAAAAATTCCATCAATATTCATGACATGCCCTTAAATTTCCTCTAAACAAGAAGTGGTGGCATGTTCATACCTTCCAATCGTTGTAATCATATCTGAAGACAAAATGAGTATAAGAAACTTCTTTTGACATTACAGAATTGGCAGCAGGAGCATTTTTAGGTGCTGAAAAAAATAAGATAGCATATATTTGATGAGTACAGAAAGCACAAAAAAGAAATCAGAAGCAAACATATTTACACAATAGTGACAGCAGCAAGTCTTACAAACATAGTGTAAACGCTTATCGTCCATACTGATTTCAGCACGACCATCTTTGACTAAGAATGAGAGGGCAAACAAGTTTTCCACTGTCTGAGCAAAAGAAAATCTGTTCAAAATCATATGTTCAAGTTGGACCTTTTTCTTATTCCTTAATATGTCAAACATGATTGACATGTTTTTGTCAGTATCAGTTTTTTCCCCTCCCTCAGTCTCATCCAGCTGTTTCAAACAAACAATAAGCACCATTACATACAAAAACACTACTTGAAATATACAAAACACAGAAAAATTGATTCTCAGTCTGTATTGCAATTGGAACAACCAACCAACAACAAAACTACTATTAAGTTGAACATTGAAAAATCAAAGTAGGAACCTTCATTTTGTTCACATAAAAACAATGAAGTTCATGTTTTTTTGTTGTATGGGGGAAAAAACAATTAGCAAAAGTGAAACAAATCTAAAGCATTGTCATATCAGTTAAATTAAATTAAATGGTATCAAACCAACCATAAGGAGCATGCGAATGTTACCTGTTCAGGCCTAGCAGTTATAGTTGAAGGAAGAGCAGCACGCTTTCTAGGCACTGCCGTTTTGCGGTGTTTCAACTGATTTTCCATGGGACCAAGCCTTCAAACAATAAAAGAAACAGTAAGATAGAAATATTTCGAAATAGTAGTATATAAAAGGCAATGAGGAAAGAAAGAGACATACATGGTAGAAGAGCCATGAACCATGAGGAAAATGGGAGAAACAGAAATGCCGAGTTTGTGCCAGTCAATAGAATCGTTGGGTGGGTGTGCATAGTGTTTGAGAAGAGATGAAACAAACTGAGAAGGAGTGACTCCTTCGTTGACCAGAGACTTAACGGATCCAAGCAAAGAGCGTGTGAGATCGAGAAGAGCTTCGGCATCAGCAACCTGCTCTCGGGGTTTCTTAACTTGGTCGTGTAACTTGTCGAACTCGTTGAGGATTGAATCGAACTTGTCAGAATCAGTGTTAATCAAATCATCCTTTTTCTCTGTTGGTTACCATTAATTAGCTAGGGTTAGTTCATTTGCTGTTGTTGTTGTTATTGTGAAAATAATAAATATAAATATATATAAATACCATTGATGAGAAACTTGAGTTTGAGGAACTCGGAGCGGATGATTCTGCGACTGGTGGTGTCCTGATCATCAGAGGCGGCGTTGTTTTCATTGAGGCGTTCTCTTTTCACGCGTCGTGAAACTTGTTCCTCTTCCTCCTCGTTGTTGTTGTTGCCTTTGCGCACCATTCTTTAAACCCTAACAACAACAACAACACTGATACTGAATGAACCCTTTAAATTTCAATTCGATTTAATGAAAATCAAATTTATAGTATTTTTTTTTTTTCCAATTTGAATTTCAATCTCTTTTATCAAAAAACAGATGGAGGTTACATTTCCCGCCGCTCAAATTCAGTTGACCTACCTTTACTTTCGTTCTTTCTGTTTTTACTTTTTTATTTTTTTTTTTTTTTACTTTTCACCGCCACACTGCAATATAGGCTTCCTTATTTGGCCCACAAGATGCGGACCTCATCCGTTAAATTTTGAGGAAGCTATACATTTTCACATATACTTCTCAACCTCTATGGTATATGAAAATAAATATGGCATAATCTAGATATTAAGTAGAAGTTGGGGCGACTTACCATGCAGTGACATTTTTTTACAACAAGACATATACAAAGAACACTAAAAATAGTCAACCTTATATCATCTTTTAATATTAAACCATCACATAGCCAATGATAGGATGACATTCAGAATTTTTTGTTTTGTTTTATTTTTAATTACAATTTTACAAACTTTACCGCTTAGGATCTATATATTTGTTTGAAAACAATATTCTATGTATTTCATGTTATCATTCTTCATTATAAACCACTTAGTTTTAATCTATTTATTTTTGTCAAAAAAATTCAGTGAAGAATGGCGAATAAATTTTTCCATAACAAAATTGCAAATTTTATGAATAATAAATATAATGTGAAAGTTTTTTATAATAAAGAGTAAAAATAGAAACATCTTTTAATTGTAAATAAGGTCACAAGTAAATTAAAGTTTAAGTATCACAATGTAAAATAAGTATTTATCATTTATAAACTACAACGAACTTCAATGGAGCACAAATCTTGTTATGAGCCAAGATAAAAAAACATCAATTGAAATCAAATTGGACTCTAAAGTGTTATTGATTTGGCATCTCCAAGTTTGGATTACTTGACTCTATTATTATTTGACTTTGACTTTGTAATTTCTATCTTGAGCACAACTTGTTTCTACAAAATTGATGGAATTATAATCCAAATAAAATAGATTTAGACATAAATTCTTTTAAATATTTTAGATTACAAGTCATCAATCTCTAAAAATATCTATTATAATAAATATTTGATATATTTGTTAAAATATGTTATTTATATTTTGTTATAAATAAAGAATTAATGGATTGTAATCATTACCAAAAAAATTAATTAAAGAAAAAGTTAAATTTTTAAAATAGTTTAACATTAGTACTTCAGTCTCATTTAAACATATTTCATTTTTCATTAATATACCCTTAACAAAGTTACATTACATGTGTTGTGACCACTATTTGCATTGGCAGATGGACAATTGTAATTAAACAAGTTACATCTCTATATCAATGACGGACATGGAGGCATATAAATTGTACAATTTTGTATACAACTAATAAAGCACCAACACTCGTTTGACTATTCATTCTATCATGATTATTTTAATGTGATTTCTGAACTCAAATGCATGTTATTATACATTAAGAGGAACACATTCCTCCCTCAACAAGAAGGGACAATTAGAGAAAAATAAAACGACAAATTGAATAAAACTACTATTTCTTCAGTTAATACTTACACCAAATAGCCTTAAACCTCTATGTGAATTAATACATGTGGAATGAAACACATTTAAATCTATTCTATCTCGATCGTGTTGATCATCCACGTCATCATTTATTTCATTGTAAACTAATCTTTTTCCCAAAATCTGTTTGACATCCACATCTCTCTTATTATGTTCAATAGAATGTGTTAATATTCTATCACCATCATTATTATAGATTACATCAATCAATGAAAACACTTGTCTCTCTCCTCCTTTTGTGAAATTTATAGGTTCACACATATAAAACACAATGGTGTCTTTGGCATTTAATTTCTTATCTTTCACAAACCGATTCCATCCTCTAGTGAACACGTAGCTCTGACTACTCTTCCAATAACAATAACGAAACTTCCACAATCGCATGAGTTTGTCATAAAATGCAACCTCCACATCATAATTACACTCTTCATCATTTTTTACATTGTTTCCACAAACACAAGGAAAATAGGTAAGTGCATGTTTTTTGGGGATAACAAGCCTGTTAAGTTTGCCAACATCACTAGGTGTTAATTCTTTTTGGAAAAGTTTTGTGCAAGAAAACTCTTCTTCACCATTCACCTCTAAATTCACATTATTTGTAACGTTGTTTTGGTTTTGAGTGTTAAGAAATGTGGAAAATATAGATTGGTAGGTGCCATTTCTAATCATGTTCAACACAATTTGTACACTATAATGGCTTTGAAATAGAGGTTCTTGTACTGTTTGATTATTCCATGGAAAGTTTCTGTGGCTTTCTCCACTTCTAAGCTTGATGGTGGCACTATCATAAGCCATTGCAGCCTCTATTTCAGATTTGAATGTCCCTAACCATATTCTTTGGTGCTTTGCATATATTTGTGCGCCCCAATTTCCGTTTTGTTGAGGCACAACACCTTTGTACTTTTCACACCTCCCGTTCTCTACTTCATGCCTTGCACGTTTTGTAGAATAATTAATTTGATTACTAGAATGTGAAGTTTCATAGCCTCCATTAACCTCAGAGTTTGAATTAATCATGCTAGAATCATATCCTTCTTCTCTAAATTTTATTTTTATGTATTGTAACGATTGATTTATTTATGATGAAATTCGCCAATTATATATGGTATTATGTTGTTGTGTAAAATGGTAATTGATAATCATATTAACTATATTTGGTTGTACCAATAATTCTATTAGTTAGTTAAGAAGTTTAAGTTGCGATGTGACAAATGTGAAGTTGCTTGGGCTTATTTTAGATAACTAAATCTATTTTGCTTGGTTAATCTCCACGAGACAAATGTAAAGTTGTTTGGATTTAATTTAGAAATTTTGTTTTACATGTTATAATTTATGAAGTGTCATTTTATTGTGTTGGTATTATTCCCTCAATCATAATCTTTAACAGAAATAAATAGAATCCGCTAACCACCTAACTCCATATTCGCAAGTGAATATATATATTTATAAATACCTTATCGTGGAACTTGTCTTTTAATCATATAAATAAACCGCGAGTGAATATTTTATAATATTTCTTTTTTTAATAAAGCAAGTCAAGATAATATAACATGTGAAACTTGTCACCTTGAAATATATAGTCTCCTACTGTGCAACACAATCTCAAACATGCAATTAGATATTCTACACATTTTTTAAAATGTTTTTAACAAAATTATAGAACAGAGGCGGAACACAACATAACAAAGCTCTCCATCTCATTTTGTTACTTCAATGAAACATTAATTAGTGGAATCATTATTTCTCTAGTAAAGAAGAAATATATCCAACTTTATTATTAACTTTACATAAATCAGATGCCACATGCTACTCATATATCATAAAACTATGAATGGAATTAATGTACACGATCAATGGTGACTGGTGAGACTTGATTATATAAGTAGACAATCTTTTGGTATTGAAACAACTTTCAAACCTTATAATTAACATCATCAACTAGCTCCTCTTGGCCACCCTCAACACTGATACTCTTGTACCATTTAGCACAGAACAAGTATAACACAAAATCAAAAGCAACTATTCCTGCAAGTAGGAAGAAAAACCTATCTATGTGTCCTGTGTTAAGGTTATCTGGAATCCAACCTTTGTCATGTCCTCTTGCAGTGATTCCCATAATCACGTTCACCAACATGCTACTCATATAGTTTCCAAGTGACATTGAAGCCATACAAAGTGAACTACCAAAACTTTTTATACCATCTGGAGCTTGTCCATTAAAGAACTCCAATTGACCAACATACATGAAAACCTCTGAAGCACCAACCAAAACATACTGTGGAATTTGATAGAATATGCTCATTGAACTACTCTTTTGTCCTGGAATAATATGTCTCAGCCTTGCAATCTCTGTCATACCTGTGGTATAAGTAGTTAGTAGGTAACATTTTTTATGCAATCAACAATAAACATTTGAATGAAAGCATTAACTAATTTTTTTTACCTGATGCAACCATTGACAACATTCCAAATATTAAGCCAATTCCCATTCTTTGAAGCTCAGTAAGTCCTTTTGGATTACCACTCAATCTTCCAACTACTGGAACAAGGATTTGGCGATAAACTCCCGTGAATACAAGGACACTACAGATGTCAAATACAGACATGCTTGCTGCTGGTAAACGAAATTCTCCTATTTTGGAGTTCATTGCATCTCCTTGCTCAACAAAGAGTGAAGCCATTTGTGTAAATACAATTGAGTATGTTATAGTACATAGCCAAACTGGTAGCATTCTTAAAATGCATTTCGTTTCCTCAACTTGTGTCACAGTGCAAAGCCTCCATGGATTGTTTCTACTATGCTCATCATCATTCTCTGTAATTGTTGCTGCTTTGTCCATGAATCTGCCCCCGCCCATCGCCACAAAATTAACAAGTTTCAAATTTTTAGTAATAAGTGTAGTACAATACAGAAACATAGATGCTTATAATAAAAAAAAAACAATTAACATGCACTATGCATATATTTAGTTTAAATATGAATTGTTATTGAAATGTCATAGCTAGCAGTAGCTTACTTCAAATCATCACTGTGCAGGATCTTTCTACAACCTTTTATGGCAGATTTGGAGCCATTGACCTCAAAAAGTTTGTCTGGCTTAGCAGGAACAACATTCCATTTCCTAACAACAATGGTAAATACCTGTGCAATCCTTGTCACAGGGTTTCCTGATGGCTTAAAATATCTATATCTTGGAGATCCTGATAAGAAACACAAAAGTGCTACGACAGCAGAGATCAATGATATAAAGAAACCCATTGTCCACCTCCCTGTATCCTCATAATACACTAACACAGTATTGGAGAACAAAGATCCAAGATTGAGTGAAAAGTAAAAATAACAAAAGAAAGCTACTTTTAAATTCCTCTCTTTTGGATTTTTCTCATCATATTGGTCAGCACCAAAGGTTGCTAAAGTTGGTTGATGTCCTCCATAACCAAATGCAACTAGATATATAGACAAGTAGAAAATGTATACTCCAATTGATGATGTTGGTTTACAAGGAGTGTGTTCATCACCACAACCACTTGGGTTAATCAAGAAACGCCATGATGACAAAGTAGACAGTGCCAACCCCTATTCATTCATAACTTTTGTCAGATAGATAGATAGATAATTATACAAAATTAAAAAAACCAATTAAATATACCAACCAGAACAAAGATGAGTTGAAAGATTGTGCAAGTTAAGTAACGACCCCAATAAGAGTCACTGAGAAATGCTCCAATCAATGAGAACATGTAAACTGTTCCTGTCCATTTGCTCACATTATTAGCAGCTTCAGCATTGTCTTGACCAAGAACTCTAGCGAGGAACAGAACCAAGTTCACCCCAACTCCATAGAAAGCTAAAGTAGCTAATGCTTGATTCACTGCATTCATTCATTATTCAATAATTGAGCTAGAATCAAACAAACAAATAAAAAATTAGCATTGGACCATTTCATTAGTACCAAGCAACAGGGTTGCAGCTTTTGTGCCTCCTCTTTTCTTCTCATTCATTATGTCAATTTTTTCCATAACTGCCTCTTCTATGTGATTTTCATTTCCTTCCATTACCTATTAACATACAAATATATTTATAATCATTTGGCCTTTCACCAGGTCTTACTCACACAGCTTTTCAAGTAAAAAAAGGGAAAATAAACATAGTAACGTGTCTATATGGACAAACGGACATGAGTATTTTTCACCTAAGTAAAGTGACTCAACAAAAAAATAAATAAGAACATAGGAAGTAACTTTTAGTTTTTAGAATGGTCAATCACAAGCATATTATTTCAAAAATACTACTTTAAGCGAAATGTTGTATTTAATTTATTATGATTATGATTGATTGAGTGAAGGTAAATGGATATTTAATTTATATGCACATAAAGACTATTGATAAACCAAAATCATAATAATATTTAACTTTAATAATATTTAGATTAAAATTCATCCAAAATGTAATTTGTGATTAGTCGTTAGGGTAACAAGTTTTACCATGATGTTAATAGAAAAGAAGAAAAAAAAAATCAACTTGATTAATAACAATCATAGAAAAAACAACATACAATTCAATATTAAATACATTCATTAGGTTGATTAATTTTAAATTGTATTAATTAATAACAAAGTCGTCGATAAATTATTACCATTGGACCTAATAAATATTAATAAAATTAATATTATTTGTTTGATAAAAAATAAAGTTGAGATATACAAAATTTTGAGCATCAGATCGTTGCTTTGTTGGCAACCCCTTGAGTCGGATATTTAAAGGTGTACAAATGACGCATTAGGTCGAATTTAATGTGTCTTTTACTCGGTCTCAATATTTGATCGAGTCAAATTTTAAACTATAATTCATCCCTTAACCCGATCAAATCCAATGAGTTGCGGATTCATTAAGGACGAGAGACGAAATAAAGACGAGACGGGTCCCAGACCTAAATAATAACCCTTAAACCTTTTTTTTTAGAAAAAACAATAAACTTTTTTTAGAAAAAACAATTAAACATAAATAAATTTATAATAAGCCACATATGGTTACCACTTGTCAATTCATTTGAGAGTTGTAACTCATAATATTGTTTTACAAAATATAAATTACTAAGTTAGTGATTAATTTTTGTAAAGAGTGTGCAATAATAACCTAAAATAATAACAAAAAATAATTATTTATCCTTAAATTAATTCGAACATGGTCATTTTTCTACTTTGTCTCTGTCCTGTCCTTTTTTTTTTTTGAGACCGAGACAAGACGAATTCGCAGATCGAATCTTGTACACTCCTACGGTCCTTTATAATGTATCAAACTTAATATCTTATATAATTACATTCTAAATTATATTTATGTAATATTGTATTTATGTAATGTTTATATTTTCCTTTTTCCTAATCACTGTCGTAATATATATCATAGAGATGACATAACATTTTAAAAACTCGAACTTCTTGTAATTTTACACGTATCTTCTATCTCTACCTTTGTAGACGTTTATCTCAAATGACACTTCCGTTATTCGTATGATTAACGTTTCAAGATGAAGAATTCACACATTCCATAAAAAAAAAAAAAAATTCAAACATTCCAATAAAAAAAAAAAGGGAAGAATTCAAACATAAAATTAAAAAGTAACTTAACATCAAAGCAAAATATTTTAAGAGCTTGGGTGCTTCAAAAATTGAATTTTTGTATGTTTACGGTGATGATTAGAAAGAAGGTTGGAGTGCTAATTATTCCGAGAATGAGTGATAATAATGGGAAGTTTAAGATATTTGTTTCTTTAGTCATTGATCATCATATAATAATGTATCATATTTTTTATCGTAATCAATTTTTCTAACATGGTATGAGAATTGTGAGATCCACCATTTTATGTTGAATTCTTTTTACAATTATAATAGTAAGATTAATTTAGACGGTCCAATAAAAGTGATCTGCGTTAGACCTATACTATTAGAGATGTTAATAAACATAAAGTCTAAAATTTTCTTAAAAAATTTCATACTAAATTTTTAATATTAAGTCCTTATTGGAATAAATTTTTCAAAATTCAGAGTTATTGTTTTGTTTTTTTTTGGGCTTAAGTGAGACTTTCTAGGCATAATATTTTGTTAATTTAGATTTTTTTTTTAAAAAACTTTCAGAATTTATTTTTCTCAAAA
>JBBPBQ010020324.1:18441398-18452378 GCA_037974755.1 Cicer yamashitae
AAAAAAATTGTCTAATTTTTTTAAAAAAAATTTATAAAAAAAAATTGAAAAAATAGGCCCAAAGATCCCACTAAACCCACAAAATTTTATAGACATTTTAGTTTTTAAAGTCTTTTTTAACTATTAGACCACAAAAATAACCTTTTGACCAATTAGACTAATATACTTAAATAAATATGAATATATTTTTTTTATTAGATTAAAATTTGTATTTGGTTATCATTTCAGTATTTGAAACATATAAGTCTACGTTAACATTTTTACTTATTTGGATAATGTAATTATAAAATAGAATTTAGATAATGTAATTATAAAATAGAATTGAACTATGAAATCATTTAAAGTAAACTAAAATATATGTTAAATCTTATAATAAAATTTAATTTTATTGGTATTTGTTAGTCTATTTAAATATATACCAACTTATTTAATTAAAAACATTAATATAAAATAGGTCTTCAAATAGAATAGCAAGTAATACTAAAAACCATACTTAAATCTTCAAAAGTCTACTTCGACATATACATATATCTACCCTTAAAGGTGGCCATTGGTCCGATTGAACTTACTGATTCAATAAATTTAAACTTATCTAATATAAAAAAATAAGATTGATTTATATTTTTTTAAATAAAGTTGATTTAAATTATTATTATTAGGCCCATTTGTTATAGATTATTAAAAAAATTATTTTTATATCTTAAAAAATGATTTTTAAGAAGTTATTTAAAAATAGTAGAAACTTTTTAAATTTATTAGTTATAGATTTAAAAAGTAATTTTGACATTCAATAATTTAGATATTTATTATTAGAGATTTTAATATAATAAAAATTACATTTTAAAAAAAAAGATATATCTTAAAAATAATTTTTATGAATAGTTACTCAAACTAGTTTCTTATTTTAACCATTTATTAAAATTTTATTATTAAAAAATGTTTGTAACAAAAAGATGAAATATTTAAAACTATTTTTATGAAAATATATTAAAACTAATTTTTCAGTTAAAACTTTTTTAAAATTATTTTTAAAAAAGTTATATTTTTTTTAAGTACTTTAAAAAATTTAAACAAAAAATGTAACAAACGAGTCTATTATTATTGGTCCAGTTTGATTTGTATTTTTCCAAAGTGACATGTTTGGTTCTTCTATCGTTGGAAAAATGAAAACTCGACCAAATCAACATGAATATATTTATATAAGGATTAATGTAAGTTTTAAGCAATATTTTCCCTATAAAAGTGTGTTCAACTTAATCAACTAATTTTATCATAAAAAATATGTAATTTGATTATTTAATTTCGAAGTAAACTAATTATTTTCATTTCGAATCCTTGTAATTTCCAATTAATATTGTTTGTTGCTTTTTCACACCATTCTACTTAATACATATAATGTTGATCTTTGTTACTTTTCTTATTGCAAATTAATTTAGTGTGTCATTTAATTTGCAAGTTATATTATAAAATCTAAAGATCATTCATTTTAACACATATATGTTGAGCCTATTCATTTTTGTTTTGATGTTGATAAGTAAATTGCTGACAGAGTAGAGTACCTTTGGTTGGTGCATTATTATTAATATTTGGGGAGTTAACACAGAATGAATTGTTCATTCATCTGCAGCCTACCTGCCAATGAACAGAATGGTGATTAATTAAGGCAAGAAGAAGTGACATCAATTGAATTTTGAACTACTATAAAGTACTTTAATAAAACCATTATGATTATGATTATTATTATTATTATAATAAAGTAAATGCATAAAGAAAAGCACTCACAATTAAGGCGTGGATCGAGAATCAGAATGAATAGGTATAAAAAGTTAAGATGAATAGGTATAACATGCAATGCAATGCAATATATAGTAGAGTTGGGGAAGGAAGAGAGAAGGGAAAGGATATATCATTTTCAAAGAAAGCAATTTATTATTGATGTAGCCTTAACTTAACTAAAAATACGGAGAGTGAGAGCGAAAGATATCTTAAATGAAAGTGACAATACTGAATACTGAACAACAGGGAAGAGTCTTAAACTCTAGTCTCTTCAATGGTGGGGCCTTTGGGTTTCTATTTCAGCTTAACAATGAATTCAACCTTTCTATTTTCTTTAATTGTTTCATTTGATTTGATACCCTCATTTCATTTTCACTTTTGAATTAGTAGTCTGTGGTCATTATTCATTCCGAATTTGCTATCGTCCATTGCCATGTGTCTTCTCTTTTGGTTAATATCTAATCTAACTCTGCAAGCTACCAAATTTTTGTCATGAAAACATACACATATATATGATTATGATCCATCCATCTACAGCTAGCTAATTGCTTGAATTATGCAAACTCGTACAATTAATACCTGAGGACCTACCCATATACTATAAACATACACACCAGGGGAAAGGGTAAGTTCCCACGCAAAATACCAACCCTTTTCTTCAGATCCTCTCGCTTGGTACAACAATTTGAGTCCAATTGAATTGTGACTATGCCGTTTAATTCTATATCTTTCATAACTTTCTCTTCATTTCTCTCATCTCTTAACACATCATTCTCTCTCTCATCCAAACAATGTTACTTTAATCACATCAATACATCCTACAAATACTGTTATTATTTTAAATTTAAAGAGGTACTTGATCAAACGACCTGCCTACAGATCAACGCCTAATTAAATCTGAAAACGAGAGCACATCATGATAATGTTTTTTACGGTAAGCTTAATCCCATAGCATAACAAATAAATATGAAAATCAGAACTGAAACCACATCTTGGCTTTATGATTCTGATACAAGTATTATAAAAAATGGTGACAAAGGAAGTCGATTGAATTTTAGAAGCTGAGGTAAGATTCCCCCAATCCCCACTAGTTAACATGAGGCAAATTAAAAATTGATTGACAAAATTATAGATAACAACTACAAAATTATGCAAGTTCAATCCTCGCCAAAAACCATGTAAACTAAAATTTCTATCACATTCCAGGCTTGCGTAATTCATCTATTCCATGAGCAAAGTGACACTTTTCTCCAAAAGTGCAGGATCCTTTGGTAAAGTTTTCGCACAGCTTGGTCTTGAAATTGTTTGCAGGGGCAGAGGAATGTGAACTAATGTTTTTCCCTGGAGGACCCGAGACCGAACTCACATTTAGAATAAGGTCATGAACCATGGCACTAGCTTGTTTGATCTGATCAAAAGTGCCTTCAAGCTCAATATTTTTAAGGTTAGGATCTGAGTCATGTTCTCTTATGGAAAGTTTAACTCCCGTTATGCGACAAATTTGCTTGGAGTTAACACCATTTTTGCCAATGATAGCTCCAACGAGGGAAGCATTGATACTAATTTTTGCAGTGGCTGAGGCTCCAAAGCCGACAGCAGGTCCATGAGGTGGAGGTGGGGGCTCAATTCGCCCACCAACCCTGCTGCTTTGCATTTGTCCCATGGGACGAGTATCTTCGTATGCAGGGACTGTGGGCCTGCCAAGCTCCCACTCACCATGGGCAAAGTGACATTTATCACCAAATTTGCAACCTTCGGCTGTATTGAACTTGTTGCACAATCGGGTCTTAACAACTGGTGGAGAAGACCCATCTGGGAATGATGGTGGAACATTTGGATTTCTACCAATTGGTGGAATAGCAGGATTGCTACCAACATTGATCATCTGAGAGACAGCTTTAAATCCCCCTGGAACGTAATGCAGGAAATGGCATCCCTCACCAAATGGACATCCAGAGGTGCTGCACAATAGATGGAAGCATATATCAGATTATCAGACAAATATACATAAATTAACCACGTGTTCAGACTACAAAAATAGTAAATATCTGAATGACTTTAGGGATTCTCAAATCATTTTTGCAATTTGATGGAACCCAAATGAACAGATGTGTGCAAGTATTGTAACAAACAATTATCAAATATTGCACACATAATACACCAGTATCTTTCA
The DNA here is from genome assembly GCA_037974755.1 of Cicer yamashitae. NCBI lineage: Eukaryota > Viridiplantae > Streptophyta > Magnoliopsida > Fabales > Fabaceae > Cicer > Cicer yamashitae. The sequence continues at coordinate 18,445,348 of JBBPBQ010020324.1, forward strand.
ATGCAGAAGATGGCACAGAAATGGTAACAACACAACTTATAATACTTCTACATATTCTAATATCAGCATTATTTCATCCGCAAATAGAGATTATCACCGATAGATACAGAAAATGTGAAATACCATGACCTCACTGATTCTGATTCAAACAAGAATAATTATTTACCGCCAAAAATAAACCAGCAGGAGACCGTATAAAACTCAGGCACCAAAGCAGGAAGGAGAACAAGACAGAGGTCTAGTCAAATCTTATGCCAAAAAATTATAGCAAAAGGATTAATCCTAATATCGCACAAACATAAACAACAGAGTAATAAAAAAAGTGGTACAATTTTTTCAAAGAAAACCAGAATATAAGCAGATAAAAGTGATAAAGAACAGTACGGAATGTAACTACTTTAACAGAAAGTAGAAACATAATATATATTGTAAAAGATGGTGACAATAGTAACATAAATTAGGTACTCATCCAGCAAGGGCTACTTCCTAAAAAAGAGAGGTTGAGGATATTGCAAATGATCAAGATAAGATTCAGCATCAACATAGGATAGGTTTGCTCAGTAGATGAGTGCCAAGGGTTTATTTAAGCTCAAATCATCATTTCACAACCAAAACACTCAAACCGTTATTTATTACATAAAACATCAACAAAATATACCAAAATGCCAAATACAGTGTCTTAAACCTCCATCAATCAAAACCTAAAACCTGAAAATTCCCAACTTTTGCCATCTTCAAAACCGTAAACTCAACTTAAAAATTTCCAGATAATAAACCATTTAAATCATTTCATATTGCAAATCTATCCTATGCTCCCAATTCACTAAGGGAGGAGTTGGAGATTTAAGTTAAGGGAAAATAATGAAAGGAAAGGACTTGATTGTAACAATAAAAAACTGGGGGGACACCTTTCAATAAAAAATTTATCAAAGGATCAAATTTGCATAGTAGTCATTAGTCATAGTGGAGAAACTATAGTGCAATTAACCAAAAAAACAAGACATGTATGTAGTGATAATATTAAGAAAAATGTCATGATTGTAACAAAGATTGGTTGCAACAGCTGTTTATTATTCTAATTGAATATGCACCAGACACAACATGGTTATAAGTGATTAATAACCAGAAAATATAAGAAACAACCAACAACACATAGGAGATAAACGATATAATTAACAGGCATATCAACAGCACATAAGTGATAAACAATATAGTCAACACACATTAAAATTATAATCTCCGGTCATGTATATTTTTTGAATGCCAGAAAGTATCAAGTTTTCCAAACATAATCCACAACTAAGTATGTTTTGAATGCCTTGAGCATCAATTATATTTTGCTTTATTGAGAGATCATGCCGTAAGCCATGTACTACTCTAGACATTTTATTAATCTTTGTCATAAGGTTTTGCATAAAATTGTACAAAACCAATATATGTGGATCAAGTTTTGCATCCTCAAAAGATGATAGAAGTGCTTTTGTTTATATATAGCCTGTCAAGCACTTAAAAGAACTGATCTTGAGAATCAACAATTCTGTTCATAGTCTTGTTATCATGATTAGAAGTAGAACCTGTACCACAGCTTTAATTACCCAATTGATTAGTGAAATCATATGGATTGTTGTTGCAGAAGATTTTGTATCAATTATTTTCTGAAGCATTAGAAAATTTGTACATATATGAAATTGCATTATATTTTATTTTAGATAAGTTAAAGATTTGAACCTGAAAAACTTTGTGCATGGCTTCAATTTGCTTCCTAAACCAGATTGAAAGGACTCCGTTTCTGTTGAAGAACATTAATTAAAATTTATTTTATCTTTTAGGCTTCAACTTAAAAATAACACCCGATGACCATTTTATGTGACTTTTTAAGCAATTTTAGCTCGTTTGAATTTAAGAATATTCAGTGTTTTCGGAGCAGGATACGAAAATTAATAATTCAGCGTCTAATGCACAAAGCCTAAATTAACTAGAGTGTATGATGAAAGGAGAGAAAATAAATTACAGAAGGTATTAAAAATGGAGAACCTTCATTTGTTCATTCGACACATAGCAAAGTAAAGAAAACAAGAAAGAAGTGATAAAGCTGGCAAGAAAAAGAAGAAGAAGAAGAGTAAAAAGAAAAACCTGGTCTTCCCCTCTTGGCGCCGCCATTGCCATTAAAGGCACCTTCAGGTCTTCCCCTCTTGCGATCCATTGAAGCAGTGCAAAAACCTCGTCCAATTTGAACTCTAGGGTTTCAAGCACACACAACGAACAACGAACATCGAACCACATAGCTAATTACCTATTTTTTGCTTATATATATACGCAGGAGGTGACACGAATGCAACCCTCCACCTCCTGCCCTATCCTATTTGGATTCGCATCCTTTAATAATTTTCAATTTTTATTTTAAAGGTTGTTTCTAGATTTTTTAAAAATAATTTTATTATTAATAATCAAAAAATCATATATTATTTTATATTTATATGTCGTTTGTGAAAAATATAAAATAATATATTAAAAATAATTTTTTATTTTCAGTAATTTAAATTCTTCTTTAGATGTGCATTTTAATAAAATTTTTAATAAAAAGAGACAAATTTTCAAAAATGATTATATTTTTCTAAAAAAAGTTATATTTTATAAATAAAGATGTAAAAAAATCTACCGCAAACTACCATTAAAAAATCATGAATATAGTTGTAAAAAAGAAATTTGTTGCTATTATTAAAGAGAGACTGATATAAATCATATGATCGATGCAATCATTCAATAATCTTTAATTTTTTTTCATAAAAAAAGTAATATTTGCTTCAAATTTTGCTACAAATCTCTTTAGGGTCTAATGTGTCATTTTATTGATTTCATGTTCTACTTTCTTTTTCTTCCATCATTTCATCTTTCTCTCTCTTGCATCATCGTTCTTATTAGCCCTCTAACAAAACCAGAGAGACGAAAATAGATAAATAAAATAAGCAAGCTTATTTAACCACGAAACCAATCACTTGTTACAGCCCGATCAACTCCATTTCAATCCCACGAAACGGTTCATTTGCGTTTTCTTTCACGTTTCTGAAAGTTCGTCGTTCCAACTCTCACTTATGTTCTAGTGGAATCAATCAGGTATCATGTTCTCTTCCCATGCTTGTTATTTCATCTTAATTTGTTTTGTTATCGCGTCTCTGGTGTTTTATTCAAAGCCTATTAAAGTCAAATTTACATTGCCACAATGCATTCCTTTAAATATACGGTGAGGATGTGGTAAGTGATTTTCCTTTTCATGTGTCTTGTTACTTTGTACAAAAACTGGTTTTTATTCCAAACCTCAATTTGTCTACAATTGATAAAAAATACTTGTGTTAGGTTAAAATATTTATACTGAATTTTATAAAAACTTTGTTTTAGAGCAAAAACATCCAAATATAAATCACTTATGTCCCAATATCATTTTAACCAAATCAATTTTGCAAAATTAAATTTATTTAGAAGCATGTTTGACAAATATTCAACAAAAATACATTCTTTATTGCTTTTTTTTGTATTTGATTTTAAGTATACATATATGTATATAGAGAGGGAATGATGAATATAGTTTAAAAACACTTGAGTTAGGACTTATTTTTTTATCACCTTGATTTGCAGAGCTAGCAATCAATCAGCATATTAATTCTTGACAGACAAATAAAACTCAGAAGGAGGTGATTAGGAAGGTTATAGTCTTTCTCCTTCAACATCGTTATTGATATGGTTTCCGTTATTTATTACCCAGTTGTGTGATGAATAATTGTTTAAACATACCTACAATGCAGAAATATGGCAACTGGCTTGAGAAGGATGGCAAGAGTGGGAAGTCTTCGGTCAACAATACATTGGGCCAATGAATGTCTTGAAGCTCTCCACAGAAACAAGGTTCATCCTATAACCTTTGAATAATTATTCCATTTAGGTTGTTTTCACATTTAGTTTCCTGAAACTGAAATTTCGATTAGAGTCATCTTACAACATTAACCTTCAAGAGATTTTTGCCATCAATTTAATTTCTTAAATGATATTTAGATAATCAATTTAGAAGTTTACTCCTTTTTTTTGAAAGTACCCAATTTTATTTCCATTAAAATCTTGTAAAATTAAAAACATATCTCAGATTATCTGTAAAAAATAAACATTAGTATAAAAGGGAAAAAAAATCAAATTATGACCATTGACACTAGCAGCCTGATTTTGAAGATTTTTATAATTGAGGAGGGAAGATGTGTTTTATGGTAGGGTGCAAAGTGTTAGAATATAAAATAAAATCTTGATATTATCTTAGAATATCTTTTAGAATTAGCTTTCAATCTTATCATATCATATCTTATAAATAGGGATACAATATTTGTAATTATCTTATTGCTTTTAAGTCTATATAAAGAGTCTCTGCGGTGTAGTTTAAACACACGTTCATCATATTTCTTTATGTTTTCCTCTCATTCAACGTGGTATCTAGAGCCTAATTTGATCCTCCTTGAACTATTTACCAGTATTTTGCAGTCGAGTTCCCGAAAATTTGGGAATATAATCATAGTTTTCCCGTTTTCGGCTACTATCACTTCCAGCCACCATCACCACCGCCGTTTGCTACCACTAGAAAAAAAATTTGGCGAGTTTTCCAGTATAAGTAACCGCTTCCATTGAGCGTAGATTCTTTCGATTTACGCAGGCCAGAAGCTTCCCCACGCGCGCTCATGCACCACCAACATCTGATGTGTTCAGCCTACGCACCATCGCCAACAGCCACGCGAGCGGGCACAGCTGACAAACTTTCAACACATTTTTTTAGTCACTCAATCGGTTTTCCGTTCCGTATTTGGGTCTCTCTTCACTTTTTGATTTCAGGCCACAAACACTTAGGTTCCAGTTCAAACAATTTTTGTTTCTCGGTTTTGGACACATTTTCTCTCCTCATTGATTGATCATGGCTTTTTGTTATAATCGTGTTGCTTCTTCTTTGGTGTTTGTCATTCAAATTTTTTTTACTAATAGATCATATTAGTAACTTCTATTCCTATCAACAATCATTCCGGTGGTGACATTTCCATAGATAAAACATATCAGCGATGATTTCTTTTCTCGTTGATGATAGTTCCGACAGTAACTTTTGTTGTTTACGACTCACACCACCCTGTCTTTGACCAAGATGCATTGGCATGCCCCTGTCTTCATCCAGATGTACTGGTCTCATCCTTGAGTGCAGATGCTGTTTGCCCCAATTGTCTCTCAAGCATTAGCTAGCTAGAAGTCCGAGGGTAGAGTAAAATAAATTAGGCATTATTTTTTATTCGAAACAACTGTGGGTGGGGAGTCAGCTTCTAACGGCTAGTGGTGGCTAAAGTAATGAAGTCCACTAAAAGGGCCAAATTAAGTGCTTTTAAAAGTACATGATATCACCAATGCCTTGAGTGGAAGAGGCTAGACTTAACAATGTGGCAAACTAAATTTTAAGAGAGATGTCTCACATTTATTGTCTATTAGTGTTTGAATAAGATTACTTAATAAAAACTTTTTGGAAACAAAAAAGTATGCGATCTTTAAATTTAAAAACACTAAATTATATTTAATTTGATACCAAACATATCATACTTCAAAAATAATTTTTAAAATTATTACAAAGAAGAAAGTTTAAACTTAAATAATTTATCATAAAACAAAAACATTGTTAATTACACAATTTTTGGAAGTTTGTAACCAAAATATTCCACCTGACCATTTCAACCACTACTGATGGAGGAAATTCGTTGATTAATGTAGCAAAACTGAGCCCCAAGTCTTGTAGGATTATTTGGATAATTTACTGGATTCCTACCTTACTCCAAAACTAAGAAAAAACACATGCCAAGAATTTTAAATTTTATAGGAATCAAGCAGAAATGGTTGAGGCTATATATGTGAAGAAATAGTTATCTTAGGCCGTCGGCAATTAACTCTTCAAAGGTCGATAATAGAAAACTTTTAAACAAGCTATTTTGTTGTTTGAGAGAAATGTGAATCAGACTTTTTGTGCAAGCCATCAAAGCTATTTGAAATAGCGACAATCATGCTTTGAAATAAACACATTAATTTGTGGATAGAAATGACATGTTCTTCTTGGTTACTAACACTTATTTCAAACACAGTACAAAAATGGCACAATAAATATAAAAGCAACCATACATGGCCATATTTATCTATGCACAAATAAATTAAAGAGATCACTAAAAGCATACTGTACTTATGACTTTCACTTGGCATTTACATTTCAAATATTGCTTCCTCATTTTGATTTGTTTGTCACTTGAACACAATAAGATTGCGATGTGCAAGATGGCCACCAAAGATATAAACTCAATCTTGTCTGATTCACAAATATAGCTCTGAGATGATACATTCAGACTTTTATTCAAAGAACTTGGGCAGGAAGCTAAATGTTTCACTTTGTTCCAAATGGAGGTTATATTTATTCCTTGATGAAAACTAAAACCTGGAAAGAAATAACTTTCATTAGTAAAATTGATTCATGTAGCCGTAATATAGGTATATTTATGAATGTTAAGATTATAACTTACATGATTTATAAGGAACGGTGCTTTCAAATTCCCAGCTTACTTGTAGATTGGTGGTGGCGGGGAAGCATAAATGTAAACTGGTGGTGGCGGTGATTTCACTGGAGGGGGAGGTGATTTGTAAATGTATGTGGGAGCGGGAGATGGGGATGGAGGAGGTGGTGATGTGTAGTGGTATGGAGGTGGAGGAGATTGTGTAGGTGGGGGAGGACTCACATAATGGTAAGGAGGTGGAGGGGATTTGTAGTAGTAGGGAGTATGAGGAGTGGGAGATGGTGGAGGAGGACTTTGATAGTAATAAGGAGGTGGTGGAGATGGAGATGGAGGTGGGGGAGATTTGTAATAGTAAGGAGGTGGAGGTGATGGGGATGGTGGTGGAGGTGATTTGTAATAGTAGGGAGGTGGTGGAGATGGCGATGGTGGTGGTGGAGAGTGATAGTAGTATGGGGGAGGAGGGGAGGG
>JBBPBQ010020324.1:18465905-18497337 GCA_037974755.1 Cicer yamashitae
TAAATGTTTTTCTAATATTGTAGCTAAATATATAATAAATTCAAAAAAAGTTTAATTGGCACATGTATTGACATCAATGTAAACAGTTAATAGAAAGTAACACTACATATTAGATTGAGTATATATAAAATGAGTTTATTCTTTCCTTCCCATAATGAGTCTAATATTTGCACCAGCAAAAATTCTCAAGATAAATGTGATTTTAATCTTTAAATATAATACTAACTACATTGAGGATAAAATGCTTAATTCAATAAATTAGGGTAGAAAGTGAAACTACATATATAGACTAATTAAAGGTAGAGTGCATTTGATCATAAGAAAAAGAAGAACATTACATGCAAGGGGATCTCATCATAATTAATATGAAAATACATCGAATAAAATATAAATAAAATTAATTCATATTTATTAAAATTAAATATAAATAAAAATCAATAGTTTCTCTATTATCTAATGTTGAAATTCTAAATTACCCATTATTTAATATAACATTTTAAATGATCAAATTTATTAGTCTTTAAAGATAATTTAGGCAACTGTCATAACTTTTTATTAGGATTACATACAATATAAATAATCAATCATATTTCTTAATTTGATATTTTTTTTATATGTCATTTTAGATAGAGTACTTAAAACAGGAGGGGATTGTAGTTAAAATATCTTCTTTGATCTTTTTGGAAGGAGGGATTGTAGTTACAATATCACGCTACAAAAAAAATATAAAATAAAAATCAATAATTTCAGCTGAAGAACGTGACTGGTAGGACTAGGAGTATTTATTTATGTTTGACGACCACATCTGGTGCATAATTGAGAATCACTTTCACTTGTAATGGATAACGGTTTTATTAGAGTTAGAGCAGTCACAATCAATTCATGTTGTGTCGTGTCGTGGCAGCGTCTCAGTCTCTGTGTACTCATAAAAATGGCCAAATGCTAACATGTCCGTTAAGTGATATACTTCGCTTTTAAACATAATAAAAATTTGATTTATTTTTTATATAAAATTATGGTCAACTACATTAATTTTATTTTCTTCTCAAGGAAATATGTTAATGAATCAAATGTAAAATTTTATTTTAGTATCTATAATATTCAATTCTTTAAAAGTTTAGATATTTTTTTTAGACGAGATAATATAAATACTACAAAAAATTCACAATATTGATATTTTATCGGTTGAATTGAGACTTAATTTTTTTTTAAAGTTACTTTTGTAATCTTTAATAATGTGTTTTAAAGATATATCTTAACTAAACCATCAAAATATGGTCGAGGAATGACACTTTAACTAATATCTTTCACATCGTGCACTAGCTTAATAAGGTAAAATCACAATTTTAATTCTTGAAAGTGTAAGTGTTGCCTCTTTGATCTCTTATTCAGCTAAGAACTCAAATTAATTTTTAAATCATCAAAATAGTTCTTAAAAGAAATAATTTACTATCATAAAAGTCTCTGAAAGATATAATTAATTGTCAAAATATAGTATATCTCTATTATAACATTAATGACTAAATTGTTTGGTATTTTGATGACTAATTTTGATTTATTGCTGAGTCAGAGACCAAAATGACAGTGTCCTATGTTTTTCGAGACTAAAATAGTGATTTACCCTTAATTAAATGTATGATCCGCTATCCAGAAAAGTTTAGTGATCAAACTTATAAATAATATAGAGAAAAAACGGTATTTTAATTTTGAATTTATGTCCCATCATATTAATATTAAATTATGTTTCATCATAATAGAATCAATGTATTATATATATATATATATATATATTTTCTTCGGAATAAAATGAATTTGGATTCTTTTAAGTATTTAAGAGTCTATTTATGAGAGAAAAAAAGAGCAAAAAGTAAATAAATGCAAATAATATTTTAATTATTAAATTATTTTTATCTTTTTCTCTCAAAAATAGAGACTGAAGTACTTGAGTGATAACAACTCAGAATAAGATACATGAACAAAATTAACTTATATTTCAAACATAAGCAAAAATCAACATTTATTTTATATTTAATAATAATATCTATAAATTGATAAGCATCTTTTCAATTTTTCAACAGAAAATACAGATTTCAATTACAATAGTATTTTGGAATATAAATAATTTTAAGGCATGAATTCTCAAAAATTGTAATATTAATTAAATATTTAAGCACTAAAATTATAATAATGGAGATCTCCATTTCTTTTGCAAAATAAAGAAGATCTCAACTCCTCTAAACTACCTTTTATATAATATAACTTTTGAAATTTTCAATTATCCAATTTATTAGTTATTGGTGATAGTTCAGACAAAAGACTTAGTTTTTTTATTTATCAGAATTGCATAAATTAAATGTGATAAATTGTTTTTTAATGTTTATAATTTGATATTTTTGTTTATAGTTCATCTGGCAGGAAGTAAGTAGGTCTCACCATTTTTTAAAAGCATTTAATTGAGTCACTCATTATAACAAATGGAGTGTCATTTTATTATCCATATCAATACTTTTATCGATACATATTGTTTTTTTTTTATGAGAATCAAAATGTATTAAAGAAGTACAATGGTACTTCAACCCATAAAATTACAAAGTTGTTACAACATAACCGACAAACACCTCAAGTTAACTAAGACATTACAACAAAGATAAGTATAACATTGGATTAATAAACTAATCCGAATATTGAATATTAAGACTCATACCCAAATTAAAGATAAACCAGCCCCAAGAGGTCATCTTAATTTGAGCGATTAAATTTACACTGTTTACAACTACTCCTTAAAATATTATCTTGTTTCTTAACAACCAAATATATCAAATGAGTCTAACCTTTCTCAACTTTTTACTCGATAAAAGACTTTTATGATGTAGAAAATTAATAATAGGAATATTATGTAACACTATATGTGATATTGTGGAATAATCTCCAAATGCAAATACTTATTAATTCTTCTATTTTCTAAGATAAGTGTATAGTCCCATACAAATTTAATGTGATAAATTTCTTTATGAGAAGGAATAGGAAAAATAACGAAAATTAACATCTCAAAAAACAAATTTCTTAATGTGATAATTATTATAGTAAATAATATTAGAGTAAATATAACTAATTTCTTAATAAGTAAGGAACATGAAATTTATGTTTAATTGCAAATAAGGCTGGGCGTATATATGTAGTACCTCTAAAACTAAGTTGATTTATACATTTTTATTAATTTATGTGAATATTTTGTTTTACTACGAGACAGAGAGAGTAGAAAGGAAGTAATAAAAGTATGAATATATCAACGTCTCAAATGTTTCGTTTTTTATTATGACTAAGCTATTTATTAAAGACGACCTTTTTTTTGCTGAATTAATAAACACGACCTTCTTTCTTAGAAGCGACTTAAACAAAATAAGATTAATGATTAGGTTGGAGCTGTTTGAAAATGGGAGATGAATATATTATATTATATATTATGAGAGCATTTTAAATGAGTGAAAAGCCAAAGAAAATCGGATGAGCGTTGCATCAAATAAAAATTGCGTCACTCTTCTAACTAATCCCAGAAACATTGACCCACTCACTTAGTATATAATTTTCATAATAATCCAATCATAAACGTGTCACTTTCTTTCTCAAAAAGTGAGACTGAGACTCGAAGCCTCCCTTTTTTGGTTTTGGGTTGAATTAAAGAATATTCGCCACTTTAAATTAAGCCTTCATGATGCTTTTATTATCGATTGATTTATTATTACTATTCCTACACAGTGCAGTAGTATTCACTAATTAAAGTTTAAATTTATTTGCTAGAGTTCTCCTTTTATGTTTGGTTTTATCAATAATTCACTCATCCCGTAATAATAATTGATATATTATTTACAAAAATTATGTATCTAAAAATAACTTATATATTTTACCTTTTTGAGGTGATACTAATTATATTTTTTCAGTTTTACAGTAACTAATAGTACATGTGAATTACTCCAATTTAATATATTTTATGTTGTATTTATAATAAAAGTTTAATTATCATCTACTATTATTCTTGTAAACAATTTTTTAATATCCTACATCACATTTTATCTTGTATCTATATTTAAGGATTTTTTGAATTTCCGTAATTTATTAAAATATTTAAAGATAGAATTACAAAGAAAGAACTGCATTCAAAAAGACACCAACTTCAATAACTGTCCGCATATATATAGACCATAAATGAAAATACCGTCAATTTCATTTTTATAAAACTACTATGTCATGAAAATTTATGACATACAAAGTGATTTCCATTATGCCACTCATTATTATTTTTTTATGGGACTTATTGTCTCATATATTCTTAATATTCCATATTCCACGACACAAAGTGAAATTGAATACGACGGACATAAACTAAAACAGGAATAATATCTATATGCACCCTTCCTTCCATAAGGCGAATTTGGATTAGATAGTCTCAGCACATACAGTTACATGTATTTAGTTCGTTTGATTAAGATTATATTTGTGAAATTTTAAGAAAGATTTTATTACTTTTTAAACAAAAATTTATATCATAAATCAATCGGTTGAGATAGTATGTTTATGTATGACGGAAAACAACATAAATATTCAATAACCCAAAAGACCACTTGTGCTACCTTAACTTTTTTTTCCATCATGTTATATTAGATGCTTCTTGTTGGCGAGCACCAAACAAAAATAAAAACAAATCAATGACCATATAAACTATATCAAATCTATTAAATCGGTTAGGTACAAAAATCATTAAAACAGATTGATTGTTTTTATGTTTGGATTCAAACTAAATGATTCTAAATCCGTTGTAAAAAAACACTAAATGAATCTAAATAAATCCAATTTTTATTAGTTTAAGTATCTATTTTGTTTGGTAAAAAAAATGTATTGATTTTATGTTATTTAAAATTGATCATCCAAAACACAAATATTCTATCGTTATTACTTTAATTTCACATTAAAATTAATAGTGTTATCTTTAAAAATAGGTTGTGCGTATATATGAATCTTTAACCATTATTTATTAATTTTTCCTTGTAGTGTATGTATTTGTTTTAATAGTATAACAAATCTAGAGTGTTTGAAAAACTAGATTAAACAAAATCAAACTAACTCCTTAATTAGTTAGAATCCCGTGAAAAAACATTACTCTATCCTTTACAAAATAATCAACCTATTTGACTATTTCACATTACAAAAAATGTATCAATGCAAAATAAATAATATTTTTTCCGTCTCAAAAATAATTGACTTTAATTTTTAATATTATAATTTTTTAATTGTACTCTACACTACTCTCGATTCAAATTATTTCACTTTGATAAAGATAATTTAATAAAAGTATTATTTTTTTCTCTTTTATTTATACAACTTTCTATATGAAATGGTCAAATATGTCTATTATTGTGGGACGAAGAAGTATTACTTTACTAAATTACTCGGATGAAGTGAATTTACTGTTACCATAAATGCAAAGTAAAAAATATTAAACTAAACGGTGCACGTAGAATAATAAGATAATACAATTAAAATATAATTAATATCAACTTGAAATTATCAATTATTTCGAAGCAATTTTTTGTAAACAGATCAACCAATATTAAATTGTCCCACAATATCTCCCTTTGATTGTCCCACAATAACTGTATTTGTCGCAAAAGAACTATCATATTTAGTTTTCAATACAATATTTTTTTTTCTTTCAATTGTATCATCTAATTAATATTATGTAAATCACTTTTAAAAAAATGCTGTCTAGTTTCATGTGAGGGTTTGAGTAAATTGATTATTGGAACTTAATTTTAAAGACTCACCTAGAAGTTACAATACGAGAAAAATGAGGAACACCTATGTATTAACAGAATATAATTTCCTAAAAGAAAGAAAAAAAAAATCATAATATGATATATTTTACATATATATTAAGAACATCAGCACGTATACTTCTCTTAAATGATTATCACGCCTCATCAAAACTCAGAAGGCTCATTCCGTTCAATACATCTTGATCTCACCTATAAGAATCACAATACAAAGAATCCGGATGATAAAAATTTAATCCGGTTCATGTCACGTTCAGATTATGTGAGGTTCCATTGCTTTATCATTAGCAGTTTGATCTTTCAATATTTTTTGTAAGGCATTATGACATCTGAAAGTATCCAATTGAGTTATGTAAGAACTAAGAATATATGAATGAATCAATCAGGTTTAAGAATGAAAAAATGACCTGGTTATAATTTGTCATACCTCCAAGGGAGATGATCAAGGAACATGGATGGTGAAACAATTATATCTTTGAAGCTTTCTCTGTTTGCTACGTAAGCTCTATAATATTTCCCCCTCTCAAGCACCCTCCAAGATGTATTAAGATCAGTTTGAGGTCTTTTCTGGTCTGGGACAATATGAATTACAAATCCTGGCAGATACATCTCTTGGGGATCATCAGCAGACTGATTTTCAGAAGTTGGAACAGAATCTATAAACTGAGACACGGGATCATCGATTGAATTTACATCTGTAGCAAAAGGATTTGTAAATTCGGCATTATTAATTTCAACAATATGGTCCGATGCCCTAGCACCAGTCCAGAGTGCACATTCATCATGCTCATCGTTGTCTGCAATATAACCAAAATAAGCAACATATAATAGCACCATGCCAACAATCAGAATCAGAATAATAAAATGATTCGAAATCTGCACTCCCAAAAGGATGCATATATTTACCTTCGTCAGCTGTAACAAGAAGATCCCTTTTAATAGCATCAGTCCATAGTGAAGCTTCTTGAACCACTTGTATGTTGCTGCCTGCAGCATATAGCGGAAATCTTTTCAAATAAGGAATCTTTCAACAACCTAGTTTGATAAATGTTGAAGTAATACGCATGACTTTCATTACTCATAATAGTAACAATATCAATATGCACTGTTCAACATGCCTACTAACTTATTAAGATGAACAACCTTTAATATCAATCTCACACTGTGCTTCATGCTCTGCCTCCTGATTATTTCTTTCATATTGACTTATATATAGAAACCGACGGGCAAGTCTGAAAATCATGGCACTGTCTGCTTTAGGATCTTGTGCAAGTGATGTGATTGCAGCTGCCCTTAGCCTCATAATGGATCCAATTGAAAGGCGGGATGAAAACTCATTTCCAAATATAATGCTGCATCATAAACAACCAAGGCAAACAGCAAAGAAAACTGAAAGTGTTGCCAAAAGAGAATCAACTACAATCAAACTTTTCACCAGTAGAATTACCTTGTTATAAATGCCGAACATGCATTTGCCACAACAAAATCCACACATGGGAGTGGCCCATATGAGTAAACATGCAGATTAGGGTATCGGTTATAAAGCTGTAGAAAAACTCAGCAATTTATTTAAGAATAAAATCAAACATTTACAAAGATAACATGGCAAGTAAAAAACACAATGCAGAAAATGTCAACCTAAAGAAATACGTTAGCAAGAAAAAACAAACAGGAAAATGATGTGGAAAATTACTTCATTAACTAAGTGTGCACAGTAAAACGGAACACATTAATTTCAGTAATGAAATGAAATAGCTATCATTTTTAAATTTTGAGTGCTGATTGTAGAATTTGAATACTGAAGGAATGAACTGTGATTTAATGATTTAAAAAATTATTGCAGCTGAGTTTATTAAATGACCTCCCATGTTGGATGTTTTCAGCATTTCTTCACTTTCACTCTTGGTCAGTACTAAATTAACAGTAATAAACCAGTTAAAGTGATTCCTTGAGTTTTCAACCAATCCATGAATCTGATCTAACACTTAAGTATTTCTTACAGATAATAATACATACAAAAATATTACTTGTTTCACAGAAGTCTTGGGAAGTTCAAAGTACTTAGGGGCCCATCAATCCAAGAGGAAAGCTAATTAAAATACATATCTAGACCAAGAACTAAATTAAGACACAATCGTAAATCCAATTTCCTTAATTATTTTGCAGGACAACTATACATGAGCTGAAATAGAAGCAATATGCTTATTTTTACCATGATTTGTTTCTGTTTCATTAGAACTAGGGAGTTTAGTATTAGTATAAATAAGGATTAGTGTTTTGTCGTTTGTGGTAAGATGCAATGTACCATTTTACATATACAATTTTTTCAGAATAGACCTTCAATGAAGACCTGGTTCGGAATGCAATCAAAATGGATGATTATGCTTACTGAAGAAACAAATTGAAGGTAAGTTCAGCCTTTAAAAGTGAGAAATGTCATACTTGCAGTCCAAGCAATGCAGCTATAGCACCCCCAAGTGAATGTCCAACTATGCGGACATTATACCCAAAGCATTCGCAGCCAAATCCCAGTAATTTTGAAAGAAGCCCATAGGACTCAGAGTCTGCATTTCAATTTCAAAAAAACAACTAATGTTAAAAGAAGAGTTTCTGTTATGTAAGAAAGGCAAATGTTTTTAAATTAAACCAAATTTCAACTTTAGTTTGGGAATTCACAAAGAAAAAGTATAGTTTTGCTCAGTCATGTAACGTAACCATTAAAGGTGACTATCTAACTCCTACAAAGTGTTTGTCATAGAAAGCAGGAAAGAAGAAGACAAATTCATTTGACAAGATTGACCATTTATATCTAAGTACTGAAAGAACCTTAAACATTTCTTACCATGCTCTCCAGGATTTCCTTCAATCTGCATAAAAAGCTCTCTTGCAGCCTCAACTATACCCAAATGCCCATAGTGGGGGAACGATGAAGTCACATTTTTGTGTATATCAGAATGAATGTGGTTGCAGCTGCAAGGAGAAACTTAAAATATATTGAGTTGAGAGACCAAAGTATTGTGTTGGTGGAACATGTAAAATATCTATAAAGTTTGGGGCAAATAATCAATTACACATTGGAACCAAAATTGTAAAATACATAGAAGAGAAAATATGATGGTTCCATGATTCTCTCTGCAAATGTAAAGAACCCAATAGTGATGTCATTTGCAATTGTCCAAGGCTGACAAACATAATTGATACTAGATAATCACAGAGCATAATTCATCATAATTTGAGTTCGTAGTTATGTGACCAACTGCAGAGTCATTTGAAAACCATATTTCTGATTTGGCTACAACGTCAGAGAATGTGTAGTTGTCCTAAAATTTGTAATCCACATATTTCAATGAAGAAAGCAATAGCTCCCCCACGCCCGTCTCGGAGAAAACCTTGTGTGTAACTCAGAAAAATGAAATTTCAAATTCATATGGTGTAAGTATATGGGCTGCTACAATGTTTAAAACTCATGTGACTTTTATAATCGAATTAATTTGGAATTTTTGTGTTTTCACCTCCACCCTAAATCTCTATACATGTTTCAGAATGTATTCAAAGAGTGAAAAAGAGGAAGAGTAATAAATACTTTATCAAACCAGACAAGTCTTTTGCAGAAAGGGTGCATTCCTTGCATAACCCATCAGTTATTAGGTCCTCAGGGGTTTCAGTTCCACGTATAGCAATTACTACAGTTTGTAGATGATGTAGAACCACAATAAAATATGCAGCTTGACACTTGACCTGGCATGGGTATGAGCCAAAAAAAACCTTTATACTTGTAGACTCTGCTAGTTAAACATAAGAAAAAAATGTTCACAATATCATACACAGATTGAGTATATAATAATCTCAATTTGGATAGCTCTGGGTTTCCCCATATTTACAACCTTAACCAAAGCCTTTTCCCATTGGATCCATCTTCTCTAAAGTGAACAACTCACTTTAGAGTAGCGAGTAATATCAATTGTTGATGCATAAATTAATGATTGATATTATATACACATATATAATAATTCATGGGTGTTGCAAATATCAACCTTTTATTTTCTTACTTTACTAACAATTCACTTTATGGGAGCCAAATTTTTTCCCATTATATGGGGTCAACTTTATGGATCAGCCAAAATTCAATCTCGCACAACATCATAGATTTTTTTTTATCACATATTACACCTAAAGAGTTCCTTCATTTCATTTATGCTACCTGGATCCTATGGTTCACATCTCTCTCTATTTCCCCATCATTCTACACATGCTGGACCCAAGATACTTAAATTGTAAGATCCATGGTAAGGTATGCTCTCTACATTTCATCACCTCTAACCTATAATTTTGTTCCTCTTACTAAACATGCATTCTAAATATTCTGTTTTACTTGCACAAAAGTTATATACTTCAAGGTTTGTCTTCATATCACTTTTCCAAGTTTCCATATATTTCCTCTATTGTTTTACTATGACCTTCATGTCCCTTTTCATCTTCATAAAACGTAGAGGACTTTCCAACTGAATTTCACTCTTCTGTATTTTGTATGGCAAGCCTTAGTCCTATGACCCATAGCACCTCATACAAAGCACATTTGGACATTTAAATTCTCTAACCTGGTTTACTCTCCCATGTCTGAGTGCTTCCGGAGGCAAATTGGCATACTTTAGAAAGGCTGCAGCATGACCTCGCCACCAGTTATCACCATCCAAAACAGGCCGTCTATGAAAATAAAATAGATGCATAAACATGTTGAAAATGAAATTCTTTAAATTCATGCATGTTGAAAAAAGATAGCAGGATGGATGTAATAACGTAAAAATAGAGATAGAGAGGCCGAAAGAGTGTAGGAACCCGAAGATATGCCTAAGTGCCAAGATACATATGGCCTAAATCTGAACACAACTATTCAGATGTCATCTACAGGTTTAAAACTTATGAGCTCACTGACATTAATTTGAGCATGTGTAGTATATATATATAGAAAATGTAACATTGTGTATTGATCTACTAAACTACTTTGATATGATAAGTTTTGTTTATTTTGATGAAAGACATATCAACAAAGAAAAGAAAAAAGCTAGAGATAGGGAAAAGTATCTTTCTAAGGAAACTGAATGGAAAAGAATGAATGGAGGAACAATCAAAGTAGAGAAACACTTGCACACCAATATAGAAGATCCCTCCAAGTGCGTTACATATTTTGATAGTAATATATTTTTCGGATTTCAGAGACCATTTCTTGCACACAAATACAGAAGATCTCTCCAACCGCATTATATATTTTGATAAGTAATACATTTTTCAGAGTTCAGAGACCATTTCAATGTTACGAAGAACAAGCATCAACACTAATAACATGAAATTTGAACAGAAGATTCTGAGCTACTACGGATTCAGTTATATACATCGTAAAGTTGAATATCCAACAAATCACCACCTGTTGCGTGTCCAAGGAGACAAAATTCCTTGCCTATAGAGCCATGAACAAAGAAACATGAAAGGATTTCGCCCAACATCAAGCAACGGACCCTGCATCGTTGAATGTAATATAAATGTTAAAAGTGAGTTGGTAAAAATAAAACATGAACATGTAATTAAGCTTTTAATGGCATTACAGTGTATGCAGCTTCAGCAAATTTATGAAGAGCTGCAGCCTCCCTAATTCGCATCTCTGGTGCTTCAATGGATCCTTCAAAGGATTCTGGAGATTTTTCATTGTTTTGGAGTAAAGCTAAAGCTGGACAACAAAAACTTCAAGGTTATATCGTGATGGTGAAGTTAAATTGATTCACGCTACACTCTCTCGATGAAAAATTGGTGTGATCAGCGTTACTTTTATATTAAAATGCAATGTCATCCATTTAAAAAATGTCCCGTTAACTCAAACACACCTTTTTGGATGAGGTGATTGCTCATTCAGCCCCCATGTTTGCTCATTTATTCGACTTTTTCGAATGAACTTTTATTTATTTTAATTTGGTTTGTAATAATTCTTAGTTTGTTGTAATTTGGAATTGTAATAGTTTTAATTTAGATTTAGTTGATGTCATGTGTAAGTGAAGATACTTTGCTTCCTTACATTTAGTTTATTTTAGAAAATATGATGTAAGCTCAATATGGACATAGAAAATAGTATCATTTATGGTCCATTTAGGTTTAGAGATAGTCTTACTATAAATATGTATTTGTAACCTCATTGAGACAAATTTGAAATCAAATTAAAATAAATAAATTTCAAATTGGATCATCTTTATACTCTTAAGGTCCTTATCATTCCCTCCTTCATGAAGAAATTCGACCACGAATGTAAGTTCTATTTATATCACATGAAGAAAGAATTCAAATAAACCATCACAAGTTCATCATATCCACCTGGGTCAAATGGAAATTTGGAAAAGTCACTAAATGTGATAAGTCGGTAAAACACATTTCCATCTTGAACAATTAACAAATTTACTTTCTTTTGATTGAAATTGGTGACAAACACTAAGTTACTTTATATTTGCAGAGGTTTCAAAGCAAGTTAAGTCTCATGAACATTCTCTTCAGTCTTCATCGCAAAACAAACGGTGACTCAATAATTTCCTTGCAAGCATCATTTGACCAATCACCTTCAAGCACTAATATTGCTACATTCACCTCACTCTCTTGTTTAAAGAAACTTTCAATTTTACCATCATTTTTCTCTTCGCTTTCAAAGTCAATGTATTGATGACATTCCTCCTTTAGATACACTTCTTCAAGCACTTGCACAAGAGAATTAAATTTTACTGATTTGTTTAAAGGAGGATATTATACCTACCCACCCTATTTGACATAGCTACCCAACACAAACCGCAAGAATGATCTGCACAATTAGTCATTTTCTTCACAATATTTTGTCTGTATGTAAATGTAGTTGAAGTAAGTTATTAAAGGGAGTTTAAGTTTATTCACCATGTACTTTGAAGGGTTATATTGAAATAAAGTGGAAAAGAGGTGAGTGAGGAACATATAATAACTGCGGATAAAATAAGTATGGACAAACCTGCCAAGAGTTCCATATGGCCAGTTCCAGAAGCACGATAGGCAACGAGGTCGCCTAATAATCGAGCAACAGAATAGACATCATCTTGTTCTTCAATTGCAGTCAAGTATTTGACCCTGCCGAGACAGCACAAGGTCTCGCGTAAGCCGTTATCGAAAACCTCCCTATAATGGGATTTCCAAGCATTGTCATGAGTTTGATAAAAAGATCTCCATTTGAGAACATCAGATCCTGTAAAGCACTGGGCTACAGCAACGAAACAAGCAAGGATGAAGAAGAGAGAGAGTAACTTGTGGTTCCACCAGTCATGGTTCCATCCCAATCCTGCATTGGCAGGATGATGAAAGTGAGGTGAGAAATGTAATTACTAGTAGTAATAATAATAATAATATTGAAGTGGAAAAGAGAGAGAGAGGGGAATGGAGGAACTCACCAACCTAAAAGACAATAATGAGTAGGGGATGTATGTTTGGAGAAAAAGTAAGCTGAGTTGAGGAGAAGGTAAGTAGCGGAGAGAAATTGAATGAGTGTGAGGAAGATTGTACATCGACTCCACCAAAGCCATTTCTTATACCTAGCCTGTATGATTAGGATTCAAATGAGGAAATTGAAATGAGGAAATAGAAATGAATTAGGGAGGGCAGCTACTGACCCGTCTTTGGAAGCGTAGAAGAAGGTTGTCGTGATCGTCGGAAGAGTCGTTGAGAATGATGGTGGCAGCAGAATGTTGGGCGAAAGCAGTTTGAAGCATGGCAACAATTCGGAGAAGGGAGGCAATAGAAACAGAGAGGAAAGGGAGCAAAGAATGGAGATCGCAGAGGTGATAACTATGGGAAATTAGAAGGGCGCCAAAGAGGAAAACAAAACAATTGCAAACCCACAAAACAATTCCCACACGTCTCAGGTTTCTAACACCCATCCCCATTGCGTTCCGATTATTGCTTTGCTATTCTTTCCGAGAAACTCTAAATATTTTCGACACGGGAAATCGCTCTCCTCTCACCTACACTTAAATCACCCAAATATCCCCTCTTATATATTTTTACTTTATTTTTAAATAAAAAATTTCTCTAGTTACACTCCAAAATACCTTCCTAGTATTTTGTTCTGTCTGCCACATCCTTATCACTGCATTTCCTTATTCACCTGCCCAACTATCAAGCTAACATTAATTCAACTTAACTTTCCTTTTTCGAATAAAAATTGAACTTAAATTTCCAAATTATATCATCCATCATCTCATTCTATCCTCTTCCTCTTCCTCTCATCTTCATTCATTATTATTATTGTATCAACATGTCAGCCAAAAAATCATTCAAAAAATACTTATTTACAATAAAAACTTATTTTATATTAATTTTATTTAAAAACACTATGTAAATGTTCTAAGTAAATTAAAAAACAAGCATAAAACAAAAATAAATAAAACGCTTTGTGAATGTGAAAAGCTTTGATACAATTATGTGTTTTGATGTAATCCATGTAATCGTAGGGTTATCATTAGTATTTTGAGTGAAAATAATTTTAATTACAGAAAAATTTTAACCTTAAAATTAGACATTTTACATTATTTCATGGTCAACTATCTTAATAGGTATATATTATAGACAAATATTTTAAAATTATTCGAAACTCCAATGACAACCCACTATATCTATTAGAAATAAAAATAACACCTCTTTTGTGAGACAATGACATGGTTGATACTAATTTTTAAATAAAAAAATAGTAAAGGCAAATAATAATATAAAATAAAACTTGACAGGGTTGCTTGTTTAATTCTTAGTCTTTTTTTTTTGGTCAAATTTATAAGACTCTAACTCCCATTCTCACTTCAATTCTATCCGAAGATTGCTCTAGACGTAGCCATACAAGAAATTAACAAATCAATCTCAAGAGAAAATAAACCTCTACTTTGAAACACAACTATGAATTTGTGAAAAGGAAGATATTTTCGTAGGCTACATAGCCATGGTCCACCACAGATAGATTACAACATACACTGTACAATTTCCTTCATTATTATTCGTTTAAAGTAGGAAGGTACAAAAATCAGTTTCCATGCATTGCCATCAAAACCTTGACTTCTATTCTATGCACATTGCAATAGAATTAATCTCGTAAAACAAAATAAGATTATGTGCTTGGTTTGCATCCACAACTGCAGTTCTCAAGTTCTCCGTGAAGCTTCTGTAAGAGGACGAAAAGATGATGTATGTAGTCAAGATCAACAGCACTCATAAACTAATGCATACACATTATATTTTAATTTTAACAGTTATATACCAGCCTATCAAGGAAATCAATAATTTACAAAAATACCATAGTCATATGAAGCACTTTTTAATTCGGAGATATGCATGTATATAAAATATAATATAATATTCTACACAGAACATGCCAAGGTACTTTTACACACCTGAACTTGAGTTTGAAGACCTTTAATATGTTGAACGGCCAAATCCAGCATGTCTGAATAACTTGTTTGCTACAATTAATGACATTTTGAAACAACATTAAGCCACCTATAATATGTACTTTACACACTGATTTGATGCACATATATGTAAGAATAATATTATCGTAGCCAATTCAATTGAAGATACTCTCATACTTATTGTAGAAGAGATTTTAATTTCTGACTACTCTGTAATTATGAACTTGTCTAACTTCAATTTGATCTTGACTCCTGCTATAGGCAAATTTGGAATTCTATCTTACTATGAAAAATAACTAGACTCTGATACCATATTAAAGAATAAAAGACAAAGTCATCATTGATTATAGTTGAATAAGCTATTGTATAAAAACAAGGATGATGATGATAACTAATCCTAAGAGAGAGAAAAACAAAAAATAACGGAAACATTATTAACTTTAATAACTAACTAAAACTAACAAAATCAGTTATTTAGTAACTGATCTAAGAAAAATAGAAAAGTAGGAAAAACTAAGACAATGGAAGAAGTTAGAATAAGAGACGTATCATCACAAGGAAAGCGAAAGCGGAAGCAACAGCTAAATTCTAGTTCCAAATAATGCTTCAACTATAAGAAGATTGCATACACCAAAAAATTTAAATTTCATTACAGAATGTCGTGAGAGCTTGGAGCTTGGCTTTTCTAAGTTTCATCTTACACCTTTTTATTTACTTGCAAGGTGCAAACTTAGGTTCAAGGTTTAGTAATTCAAACAAGAACCGATAGCTAAGTTCTTCGTGAAGGAAATGCTTGTGCAAATATCTGTCAAAATGAGAGCTAATGGCATGGATTTGTTGAACGTGGTTTATGAGCCACATTCTAGTTTATCTTTAGCTCTTTTGACTAATGCTATGGGTGTCTCCTTTTTAAGGACTTAGTAGTCTAGATAGTAGTTCTTTGTCCTGTTTCTCTTTTTCCCTTTTTCATTTGTTATAAAAAAAAAACAAGGACTGATAGCAAGGCAGAGTCGGTTTTTAATTAGAATCTAAAATAAAGAGTAAATTATACTTCAGTCTCTTGTAGAAAATTGAAGTGCACTTCTCTTTTCTCTTATTTATTTTGAAACATATACACCTCCTTGAATGAGAAATAAATATTTATTAAAGTTGAGTTCATTATAATAGTAATGGTGAATAAGTATGAATGGGCGTTCCACTAAAATTATTTATTTTTGTATCACTTTTAGTGTCACTAGCAAATGATGTTGAATACTTTATCATTTATTCTAGTGTCACTAGCATGAGTAAGGAAGCAATGAATTAATAATACCTTATCCATATTAGGTACAAGGTCCTGTAATTTCTTCAACTTGCCACTTATTCTAGTTCTTCTCTCCTGCATATATACATGAAAATGGATTACGATCCTGATGAGACAAATTTAGAATTAGAAGGAAAGAAGAAAAAGGATTTTGATTTACCCGTTCAGCAATGCTACGGGGATGAGTGGCACAGCCACGCTTGGCACGAATTTTACAAGGGACGGAATCTTGTGGAATATGCAATAGCTTGTCAACGCTTGCCATTTCAAGAGATGTTTGTGGCAGACTATACTGAAATGATTGAACTTGAATTATTAATTAATTAATTAATTAGAATGAAGAATGTGTTGTGATGAGTGGATACTGACTGACCTGAGTTTCGAGGGCATTGAGGCAATGTAGAAGAAGGTCGGGATCGTCATCGTTGTTGTTGTTGTCATTTCTAGAACGCTTATTATTTGAAGAAAATACTATCGAATTTGAATTATTATTTGAATTATCAGCCCCCCAAGTACTATGATGCAATCCTCCATTATTTGCTGCGGCGGCGGCATAAGAAGAAGGTGGACCATTTTCAGATATGCGAGAAAGACATTCTTGCCCTTGCCCTCCATCTCCCCGTGTGATTGTGAACCCCGCTGCATCCTCGTCATCAAAAATTAAATACTATATCAGATCTAATCTATATTGTTGACTTTTAAGTTGACTTTGACACCCTGCCCTAAATTAGAAATTAAAAATTAGAAATTTTATATACATACCATTATGATTGTGAGTGGCGAGATGGTTGAGGAAACCTGCGGGGGAGCTTTTCTGACGGAGCAACGCCGATCCATCAAAGGCGTCGTATGAAGAAGAAGATGACCTCTGCTGAGTGGAGTCCCCGGAGAAATAATGTCCCGTTCCCGGCGGGAAAAGCCGCGATCCTCCTGATGCTATGACGGCATCGACCGTGGTGGTGAGAAGAGAGCCAGGTGCAGAACCGTATCTGGTGAGGGAGGAGGTCTGTTGGTGAGACGAAGAGGAGGAGGAAGAAGCCGAAGACGAAGGAGGACGATACATGTTTGAATATGGATGTAATGTAAGTGGGAAGTGGGATAAATGATGAGTTGATTTGATTAAATAAAGAAGCAACTTGTTGTTAGTTGGGTTGTGGTTTGCAAATAGTACAAAAACAAGGATGAGGAGATATATTAGATGCGCTGCCTTCCCCACTTGTCCAACTAATATTAATACTTTAACCCAACTTGTTACTCTCACGTGCCTCTTTGTACTTACAGGTGCATGAATTCATCCATACAGCCGCCAATTACATCTATGGATGGGAATACTGCTAAACAAACAACATACTATATGTAAATAGTCATACTCGCACTAACAAATATCCAAAAAAAATCCCCAATATAGTATGCTTTTAACTTGTTACTATATGCTTTTAACTTGTATGTTGAATTGTTGCATTTCTTGAATCGATTTCTCAATTGCTAGTGAATTGGGATATAGTAACATTGTTATTGAACTTTGTTCCAATCAACTTTAATTTTAATATTGGTGAAAAGAGGAAGTCTCCGGTATTCAAGATTAAAACCAAAGGTGGTTGGAATCACAATGCTACTATATTCACAGGCAATGAACAATCCATTCAAGATTGGCAACAATTCAACATAAAGGTTAAAAGTAAAACCACTGAATTCATAATTGCGAATGAATCATTCACCGCAACAATTCCTCAAAATATGTTATACCAAATTATCGAAAGAATTACCAACTACCTTAATTTTGACAATACCAATTGTAAGATGTTGCCAAGTGAAACGCTCCGTTTCATTATCATTTTTTTTTATTTATTTATTTTTAATATTTATAAAATAAATTAAAACCAACTTCAACCCTCATTTTTTTTCTTTTTTTCATCTCACTCTTTCCTCTTTCTTCTCTCTCTCAGTTACTCTTCACACTCTTTCGTTTCACTATTAACTGGATTTAATATTTTTATATGAGTGGCTAAACATAAATTTAATAATATATATGTACATTTTTTTTAGACTTTTGCCCAAAAAAAGTAATAATATATATATATATATTATTAATATATATATATATATATATTATTACTTTTTTTGGGCAAAAGTCTAAAAAAAATGTACGAAATTAATCAGATATTTTTTAAGGTGTACACATACCGTAATAGATTCTTTTTTTAATCCAAACAATTTTATTTTGAAAAAAGAATCAAAATATTATATTTTTTACGCTTTAACTAGGTCGCACAACATATAAATACTTCGTATAAAGAAGATATGATTTATCACAATTTTAAAATACAATGAATTTAGATTGATCTTTTAAATAGTAATTACAATATAACTAAAATAGATAAAGTGTCTATAATATGTAGACTATGTCAATTATCATATCATAATTCAAAACATTGCCTTAGGGACGCTTCTACTCAATCTTATTCTCTATTTTTTTTTTTTTAATAATTTTAATTAACTTTATATTATTATTAATTAATAGTAAATATTTTTAATTATTTATTTATAAAAAAAATAAAAATCTGTGGTAGAAGGTTGATAGTGAATGTCTAAAAAAAAAAAGCGCATTGGAACGGGCTTGGTGGAAGGCCCAACCCAAGACGTTGATAAAGTGTTAGGGCAACGCAACAACGGCGAGTGAGGCAAGGAGAAGAAGAATGGCGATTGAGAAAGTAAAGCGAAAACGAAGTGCGACTGGAAATAATGATGATAGAAGTGAAAAGAAAAAGACGACGGCTCCATCATCATCATCATCAAAGGAGGGAGCTGGTGAGCAATTACGTTTTTTTGTTGATCAATTTCAGGAGGCCAACCATCTTCAACTTTCTTCCATTGAGTTACAGTCCCTCAAAGATACATCCATTTTAGAGCTATCTCATTCTCAAGACACAGACACAGATTTAGATGTCAAAATGTTGGGTGATGATATCAAAGCGGCATTTGGGAAATCATGGAAAGAGGTTCTTTGTGAAGGAGACCTCTTACAAGGCAAAATCCCTGCTGGTAGCCCCTCAGTTGTTATTCTCTCTTCCTCTGCTTTAAGATCCATACACCTTTTAAAGGGCTTTCGTTCCTTCACAAAACAATGTAGCGCTGTCAAGTTATTCTCTAAGCACATCAAACTCCAAGAACAGGTCAATATTTACTTTCCCCAACTTCACTTCATCAATTCAAGTTAATGTTAAATATTGTTGCTTGGACCCCAAGTATTGATTTTGATTTATGTTCCCTGCAGACTTCATTGTTGAAAAGCCGAGTTAACATTGCTAGCGGCACACCAAGCAGGTTTGTCATCTTACATCATTTCATTAAAGAAAATCTTGTTGTTTTCCTACCAACTATCAAATCAAATAATTCTGTTTTCCTTTTTTTGGGGATTATATCATCTACCAAGCATTGACATTGTTAGATAGATTTGTAGTCATGTTTATGTTTTGTATAGTTATAGTTATACAACTTTTACATTACTCACCATCCAATGCAGGATAAAGAAACTCATTGACATGGAGGCTTTAGGCCTTTCAAGGTTAAAAGTACTTGTGCTTGACATGCATCCTGATGTGAAGGGCTATTCCTTGTTTACCCTTCCACAAGTCAGGTGTGCTTCTCTCTTCATCCCTATCTATTATAAAATCTTCTGTTCTCAATTCTTTAAAACTTATTTCTCACAAACTTAGAACTTATGGATTATATTGAAATTCCCACCATTTACATTAAACTAACCCTATTGATCTGGCAGTGATGAATTCTGGGACCTGTTCAAGAATTATTTTTATCAACCAATGATCCAGGGTGATCTGCGCATCTGTCTCTATGGTCCATACCAGTCAGCTGTCCGTTTAAAAGGAAAAAAAAGACTTACAGTTGCTGATAAATAATGTGTTATTAGTCATTAATCATACTTGTCTCGTGGCTTGTATTACAACATCTGTTACTTTAAATGACCATCACTATTGCTTTTGTCCATAAAGTGGAAGTGTATTGCCTAAAACAGTGAGTGTGTCATGATTTCTTACTGGCTTTAAACAGACCATATTTACTTTAGATATCACAATATTACTTCAATGAAAGTTATAAAACTTTTAACATGCATTATAGCTTAATAACATATTGAACCGTGCATTATTGTGGTCGTTATATATTGCTTTGGTCTGGTTCTTGTTCTTTTTTCCTTTTGTAATGGAACTTTAGGCAAAAGAATCGAAGTGGCCTACTGCCTATACTTGATCAGTAGAAAAAAATTCACTTTGATCTCAGATGGAGTTTTCATGTTGAGTTCAAGTTGAGTATGTAACAAAACAAAGTACATGACAAAGTAGCCACTGGCCAGTTGATGGGGTGGCTTATGAATTTGCCTCCAATTTAGTATTTTATTATAGAATCCGATTTTGCATTTCTGTAACTCTAACAAAATATACCCGCCTAGAATAGAAGATTTCACGCATTTACAAATATTTTAACCAGAAATGGAGCTGAAATATGAGACCAAATGACAATCAAGACAAAATGTCTACAGTGTAGAGATTTATCAGAAACTTAATTATATCTTTAACAGACACCCAATGATATAGATCAAACATTCATTGTGTATCTTATAATATATCAGTTTATCCTGTAGTTTATTGATCCAAACTCACCGCTATTGAATATTTATACTACCAATAATAACTAAGTATGACCACTATTTCCAAGTGATTTTTTCTTTCTAGTCATACGTGAGTTGTTTGCCTCATCCACTTTGTAGCAGACCACTTCTCCCCAGCGATTACTGGACATCCTCCATGCACACTATCCGGATCTGACTGTCCATCCAGTCCCTGAGAAAACCAAGCAGAAATATTTAAAAAAATAATGATTGTCTATTGCCTTATTTGGCAAGACATAAAAGTTAGTATGAAAAACACACGGCATAGAAAATAACTCTCTGTAATCCAATACTCTGAATATTGACATTTTCTATCAAAATAAAAGTATTGATTCGCTAAATATTTATCCAAATGACCTCAAGATATATATTAATTACTTTTGCTTCTTATACTTGTGTGCTAATATAAGAACTAAAAGCATATAACAAGTTCTCTAGAACATTTAAGAAAATTGCTGCTCCTATTTTATAATCCCCATGAATGATGATGTCCTTAACAAGCAAAGTTATACTAACCATACTCCAGAAAAGCACCGCGTTTCCTTTAACTGGTTTCACGCATATCCCTTGCTCTAATTTCCCACCACAGCTACATTCACCTGAACCAGCCTGAAACACATTGCATACATATTATCAATAACAGCCTTGAGTATAGTCAAAATGTACAATGAGAATGTTAGATAATACTATCACACCACATAGTAGATAGCTGATACTTGCATTTTACACATGGTGTGTGTTTCTCAGGTAAAGCCAAATAGTCAATAAATCTATAAGCATTGTAATTCAGGAAGGTACAAGAACTAAGAGTAACATATGCGCAGCAGTGAAACATAAACAAATAAATGAGAGGAATGTGGAATAAGATTGGGATTCTGGGGATAAAACACAATTTTGATAATTCTACAGACTAAACAAATAAATGAAAAACAAAAGGAACATGTATCTTGTTAGTCAACAAAATAAAACACATTTTCTTCCCATTAGCCTGCCACTTAAATTAAGGCTACTCTTACGCTTCACAGCAATGTCTACAGCAACTACCAAAACATGCCAACACAATAGTTCAGAAAATGAGAAGCTTACCATTGGGAAATGTGTTTCTCCTCCCTCAACATTGTCACCTAAATACATAAGCATTGTAGCTATTCGCTGCCCACCACGCTTCAAGTTGAACTGTCTCGAAAAAGAAAGGCACAAAGGGTTGCAGATGATTTATTGAAGCCACTTGAGGTGATTCTCACGCTTACTAAAATCTAAAATAATTAAAATAGCAAAGACAGGAATACAATACAACTTACAGTATCAGAAAAATAGTCGTGATGGGGTCTGTAATACTGATTCTTCTCATACCTGTGCTGCTGCAGATGTTAGCGTTGACACTAGCAAAAGCCATCATGTTCAGATAGATATAAGAAAAATAAATAAATCATATCCTCACCTCAGGACTTGCATAAGCTCTCCATTTTCAATTGGTACTTGAGAATAGACAGAAATTCTTTTTTCAATTGCCTAGTTGAGAAAGGGAACATATTTTATCAGACTGCACAATTAATACTATCCAATAAAATGTGGTTTTTTATAAAAAGTAAAATTGGGTAAAAGAAATTAAATCAAATGTTTCCATGGGAACTAAATATTTATACAACAATACAAAACAAGTTAGAACTATTATACATGTACAGAAATCAAATTTAATATGAATAATTGATGCAGGGAACACTAGCATCAAGAAAGCGTAAACTTAAATATCACATCCTCTTGGTATTTTTGTTTTATTTATTTCGGGGTTGATTGCATTGTTCTACAAGGTTACTACTATATCACTATTATTAAAGGTACCATAGCCTTAATAAATTATTACTTATTTATAAACTTCAGTCCTAAGGATATTTTATTAATTTTCACACTTACTGGTCCAGGGTTTGGACCTATGTTTTTGTTGGATTTTCTTGTGCTTCTTGAAGTATAAGTTATATAAAGAAAGTCATATGGTTCATTCAAAAGTTTTAGTGCTTTCATTTTTTTTATGATCGACTGAATTTAGGGATCACATTCTCCTCTTCATGATTGTGACACAATTACACAATAAGTGTGATACCTAAAGGATCATAGGTGTGGCACAATGTTTCAAAAACTAAACTAGTAACCACCCAAAAAGGGTTCTTAGTGTGTATCAGACCACAAAAACTGTCCAACTTTATGGACAAACCAGCTGGTGCAATCCAGGTTTTTAACACTCATTTGATGACAAAACTATGAGGCAAGAGATAAAGGTAAACTGGATAACTTACATGTACCATAGGATATTTTTTCTCTTCATAATTCAAAAACATACCAGAGCTTGTCCTGACATCACTCTTGACTCCCTGTGGAAAATAGAAAAATCATCATGGTTTGGGAAGAAATACATGGCCAGAGATGTTAGTTACCACACATGTACTACAATACTACATATGCCCATTTGTTAAGATATAAATTTCCTTTCATTGTTAGTCTATGCAGCAAAAGCGGCATCTGAAAGTAGTTGTTTGGCCATGTTGGAAGAGGCAACTATAGTATTTTATTTTTCATGATTGGCTAAAAATTATTCAAATAACCTCAAGATTAAAATTGTAGTTTAGTTGAAGCACATGTTGACACTTTTGTCCAATAACAGAAGAACTTGTCAAAGAACTTTTTCAGATGAAAGTAAATTTAAATAACTTTAGTTCTCGACAAGTTTAACTCATTCAAATTTTCCCTTTTCATAGTTTCAAAGTAAAAAGCACTTTCGTTTAAATGGCCATACACATTATCACTTCACACTACGTTATTGACATAACAATATATGTATGAGCTTATTTGGCCATGCTGTTGCATTAACAAAAGCTTCGCTTAATCTTAAAGAACAGGGTGTTTTGTTAAATCACTACAAGGTGTTTTGTTAAATTCCTGAAGTGTTTGTATATGGTAATAGAGAAACAAATCCTAACTTAGGTGAAGATTGGAGAACTATAATACACATCTGGAGATAAAGGGAGATGTTAACCATAGGACCCAAGCAGAGTGGATGAAGTGGAAGAGTGCTTCGGATGTGATCTGCAACATAAATGGACCGCTCAAAATTCAAGGAAAATTAAAAAAAACACAACTCTAAGATTTGTGATGTTGTATAGGACTAGATGTTGAGTGGTAAAGAACTCTTAGAATTTGGGCTTTAGGCTTAACACAACCCCTAAAGCTGGATCAAGCGGTGAAGATTGCTCAGCCTTATAGTTATACGAACTACTTTGGCCCTATCAGTAGTTGACTTGGGATTGCATCACACCCCTCGTGCTCATTATTGGAAATCTAGAGTGTGGACAAACACATGTGGAATAATGGGGATCTCAACATAACCCCTCACATTCAGGACTACACATCTGGAGTATGAACAACTGCAGCGGGAATAACAGATATCTTGGACCGATAATAATCTAGGATATTCTTCAATACCATCTTAGAATTTGGGTTGGACTAACTCAACCAAGCCTTATAAGGACTACTTTGACCATATTTCTAGTCGATGTGGGATCACAACAAGAGCCAACAAGAAAGTAAACTCAATGTTGTAGAGATGAGTTTGACAATTAATTACTAGTCAAACAAGATAGTCCAGGATTAAATATACAATCATTATAGAGAAAATTGGGTGGCTTTCTTTGGATAGAAGATGGTAGAATCTCGTCTCAAGTTACTTGGGTTACAGTTATGAATTCCCTAGGTGAGTTAGATATTAGCAAATGAAACTAAAACCCACACAGAACATCTATTGATGATTATGACCACTCAAAATGAAATTTATAAAGAAAATAAAACTATGTACCTTTCCAGTCTTTGAATCCACCACTGTTGAAATTTTCAGGCGAGGGAGGGCTACTGCCCTAAGATAATCACATTCCTGTAAAGATATAATAACTTCAATACGCATCTGCAAAACTTTTTCAGTTGGAAGCTGAACATTTTTTAAATACTGTTAATTGCCCAAGATTATTATGTAATCCTCTTACAGTAGTGTATAGGAGGGTCTTATATGTGTCTAACAAGAACATCATACTTCACAGCCAGCAGCCTAACACCTCTTGAGGAACTTTCCAACCTCAAATAGATGTTAGAATCTGAGTAAACCCTCAACTTAGTCATCCAAAGGTAAGGGTGTCACTACATTAGTCCAAATATTTTTGTAAGCAAATTAGTTCTCCAAATTAGTTTCTCAGAGATACACATTTGCGACCAAATTCATTCATACAAAGGACTAAAGTTGTGATACAAAAGGAATAATTTGGCGACAGTTTTGTATCTTTGAAGATTTAAGTGAAAATGCTTGTAAGAACTAAGATGTGTTTGGAAGAGCATATTCAGAACCTACTTGAGCTTATATTATGACATAAACACTTATGTAAGTGTTTGGGAGAACTTGTGTAATTAGCTTATAACATGTCTGAAAACTGTTTTGAGCTAATTTCACTAAGCTTATCAGGATGGATACCTTAAAAAAACAACTTACATGAAAATAGTTTAATCACAATCTCTCATTAACAATACAAATAGTTTATACATAAGCGCCTATATGATAAGCATTATTCAATAAGCACTTAATCAACCTGTTTATTGAAACACACACCCAATAAGGTTTCACTTAAAGATTGGCAATAGATCAGATATATATATATATATATATATACTAGATTACTAAACAACCAAATCCTATTAGTACTTATATATAACTAAATCCCTATTAGTACTCATATATAACTAAATCCCTACTAGTACTCCTATTCAACTGAATCCCTATACTTGAGGGATATCAAACAGAAACATATTTTGACACTCCCCTTCTCCATTCCTTGCTTGGATACAATTCTTTCAAAGTTGCTGCTGTTTAGCCCTTTAGTTAGAAGATCTGCAAGGTTGCCTTGGGAGGAGACATATGGAGTGCAAATTAGGCCACTGTCGAGTTTTTCTTTGATGAAATGTCTATCGACTTCAATATGCTTGGTTCTATCGTGTTGCACTGGATTATGTGCTATGCTAATAGCAAATTTATCATCACAATAGAGTTTCATTGGTTCATCCCACTTTATCTTCAGGTCCTCCAAAATGATCTTCAACCATAGTAATTCACATATAGTTTGTGCCATTGCCCTAAATTCTGCTTCAGCACTGGATCTGGATACGACATTTTGTTTCTTACTCTTCCAAGTAACAAGATTCCCCCATAGAAAAGTGCAATGATCAAAAAGTGAACCCCAAAACAAAACGAGAAACGGCTGATCTACAATCTAGTTAAAAACGGCGCTGAAATGAGGTCTAGAAGGCGGTCAAACGGACGTGAACAGTAACGATGTGAGTATTGAACACACTATGGCAGCGAGTAGGTGAAAAAGAAATATCAAGTTGCTGCAATGAAGGCAGCAAAAAGGGCCACAATGAAGGTGACTAAGGTTTCAGGAAAATAGAAACCGCAATGAAGGCGGTAGATTTATGAAAAAAAGAAACCGCAATGAAGGCGGCAAATTTATGCGGAAGCAAGGCTCCCACGAGAGCTCTGATACCATCTCAAGAATTAGAGTAAAAATATATTTATTAAATTGAAAATATGTTGGCAATACATCAAATATATATATACTAGATTACTAAACAACCAAATCCTATTAGTACTCATATATAACTAAATCCCTATTAGTACTTATATATAACTAAATCCCTACTAGTACTCCTATTCAACTGAATCCCTATACTTGAGGGATATTAAACAGAAAAATATTTTGACAGAGTTTGATGAGAAAACTTTTAGAGGATTAATGTGGTGACACCATGATGTTTGGAGGACCTAATTGGGAATTACTCAAATTTTAATTGACTCTTGGGTCTTCACTGATGGGTCTTCACCTAATTGTACTGTACTTAGCCCAGAGAATTTAAAGAAAATGCAATTAAGCGGAAAAAGTTAAAGATAACAACAGTGAATGCTTCATACCAATTGCTACCACTCCATAAACTGATAAAAGTATGTGCAAATGCAAACAAAAAAAATCATATAGAGGATTATCTTGAGCATGTACCAAAAAGGAGGAGATATAATCCGAAGGTTGGTTTGCATTGTGCAGTAGCCAGTAGGATTTCATTTTCAAGATAACACACACACACACAAACAATTTGGAGGTTGGTTTGCTTTTTGCAGTAGCCAGTAAGATACTCGCACACACATTTCATATATATTTCTCCAAAAATTGTTTAAAACCAGATGTGTAGTTTCGAGTTATCCCAAAATTTAGAAGCACAGAATGTAATGATAATTACAGAATGATGTTACTGTTGGATTTAATATCTTTGTGACTACATCAATAGATCTATTTGTGATAATAAAGGTTTATCATAACAGGGGCTTACATTGTAGTTCTGGAATCCTATGTTTTAAGAGTAAATATTACCTTTTTTTTTTTTATTACTGACTAACATTCCAGGCTTAATAACAAGATGCCAGCAATACAATCATCAAACATATAAGAATGATTGTCTGTAACTGCAGAGACATTATAGATTTTATGTTGATGAAAAAGCCAATAAGCCATCTAATATTAGGCTGTGGTGTCCTTGATCCCTATTCCCAAATTTTAATAAGAAAACTCATGAATCCCATCCATAACTCTAAATTCCCCAAGAATGCTATAACTGAAAGAAATCATTTTTCTAGCTATTCATAGCTAAAACTAAAGAACAGATTTGTGAACATATAACTTGTGTAGTATATTAAACTATACATTATACAAGAGTTTTTTTTTCAAAGCCAAAAAGAGAAAGAGTGCAAAAGCATCATATGGTAAATTTGGCATCCCAACTATGTTGGCACCCCAAATCAATCACCTATCATTTGCAGCACCCTAAAAAGTATATTAAAATGAAAAGAGGGAAAATAAAGCTTGGGGAAAATATACAAGAGATTTTAATGAACCCAGTCTAAGAATTAAAGAACGCAATATTTTTTTTGTCGCAACATGCATATTATCTTATATGATCCCCCAAAAAGCATGGATCATGCTCATCTTATTTTACTGAAGAAGATAGTTCATTAGAAAGAAAAAACAAGTATTTGAGCCCAACATATTGACTCTATATAAATAAGTGAACACCAGAAACATAATTTTAATAATGAAAAAAGCACTTAGAAAAAAGGACATATACCTCCAAGCTCAGGAAGTTATGCAGTAAAATAATTCGTGGAGACCAGCTAAGCACCTCAGGTTTGATCTACATCAAGGATTGAGGATCAGAGATGAATAATCATCAAAATTCAAAACATGGAAACCAACTCTTTTCTCCTAAACATGAGAAGGATTTAAAATAGGAAACTATTTTTCATTGAGAAAAGAGAGCAAGCCAATTGAAAAAACAGCAACAGAAACAATGGTTAAATTAATGAGTCCAATGCAAGCTGGAATACACAGAATAACATAAAGACTTTAAAGCTCAAATAGTAAGATGCTCCTGATATACAATATGCCCGGGAAAGAAATCGTGTCATAACAGAACTATTAGACACATGGAGTACAGTCAAGCATTCTTCAACCATGTACATTTAATTGTTCACTGAAGAAAAAGTGACTAATTTTACTTTTTTTCCCCAATGAAGTGCTCATATTTTCATGCTTATGCACACTAA
Organism: Cicer yamashitae; assembly: GCA_037974755.1. Lineage (NCBI taxonomy): Eukaryota > Viridiplantae > Streptophyta > Magnoliopsida > Fabales > Fabaceae > Cicer > Cicer yamashitae. The sequence continues at coordinate 18,494,854 of JBBPBQ010020324.1, forward strand.
ATTAGTAGGCTATGGTATTTTATTCATTTTATTTTACTTGAAGGTCATTCGTTCTATCAAAGAGATTAAGAGAGTGAGGAAACAGTAGAAAAATATAAAAGTTTAGCAGATAAAAGGGGGATAACATACGTATCCAAGGCGTAAAATTTCTGCCTCCTTGTCATTATTCCAATACGGAATGCCTGAAAATCATTAGAAATTCTCAAAAAATTGAAAAGGAAGTTATTGAAACTGCATGCTGTTAATAGAATTAACATTTACAATCTAAAACAATATTGATGGTCTAACATACAAAATTTTTATTATTAAAAGGTTAAAAAGACAAATAGAATATCAGTAAGGTACAGAAATTTGAAAGTTTGAGGTTTTGTCATGGATAAAATAAGAAAAGATATTGATATGGCGTGACATTTGATTTGTTTTAGGCAAAACATCACTGATGGTGGAAAGCATATAGAACTACATATGTCCTGCCTGTGATAACGACTTTGGCAGTCATGTAACTTACTCTAGCAGGTACCTGCATCACACTTTAAAATAGACGAAAGCAATATACTAGGGATGAAATAGGATAAAAGCTAAAGAAATATATTTTGTGAAATTTCTTAAAAGCAATAACACTTGTACTCTACACAACAGTAAAACAATACTGACCTATGGGCAACTGAAGGTGACCATTTCTCTCCAATCCACGCAATCTTCTAAATGGTTGAGAATCAGTACCTAAATGGGTCAGTTAGGTTAACAGAGCGTACGAATTACAATCAAATATATAGATCAGATATACAACCACCACAAATACTCAATTTGATTTCACCTTGTTAAACAAGTAAAAGAAAAAACAATCACCTAAAGTTAGATGATGATATGGTATTAAAGCATTCATAATATGCTTTCTTTCACCTAACCTAACAGCTTAAACTTTTATTGTGATTTTCCCCAAACAAGTTGTATAATTTTTTAAAGCAGATAATTGTTCTGAAACTAAAAAAACAAATAGGTCCTTAAATAATATAAATATTAAGCTGCAATTCTAAGAAAAAGAAAAAAAGTTGATACCATACGAGTCTTCCAATTTTCGTATGAATGCCAATTGAGAGAGAGCACCTGCAACTCGAAGTAGAAAAAATCCATTACACAATTTATTTATAGCGGTAACATATGTTAATTGACGTGATAATTGAAGGCATGCAATCAAAACAAGGCGGTGCAATTTTAGGAAATCGAAGAGAGAAATGATGTGTAAATTGTGCATAACAAACGCAGTTTATGAATATCCCGAAACAGGGTGAGAGGGAGATGTAAACAGGGTGATATTAGGGGATTTGAAGGATCGAGGCTGTAATGTAATGTAAAGTAAAGTGAGCAGAGAGTAAAGTGAACGAGTAGGGTAGAAGGTGCGTGATCGCACAGAAATGGTGTCGTAATTATGCAATGCAAACTAGTTGTAAGAGATGGCGTCGCAATGGCAATGGCAATGGCAATGACAGTGGCAATGGAAAATACCTATAATCATTCCGACAGTGACGAAAGTGAGAAGTCCGAAAACGATCTTCATCGCGGGCGCCATGAAAATGGAATTAAGTCAAAATGTCAACAAGTCAATTTGAAACTCCCTTCTTCTTAACTTTCACAATCCCCTCCTTTTATGCACGTTGTCTTCCCTTCATCGTCTCCTTTGTAAACTTTTTTTTATTTATGTTTTTTTACAGAGATTTATTTCTTAATTTCTTTCCTTCTTTCTCTGGTCAAAAAAATAATAATTCTTTTTTGCCAAATTATTATTATTCTTTTCCACCCTTTCACTCATTTGCCCATGGTATTTATTTACTGATCGATATTAATTAATTATTAACTGTCATTTTTCTATCTCATCAAAACAAAAAAGTGTCACTTTACTATCTTTTCTTATGCTTGGTTGAATGGGTAAATTAGGATTACAAAATAGTAGTAGCATTTTTCAATTTCGTAAAAAAAAAAACAGTACTTTTCAGTTTTATGTCACTCATAGTACAGTTATAAAAATAGATTTAGCAACCAAAATAAAAACTAATATTAGTCTTAATGGATTAATCAACTTTAACAATAAAATTTCTGAAGAAGATGAACTCGAGTTGAAATTTTATTAGAATAATTACTAATTAAAAATTACTTATTTTTTACTGAATAATTAATACTAGAGAAAGTAATTTTTTATTTGATATTTAATAATATAAATTTAATTTATATTGACTGTACATATCTTTAAATTATTTTGTTATTATTGTTTTTAGTTTTTCATAAATTTTTACCACTTTTGCCTAAATAAAATATTGTCCCCCTCGCACAATTAATTAAAGTTTATGTCCAAATTGTTGTGAAATTCATTAAAATTTACTCATTCATGTAAATTAACTTATTCTTTGTGCAAATACATATTTGGACAATAATAACAAAATAACAATAATACAATATTTTATTTAGGCAAAAGTGGTAAAAATTTAT
>JBBPBQ010020324.1:18497883-18518019 GCA_037974755.1 Cicer yamashitae
AAAATTATTTTATATAAATAATTGATTCATAAACATATTCAATAAACAACATTATATAAGTGTATTTAATATTTCATCTACCAATAAAAAGTTATAGTTGAGAATTATTTAAACAATGAGATATTATATCCTATTTTATTTTTTGAAGTTTTACTTTTTGGCAAATTCATTCTTTTTAAATTATATATTACTAAGGATTTAATTTATGTGTATTATTAATGTAATAAATTTTTATATTACTGGTCAATCATAATAATTATATTATTAAAGATATTTAATTTGTATTGTAATTATCTCTAAAATCATATTTATAAATAATTGTGATGTAGTAACATTATAAAATTGTTTACGTTGATATTCAATGACGATTAAACTCTATCACTAAACAGTAATTTAAACACAATGTATGCAAAGATTAATGTAACAATATTCCACAATATCGAGAAAGATCTAAATAACACCAATTGAAAGTCATGAGCCTTTTGAGTTTATCCATATGAACTAGTGACACGTCCGTGTCTTTAAAAAAAAAAATTTAAATTATAATAATAATATAATAAATAAATAATTAAAACCAATCACCCCCATTTTCCCCTTTCTTTTCTCTCTCTCTCGGTTACAACATTCCAACCCCCCACTTTCTTTCTTTTTCCATCTCACACTTTCCTCATTCTTCCCTTTCTCTCTCGGTCACCCTCACTCTCACCCCCATTCTTCTTCTTCTTCTTCTTAGTCTCCTTAAATCTCAAACCCATATGAAGGGTATACAAGTTCTTGGGTAAGATTTTTGGGTTTGGGTTTGAGCTCTAAGGAAGGAGAAGGATACCCATTTATTGAGAGTTGTTATTGAGACTCCTTGAGGTAAATATACAACTCTAATACTAGTATGAATCTCTAAGAAATGTAGTTTTGCTTCAAAATCTTATTTTGTGCTTAGAGTAGATTTAATGAATTTTTTGGTTTCTTAGAGTTAGCTAAACTTTAGAATAATTTTTTTCTAAAGTCTTAAGAATATTTTTGATACTCAGATTTATCAGCTGAGGTCCTGCCGGCTACTCTGGGAGTTGTTGGAGAACAAACGTAGCCGATTCTCCGTAGTTGTGAGTTGACGACGGTTATCGTCATTTATTTTTACACTATAATTATTATTTTACTCGTTTTCCATGTTAAAATATTTATTTAAAAATTTGGGAAACACAACCTTTGAAATTTTATCTCGACTTGGTTATTTATTTATTTTAATGCTCTTTATTATATAAAATGTTATTAATTCGATATACGTATGTTAAAAGTATTTAAATTGTGAATTGTTATGCGATTGAATATATTTTCCATGAATTGCGATGAATTGAAAGATGATTTTAACTACGTGTTTTGGGAAATCGTTGCTATGATTATTAAATCTTTAACGGCGTTAGGTGCACCTAGTTACCTCGTTTTGATTAGGGAGAGTTACCCGTTAGATGAAGCCGCCCCTATGTGAAATGTCATCCGTAGGAGGAGAGGGCTATCAACGAGATGTAAGCTCCCTAATTGATGCGTGATGATGCGTTGCGGGATTGAGAGGAGAGGGCTATCCGTTAGATGGAGCCACCCCTAAGGGAAAGGCCACCCTTAGGAGGATAGGGCTATCAATGAGATGAAGCCGCCTCTTGATTCTCAATAATTATTATTTTTACTTGTTTGATTTTCTATGATGATTTTAACGTTATTCATTTTGATTTCGCTTCACTATTAATTGGATTTTTAATATTTTTATCCGAACGGTTAAATTATAAATTTAGATGATTTTATTACGTGAATAACATAATCGTCTCAAGGTTATAAAATAATTATTCGTGCCTTTTTGTGTTTCCCTTCTAGTTGATGGTGATTGTTGTCTCCTCACTAAGTCTTTGTGACTTACTCCTTCATGTTGTTTATTTTTTTCAGATTCACAGGCAGCTGAGTAGCAAGCTGATAGTAAGCTCAAATCTCAGTCGTATTTTGTTTTGGGTAGGCCTCTTTGATCGAGGACCATTTTTTGTAAAGTCTGTTGAGTCATATGTATTTTGCAGCTATTGGAGTTTAGATAGTCTTTTGGGTAATGTACTGAATGTTTAGTCTATGCTGTGTGAATTCGGCTGAATTTGAGGTTTCAACAGGGATTTTGTAAATTTGGAAATGTCGAAATTACAGAAGATACTCTGTCGAAATTTCGTGAAAGATTATCTATATTTTTTGAAATGATTATTCATAACTATTTATTTGGTAAATTGTTAAGATAGTTGATAGGCTTGCCAGACTAGACGTTTAGTTTTTGAGTCGTGACAACTAGTCTCCCACAATCTAATGAATATGAGTTTGAAAATATCAATTCAAAGCAACAGCCTTTTGAATTTAGCAATACGGACTAGTCTTCTACAATTAAATGAATATGGGTTTGAGATTTCGCCGTAAGATATCAAGATATATTTGACGTGCTTCAAATAAAAATAGTCTAACATTTCAATCATTTACATAATGATTTTTGAGATCCTTATGATAGAAATGAAATATTTCTAATGACTAATTATATAATAATGTAAAAATTATTTACATTAAAAATATATATGAATTAGATTCTAAAAAAATTATCAACAACGAAAAAATGTGAGACTATTCCTAAAAGAGAAGTAAAATTAGGTTACAGGTTTTTTATCTTATTTACATTTTACAATTAAGACATTTATTTATTTTTAAAATTTTTATTAATTTATTTTTTGTTATATATTTAGATGTAAATATGGTAAAAAGTTTGCAGTATAATTTTGGTAAAATGGTGGAGTAATGGGAATTGAAATATAAAATATGTTTTGTAAGGTAAAGCCTAAAGGGGTGAAATGAAACGGTTGGTTGGGATTAGGAGGGAGGCAAGAAGAGAAATGAAATTGGTGTTAGAATTAGAATAGCAATAACATGGAAGTAAAAGAATAGAATCCTCCAATAATGAATGTGAGGTTGTTGTTGGCGCCACGAATTTGCCGTTGATGCGATGCGATACGAGGAAACAAATGGCATCTCTCTATCTCCATTCCATTGGGAGAAGGGAGAAAGGAGAAAACACAAGAAAAGAATTCAGTAATATCAATTTAATCTCTCTATTTGTTTCTAGTAATAATAATAATAATGCCGTGGTTTTCGTATTCTTCCTACTTGGCGTCCGTCCTCGTTCTCTCATTCGTCTTCGTTGCAGCAGATGCCTATGACAATAATGCCTCCTGCAATCACGACATGCAATTGGTAATACTCTACTAATTTCCATTTCCATTTCCCTTTGCATTTCATTTTTATATATTAATATTGAATTTGAATTGTTACAACAGGTGAAGGTGAAGAACTGGATTGATGGCAAGGAAGGTGACATGCTCAATGGTATGACCGCAACATTTGGCTCTTTTTTGCCCGAGGATGCCGATCAAACTCACAAAGCTCCTCTTCTTTATGCTATTCCCAATGACTGCTGTTCCCTTTCAACTTCAAAGGTTTTTCTCATTTATGCATTCATTAATTCCATCTTTATTATGTTTTCTCATTCATTCATTCACATCGCATTTCAGTTATCTGGATCAGCTGCTATTTGTGTTCGTGGTAACTGTGACTACACAACTAAAGCTGCATTCGCACAGTCAGGGGGTGCTACTGCTGTCGTGATGATTAATGACCGTAACTTCCCCACCTTTCACTCAAATCAAATGTATTTCTTCCTGCATGTTTCATTGCCATCACTAATTCCAAAACACCTTCCCCGCAGTTTTACTTCTTCTCATTCATTTTTATTTTTACTTCCTTTTAGCCATTTTGGTTTTAAATTATCCTATTTCTCCAAAATCTATTTCTTTATTTTCTCTCAGAGCTCTATCAGATGGACTGCCCCGCTGATGCTACTGAAAAGATAAACATTTCAATTCCAGTTGTGGAAATGACTGAGGCTGTTGCAGATTCTCTCGTCAATCTTTTGAAGTCTGGAAGGAGAGGTCAGGATGTCAATTTCTAAACTTCTCTTCGGATTTCTATACTGTTTCAGAAAGATATTTGCACCTTTTTTTTTATCTATTATGCTGTCTCAAATTCTCAATGTATATTATTATCTGCCTGTCGCAATGTCTAATTCTTTAACCACGATAAGAACTATAGGAGGGAACATGGTTAATTCAATAACTATGTGGAGGCGTGTATCTTGTAGTCAGTATGTTATTTGACTGTCTCAAATTCATTTGTGGTGAAGAATGAGAAGGAAGTTCTTATATATAGGAAAAGGGAATGGTCAATTTCGTTATTATTGTACGTGTACTTTCGATATAGCTCATGGAGATATGGTTATTACTAGAAGCTTGATAGGTTAAAACTTAGTATGTTTTTTCAATCTCCATTCTCTATGTGCTGATTCAAGTAATTTCAGTTGCAGTGATTAGCTTCCCCATTGAGTACATTGTACCTAAGTGTTATATTATATCCTGGACTTCTTATGTTGCCCCGTTTCATATACTCTACAATGAACTAAACATTAAGTTTTAACTAGTAGGGCTACAAGGTGTTATTTTGACGGGAATATGTTTTTGGCTGAGCTCTCTCTTCCATATAAACACATGCATGCACCCACGCATTCTTCTCATAAATTCTTTGAATAAATAAGTTAAAAGGAAAATATTACTGGTTTTATCAAGAAAAATAATATATATTTCTATTAGATGCTTATTCCCACATGATTTACAGATGGTTAATTCTGAGTTGACCATTGCAGTGGAAGTTCTACTATATGCTCCAACTCGTCCAATTGTAGACTTCTCTGTTGGAGTTTTGTGGTTGATGTCAGTTGGAACAGTTATATGCGCTTCATTATGGTCAGACTTCACTGCTCCTGATCAGTTTGATGAACACTACAATGGATTGTCTCCCAAGGTTTTTCCATGCAACCTTATATCTTCATTGAACTAATATTTTAACAATAGTTAAACGTGGAATTTGTAATCACTGACTGACCTTAGCATGTATGGTTCAACAAAGCATGTCTTTTTCTCTTCTTTTTTAATGATTACATGGTTATTTTAGTTCTTTTTCCAATGCACCTTCAGGCAAATTAATTTATAAATGTATGTTTCTTTTCTATTGCTAGGGATCTTCCAGTGCTGAATTAGTGAAAGATGATTCTGAAAATGAAATTGTTAACATAGATGCAAGGGGTGCTGTCGTCTTTGTAATTACAGCTTCTACTTTTCTTGTGCTACTGTTCTTCTTCATGTCATCTTGGTTTATCTGGGTGCTGATTATACTTTTCTGCATTGGTGGTATTGAGGTAAGGTAGCTCATTTTCGTTGATCTTATTCCTAACTGTACTAATTGATATATATATATATACATACAAATATGTGTTGTATGTATTTCATGGTTTGCTCAATGTATTGGTTCTCTACTCTACCTATGATCAAATCCCTATAACGATACAAACTAAAAACATATAATTCTAAGAGGAGTGCTAGCAACACACTCTATTTGATTGGCTAAAATTTACATAGGTCCCACTAAAACATGTGGGCCCCGTATAAATTTGGTGGGATCATGTGTATTTCAACCAATCAAAGAGAATGTGTTAAAGAGTGTGTTACTAGCATTATTCTAATTCTAATTCAATCAAACATATACCATTTGAAATTTCGAATTATATTGTATTGGTCTTGTTGGATTTCATAACCGATAGCGTGTGTGGTTATTTGAGAAGCTGTGCCTGGAGTTCGAAGCGCTTTAAGAGCACAAATAAATACCTGCACCATCACTGTCATCAACATACACAACCAAAATAACAACCCAGACTAGATTTCACATTCAAAGTGGATGTCATTACCCCAGCCAATTAAATTCCTGAACTAAGGATATATATGTTCAATCCTATTACGTCGGAAGTGCTTCATATTAATGTTCAATCCAGCAAGATAAACTCCTAAAATCTCCTTCAGCAACACAGCTAAACAATGGCTCCGTATACAACAGCAAATCACCTTACAGAAATATTTTTCATCTCTAATTGATGAGAAGGACAGTAGTGAGTGACATTCAAGATTTAATAGGAAGTGAAAAAGTATTGGATTATTCTCTTCCACAAGTTTGCACATAGCTCTTGGAGACCAACCAGGCTTTCAAGCAGGCAATGGACACCAGATTTACTTCTAAAAGACTGCTAGCATCACACACTCTCTAGCACATTATTTTTAACACACTCTCTAATTCTAATTGATTGAAACTCAAATAGATCCCACAAAATCATGCAGGCCCCACATGAATTTAGTGGGACCCATTTGAATTTCAACCAATTAGAGAGTGTGCGTTGAAAAGATTGAAAAGAGTGTGTTGTTAGCATAATTCTTACTTCTACCGTATAAACCTGTTTATTTATTCGTGCTAGTTTCAAGGGAACTACTGTTTCACATACAGAGAGAATGGGAAACTTTGCTGCATTCTTGAGTCTGTTTATTGTTGTATCCATTTTCATCTTTGGGGGATATTTTGTCTGCCCCTGGCTCTATTCTTCCTCCTCTCTGAAATAAAATTTAGTTTTGCTATCAAAAATATATCGGAGGGTATTATTCTTTTCACTTCAATTGGGTTTTAGCTTTTCCTAATTGCTTAGCTCCTCTTTTCATTAAATGAAGTGTTTTTTTCATTTTCAGGGGATGCATAATTGTATTGTAAGCCTCGTTTTAAGGTATAATCTATGTCTTCTTTCTTCCCATAAAAAGTAAAATTACTGTTCTTTCTGAATTTCATTATGTGTTTGTTAGTTTTTCATTTAATTTTCAAATATATGAGCAGAAAACGGCCCAGTTATGGTCAGAAGAATGTGAATTTACCTCTGTTCGGAGAAGTTTCTGTATTCTCACTAGCAGTGTTACTATTTTGTGTGGCATTTGCGGTATTATGGGTTGCTACTCGACGGGAATCATTTTCGTGGTTTGGCCAAGATGTTCTTGTAAGTTTCAGTTTCTAGTGCCAGCACAATTTCTGTCATCATTGCAGTTTCTGTATCAAAACTGTAAGACAGAGAGGCAAACTTTGGAAAGTATTGTTCATAATGCTTACTATATAAGATTCAGTGTCTTTTCTTTCATCATGTCATTTAATGACTCTAATTGGAGAACTGAGACAAACCCAGGAAGTTGGTTTCAGAAACAAAGGCAGAAGTTGCACTGGTTTCTAGTTGTAGGTCTACCTTTGTTGATAAGTTCATATCTCCTTAGAATTTTTTTACATGCATTGCACCCTCTTATCTACCGTATATACATACAAATTCACATATCAGCGTGTGCACAAGCAAATACGCATGCATGTATTTTTTTCCAAGTTAATCCTTGTGACTTTGTAATGTCGATGGCAATATTGCTATGTTGTTTGATTCTGTAGCAACCTTTAGCAGTAGTGCACTGAAAAGTGGTTTGTTGTCTTGATAATGATGTTACCATTCACTGGTGATCGGTTGTTTATTTTATTTTATTTTATTTGATACAGTTCACTTGAAATACGACTTTATTCTTTACAGGGTATTTGTTTAATGATTACAGTATTGCAAATGGCTCGCTTGCCTAATATTAAGGTAAATGATTGGAACCCTTGTGTTTATAATTTTGTTTCCCTACTCATTTTCTTATGATATTAGTTATATCATTTCTGATCATTTTCTTATGCATTTGATATCCTAGGTTGCAACTGTTCTCCTTTGTTGTGCATTTGTATATGACATCTTTTGGGTATTCATATCTCCGGTGATATTCCGCAAGAGTGTTATGATTACAGTAAGTCTCATTTTTTCATTTGTATAGTTCTTTTACTTGGATTGTTTCATTGCATTTTGAATCTCTAATATAAATTCTCAAATCAAATGCCCTAAATCATCCTGTTTCTCTCCTTTCATTTTTTATTTGATATTTGTGTTTCATCTTGCTATAAATATTTCAATTATATATTTATTTTTATATTTCTTTCCAAATGTTTCTTGTGTTTCTTCCATCTAATATAAGTTATTTGTTACACCAAAGAAAAATGGTTTCCTATAGTTATACGTTTTCTTTTCTAGGTTGCTCGTGGAGACAAGGCTGGTGGTGAAGCAATTCCTATGCTTTTGAGATTTCCTCGACCTTCTGATCCTTGGGGTGGCTATGATATGATTGGATTTGGAGACATTCTCTTTCCTGGTTTGCTTGTTTCCTTTACTCGTAGGTACTGCATTCCTTATTGAGTTAGCAACTTAAATAAGTGGAAGATGTGTAAACTTGAAACTCTACACTACTAACTTTAAATAGAGTAAAATTCAATGCATATTTGTAATGATATGCATCGAACCTTTTCCTGTTTGGTAAATACGTTTCCTTTTGATTTCAAAGTTTAAGCATTCTGTGACTTCTCTTTGCCTTGTCTCTAGCGAGCTGGGAGATCTACAACTTAGTTATGTTAGGTAAGAGTATATGAAATAGATGCACTAGTTCTAGCTTTGGCAAATATCTTTTTATGAAATTGATAAAAACCCATTGCCCCCTTTTTCTCAGGTGTGAACAAATCTCACAATCATTTTTTGTATTACCAAGCTTCTGAACAGTGTAAATTTTGGATAATGCTAATGATGCTGTTCAATGGGATTTTTTTTTTTCGTGCTTCAGTTTTCTAGGATGGGATTGATATGGATCACGTATATTTAAAATCAAGTTAGAAAGCCAACAAATTATTTCTGAACCTGCTAGCCTTTTGTCTTTTGGATTGTGATTCATGCATAAGCACAGTGATTTCATGCCATAAAAGAACTTTCAAATATTTATGTTATCTTTTTTCATTAATGTATATTAGACTTTTGTTTTTAATGCATTTGTTATGGCTTTTGATGGTCTCAGATTCGACAAAGATCATAAGAAGGGGATCTTTGGTGGATATTTTCTTTGGTTGGTAATTGGCTATGGCATTGGTAAGTTATTTTGCAGTTGCTAAGAATTGATTTTTTTTGTTTACTTTTTCTGTGTCCTCATTGAATGAAATAAGAAAGCACTGACGAAATAAGCAAGGGAGTAAGTAATATAGTTAGATGAACTTAAATTTTCTTGAAACTAAAAGTGTTTAATGTTTTTTCAGAAGTCCTTCTAATGAGTATCTTAAGGACACTGGTTAATTAATAATGTTGCCAATTAATTAGAAAAGTAAATATCAAGTGATTTTGTGTTATCAATATTATATGTGCTCTTATTTTCATTAAATACTTGTGTGTATTTCTTTAACATGTGTTTTATACACATTAGCCATTCCTTGTATTTGACCTTTTTAATCCTTCTGTTAACCGCTTAAGCTTAAATTACTGGAACTTTTAAGTCTGAAAATAATTACTATTAAGTTACTTTTATTTTTACCGTGGGTACATTCAGTGCCGAGATAAAATAGCATTTATTAAACACTGGTTGATTAGAGTTGCTATCAATTGCTTGCTTGTGCAATAACCCCGTTATTCATGACTTAGTATAGACATCTTATGTATGTTTTGTTTACATAAAAGTTTCTTCTCCGCTTGAGTTTGAATTAGTAGTAAGAGCATAGTCTTGTAACCTCAAGGTATTGAGTTCCAATTCCCTCAAGAACTGTTGTAAAATGGTTATTAATGACACTTAAATTAATAAAAATTTCTCCTTTCTCCAATTTTTTTTTTTAAATAGTAGTATCGTTTCAACTGGTTTTTCTAATGCTACTAGAAATACTAGTTTATGGCATCCTGGATCTTCCATGTTGATTGGTCATTTAGTTAAACTTGTACTTTATTTTTAAAAGCTGTTATGCTTTAAAGTTCTGACAGAGAATGGTTTACTGTGTAAGGCCTTTTCTTCACATATTTTGGGCTATATATGATGAACGGTCATGGACAACCTGCACTTCTCTATCTTGTTCCATGTACACTAGGTAACTAGTTTTGTGCTTTAGATTATATATATGCATTGATGCTCATCATTTAGCTTGTCTGATGCTTAAATGTTGTCGAATTAAATCAATAGGAGTCGCTGTGATATTGGGATGCATAAGAGGTGAACTGAAGTTTCTTTGGAGTTATAAGGCAGACTCGTCTTCATCGAGAGAGCCTTCTGAAGTTTGAACCATCAGACTGTTCAATGCAACTGGGAAAAAGATCTCAGATCCATTGATATGAATGTAATTAATGGCATGCGATTTATTCAGTGGTTAGGAAAAATATCAGATGTACAGGCTTTCGATTTATTCAGTGGTTAGGAAAAATACCAGATGTACAGGCTACTTTTTCTTGGGCTTCCGTAAATATATTTTGTATTTAATAACTAATTAATTAATTAATGAAAATGAATGTTCTTTCTCTGCTGCTTCAGTGCTTCTTAGTTCTTATGATCAAGAAGGAAAATAAAGTGTTCTGAAACTTATCGTCGTTTCTTGACATTGCAGGTGAAGTTTACTTGTAAGTTGTAATCACATGTTACTACTTACACCATTCCATTTGTTGTAAATTTAAGTATCCTCGGTACTCAATTATAGTGATTAGGAACACACTAGGTAGCAAAGATTTTCCTTAGAATTACATTTCCATAGATTGATTAAAATTTAGGACCTCTAGATAAACTAACACTTGGAAGAAAACTCTAATCATATAATCAAAATGTGGTATTTTGATTCTTGAAAGTGTAGGGGTGCTATCATTGTCGACTCGTCAAAAATTCAAATTAGTCATCAAAATGTCAATTAATTTAGTCTATGACGTTATAATGGTCATTGACTATTTTGATAGTAAGTTATATCATTCGAAGACTTTTATGATAATAAGTTGTATCTTTCATATATTATATTGAAGTTTTTATGACTAATTTGATTTTCCTACACTTTCAAAGACTAAATTTATAAATTACCCGTTAAATACCTCTATATACTATCGAATATTAATTGCAATATATGTAAATATACTTTATTATTTACACAAATAAATTAAATTAATGATACTAAGATATTATTAAATTAGTTATTTAACATACTTTTTAAAAAACATATAGTAAGAAATATATTAAATGAAAAAATATTTTAAATTTTTGTGTTTTATTATCTACTCTTACTTAAATATTATAGCTTATAATTAGTAAAATTTTATCTCTCTATGTGTGTATAATATAGATACCAAAATAACTTGTATTAAAAAGATATACTAAAATCACTTGATGGTAGTATCAATTATTTGGCACAGCTTGAACAAAAAATGCTTTAAAAAAGTTATTTAAATTTATCATATATAATGTTTTTATATAATTAAGTATCAAGACTTTTAATGAAAATATTAGTTGCAAACAACAATTTGTTATATAAGGACAACAATAGTAGATATGATTCTTATATTGGTCGCTCTTTAATGTTGACGAACGGGAGTAAACATTAGATTAATATTAGGTGGTTACCGTCCCAACGTCTTTATGCTCATTATTGATGGTTCTCGCATAAGTCACTCTAGTTTTTCAGTTTGTTGATGCCTTATTAAAAATTTCAAAGGTTATGGCTCTCATATTGGTCAATATAGGTTATTTTGTCTGAACTGTGGAGTCTTGTTCATGGATTACAATTGACTAGTAATATGAGTATCAATTTTTTGATGGAGATGGACTCTCTCACATTTGTGGGCATGATTAATACTAGACATTCTCGTAACCTTCGTTTGCTTCCTCTACTCTATGGAGCACTAGCTCTAATGGATAGGCAAATATGAAATTGTGAGTTAAACATATTTAAGGCTCTCTCCCTCGATTAGTTATTTAATTTTCGGTGTTAATTTTGCTCTTTACCAAAAAATAAAAGTACGAAAATAGTTTTCTTTTGGATGATGTTATGAGAATTCTTTTCTCTCGTGCTTAGGCTTTTCCTTTTCTATTATTTGTTTTGGTTGTCTTTGTTCTCGCTTTTCTTTTCCTCTATCGTACCAAAGAAAAAGTGCAACAGTAGTTATAAGTTTACTGTGTATACGACCAAGAATATATTATTATTCAAAAAAAATTATTTTAAAATATAAAAATGATATAATTATTTTTTAATTAAACAATACAGGTGAATAGATGTTGAATTATAAAACTCGTCTTGTGAGGAAACGTCGACGACATTTGAATTCGATAATAGTTTTGTATTTTGTATTTTATAAAGATAAAGACATGCTGTATTTTATAAAGATAAAGATATGCTCTTCTATTATAAGGGCCAAATAAACCCTAAAACAATGTTAGAGTATGACCTTGTGTTAAAAAAAAATATAGAGGTTAAAAAAATATTTAAAAACTCGAATTTTGTCTGTAAACTAAAAATCGACTATTTGACATATTTTTAACGACGTAACATATAATTCTATAATATAAAACCATTAATTACTTATATATCATTAATTAAATTAAAAATATAAACAAATTTCAAAGTTGAAATCTAAGTTTTTACGACGTTTTATTCTAATTTCATAGGTATTAATCAGTCTACATCATTCTATCATATGTTATTTAAAACATCTCAATGATAAGGAGATACCAAAACTGTCAACTTTTAAAATAAGAGGATCAATTTTGTAAATTAGTAAAAATAAATAGACTAAAATTGCAATTAAGCCAAAAAAAATTTAATAACACTAAAAATAATAACCATAGTACTGTTATTTAATGGAAGTGACCGCACTTTCTCTCCTCTAATCTACATGTGTTTGGTAAAAAAATTTAAATTTAAAATTTAAAATAATAAATTGTGAAATATATTTTTAAATTAGAGGAGACAAAATGCGGTAACTTCCATTAAAGATCAAGTACCATATTATGATTTTTTTACTTTTCTTGTGTCTTTTTGCTTAATTGCAATTTTAGTCTATTTATTTTTACTAATTCACAAAATTAGTTTTTCTATTTTAAAAGTTGACAGTTTTGGTATCTCCTTACCTAAAAAATAATGACATAAGATAAGTTGACAGTTCTGGTATCTCGTTATCTAAGTTCTGGTATCTCGTTATCTAATTTTTTAACTAAAAAATAATGACATAAGATGTTTTAAATAACTTAACATATGAGTCGGGTTGAAATGTTGGTGAATGATAATGAGTTGTGATACATTACATTAAGTCTAAATCACATTTCTCTATAGTTGAATGGCCTATTCTATATGTCATATAAAAAAATCTAATGTTTAAAAAAATCTCAGTTTAAATCTGCCACAAGGATAAAACAATTTTGAATATAACATATGTCAATTCAACTTATGTAGAATTTGTAAGGGACTACAGAACGGCGAATAAGGATACTTGTTAGTACGGCAACAAAACATGAGTGAAATCCACACATAACACAACATATATCTCAACATATATCGTGAGATGAAAAATCAGCCAACGAAGAAATCTCAACATATATCAAATTTCAAAAACACATACAGATCAATGAACAGAAACGAATATAAAAATAAATAAAAAAATCACTACAAACTCAACAATCCCCAACTCTAAAAACAAAAACACAAAATTCTCCAACTACCACAATAAAAAGACACAACCTAAAGAACATAATTACCAAATAAGTTTGTAAAAAACAGAACTTGTAGATAAAAACCAGAACCTGAAGAAGAAGCTGTAAAGAACACACGTCTTTGTGTGTCGGTATCAGCTACAAAAATTGAAACCTAAAAAAAATTCAAAACTGAAATTAAAAGTATCAGCTGCAAAGAAGCTCCAAGAAGATCACACATTCACTAACAATCTACTTTATTTAGAGAAAATCAAGACAAATATAAGATGTGAACATCAGTGTTCCAAGAGAAACTAAAAATGTTTTTTTGTTATTTAAAGATGGTTTTTACTTACACTTCTGATTCCTCTAAAAAGTGATGGACGGAGTCCTCTAAAAAGTGATGGAGGATTCACCGGAGCAGAAGAGAATGTTGGAGAAACTCGCGACTGGCTGAATCAGAGAGGAGAGATTTGTCAATCTTGTTACGATGGCTTACAGTGACGTAAGGGTGAAAGATAGGGTCGAATGAGTCGAAACTGTGGCGTAAGAGTGAAACGGTGGTGTTACGGCATGAAACGGTATGGATGTCGAAACGATACGGTGGTGAAACAACGGTGAAGAGGATTTTTAGGGATTTAGATGATAGGGTGTTACTGTTGAGTTCTGAATTTTTAGGGATTTAGATGGAAAAGAGGATTAGAGGTAGGGTTGTCTATGGTTGGTTTTTTGAAAAAACCAAACCAAATTCATTATTTGATTTAAAACCGTAAAATTGGTTATAGTTAAATAATAGATATCTAGTTAAGCAATCGGTTTTAAAAAATTCAATTTTAAAATTAATTTTTTTTCAAAATCATTTAAAATTTGATTATTTTTTTATATTTATTAATATTTATTTTTAATAAATCATTTATTTATAATTTAAAAATCAGATATTTGAAATATTTTGCTTATAATGACTTGTGATTAAAATTGATCAGAATAACTCAAAAGCTATAGCAAACCCTCTGAATTGCACGAAAGTGCATTGTGAGTTCAAAGAACCTTGTGAACATCTAATTAATGCTCCTTGAATTCTAAGAAATTCTAAGAACTTTGTGACTTGTGAGTTCAATGAAAATTCAAATTCAAAACTAACACTCAGATAATGAATCATTTGATCTTCATCCAAACCTCTTCTAAGTTACCAACCTAAAACATTTCTCTCACACACTTTATTCACACATCATAGTTTTCTAACACAATTCAATAAGCTAATAAAATAATTTCTGGTGATGTATTTTATAACAAAGAAAACCTATAATTAATAATAGCTACAAATTTATTGAATGATGGGCACTGGCCAAGCTAGCACTATTTAAATCACGGGCCAAATCTAAAAAAATCTACTCTTAATATACTAAACTTAATAAATAAGAAAAGAAGTACATACCAAAAAAATATAAAAACAGACTGAAAATAAAAAAAAAAAGTTACAATAAATCTTTTGTTGTTGAAAAGAGAGAAGTTACGATCATGTTTATTTGTATAAAATATAAATGAAAGTAGTATATACAAATTATATAAAAATTGACGATAGAAAAGTTAAGTTTGACGATGTTTAAATAGTTAAATTTAATCATAATAAATGTTATAGTAAAGATATTACATATGTCTTTTTTAATGTAAATCACTAAGTTATTTGTAAAAAATTCATCTTTTATTTTATTTATAAATTTTGTTTTAACAATTTTTATTGTTTTTAACGTTCTTTAATTACTGTAGAGAAGTAAAATGACAAAACAAAACGAATAAATTTACAAATTAAGTTACAATTTTATTACTATTATGTATGTTTTTGTTAATTATAGACAAGTAGATTTATTTGGAGTACCAAAATATTTACAATTAATATAGCTAAATATATAAATTTATTCACACACAAAAAAAAGTAGCCAATGTCACCTCACAACAACACATAGATTCGGCCCTAATGATGTGTATTTGCATTTCTCAAATAAATAATTAGCGTATATTGTTTTTATATGTATGTCAAAATAATTTTAATTTTGGGTTCTGACTAGACGAGTATTCCTCAAAAATCTAGTGTTAATAATGTGAGTTGGGTACAATGTCAATTAATTATGTCACATGCTACTTAAGCATAAATTTGGATGAAGTTAGTGGGGTCTACGAAATTAAAAATAATTAAGATTTAAAAGATGAAAATCGCTCAAATATAAAGAGGATAATTAAAATTGCAGAATTGCAATACTAGGAAATCAAAAATATATTTTAAGTAGTTTTTTTTCTTCATTTTTTTTAGGATAATTGTAAAATTATAACGCCGCAGTTTTCTCTCTTCACCTTGTGCTAGGGTTTTAGGCATCACATCTCGGATTTTTTACTAACTTCTTTATCCAAGTTCTTCTTGGCCTTTTGTAGGCTCTTTTGGTTTCTCTATGTTGTTTGACGCATAATTTTGTCCGTTATTTTTAAACTTTTTATAAAAAGTAATAAATATATAAAAAATGAAATAAAAAATATAATAATAAAAAATAAAATAAATAATTAAGGTGTGAACAAATCTCACAATTATTTTTTGTATTTCCAAGCTTCTGAACAATGTAAATTTTGGATAATGCTAATGATACTGTTCAATGAGATTTTTTTTTTCGTGCTTCAGTTTTCTAGGATGTGATCGATATGGATCACGTATATTTAACATCAAGTTAAAAAGCCAACAAATTATTTCTAAACCTGCTAGCCTTTTGTCTTTTGGATTGTGATTCATGCATAAGCACAATGATTTCATGCCATAAAAGAACTTTCAAATATCTATGTTATCTTTTTTCATTAATGTATATTAGACTTTTGTTTTTAATGCATTTGTTATGGCTTTTGATGGTCTCAGATTCGACAAAGATAATAAAAAGGGGGTCTTTGGTGGATATTTTCTTTGGTTGGTAATTGGTTATGGCATTGGTGGTTTATTTTGCAGTTGCTAAGTATTGATTTTTTTTGTTTACTTTTTCTGTGTCCACATTAAATGAAATAAGAAAGCACTGACGAAATAAGCAAAGGAGTAAGTAATATAGTTAGATGAACTTAAATTTTCTTGAAACTAAAAGTGTTTAATGTTGTTTCAGAAGTCTTTCTAATGAGTGTCTTAAGGACACTGGTTAATTAATAATGATGCCAATTAATTAGAAAAGTAAATATCAAGTGATTTTGTGTTATCAAATATTATATGTGCTCTTATTTTCATTAAATACTTGTGTGTATTTCTTTAACATGTGTTTTATAGACATTAGACATTCTTGTATTTGACCTTTTTAATCCTTCTGTTAACCGCTTAAGCTTAAATTTCTGGAACTTTTGTGTCTGAAAATAATTACTATTAAATTACTTTTGTTTTTACCGTGGGTACATTCAGGGTCGAGATAAAATAGCATTTATTAAACACTGGTTGATTAGAGTTGCTATCAATTGCTTGCTTGTGCAATAACCCCGTTATTCATGACTTAGTATAGGCATCTTACGTATGTTTTGTTTACATAAAAGTTTCTTCTCCGCTTGAGTTTGAATTAGTAGTAAGAGCACAGTCTTGTAGCCTCAAGGTATTGAGTTCCAATTCCCTCGAGAATTGTTGTAAAATGGTCATTAGTGACACTTTAATTAATAAAAATTTCTCCTTTCTCCAAATTTTTTTTAAATAGTAGTATTGATTCAACTGGTTTTTCTAATGCTACTAGAAATACTAGTTTATGGCATTCTGGATCTTCCATGTTGATTGGTCATTTATTTAAAACTTGTACTTTATTTTTAAAAGCTGCTATGCTTTAAAGTTCTGACAGATGATGGTTCATTGTGTAAGGCCTTTTCTTCACATATTTTGGGCTATATATGATGGACGGTCATGGATAACCTGCACTTCTCTATCTTGTTCCATGTACACTAGGTAACTAGTTTTGTGCTTTAGATTATATATATGCATTGATTCTCATCATTTAGCTTGTCTGATGCTTAAATGTTGTCGAATTAAATCAATAAGAGTCGCTGTGATATTGGGATGCATAAGAGGTGAACTGAAGTTTCTTTGGAGTTATAAGGCAGACTCGTCTTCATCGAGAGAGCCTTCTGAAGTTTGAACCATCAGACTGTTCAATGCAACTGGGAAAAAGATCTCAGATCCATTGATATGAATGTAATTAATGGTATGCGATTTATTCAGTGGTTGGGAAAAATACCAGGTGTACAGGTTACTTTTTCTTGGGCTTCCGTAAATATATTTTGTATTTAGTAATTAATTAATTAAGTAATGCAAATGAATGTTCTTTCTCTGCTGCTTGAGTGCTTCTTAGTTCTTATAATCAAGAAGGAAAATAAAGTGTTCTGAAAGTTACTGTCATTTCTTGACATTGCAGGTGAAGTTTACTTGTAAGTTGTAATCACATGTTACTACTTACACCATTCCATTTGTTGTAAATTAAGTATCCTCAATAGTCAATTATAGTGATCAATCCTCCGAGATGAATAGGAACACACTAGGTAGCAAAGATTTTCCTTAAGAATTACATTTCCATAGATTTATTAAAATTTAGGACCTCTAGATAAACTAACACTTGGAAGAAAACCCTAATCATATAATCAAAATGTGGTATTTTAATTCTTGAAAGTGTAGGGGTGCTATCGTTGTCCGACTCGTCAAAAATTCAAATTAGTCTTTAAATCATCAAAATGTCAATTAATTTAGTCTATGACGTTATGTTGGTCATTGACTATTTTGATAGTAAGTTTTAACATTCGAAGACTTTTATGATAATAAGTTGTATCTTTCATATATTATTTTGATGTTTTTATGACTAATTTTAATTTCCTACACTTTCGAAGACTAAAATTTTAGCTTACCCGTTAAATATCTCTATATATTATCAAATATTAATTGCAATATATGTAAATATACTGTATTATTTACACAAATAAATTAAACTAATGATATTGTTGAAGTTGTGGGATTTTAGAGAAAAGAATGAGAGAAATAGACAAAAATGGAAAATATGATTATCATACTTTTTTAATACAAAAATGGGAAGATTAAATTATTATTAAAGTGATTAATTATCATTTTACTACACAACTGCAAATTTTCAAGTTAGATATCAAAATATAATATTTAACTTAATAAATATCAATATTTATTAATTGAATTTATAATATAAGGACCAAGTAAATAAGAAATATTTATTATTCTCTAAAAAATACTATTTGATGAAAACATATTCAAAATGTTTTTTATATCGTAATAATCATTAAAGTTTCTCAACATAAAATTATGCTATATTTTAAAATATCAGCCTCAATAAAAGGATTGTCATATAGTATATTTATTATTAATATAAATAAAAAAGTAGATTAAATATACTATTATAAAAATAAATTTTTAATTTTTTTTATAAATTTATATATATGCCAATATAACTAAAAGATAATTAATTTTTATAATACACTAACTAGTTTGACGAGCACTAATGTGTATTTTAACTTCTTTTTATATTGTATTAATTTTTAAGTTGTTTATGTTTGCTTATATATTATCGTATAAGATCTGTGATTATGTAATCATATAAATTTATCTATTCATGAAGTTACTATTTGATAAAACGAGGTTGATGAATCTGCTAGATTATGGTCAGAAGGTTGGGAGATTTTACTTCTACAATTGATTGATTGAAAAAATTTATTTATAAATCAAGTTTAAACGTAGAGGTTTATAACATGCACGCCACACTTTAATCTTCCACCCATATTCCACGTGAAATTATATTTTTGTCCTTTTTAATTATCTATAAAACCTTCAAAAATATTTAACACTCATTTTTTCACCCTCTTTCGGAACTTTACAAAATTCTCTCTTACATCTAAAGTATCAAAATATTCGAAATAGAAAAGTAAGTATCATTCTAAAATTTGAAATGTTGGAAATGAAGTTTTTCCATAAATTGTTTAAACTTTGGAATGTTTTAAAATTTTCGAAATAAAATTTTTTTAGATTGTTCAAACTTTCGAAGTTATGAAATGTTCGAAATAAAGTTTTTCCAGAAAATGACAAAAGGTTCGAACTTTTTGAAATTTTCGAAATGAAAACTTTTCAGATTATTCAAACTTTCAAAGTTATGAAATGTTTGAAATGAAGTTTTTTTAGAAATTGTCGAAACTTTCGAAATAAATTTTTTTCAGATACTGTTAAAACTTTCGAACATTTTAAAAAATTTCAAAATGAAACTTTAAACTTTCAAACATTTTAAAATTTTCGAAATGAAAATTTCTAGATTTTTCAAACTTACGAGGATTTCGAAATTTTCGAAATGAAACCTTTGCAAAAATTTCGAAACTTTAGAATTGTTAGCAACTTTTGAAATTAACAATTTACTAAAGGTTTGGCCTTAATCTGAGCGTTTTTTATTCTAGATATATATTTTCCATTTATATATTTTTCCATTGATATAAACTTTCTGTTTTTTTAATTAACAAACTTTCCATTTTTTAAACTTTCCATTTCAATGTTTCGAAAGATTTGAAAAAAAGCTGGAAATTAGCATTTCAAAAGTTTCGTATTGATGGAAACTTTCGAAAATATGGAAAAAAA
>JBBPBQ010020324.1:18523430-18533565 GCA_037974755.1 Cicer yamashitae
GAAAAAAAAAAAAAAGGAAAAAGTTACAATAAACTTTTTGATGTTAAAAAAATGTTTAAAGAGAGAAGTTACAGTCATTTTTATTTGTATAAAATATAAATGAAAGCAGTATATACAAATGATATAAAAATTGTCGATAACAGTTTAGAAAAGTTGAGTTTGACGATGTTTAAATAGTTAAATTTAATCATAATAAATGTTATAGTAAAAATATAAAAAATATTATATATGTCTTTTTTTAATGTAAATCACTAAGTTATTTGTAAGATATTCAACTTTTATTTTATTTATAAATTTTGTCTCAACAATTTTTATTGTTTTTAATGTTCTTTAATTACTGTAGAGAAGTAAAATGACCAAACAAAATGAATAAATTTACAAATTAAGTGACAATTTTTTTACTATTATGTATGTTTACGTTAATTATAGACAAGTAGATTTATTTGGAGTACCAAAATATTTACAATTAATATAGCTAAATATATAAATTTATTCACACACACAAAAAATATAGCCAATGTCACTTCATGACAACACATAGATTCGGCTCTAATGATGTGTATTTGCATTTCTCAAATAAATAATTAACTTATATTTTTTTTTATGTATGTCAAAATAATTTTAATTTTTGGTTCTGACTAGATGAGTATTCTTCAAAAATCTAGTGTTAATAATGTGACTTGGGTACAATGTCAATTAATCATGTCATATGTCACTTAAGCATGAATTTAGATGAAATGAGTGGGGTTTACTAAATTAAAAACAATTAAGATTTAAAGGATGAAAATCGCTAAAAAATAAAGAATATAATTAAAATTGCAGAAAATAAAGAATATAATTAAAATTGCAGAATTGCGATACTAGGAACTCAAAAATATATTTTAAGTAGTTTTTTTTCTTCATTTTTTATGATAATTGTAAAATTATAACGCCGCAGTTTTCTCTCCTCACCTTGTGCTAAGGTTTTAGGCATCACATCTCATATTTTTTACAAACTTCTTTATCCAAGTTCTTCTTTACTTTTCCGTTATTTTTAAAATTTTTATAAAAAAATAATAATTATATAAAAAATGAAATAAAAAAATAATAATAATAATTAAGGTGTGAACAAATCTCACAATCATTTTTTGTATTTAAAAGCTTCTGAACAATGTAAATTTTGGATAATGCTAATGAGGCTGTTCAATGGATTTTTTTTTTTTTCATACTTCAATTTTCTAGGATGGGATCGATATGGATCACGTATATTTAACATCAAGTTAGAAAGCCAACAAATTGTTTCTGAACCTTGTTAGCCTTTTGTAAAAAAAAATGTCTTTATATAAAATGCGTTATTCATCCACAACAGTTATAAATAACTTAGGCGATATATTAAACCTATAATAATTAAATCCTAAGTCCTTACTTCAAAACGGAAATCATAGTCAGAAAAGTAAAAACGACATTGAAGTCATGAAAATAGTAAAAATATCAAAGTCATGAAATTAATAACAACATAAAAGTCATGAAGAATCATTTGGATGCAGCTTTAAAATACTTATATGCAAAAATTCCATTTCATCACACCCTAATTCTCCTATTCCATAGTAACCCAAAACATTATTATTCGAAGAATTTTCAGCGTCTAAAATTCTCATACTAGAAGAAATTAATGTAACATAACACAATTTCATACACATCAGAGACAACAACAACAACATAAGAGACAACAACAGTAACGAGCAGAAATTGTGTTCGACAAGCATACTCACCTCAAATCTAGTTATACACATCTAATTAAATTTTTTCTAACATATAATTCATTCACAATATCACAACCATAAACAGCATGCACGTTCTAGATTACTGAAATTTTCAATGAAATCTCTAATCATAAAAATAAAATAAAAAAAAAAAAAACTTTAATAAAAAGAACTTACTGTTTGTGTTAAAGGGCAAAATGAAGTTCTGATTAATTTTGTTGAACCACAGCTTTGGCTCAAGTTATCCAATTTTAGGTCGCCTTGATTCTGATTTCTTAGAGTGTAGAGACAAATTTGGACATGGTTAAAAACGGTCGTAAAAAACTTGATTTTGGGTTTAAAGAATTTGGAAAATTAAGGAAAATGAGAGGTATGGAGGTTGGGATGATGATGGGGTTTGCTCACAGTAGGTGTTAATGGAAAGAAGAAGAAGAACGAAGAAAAAAAAAAAAAAATGAAGAAATGAGGAATTTCTTGTTTTTGATTGTGTACAGTTTTAAGAATAATGGAAATGATCCCTTTGCCATTCCTTTAACTAATTATTACAATAGTGCCATTTTTTAATTAATAAAAAATAAAAAATAATTATTTTATTTTATTTTTAAATTAACATATTCATTAATTAACTTCTAAATCTACTAAAATAGGTTATTACACCTATAATCCATTTAACTATAGATAAACGTGAGTTAGACTTAAATTAATGTTTGTTTTAGTGACAATTATAATTGATTTTAATAGATTTTCTATTATAATTTGGTATAAGATTATCTATTTTTGGGTAGTACAATATAAAATTATTAACAATAATAGATTTTTAGTTTTCTTTTTTAAATATCATATGTTTTAATGCAATTATTTTAGGATTTTCACAAAAAGTAAATTTTTTAATTTATTTTTATATGACCTACAGAACAGTCCATTTAACTATAGACAAATGTGAGTGTTAGACTTAAACTATTGTATCACAATTCATTATTATTCACCAACATTTCAACCCGACTCATTTAAATTGTGGATTTATGTAGATAACCCTTCATTTTTTTCCTAAAACATTTTTCTATGTATGTGTTTGTTTTAATGACAATCATATGTTTTATGAATATTAACATATGGTTTATTTAAATACTTTAATATTTTAAAGTCATGGCGTTGATTGCGGCTTCTTCAACCAGTAACGAATAACAGATAAAGGAGAACAATCAGAAAGTTGATTGGGGTTTGGCCAGACCACCTTTACCGCTCAAGTCTCAATTATCTTGGTGACCTACGTCGAGATACTTGGGCGACCTTTCTTTGTTTACAAAGAAAGGATTTTAGAGGTATTGTATAGTTTTTCCAGAATCATTCTAAAAGAATGATTTCGGTTCAATTTTTAAAAATAAAAAGAAAAAAGAAAGTGAAGTTGAGAGCTTCAGCTTGAGATATATCAGAATTTCATGTTGTCTGCATTTTTTATTTATTTATTTAAGAGAATAATTTCAAACTTCCCCTCCCTTGTTTTTAGAACTCACTGAGATTTATTCTCACCCCTTTTATTTTTAAAAAAATTAGCAGTTGGAGGCAGTTCAGGTGCAACTTAATACCAGAGGCGAAAACTCCAAATTTAATTGTTTAGTTATAATGTATTAGGACCTTTGTTGTAGTAAAAGCTTATGTAAATGTTTAATTTGAGAATTTAGTTGGACTATTGTACCGTATGAATCTGTTTGAACAATTGTATACTATAATTGATTAGTAGTTGAATTGTTTTAAATTGATTCGAACTATTTTTTATATTTACTTGCCTCTAATATATTACGATGTATGGACTGAGATACCAAATTATAGATAATTGGTGTTGAGTCTTACACTTTGGTATCAGAGCCATGTCGATTCAATAGGACTATGGGTTATGTGTTAGGAAATAGAATAACTTGCTTTAACTATACATTCTAATTATCATTTCACCTAATATTAAGTCTGATCAACTTAGTATTTTGTGTATGGTATACAGAATTATGGCTGAAGGATCTAGGAGGAATCTTGCCCCTGAAGATAGTATGACTCCACCACCCACTGTTGAACCATGGGAAAGGGTTATGGAAGCTATACAAATGCAAGCAACGACTACCCATAATTTGGTACAACAAATGGCAATGCAAAGAGATGGCACTCCAAATGCAAATAGGGTGTTTTATGATTTTCTTAAGTTGCAGCCTCCAACATTTCAGGGCAGCCACAATCCCTCAGAGGCCCAAGCTTGGCTGGATAAGATTGAGAAGGCATTTGAAGTAGTGCCTTGTACTGAAGAACAAAAAGTGGCATTTGTTGCCCGTCTACTAAAGGGTGGGGCAGAGTATTGGTGGAGGAGTGCAAGGACTTATCTTCAGACTCAAGGAACCCCTATGAATTGGGAACACTTTGAGGTGGCCTTTTTGGACAAGTATTATCCAAAAAGTGCTAGAAGACAAAAAGAGTTGGAGTTTGTGCAACTGCAACAAGGAGACATGTCTGTTGTAGAGTATATTGCTAAGTTCGAAGAACTGGCCAGATTTTCCCCACATGCCCAGTATGCACCCAATGAAGAATGGAAGATAAATCAGTTTGAGTGGGGATTGAGGCCTGAAATCAGAGGGAACATAGGCCATATGGAGCTTACTAACTATTCTACTCTTGTACACAAGAGCTACATTGTTGAAGACAATTTAAAGAAGGTACAAGAGGAGAGGCAGGCTAAGTGGCAACAAAAGAGATAATCTGGAAAATTTGGCCAACAGTTGAAGGTAAAGACTCCTCAAGGCAAGGGAAAACAAGTACAAACCTCCAATTCCCCAAGAGCAAAGAAGTGCCTTAAGTGTGGCAGAGATCATGGGGGAGAGTGCTTGGTTGGAAAACAAGTTTGTTACTACTGTAAACATCCTGGTCATATGGCTCCCTCTTGTCCGGTACGCCAAAAACAAGCAGAGTCCAACCCAAACAAGCCTAACACTGGGAGGGTCTTTGCTCTCAATGCAAAGAAAGGTATGAATCATAATCTAATAACTGGCACTGGATTCATAAATGAAATCATATTAATTGTCATGTTTGACACTAGTGCATCCCATTCTTTCATCTCTTTTGATTTCGCTTTGCAACATAATCTCCCTGTACTTGAAATGCTTTCTCCCTTAGTCGTAAGCACTGCAACTAAGAAAGAGACCTCCTTAGTATGTCACCAGTGTCCAATCACCCTGTATGATAGAGTTTTTCAAATAAACCTGGTATGTTTACCCCTTAAGGGCTTATACATCATATTAGGAATAGACTGGATGTCCGACCATTCAGTAACTCTGATTTGTCATGGAGGAAAAGCCATAATTCCTCCAAGAATTCCCAAACTAGAGGAAACCAAATTACCCTCCTTGACCAACAGTTCTCTACTCTTCCAATGTCTGACCAGTGGGGTTCAAGGCGTACTATTATTACTATCCTCTAACTCAGGGTTTGAAATGGATTTGTCCAATATTCCTGTAGTCAATGAGTTTGAGGATGTCTTTCCAGATGATGTGACATCCTTGCCTCCTGAAAGAGAAATAAATTTCCCAATAGACTTGGTTCATGGAACAGGGCCAATCTCCATTGCCCCTTACAAGATGTCCCCATTAGAATTAAGTGAGTTGAAAAACCAATTAGAGGACCTGGTAACCAAGCAGTTTATCAGACCAAGTGTGTCTCCTTGGGGAGCCTCTGTGCTCTTAGTAAAGAAGAAGGATGGCAATATGAGGTAATGCATAGATTATAGAAAATTGAATAAATGACCATCAAGAATAAGTACCCTCTGCCCAGAACTGATGACCTTTTAGACCAATTAGGAGGAGCTACTGTGTTCTCCAAAATTGACTTGAGATTAGGGTACCACCAAATTAGAATAAAATCAGAGGATGTACCAAAAAACAGCCTTTAGAACTAGGTATGGCCACTATGAATTTTTGGTTATGCCTTTTGGTGTAACCAATGCCCCAGCTGTGTTCATGGATTACATGAATAGAATTTTTAGGCCATACTTAAATAAGTTTGTGATAGTATTTATAGATGACATACTAATATACTCTAAGACCCTAGAGAAACATGCAAGTCATCTTCAAATAGTGTTGCAAGTACTTAGGGATAGAAAACTTTTTGCCAAACCAAGTAAATGTGAGTTTTGGATGTCAGAAGTAAAGTTTCTAGGCCATGTGATCAATAAGGAAGGAGTGGCAGTGGATCCCTCCAAAGTAGAGGCAGTGCTAAAGTGGGAACATCCTAGGAATGTGACAGAGGTCAGGATTTTCTTAGGATTGGCGAGGTACTATAGGAGATTCATTAGGAAATTCTCCCAAATTGCCCTGCCTCTGACCCGACTAACTAGGAAGGACCAACCCTTTGTGTGGGATCAAAAATATGAAAAGAGTTTTCAGACTCTTAAGACCAATTTAACCACTGCCCCTGTGTTGGCCATACCAGATCCAACCTTAAGATTTGAAGTGTATTGTGATGCATCCCTGAAAGGTTTAGGTTGTGTATTGATGCAAAACAACCAAGTAGTGGCTTATGCTTCAAGGCAACTAAAGCCTCATGAAGGGAATTATCCCACTCATGACCTAGAATTGGCTGCCATAGTGTTTGTCTTGAAGATCTGGAGGCATCATTTGTATGGTGCACAATTTGATGTTTTCAGTGATCACAAGAGCCTAAAGTATCTCTTTGACCAGAGGGAACTTAACATGAGGCAGAGAATGTGGGTAGAGTTCTTGAAAGATTATGAATTTGAACTGAAATACCACCCAAGCAAGGCCAATGTAGTGGCCGATGCATTGAGCAGAAAATCCCTACGTATGTCTCATCTGATAATCCAAGAACTTGCATTGCTAGAAAACCTTAGGGACTTGAACCTAAATATGACAATCCTCCAAGGGGGAATTATTTTAAATAAACTAGATATAACTAGTGGCCTTAGAGACCAAATTAGGCAATCTCAAGGTATGGATGAGAAGTTGCATCTTAGAAAATACCAAGAAAGATTTACAAGAGCAAGAGATGGAACAATTTTATTTCAGGGAAGAATTTGTGTACCTAAGGATTCAGAATAAAAGAGATTGATACTAGAGGAAGCTCACAAAAGTAACCTGACCGTCCATCCTGGATCTACCAAAATGTATCAAGACCTTAAGAAAAATTATTGGTGGCCAGGTATGAAGGTTGATGTGGCTACTTTTGTGGGCCAATGCCTGACTTTCCAAAAGGTGAAAATAGAACATCAGAGCCCAGCAGGATTGCTACAGCCTCTGGAAATACCTGAATGGAAATGGGACTCAATTTCCATGGTTTTTGTTGTAGGTTTGCCACATACCCACATTGGGTATGATTCCATTTAGGCGATTGTAGACAGATTAACCATATCAGCCCATTTCTTACCAATAAAGTCAAACTACAACACCCTTAAACTAGCCAAGTTATTTATTAAGGAAATAGTGAGGTTGCATGGGGTGCCTCTTAGTATCATATCAGATAGGGACCCTAAGTTTACCTCCATGTTTTGGAAAGCCTTTCAAAAGTCTATAGGAACTAGACTACACCTTTGTACTGCCTACCATCCCCAGACTGATGGTCAAACTGAAAGAACTATTCAGACTCTGGAGGATATGCTAAGAGCCTGCATTTTAGAGGAAGGAGGAAACTGGGATACGCGCTTGCCTCTAGTAGAATTTGCCTACAACAACAGTTACCATGTCAGCATTGGCATGGCACCTTATGAGGATTTGTATGGAAGAAAATGTAGGACCATCAGGAATGAAAATAGGCCACAAAATTGACACTAGTTCATAACCTTTCGGTGAGTTTCATGATTAATGTCCTTAACTGTTTAAGAATGAAAATAGGTCACAAAATTGATGTAGGTTTAAGTTTCAAATATGAGAAATTAAGAATATTTTGTTGTGTGTTGTGGTCTTAGACACAAGAGCATAAATGCGAGATTTTGAAAGTAATTAATGTGAACACTATTCCTTTGAAATATAACAACCATGATATCTTAAGCATGCATTTTTTATTGAAGTAAGAACTTTTGAGATTTGGGTAATCTACAAGCAACTTATATCCTCAATTACCTCATATGGTGTTACTGGTTGGTATTACAACTACAAATAGCTTTGGCGTCGGTAAAATATTGACGCTAGTCGCTAATATAAAGAGAAAAATGGACATTGAGAGATGGTTAGCAAATTAGTATTTGCGTCCAGGCAAACACTAAATAAAGTCAGCCAGATGTTAATGTGGAACTACACAAATTCAAATTTGATAAATGCTATTGAGTTTCAGCTTTTGCAGATGCTACAATTATGAATATGGTTTACTTTGGCTTGGAATATAGAGTTTGCCACAAGTTAAAGTTATCTTAATATTTACTCTCTCCATCTTATAATGAATATCGTTTAAGGTTTTTGCACATACTAAGAAATAAGACAATCAGAAGAAATGAAGTATAGAAAAAAATATAATTAAAGTTATATTAAAGTTTATGAATAACATTTATTTTTTAGACAATTTTTTATTAATTAAAATGACATTCATTATAAGACCGATGAATTATTGAATTATTAACAAACATCATATTACTATACACATATAGTAGCTACCATAATTTCTCATAATCATAAAATGTCAACAAAAAATAATTGAAGCAAAGTAAGTGAATACTCAATTATAACAAATGAAAAAACAATCTCACAAGTCCGAACCATGCATAAAATCATTCAAAACCAAAACCCAAGTGTATGTTTCACAAATCCAAAGTAAAGTGCACACTAAAAGAATTCCATGACTCACCACCAATCTAATCACCATTTTGACCACCAACGACCACTACTTTGATCACCGTCGACCATCATTGACCACCACTTTAAAAATCACTTACCGTCAATTCAATCCCCACTTTGTCATTGTAGACATGACCATTTTAATAATCACTTTCACCATTTGTGACCATCACTCCGACCACCGCCAACTAGAGATGTTCAATTATGTAAAAACTTATATGTATGATTATCAAGATAATACAACATGATTCACCGGTTATATTTGTAAAACTTGAATCCTATACAATTATTAGAAATGTAACTACGTTAGTTAAGTTTGACATTTGGTGTCTCGATGTACATGAAGATAGATCAAGTTTCTTGTAATCTTGATCTAAGTTATTTCATGTAGTACCTTATTATAAATATTTAATTTCATCAATTCAATCGCAAATTACAAGTTCGTACTGAGTTGATCGACTTTACAAATTATCATAAAAGTTTAAACTATTTGATATTTTATTAAATAACCTCAAATCAACTTATAATATTGTCTGATTTTAAATTAATGATAAAAAAATATGTGTAGATGATTTAGTGAAGGTGTAATATAACGTGAAATATCACGTTATAGTATACTAAAAGTTATTTTATGTTAAACATAAAAATCTATTACCGGTGATAATTTTATATTGTACCACCCAAATACATAATCTTAGACCAAGTTATAGTAGACTAAAAGTTATTTTTATTATATATTTAAATCCTAACCAACCGGCAAAATGCATCTCAGTTTAAATCTGAGATTTTATATGTAAATTTTATAGTAATTATATCATTTCTCTCGATAGAGAAAATATAAAGAGAAAATATTAAAGAAACTCACACACACTTGTTTAGATATTGAATTTTAATTAAGGACATCGTATTCAGCTTAATAATATCGGTATTCGTCGGTTTTAGACTAAAATAGAGTTTTGTTCCACCAATTTTAGTAAATATGTAAGAAATGCGTCACAACTGTTTATATATTGAATTTGAATTTGAGACATGTTATTTAGCATAATAATATCGATATCTGTCAGTTGAATCAGACTTTACTAAAAGGCTAAAATGGAGTTTTGTTCAGCCGATTTTAGTAAATATGTAATGTTAATCTGTCTAATTTTTCTCAAAATTTTGGTTCCCTTATCTTTAAAATTGTTGATATTTGATCTTCATCTTAATTTGAGTTTTAATGTTGATGATATGATAATAATTTAAGTGATATGTAAAAAGCTGACACTATGATGTAGAAAATGATGATAATGTATAATTCTAACATACTTGATAGCAATATAATAATTTTTGAAAATAAAAAATTTGTTTTCTTACTTTAAAAATTTTGAAAATAACAAATTAAATAATTTTTTTTAATTATTTTAAAAATTACTTTTCTTTGGTTTAAATATTTATGAAAACAGATTTCAAATTTTTGTTTATTACTTTGATTTTCCCTGTGAAGGTTTAAAAAAAGTATTTTTTTTTTTATAAAAGTAGTATTAATTAATTTAAATTAAATGATATAGTTAATTTTTAAAATGACATAAAATAAATTTT
>JBBPBQ010020324.1:18545805-18557127 GCA_037974755.1 Cicer yamashitae
TTTAATTAAGAACATTTCAGTAAAAATCTAATTAATGTTTTATTTAATTTGAATAGAGTCCAATGTAAAGGAATAAATTTTTTTAACAAGAGAAGTCTTACATACTTTTTTTTTACAGTTAGAGCAATTTAAATTATTTATAGCAAAATTGCGATTAAAAAGACATACCAAAAAATGGTATTGCAATTATTAACTCATTTGTTAAGAAAAGAAAATTGATATTTAATAATTTAAAAATAATTTATTAAATATTTTAAAAAAACATTGTATCGAGTTTTTATATTGTAATGAAATTCACTTTATTTTGTACAAAATTCAAATTTTGTTTTTAAGAAATTACTTGTGACAATTTTTGGTTTGAAAAAAATTATTTTAGATTATTTTTATATTTTAATTATTTTAATAATAGTTGTAACAAAGTAGCTTTATATATGGTTATTAGATTTTGGTGTATATATTTTAGTGTATAGTTTTTAAAAAAAATTGAGTGAATAATAAATAAATGGGTGCAAGTCCGACAGTAGGAAGGTGACAAGTGAGAAGAGAAAATGGTGGGACGGCGGCAGTGTGTGAAAGTCTAATAAATAAACCCTACTACACATTGCATTAGTTTGCCACAATCAGTAGGGTTTAGATTGATGGGTGATCAAAATCTTCATCTCAGTGCTATACTTCAATGTACTCTCAGTCCCATTCCCGATGAACGCAAGGCTGCTGAGCTTAGATTAGATGAGATCCAGTACTCCCCTCACCATCTCCCTTCTCTCCTCCATATCATTCTCGACTCCTCTAATTCCGATATTGCCCTCAGACAAGTTGCCGCCATTCACTTCAAAAACTTCATTGCTAAGAATTGGTCTCCATCACCTCCCGTTGATTCCCAACAACCACAACCACACCTGATCTCCGTCGCCGATAAAGACCTTGTCAGGAATCACATCCTCCTCTTTCTACATCAACTTCCTCCTCTCTTGAGGTCCTATTCAATTAATACTCTCTCCCTAACCTTTCTTCTTTTCTTTCCATTCTCTTTCTCATTTCAATCTTTCAATGCAGGGTTCAACTTGGTGAGTGCCTCAGAACTATTCTACATTCTGACTATCCAGACCAATGTCCCAATCTTATTGATTGGGTCAAGAAGAGTTTACAGGATCAACAACTCTACTCTGCCTTATTCGTTCTCCGCATTCTTTCTGTTAAATATGAGTTCAAAGCAGACGACGACAGGAATCCTGCCTATCACATTGTTAAGGAGACTTTTCCTTACCTTCTCAATATATTCAACACCCTTGTCCACATTCCTAATCCATCCCTTGAAGTTGCAGATCTCATCAAGCTTATCTGTAAAATTTTCTGGTCCTCCATTTATGTACGTTTTTCCTCCCCCATTGCATTTGTTATTTATAAACTGTCTTTTATTTTATCCTATCCGATTATAATACAATACAACAGAAATTCAATATTTTTAACTTGTAGTAATAATGGAACTATTGCACAACAATTTGAATTTTGAAAACTGCCTCGGACATGAGTCTTAATTGCCCCGCTGATTTTCATGCTATTCTCCACTTAAGTTCTCAAAATTGACACGCAATGCAATGATATGTTTTATTTTTCCAATTTATGCAGCTGGAGATTCCAAAGATTTTGTTTGATCAAAATGTATTCAATGCTTGGATGGTTCTATTTTTAAATGTTTTGGAGAGGCCTGTTCCCTTGGAAGGTCAGCCTGTTGATCCCGATCTTCGGAAATCATGGGGTTGGTGGAAAGTCAAAAAATGGACAATTCACATTCTAAATAGGCTCTACACTCGGTGTGTTTCAATTGTCCATTCATTTTATCAAAATATATGATCTTTTTTGTTGAGTGACTGATTGATTCACAATTTTATTGGTGTTTAAACTATATCATGTTACAGTTTTGGTGACTTGAAGCTACGAAACCCCGAAAACAAAGCCTTTGCCCAAATGTTTCAAAAGCATTATGCAGGGAAGATTTTGGATTGCCACTTAAATCTGTTGAATGTCATTCGCGTAGGTGGTTATTTACCTGACAGAGTTATCAACCTTCTTCTTCAATATCTAAGCAATAGGTACTTCTATATTATTTTTGCAAATGGTAACAAGTTTCCTTAGTGCACCTGTTAACAATCTAAATATACAAATATCATATTAAAAGTGTAATGAAAGTTGTGTATTCAATTTCTTGAATGTTCAATTTTTGTTCTTTTCAATACAAAATTTCCATTTTTTGATTCCTTAACAAATGCCCTTAGGGCACTTGTTAGCAAGAACCCTATTATTTTATCCTCATTATTAGCGGTGTCATTCCATATCATTCAATCATGCCACACAAAAGCTTTCATTAACTACTAGTTCTCTTAATTTTCCGGTAGCAGCTTCACCAGACTGCCAATAGTTTTTAGGATTGAAATTCTAATTTGATTTTGATCACAGTGCGTGTGTCTGTTGGGTATTACTGTTCCATCCAGTCATCATCATTCTATATGCTGATATACAATTTGAAAGCCAATGGCAAGCATTACATGTTTTTAAATGAATCTTCAATTACTTATCTCACAGACCCGTATGCATAGGTTACGAAGTATTTGTCCTGTAAGGAAAGTCGGGCTTCCTTACTAATTATAGATCTCTTAAAACATCAATCAATCCTGGCCCAGTAATAGAAAAGGCTTGATTTTCCAAATGAAAACCCTTGCGCTGAAAATAGAAAATAAAAAAAAGGTATCAACTCACTTGTGTTAGCAAACCTAAGTAAACTAGTAAAAATGATCTTGAAATGTTATGGAAATTTACAATTAACCCCAAAATCAAATGTCAAAACTATACCTAAATTATGGGATGGTTTGGTCTTTAAGTCTGTGATTTTCTTGAATCAAGTGCGCCCTGACTCAATCCCAATAATCTTGGCATTATTTTGGGGAATGGGATTGTGAGAGGTGACTTTTGTCCATGTATATGCTTCTCTTCTTTCTTAGGTCGTCATTTGCATACTAAAGTTGCAGTGGCTTCTTGACATGGTGGATGGAAAAATAGTTATTTTGTCTAGACGCTATGCAACTACACTTGGGGAAAGTCTCATGCTAGATGTTATCTCAGGCTCATGGTTGTAGCTATTTCACTTCCAAATTTCTCACGAGGCCCTGAATAACTTTATGTTGTTTGAGGAGTAGGAGCATATTTAAGTTGATAATATTAGCATCTCCATGAAATTATTCTATTTTCTACCATTGTGTTTTCAGGATATGTTGATTCTGGAACTAATGTTTTATCTCTGATTTTTTTTAACATGCAGTGTTTCAAAGAATAGCATGTATACTGTGCTGCAGCCTCGGCTTGATGTTCTTCTTTTTGAAATAGTTTTCCCTCTCATGTGCTTCAATGATAATGATCAAAAGCTTTGGGACGAAGATCCACATGAATATGTAAGGAAAGGCTATGGTAAGTCTTATTGGTGTGTAAACATGGAAACTGGATTTCAAATATTTTGGATCTGCATGTGCTGATAGCTTATAATTCTTTGTTACAGATATTATTGAAGACTTGTATAGCCCTAGGACTGCCTCCATGGATTTTGTGAGTGAGTTGGTACGAAAACGTGGGAAAGATAATTTTCACAAGTTTATTCAATTCATAGTTGAAATTTTTAAAAGGTAAGTATGTTACTTTCTTTTAAATAGAATATTTGTGGATTGGATGTTGTATTTATGTTTTCCCATTCTAGGTATGATGAAGCACCAGTAGAATACAAGTCTTATAGACAGAAAGACGGCGCCCTTCTTGCTATTGGGACACTTTGTGACAAATTGAAACAAACTGAGCCTTATAAATCTGAACTTGAGCGTATGTTAGTGCAGCTCATCTTTCCTGAGTTCGGCAGTCCTTTTGGCCATCTTAGGGCCAAGGTATGGTCTCCTATACGATTTATGTCAGCCAATTTTCTGAAGCATGCCAGATTCACTCTCTCTGTTTTGTCCTTCTTCTGTGTGTCTGAAGAATGTATTTTAAAAAGGCAAGCTAGCATCACAAAAATATCCATACTAAAGAACGTGCTAATTTTGATGTCCATGTCTGATAAGTTTGTAATAGGCTGGAGTGAATTTCGGCAAAGGGCTCCGATTTTCTGTTGTTCTCCTATGTCTATGCACCTTTCTATGATATTTTTGTTAGAACTAATAAGTTCCTCCATGAGCATAATATTGTTTTTTCATTGCACGGGTGCGGTAATGTAATGCACTCTCGTCTTGACTTTCCTTGAAATAAAGGATGGGAAGAGAGGAGACTTTAATTCAAGAATTGAACAAAAGGGAACTAAAGTGATTTTCTTTTGTTGTTTTATTTTGTAAGAAAAAAGAGAAAGGAGTACACATTATTTAATTTTATAAAACTAAAACATCGGTATATGGTACACAGGTTGGGGTATTATAGCCAAGGGCGACCATCATTGAAGTAGAGCTTGTGCTCCTCTCATTGTTTCCTTACTATTTTAAAATGCAATCAATCTATGGATGGTGCTATTTTTTTAAAAAAAATTGCCTTCACTATAACCAAACAAAGCATTAGTGTTAGTATTGTGATATGACTTGATGTAAATTAATTAAAATTTGAATAATACATTATGTAGCCTTCATTATATGAAGAGTTTTGACTATCTATTGCTTTTTATGTGAAAAACAGGCAGCATGGGTTACAGGACAATATGCCAACATTAGCTTCTCAGATCAGAACAATTTCCGGAAGGCATTGCAATGTGTTGTATGTGGAATGCGAGATCCTGAACTTCCTGTCCGCATTGATTCTGTTTTTGCTTTGCGTTCTTTCATTGAAGCTTGCAAAGGTGGCCATGCATTCTGTTTATATTGTGATTTGGATTAATTTTGGTAAAGACGAATGTTGATTAAGCTTATTTTTTCATTTTGCTGATGCAGATTTAAATGAAATTCGTTCTATGCTCCCTCAACTCCTTGATGGTATGTGTGTGAAAATATCGGTGTCTACTTTTTCTTCCATTTCTTATTTGGCTTGGTAAATGAATTTAACTAACAAAATTATATCCAGAGTTCTTCAAACTTATGAATGAGGTTGAGAATGAAGATCTTGTATTTACTTTGGAGACTATTGTGGACAAGTTTGGGGAAGAAATCGCACCTTATGCACTTGGGCTGTGCCAAAATTTGGTAATTTATATTTTGAGATATTTGTATCTGTCAAGAATGTTGTCTTTGTTTTGAAAAGCTAGTACCTTTCTGTATTATAAATAGTTGTTTCCTTTTGCAACAACAGGCCGCAGCATTTTGGAGGTGTATGAACACTGCTGATGCTGATGATGAAGCTGATGATCCAGGTTCTATGGCTGCAGTCGGTTGCTTGCGAGCTATTAGCACAATACTTGAGTCAGTGAGCAGTCTTCCTCGACTTTTTATTGAAATCGAGCCTACTTTGCTTCCCATAATGCGTACAATGTTAACAACTGATGGTCAAGGTATTTACTCTTTGAATCATGTTTATCTAAATGACTGAGGCTTTATTTTGCTTCTATCACCTTGTCTTTTGAATGTCATTTTTTGTTTGCTTGTATATACGCATTTATTTATTGAAGCAAAGGAGATTTCTACTTTATTGTATCATTGATATAGCATTGGTATACTTTTACATGTGCATTTTTCTCTTAAAAATAATCTGATGGTGGTATTGTAGATGGAGATTGTTATACTTGAATGTATTGAGTGATAAAAATCAAGCATCCATATTTTTTATAATTTATTATAAGCAGTAGTATGCTTCAGTTTGTGTCAAAATAAAGTGTGTTGAGAACTTAAGCTGGTCTATTTTGCACCTTCAACTTATTGGATTTTCAAGTGGGGTGTGTGTTTTTAGATGCCGCTAGATTGTGGTATTAAGATATGGTTCTAAAATTTTAGTTTCACTCAGATTGTACTTGCTTATTGTGAAAAATAGAAAGACACGATTGTTCTGAATGTGCTTGAATTACTTAGCACACAGCAGCATGCTTCCTTAATTTATACACATGGAAATTACAATGATAATATATGAAAAGATGCAATATACATGGGATCTAAACTACTTGGGAAATGAAACATTAAAGAGGTATAGGAAAGTGGAAGATTAATGAGTTTTTATTTCCAGTACTATATATTAATTTCCATTATCTTCTATGCATGCTTACAGAGGTTTTTGAAGAAATTTTGGAGATTGTATCATATATGACTTTTTTCTCTCCAACAATATCATTGGACATGTGGAGTCTTTGGCCATTGATGATGGAAGCACTAGCAGATTGGGCAATTGATTTCTTTCCAAGTATGGCTCTCAACTACATTTGACTGCAATTCATCTCAACTTCTCTTTTTATATGTTAATAACATTGAGAGCTAGAGATGAGTCAGCTTCTCCCAGTAAACCTGAAGATAAACTTAGCTATGGACATAATAGAACATCTTCTGCTTTTTCCTTCAACCAATCTTTCTTTGTTTACTTAATAAAACGGTGCCATTTTTCTGGAGCTGATCCATACTATACAAACACAGGGAATATCTCCAAATATTTTCTTGTTTTCTCCGCCTAGATGTAGCACCCTAACATTTAAATTATTATATAATTTTACATTTTCTACATGTTTACTCGGTTAGTTTATTCTGCAGATATTATGGTTCCTTTGGACAATTATATTTCAAGGGGAACTTCCCATTTCATTACTTGCAAAGAACCTGACTATCAACAGAGTTTATGGAATATGATTTCCTCTGTAAGTGATCTTTGCGTTATAATTAATTCAGCCAATGGCTGTTATGAGTGGGATCTAGCATTGTAAATGGTAGTTAATTTGTTATTAATTTTTATAGTTTCTTGTTGTCTCTGATTTGTATTTCACATTGAAGGTTATGGCAGATAAAAATATGGAGGACCGTGATATTGAGCCAGCTCCAAAGCTTATTGAAATTGTCTTCCTAAACTGCAGAGGGCTGGTGGACCACTGGGTTGAACCATATCTAAGAATTACAGTTGAACGCTTGCATCGAACTGGAAAATCATATTTGAAATGTCTTCTCATGCAAGTGGTAAGGCTTACATCAAGTGTATGCATTTAATTATGTATGGTAGTTTTTTATGCAATTGCTTTGTTCTCCTTGTTCATATGATCTGCATTTCCACAAGTGATTCTTTTACTGAGTAAAAATTGATAAAGAGCAAGTGTGAGGAACCTAAGAATTGAATTGAAAAGAATGAACACTTTATTGAGAAAACAAGAAAGAATAGGAGATAAAACTCTCCACCAAAGGGTTCCCCCTTTCACAATAGAGTCACTGCTCTATTCACTAATTTACTAAATGATCAATGCCCCTTTCTAACTCCAAAATCTCCCTATACATGATATCTCTATCTAACTTTTTAACTAAAAACCACCCTAACTAACTCCTTATTTCAAATAACTCTCATTTATTCTAGAAGTCCTAGCAGTAAGAAATCAACTGTATCAAATTACTTGTTTGATGAAATTGATTTATTCATTCTCCAATGAGTTCAGTTTATGTATCGTGTAAGTTAGCCAAACTTCTCGAAGATGACAACTAAAGACACCATAATGTAACTTCATAAGAGGAGATATTTTTTTGCAGATTGCAGATGGTCTATACTACAATGCCGCACTGACTCTCAGCATATTGCAAAAGTTAGGTGTCGCATCAGAAATCTTCAATCTTTGGTTTCATATGCTGCAAGAAGTCAAGAAGAGTGGTGTGCGTGCTAATTTTAAAAGGTTCGTGTTTTCCTGCCTTTTCACTGTTCCTCCTCCTTGCCTCAATAACTTACTCCATACTTTGATTTCGTACGGCAATAGAAGTTATTGTATGTGGCAACGTGAGGGTCTAATTATTTCAGACTTGTGACTATTTTTATGCAGGGAACATGATAAGAAAGTTTGCTGCCTTGGTTTAACATCCTTGCTGGTACTTCCAGCTGATCAATTGCCAGTAGAGGCTTTAGGTCGGGTGTTTCGTGCCACTCTTGATCTTCTGGTTGCATACAAGGATCAAGTTGCAGGTCTTTATGTCACACTTTCTCCATAACTCTGAGATGTTGCAGGCTTATAAATTACAATTTGCTCATTAGGAATAGACTGATTTCCATTTCTGGTTCGCAACCATTGTACTTTGCAGAAGCTGCAAAAGAGGATAAAGATGATGATAATGATGATGACGACGACGATGATGATATGGATGGCTTTCTAACTGATGATGAAGATGAGGATGATAGTGGTTCTGATAGGGAAATGGGAGCTGAGGCTGAAGATGGGGATGAAGCTCACACTAGTAATCTTAGAAAGTTGACTGATCAGGTTTGTGGATATAATTATGAAGACCTTAAATACATTTTCATGCATATATTAATTGAATATAGGATATTGAGTTTAGCAATTTGCATGCAATAATTGATGCAATTTGTCTGCAGAAAATTCCAGTAATTAAATTTTTTCCAAGTTCATTATTATTGCTAGGAATTTAATGTTTGATATTATTCATGTGTTGAGAATAATTATAAAATATTTGAATATTCCTAGGCTTTGTAATTGTTAATCATTTTAGTGTATCACTCCCTCTGTTTCAAAATGAGTGTCGTTTAAGGTTTTTGCACATATATTAAGAAATTCAATGATTAGAAGAAAGAGAATAGTCATGTTACTAAATTATCCTTATTAACTATTGGTTGATTTCCCACTATCATAAATGTAAAGTATAATATATGTAAAGTATAATCATTGCTTTAAAGTGGTGAACATAGTAATAATTGAAGAGTAGAATTGGAAAAATTTTTAAAGTTACCTTGAAAATAAAAAATGACATTCATTTTGAAACAAAGTTTTTTCTGTTAAAGTGACACTCATTTTAAAACTTAGAGAGTAATTTTTATTACTTTTTGTTCTGTTGACATATATTATTGTTTAGTACTAGGAAAAGTTGCACACTGACATTTATTGTAGACATATATTATAAAGCCTAAGCAATCCTTACCTTACAAGACGGTTTTGTGGGGTTAAGTTAGGTCCTAAAACCTCATAATTAGTTTTCATGTAGCAATGTTTCTGCTGTTTATGAAACAAAATAGCCTGCAATACTTCAATTACAGAATTGTTTGTCAGAACTTTTGATTCCATTTGGTTCGATTCCCTGGCTCAGAACTTTTGCTTAAAGTGATGTTCACCCAGTAGAAGTATTCACTATTGTGAATGGTGATAACTAACTGATTCTTGACAAGAAACCACAGTTTATTTGAATTATGAATTAGTTCAACAAACCTCCATTAGGTGCTACATGATCCCGAGACCATCCACCTACACAGTTTTGTGGTTGAACCAGCTGGTTTACATCAGTGTTCTGAATTATTGTCTGCTTGATTTATATTTATATCTTTTAGGAATGAAACTTCTTGTTTTCCTTTCTTCTGAAAAATAATATATTTGTAATTTATTATTTGTTTTTATTTTATCATTTTTTTAACTTAAGTTCTTATTGTCATTTTGCAATATCACCCAATAGGCAAGGTCATTCGGGCCTGACGATGAGGATGATGATGAGTTGGATGATGATTTTAGTGATGACGAAGAGTTGCTGTCCCCAATTGATGAAGTGGATCCTTTTGTTTTCTTTGTGGATACAATGAAAGGTGTGCTGATGATACTTCCCCTTAAAGCATGTTAAAGGTTTCATTTTACCATTACATTTATCATTATTGTTATAATTGTCTGACATCATCTGTCTTTCAAACTAAATTTGTCTGTAGTGATGCAATCATCAGATCCAATGAGGTTTCAGAATCTGACCCAGACACTTGAGTTCTCTTATCAAGCTCTTGCAAATGGCGTTGCCCAGCACGCCGAGCTGAGAAGAGGTGAGATTGAGAAGGAAAAGTTAGAGAAGTCATCAGCTGCCACAGATTCTTAAGCTTTTGGATGTACATTCTTGGTTCTTGTTTTGCGGTTATATTCTCAGAGGTTTTTCCCTTGCACCCATTCTTTATAAGAGATGCAGAGGGTTGCATATTTATTTGAGGCGTTTATTGGCTCAGTGGTCCTAGTTGGGTGGGTCTATGAGCTTAAGGGTTTGCAGTTTTGAAATGCCTGAGTTTAGTACGC
The DNA here is from genome assembly GCA_037974755.1 of Cicer yamashitae. Lineage (NCBI taxonomy): Eukaryota > Viridiplantae > Streptophyta > Magnoliopsida > Fabales > Fabaceae > Cicer > Cicer yamashitae. The sequence goes on from JBBPBQ010020324.1 coordinate 18,555,977, forward strand.
TGAAGTTCCCATTGATTTCAGGAAACTGTGGAGTTTAGTGATTCTGGACATTCTTGGTGTTGTTGCCCTATTTCTTTTTGACTTTTTTGTGGATCCTCTTTTTCAAGTTTCACTGTGTCTAGCATATGGAAATCCTTGTTCGCTTAGTGCAGTGCAGTAGGGGGCTTCATGTGCGAGTTCTGTGATGTCTTTCTCCTCTCATGTCACTTAGACGGCTAGACTGGGACCCGCCAATGATTGGTATTGGCAATTTTTGGTGAGATAGTATTGAAAAATTCTTCGTATTTTAATTATTTTTTGGCTATAATTATTTTTTTTGTTTAGTATAAATCAACTGCTTATTGATGAAAGGCATATGGTTTTGGGGTTTATGCATAGCTTTTCAACTGCTTATTGTATGACAGTTATATTTGGTATTAATATAAGTGTATTGTTTTTAGTTGTCACAATTTTTTCTTTTATTTTTAGCCTTCACTTTTTAAGATTTTCACTACAATATTCCACTTCAATGAAAAATCTAAAAAACCCAACTTTAAAAGAAATATATCAAAAAGCTCTATTTTTAGATTAAAATAGATACTCACGGGATCCCCATTCTCATGTAAAAGAACCAATTTTAAATTTCAGTAGAAGGTCAGGATGCGACCATTTACTATTTTCATTAGTTTTTTTTTCATTTTTTTAATCTTTTTATTCTTTTAAGTTTGGGTCGAGTGCCCATTGGGTGGGACCTTCAATCCTCTTTTGTTCATTTATTTTATATATTTAAAAATAATAATAAATTTTTTTAGTATAAATATTAATTATTCATTTAAATTTATAAAATACATATATATCAGATATGACAAGGTTATTTTATTATAATTGGATATCATACAAAATTTGTATTTTTTTTATATTTTATCTCTAACATCGATTTTAATTCTAATATTGTTTCTATTTTGGAAGATTCTTTAAAAAATTTAAAATAACTTGATTAAAAAAATGAGACGTAAACAGATATAGTACAACAAAAAATACTTAATTAATTTTAAGCTTAATAGATTATAGTTAAAAGATATGAGATAATCGTACACAAAGATTAAAAAGTCAATAAAATTAGACATTAAAAAACGGTCATTTGTCTTGAAATATTAATATAAACAAATATG
>JBBPBQ010020324.1:18557154-18570691 GCA_037974755.1 Cicer yamashitae
TTAGAACTAAAATCAACTTTAAAAATAAAGTATAAACAAAATACGGACTATGTATGACATCCAATAATAAAAAAATATTATCTAAATTTTATTAGCACATCCGTTTAATATCTGTAATTTTTATGTATTTTATTATTAATTTTAACAGTTAGCAAAAAATTAATTTTAATAAATAATGAATATTTGTACTAAACATTTTATTATCATTTATTAATTTTTTATGTTATTAAATATATATAAAAAAAGCAAATAAAAGAGGGTTGAAGGTCTCCTCCACCAAAACTTTTTAAAAATAAAAAATAAAAAAATTAATGAGGAGAATAGATGGTCTCATCCATAATGTAACCTACCACTATAAAATAAAACCGATCTCTTTAAATAAGTATAGCAACAAAATAAGAAGATACCATTTTTAGAAGAAAAAAAATTGTATACCCACACACCAAATAAAAGAAAAGAAGTAATTTACTCATAAAATAGGGGTAAATTATTTAATTAAACTGCTCTATTTCATTGCATACCTTCTAAATTAGGTGGAATAAAAAAAATAGAAGAATATGATAGTATGGATAGAATTGATTCCATCACGTTCTATATCATTCCATTCATTTTTTTATAAATCCAAACAATAAATTTAACTGCATACCATTCCAAGAGGTCAATGGTTTTCCTCACACATCATTAATCATTCTATTCTATTCTACTGAAGTATTACTTTTCCAAACATGTATGGATTTTTTCTTCCACCTTTAATCATCTAAACCTTATTATAGTTGAAGTGCAATTTTGGTCCATCAATAATATTTTTTTACAAGTGTCTCAAAACGTTACCATTGTTGCAATTAAGCAATTAAGTCCCTCCACAACTTTTCCATTGATAAGTGAAAATAAGATTACCAATTGATATAGTAAATTGTAAACTCAAACCATTCCCAACAATAATAATGTTGCATGCATAAACCTCTCTTATACTTCTCCTTATTAATAAATAACTCAACCTATACATCTTTTAACTAATAGCATGGCAAATATATTCTCAACTTTGCAAACCAAGAAAACGCAAACCAAACATAGTCAAAATTGATTTTGAGTCTTGACGTAATAGAGTGTGGTTTATGTAGGGGTAATGATTTTGTGAAACTGTATTATTAACTTATTTAAGTTGTACGCGAAGGAGAAATCTCTATTCTTTTACATGATATTTATTCGATGGGGTTAATTTAGTTTTGATAATATCATTTTTAGGTTAATTTGAAGATTGTCTCTAATTCTAAATGTCTATGTTGCAAATTTTTAAGTTTGGTTCGTTAATTCAAGCGTGTAAGGAGGTTAATTCTTTTTATTTTTTCAATTGTTGTTTGAAGTATTTTTAACGAGGGAAATTGATATGATTTTCATGTACTTGACCATGTAAAGTGCTAATCCTCAATTCTTCGGTGACATTCCAACATTTATTAATTTTATTTCAATTAATGATATATCGTAATTATATGTTATTAAAATAAAAACCCTAATCAAAATAGTTCTCCAATAACAATTAAAACAAGTTAGAATTAGTACTCATAAGTTTTGATTTCTTTCATCATGATTAGAAACTGCGATGTGACAATTATATAAATTCAATGGTCCAACCCTAACTATTTATGGCTAACTTTGACAACGACTTGAAAAACAATATATAATCTCATCTTATTTTATGACTTGGTATTATATTTAGATATCTTAATTCCAATTTCTATTTTTGGTGAAAAAAGTCCCCACAATTTTAGTTAAGATATTTATTACTAGTGTTATCTTTAGTATAGTCTAATTATTTAAAGTTTGACATTCTCACCCCACACTTACACATTTAACATATTAATTGATATGTGTTTTCATTTAATTTATATAAACGTAAATAATTTTTATACTATTATTTAATCACAACTGTTAGATTATTAGATATATTTAAATAGTACTATAAAAATAATTGTAATATGTTGATACTGTAAATTTTTTTATATTCTCAACACATGATAATTAAACTCATTATTTTTCTTTTATATAATAATATTTTTTTTACTCAATTGTATAATAATAATATTAAAATGATGGATTAATAAATAAACAGCGATAATGATGAAATAAAAAGATTGTGAAAATGGGTTTGGGCGCGCAGTATAAAAAAGAGGGTTTTTTGTTTTGTTAGATATAAAGAAAGAAAGAAAGAAATTTGGAAAATCGAAGTGGAAGAATGGATGCTGAAGAGGTTGAGTATGATATCTTCAGAGACGACGAAGACGATCCTGATGCTCAACTTTCTGTGGAAAATAATGAATCAACCAAAGAATATGTCGTTTATCTCGTCGATGCTTCACCTAAAATGTTCACCACTACTTGCCAATCGGTTAGTTCTGTGCTTCTTCTCCTTCACACGTGCCACAAGCCCTAGTTTAGTTACTCGTCCATTTTCAATACTCGCATTCCATTGATTGCAGGAAAATCAAGATGTTGAAACTCACTTCCAGATAGCCTTAACTTCTATCTCTCACTCTCTCAAGTCTCAGATCATCAACAAATCCTATGACCAAGTTGCCATATGCTTCTTTAACACTGTAATAAATAACATTTTCATTTTAATGCATGCCTCTCTCTCTCTCTCTACTACATTTCCTTTTCTTTTATATTTATTTACTTCATCTTCGCAGAGGGAGAAGAACAATTTACAAGACCTAAATGCTGTTTATGTATTTAATGTTGCTGCTGAACGAGACTATCTAGACATGCCAACTGCAAGCCTTATCAAGCAATTTGATCTTCTCCAAGGTAGGTAACCAACCATTTTTTATTTATTTATTTCATTTTCAGAGACCCTACTTCGAATATTCATTTCTTATCAATCTTTTTTAGATACTTTTTCAAAAAACATTGGAAGCCACCACGGCGTCATGTCTGGAAGTCGAGAAAATCCTCTCTACAATGCTATCTGGGTGGCTCAAGCACTTCTTCGTAAAGGGTGGGTACACATATTACTTTCACTAATATCTACTTAATAACAACCACTCAATCACAATGAGAAACATTTTTATTAGGTCAGCAAAGACTGTCGATAAACGCATACTTCTGTTCACAAATGAAGATGATCCTTTCGGGTGTGTCAAAGGGGCTATTAAATCAGACATGACAAGAACCACACTGCAGAGAGCTAAAGTACCAATCTGTTTCTGTATATGTATTATAGCATACTCACGATTACATTTTGAAGGATGCTAGTAGTTCATACTAATTATCATTATTTTCCGTGTTTGCGAAGGATGCACAAGATCTTGGCATCACAATTGAACTTCTTCCCTTGAGTTGCCCTGATGAAATGTTCGACTTATCTAAATTTTATGCTGTATGTACACATCTTTTACATATATTCACTAATTTATGCTCTTAACTGATACTGATTAGATATACTATGAATGCTCTTTTGTTAATTGCATGTCTTTCAGGATTTGATTGGCTTGGAAGGAGATGATCTTGTTAACTTTATGGCATCAGCAGGAAATAAGTATGGCAACCTATCTATGTTTTTCTCCAGCTTATATCTCGTATTTGTAAGATCTTTGAGATATCATTATGTACTGAACTAAGGCAACTAGTTTTATCCTTCAAAGTTAGCCTCTTACTGCTGGAACCTGAAGTTTCTGGTTCATAAATTGTTGTTTATTAGGGATAGTAGCAAGCCTAAACTTGCTCCCATAGTTTGACTTTGTATGCTTTAAGATTTCAGGCAGATACTATTGTAAATAAAGAACTATCTATGTAGTTCAAATTAGATAAGTTATAATTGTCATTAATTATAATGCAGAGTAGATGGTGGTTCTGATTTGTAATCTATTGAACACATCCATGTTGTGGATAGTTATAGTAAAGAAACTTATACTGATTAAGAACAAATGCAAGTATATCCTTTAATTTTATGCATTCTAAGAATCCCTTAGTGGAACCAAAGCAACAGCAAGATTGGCACAGTTCCTAGACACTTGTTTTGTTTTCAGTAAGTATATAAAAACCTGGAAATGTTATTTTCAAATTGTTTTAGGGCAAGGGCTTAGGATTTAGTAGGGGTTTAGGTTGCAGATAAATCCGTGGATAGTGGGTCTTTGCTTGGAACCTTTGTCAAAATTGTTGCACTTGATCCAAAGGTTATTTAAAATTGTTTTTTAACTTAGGAAAATTAATAATATATTCAGTTCAATTTTAATATTTGGATTAATAATATGGATATGCTTAAGATAATGGAAGGTGTGATTTTCTACTGCATGAGGATTATTATGTTGAGCAAGAGCACCTATTAAGAGCTGTCTAAACCAAGATAGGAGTTGATAATTTAAAATATTAAATAATTTAAATTTGTGTTTATTTTGGCCGATTTTTAATCTTTTGTTGTTGTAATTTTGCATTTCAATTTCAGATTGGAGGATATGAAAGATCAGCTAAGAAAGCGCATGTTTACGAAACGCAGAGTCAATAAATTTAAATTCACAATAGTTGATGGGCTATCAATAGAACTAAATTCATATGCTTTAATTCGTCCTACTGTTCCTGGTAAGTATTTCTTGTTATTTTCTATCTAATAGCAGATATTGTTGAGTGAAATATAAGTTCTTTCTTTGGTGTTTTTTTTTCTTCCCATTCCCTTATCAAAGTTAGTCATGGCCCCTTTTAAGTTTTTCTCAGAGGAAAAAACTATTGCTTTCAAATTTCAGCTTACGTTGTAATGGCATTTTATACTTTTGATGTGTAGGATCAATCACATGGCTTGATTCCATTACTAATCATCCTTTGAAGGTGATGAATATTATAACCTTAACTTTAAAACAATCTATTTTCTATGTTGCAGCGTAACTTTGTAATTCACTTGTTAAGAAACAATAACAATCAAAGCCTTTTTCAACTTGGTGGTGTCAGTTATGCGTATTAGATGATGACATACATTTAAAAATTCCACAATCCCTTGGTTAAAATTTCAAAGGGTCTCTGTACCAGACCCATACCCATTCTATATAGTTGCACAAAAATCAGAATTTTAAAGTGATTCTAGATTCTAGAATTTTTGTTGGAGAATATGAACATAACTGTAGAGAAAGAATATTTACAGATTTGTTATGACTTTGATAGTTATGAGAATGCCAAACCACTACACTCATATTGCTGCCTGCATCATATATTTCCCCGTTAGTGTCTCTGTAATCTTGCCACTTTTTGTATTATGCTTTTTGTTGGATCATGTTTCTCCTGAATTCCCTCTGATTATATTCTTTTAGTTGGACTGTAATGCTGAATGTTCTAAAAAATGTATTAGAAAATTGTTGTAACTAGTTTGGTGGGTGGTCCAGAGTGAAAGAACTTTCATTTGTGCTGATACTGGTGCATTGGTGGAAGAATCTACCAGACGGTTTCATCCGTATAAAAAGTATGAATTTTTTCTTCTTTCCTTTATCTTATTTGAATATTATAATATTGATTCTCTGGACACATTTTCATCACTGTTTTTCTATTTAGATTGGATTTGGAAAATAATAGCAACCCTACAGTCCCTACTATATAAGACATTGCTGAGAACAGTATTTGCTGGGATCCATACCCTTACCAGTTCTTGCCCCCCCCCACCCCCCCCAAAGAAATCTGTTATTTAATTTGGTTTTAGAAATTCCAGGGTAAGTTATTTCGTTGCAAATTCCTTAGGGTGGTAGTCCCTGGGCTATTTTGTGATAGAAATTGGTACCACAATTGTAACTAATAGTAATAATTGACTTTTATTGATGATAGAATAGGATTACATTAGAAACAGTATGAGTATGGTAAAGTAACCAGAGAACGAGGAAATCGAAAATGCATTTAATTACAATGAGTTTCCAAGAAACTTGAGAGTCTTGGTCTCTCTCCCTTCCAGCAATTGGAGATCTTGGCATCTCCCTCCGATAACCACTCAATAACTTCTCCCTCATCACTTTCCCCTTTCTTTTCTCAATTTACATTTCTAAAAATAAACAACATAACTGACAAATACTAAAAACATAATTGCCATAATTTCTGCCTTCTCCTATATTGTTCTCTAATAAGAGGTCTAACAATACTCTTTCCAACCGAAAGAGTCACCTTGTCCTCAAGGTGAAATGAAGGAAATTGCTTTATGATAGTTGTAACCTGTTCCCAAGTTACAGTCTTAGTATTACTGCACGTTCAGATTGGTTTGCCTCCATAATTTATTCCTGAATTCCTTGGCTTAAGAAAATCCGCTCTTATTAGAGAACAATATAGAAGGACCAGCATATAACTCAAGTTTTCCCTATATTCTTCCACAGACCCATTCTGTTTAAGACTGACCAACAATTCCTAAGGTTTTTGGGTTATTGTTGGTTGAAACCTCTCAAGCAGTTCACTGTCTTCAATCATTTCTTTTCATAAGTAACCCATTTTTCCACAAGTAAATGGTCATTGTTTTAGCCAATTTCACTCATTTTATTTAAAATCAAAATAAAAGTTACTCAAAATTTACTGTTCATAAAGGAAATCTAAAGGAAATAGCTGATTTTTTTTGAACAATTCTTGTTACATTGGCCAGAATTTGGATAACAACAGGAAATCTAGTGTACATAATTGTAAGAGAGAAAGCAAAGGAAAATTAAGATAGATACTTCCTATCCAAGAAATTCGATAGTTTTGGTCTCTCCCAAGATTCAAGAGTTTGGTCTCTCCCAAGATTCGAGAGTTTAGTCTCTCTCAATCAATACCCAATCCCAAAATAAATGCCTACTGATTTTCTTTTCCTTCATTTTTCCTATTTATTTAATAAGTGCCTAATAACATAATTGCTGTCTTAATGATATAATAAGATGATGTATTTGATTTAAATTAGACCAAACGCATCAATTTTTGTTGACCCAACTTTCTCATATATAGGACCGGAAGTAGTAACATAATAACTGCTGCCTAATAACTCAATAACTGGGACACTTTTTCTTCTATGGACTATCGTATTGTTTCCCATGTTCAGTCCTGTTTGTCCAGCAATAATTTTTTTGTCCCTTTTGCTTTTTGGATCCTAATTTGGATGGATTTTCTTATAGGATGGGGAGAATTTTAGTTTTTTTTGTTTTGTTTTGGTATGGGAGCCTGGGAGGGAAGAGGGGCATCTAGGCAGTTGAGGTATTTCAGGATTAAGGAGGGGAATAGTGTCTTAGAAATTCGATGTTAAACTTTGCTTTGAATACTAATGGTTGTGGCTCTTTGGCTGCGGATATGTTTCTTTTAGGTCTCTACTGTACTTGAAGATGGGTGGATAGTCTGATATCTGGTTCTTGGAGGATGTTTGTTTGGTCGATATCTCTTTTTTCAGAGGCGTTTTTATTGCACCCACGTCCCTATTATTTTTCTACTTTACATCTCTACGCCCCCATCATTATTAACTTTTAATTCTATATGGTACTTTTAACTGCTGACCATCCTGAATGATGAAAGAAAATAACAAGTAGCATTCCCTTTTGCTTTTACTCTGTTCCTCAAATTTTGTCCAGTCAAGATAAAAAAATTTGAACAGTTGATTTTTCTGGTATCTTGAGTTTCTTAGTCTTTTCCAGTTTTCCGTTCCCTCTCATTTCTCTTAATAGCTAGAGCTTTATTCTTGATGAGCCATTTGGAAAGCTAAGGGCCTGTTTTGTTTTTGTTTTCATTCTCTGTTTTTAGGTTTTAATGACAAAATGCTATTTTCATAGTTTTGTAAAGGAAACAGGGAAACAATTAATAGTGTTTATTATAACTGTTTTCTATACAAAACTTTTAAAATAGGAAAAAGTAAAAATATTGTGTTGTTTTTGTAATTATAACTAAAAACAGAAAATGTTTTCTGAAACTAAATAGGCCCTAAAACTCCCTCTATGTTTTTTTTTGTTTTGACAGTGGTGCTCAATTGGAGTTGTACAAATTAATGCTTTTGACTCATGTTTCTCTGTTATGTACTGGTTCAAAATATAGAAGAAAAATGGTGTTTAATCAATAAAACATCTCCATTACACCCAGACAGTGTTGCCAATTGTGGATGGTGGATTACGGCAGCGAGACAAAAATCCACCATGTAAATATGGCGGAAGATGTATCAGCCTATGGTGGAAGCATGGCAGATGATGAAGCAAATAAAGAATAAAAACCAATAGATGAGAAAAGGAATACTTAGAAAATTAATAAAAAATGAATAGACTCTATGTATTTGGAACAAAGATGGTACAGAAAAAGGAGAAAGAAATAAGTATTACAGAAATTTCAAAGAAACAGAAGAAAATAGAGCGCTTCACAAGATGGTGGTGGTTGCCGAGAGTGGTTGGTAGTCACCACGGGTGGTGGTCGCCGCCCTTTTCAACAAAGGGTGTCCTCCATGAGTTTCTGGATACAATTACAACAATTTATCAAGCTTATATAAAATTTTGCGATGCAATGGATACCAATATAAAATCCTGGAAACTTCATCTATCTGAATTTGAGATGGAATACAGAATCTTTCCTGGAAACAAAATTTCTGAAAACTCCATGTATTCAGATTGCAAAAATAAATCCAGTTTCCCGAAGGAAAAAATATTAAAATAAGGGTGCTGACGTGCCGTGATGATGCATGCAGAGAGAGGAAAAAGGGTGTAGGGGTATTTTTTTTTTGAAATAGATGGTGTGAATGTTAAAATTGCCCAAATATATATTATAAGGGGTAATTTAAGATTTTTTAAAAAATTGGAAATTAGGCGGTGGATGAATTAGATGAGTGAGCTCAGTGAGGTGTATGTAACATCAATCTTAAAAAAAACTCCATGTTTTGTTTTTAAGGATTTCAAAAGAAAGGACAAAAACAAGATTTTGTTTACACTGTTTCCATTATAAAATCCTGAAAACAAGAAACAAAATGAAAAGAAGTGACATTTCGGTAATTATTAGTGAAAATATATCAATTGAAAATGATACAAACCAAAGCAAACACCACCTAGGTCTTCCCAAAGCTAAATAGTAGAAAGTTTTATTCTTTATTTTACTGGACTTTTTGTGTTGGCAAATGATTTTATTCTAGAACTGTTGTACACCAAGTCACTATTGGCAATGGTGGAAAAACTTCTTTTGGAAACGATTGCAGCTTTGAAGGGAAGTGGACTAACTAATCATATTCATAGCCAAGTGGTATCTATATTGGCGATAAATTTAACTCATAGATTTGTTGAGGCTGGTTTCTTTATTGGACACTGCAATAAATAAGCAAATGGTGTGCTTATTGAAATACCTCAACGTTTTTTGATATTATGTTCTCTCCTTTTCTTTGTAATTATAATTATAATGACTGTTATACTTTTTTCAGCCAGAATATTATATTTTCAATGAAGGAGCTATCTGAAATTAAGAGAGTTGCTACTGGACATCTACATCTTTTAGGGTTCAAGCCATTAAGTTGCTTGAGAGATTATTACAACTTGAAGCCGTCAACTTTCCTTTATCCCAGCGATGAGGTGTCTGTTCTTCTAGTCATCAATGAACTGTTGATTGCATCTTTATTCATCAGTAATGTTTGGTTTTAATTGCAACTTGACTGCTTGGTGACGATGTCTTATTTGGTACTTTCAACATTGTTTAATTTTCGTCAAACGCAATGACATTGTGATGTTATTTCATTAGCCCTCTGATGATATGCTATCACCTTCTAACCAAGGAATTTCGTTTGAACACAAATTGTTATGACAATTTTGCTAATACAGTGAATTTCCCTCAAGTTAAAGTTCCATTCCTTGTGATAGAACTAGTAATAGACCCGTGCGATGCACTAGGTGACATTAGAGATTATTTTTTGGAGAGGACATTGGAATTTAATGAATTTAAGTAAAGAATATAGCAAATTAAGTATGGTATGCCAAAATAATATTTGCAATAAAGATCATACGCACAAAGCACCTAATTTTTTTTAAAAAAAATAGCAAAGCTGCAAAATGTAGGATGAAATATGATTGAAAAAATGAATATGCTTTTCAATAAAACGATCAAGATCGATGTGTCAAGTATGCACAAGATGGACATGACCTCAAAAGACACTTATAATTCGTGCTATGAACAATGTTTATTGAATGGGTGGTCTTTTGGTATTTTGGAAATGCTTTGGCAAGTAATTTCACCAAATGATCTTATATGACTGTCTATTTAGTTTCACTGTCTCTTTTTTATAATGTTTTCCTGGTCGTGCCACTTTTTTGTCTTGCAGGGTACAGATGGTAGCATGTGTATCTTCATTGCCCTTCATAAGTCCATGATACAACTCAATCGGTACAATATTCTTGATTCCTTACAACAAAGGCTCCTTTTAGTTGCACTATCACATCCTTTTAGTCATGTCTATGTCTAGTGTAGTAGTGTTGGAAAAGCCCTAACATCAACATGCAGAAAAAGGGGCTAGGAGGGTTGGCCAATTTGATAAAATAGGTTTTGCAAAGGCAATCCACACCATTTTATAGTAAGTTGGTTGGGCAACACATGAAAATAATACTCCTTCCGTCCCGGCCTATTTGACTATACTCAATATCAATAAACCTTGGCTATTATGGGTGTTTACAAAGTCGAAAAGGGAAAGAAAGAGGGATTCTTGAAAGCTGCAAGTTAGATAGTGTAGGACTATATACTATGCATACACAAATATAAGTGTGACAGATATCATGGTTAACTAAACAACTTCTTACTGAAACCGCTAATATATGATTAGTATTACTTGAGAATTAGGTTTTGGTGCTGAATAACTTGAGAGATTAGCTCTCAACATGATATTATTGATAATCAAAATTGTACAAGGAGAATCTCTTAATTAAGGAAATAAATCTGGACTAAATCCAACCTATATCAAACCTAATAAAAACAAGGAATAACATATCTTAATAATAACAAACTAAATCATTGCATGTATCAACAGTATTGTAGTGTTATGTTTATGGCATAGCTGATGTCAAATGACATGTTAACTTGTGTGTTAAATTACTAATCAAAATAATTACCTGGTGTTCTTTTTAGTTTTGCAGTTGCATTTAGTGGTAGTTCATCTCGACCTCAATTGGTTGCCCTTATTGCGCAGGTACAGTATGTTGAGTGCTAAAATGTTTTTTCATTGCAATGAATAGATTTCTTGAGTTCAAGAGTTTGCATGTGGTGTTTTAGTTAGATGGCTGTCTCTAAGCAACTGAATAATTATGGAATGCTACTTTACTGACATAACTGCCTAGCATTTTCTTGCATACTTCTCATTTTCCTGCCACAGGTCAAATTTTCTTCTGTACATTTCACGTTGTTCCTTTCATAGCAGCATTACCACTTGTCAGCTTGTTTTAATTAATGTTAGAATATTAGAAAATATCTTATAATATCTATTATATTATATTAGAGTATCTTGAGTTATTTCCTAGGATCAATTTATATTCATAGAGATATCTTAGAATATCTCTCATTATTATTATGATTAGTTTCTAATTTAGGATTTAGTCTATGTTTCTCTATAAATAGAGATTAGTATTGAGTCTTTTGTAATCAAGTCAGCATTAAGCTATTATCAATAATATTCAAACCCTTATTATTTTCTCTAAAATCCCACAACTTCAACATGGTATCTAGAGCCTATTTCGATCCTCCTTGAACGATCCCGCCTCTATTCCGCTGCCGAGTTCCTAACAGTTAGGGAATATAATCATAGTTTCTCTTTTTTCAACGTGAACATTCCTTTTTTCAAACCACTGTCGTGTTACATTCCAACACCAGTTTCACTCGTTTTTCGTCCAGTTCGCTACTGCCACCGTCACCGCCACTGTTTCCGGCGACTTTTCCAGCAAACAAATCTTTGCCCTCAAAAAAAAAAAAAAAAAAATTTAAGTTTCTCCGCTGTATCCCTTATTCGTTCCGATCACGGACGGGTTTATCCTTAGTCTATTTCAACACATAAGCTCTCTGGCCGAATCCCTAATTTTCCCTTCACTCTCTGCTTTGGATGATTTTCAACCCAAAATATCTACTTTCGTGCTTTTCGAATCTATTTCTCTGATGGGTTTTTCGAATCTTTGCTTGTTTTTTCTCTCTTTTGAGTTTGTGTGCTATGGCGGCGTCTAAGGTTGTGCTGATTGGGAACAACATCACTCTCTCATTCGATGATATTGAAGCTAATTTCGCTCCGTCGGTTAAAGGGTCTAGAGAATATGGAGTCTTATTCTTGGCAGAGCCACTTGATGCATGTACAGAACTTACAAATAAAGCTAAACAACTTTCGAATGTTAGTTCACCTTTTGTTTTGATGATTAGAGGGGGGTGTAGCTTTGAAGAAAATGTTAGAATGGCACAAAATGCTGGCTACACAGCTGCAATTGTCTATGACAATGAAGATGGTGGCGTCCTGGTTGCAATGGCAGGAAATTCTGCTGGTATAAGAATACATGCGGTATTTGTATCAAAAGCTTCGGGTGAAATACTTCAAAAATACATTGGTTTGACTAATGTGGAAACATGGCTCATTCCAACTTTTGAAAACTCAGCATGGTCTATCATGGCAATTTCGTTTATTTCCCTGCTAGCTATGTCTGCAGTGCTGGCCACTTGTTTCTTCGTCTGCAGGCATCGCATAAGAAGAGAAAGGCCTCGAGCTTCTCATGTTCGTGAATTTCATGGTATGAGTAGTCGTCTAGTGAAAGCAATGCCAAGTTTGATTTTCACTTCTGCTTTGGAAGATAATTGTACATCAAGAACATGTGCTATTTGCCTTGAAGACTATTGTGTGGGAGAGAAGCTCAGGATTCTTCCCTGCTGTCACAAGTTTCATGCTGCCTGTGTGGATTCTTGGCTGACTTCGTGGAGAACCTTTTTCCCATTTTGGAAGCGTGATGCAAGAATGGGTTTGTCTGATCCACCACCTTCAGAATCCACGCCTCTACTGTCATCGACCCCGTCATCCGTGGCATCATCTGTCCTGTCTTCTATGAGGTCATCATATGCTTCATCTTCTGCAATACAAATCATTTCGCAGTCGCCGTCTGTTTCTCAAAACCACTTTTTAGCTAGCAGTACCCCTTTCATTCAATTGATGGGATTCTTCTTGGTGCACGATTATTCTCTCTTCGATGGTTTCAGATCTGCCCTTACTCTCCAATTTTGATCAATGGAAATATGTGTTATTATTCAAGCAGCCGTTATCTCTCCTGTTTTGGATGCATTTTCTCACTCCGTTGATTGATCATGGTTTCATTAGAGTCGCGCTGCTTCTTCTTCTGTGTTTGTCATGCAATTTAGTTCTTACTAATAGATTATAACAGTGGCTTTTATTCCCACCGACAATCATTCCGGTGGTGTCCCTTTTTCCACAGATGAATCATATTAGTAATGACTTCTTCTTTCGTTGATGGTTATTCTGACGATGTCTTTAATTTTCATGACTCACTTTATCTTGTCAATTTGTCCCAGATGCACTGGCCCCATCTTTGTCCCAGATGTACTGGCCTTGCCTTTCTCTCCCTGAAGCACGCCT
>JBBPBQ010020324.1:18570701-18593024 GCA_037974755.1 Cicer yamashitae
TGTTAGAATATTAGAAAATATCTTATAATATCTATTATATTATATTAGAGTATCTTGAGTTATTTCCTAGGATCAATTTATATTCATAGAGATATCTTAGAATATCTCTCATTATTATTATGATTAGTTTCTAATTTAGGATTTAGTCTATGTTTCTCTATAAATAGAGATTAGTATTGAGTCTTTTGTAATCAAGTCAGCATTAAGCTATTATCAATAATATTCAAACCCTTATTATTTTCTCTCCTTTTCTCTAAAATCCCACAACTTCAACATAGTATCAGAGCCTATTTCGATCCTCCTTGAACGATCCCGCCTCTATTCCGCTGTCGAGTTCCCAACAGTTAGAGAATATAATCATAGTTTCTCTTTTTTCAACGTGAACATTCCTTTTTTCAAACCACTGTCGTGTTACATTCCAACACCAGTTTCACTCGTTTTTCGTCCAGTTCGCTACTGCCACCGTCACCGCCACTGTTTCCGGCGACTTTTACAGCAAACAAATCTCTGCCCTCAAAAAAAAAAAAAATTAAGTTTCTCCGCCGTATCCCTTATTCGTTCCGATCACCGACGGGTTTATCCTTAGTCTATTTCAACACATAAGCTCTCTGGCCGAAACCCTAAAACCCTTTTTTCACGCATCAAAACCCTAATTTTTCGATCTGTCAACTTTTGCACTGTTATCCAAACCCTAATTTTCAAAATCCCTAATTTTCCCTTCACTCTCTGCTTTGGATGATTTTCAACCCAAAATATCTACTTTCGTGCTTTTCGAATCTATTTCTCTGATGGGTTTTTCGAATCTTTGCTTGTTTTTTCTCTCTTTTGAGTTTGTGTGCTATGGCGGCGTCTAAGGTTGTGCTGATTGGGAACAACATCACTCTCTCATTCGATGATATTGAAGCTAATTTCGCTCCGTCGGTTAAAGGGTCTGGAGAATATGGAGTCTTATTCTTGGCAGAGCCACTTGATGCATGTACAGAACTTACAAATAAAGCTAAACAACTTTCGAATGTTAGTTCACCTTTTGTTTTGATGATTAGAGGGGGGTGTAGCTTTGAAGAAAAGGTTAGAATGGCACAAAATGCTGGCTACACAGCTGCAATTGTCTATGACAATGAAGATGGTGGCGTCCTGGTTGCAATGGCAGGAAATTCTGCTGGTATAAGAATACATGCGGTATTTGTATCAAAAGCTTCGGGTGAAATACTTCAAAAATACATTGGTTTGACTAATGTGGAAACATGGCTCATTCCAACTTTTGAAAACTCAGCATGGTCTATCATGGCAATTTCGTTTATTTCCCTGCTAGCAATGTCTGCAGTGCTGGCCACTTGTTTCTTCGTCCGCAGGCATCGCATAAGAAGAGAAAGGCCTCGAGCTTCTCATGTTCGTGAATTTCATGGTATGAGTAGTCGTCTAGTGAAAGCAATGCCAAGTTTATTTTCATTTCTGCTTTGGAAGATAATTGTACATCAAGAACATGTGCTATTTGCCTTGAAGACTATTGTGTTGGAGAGAAGCTCAGGATTCTTCCCTGCTGTCACAAGTTTCATGCTGCCTGTGTGGATTCTTGGCTTACTTCGTGGAGAACCTTTTTCCCAGTTTGCAAGCGTGATGCAAGAATGGGTTTGTCTGATCCACCACCTTCAGAATCCACGCCTCTACTGTCATCGACCCCGTCATCCGCGGCATCATCTGTCCTGTCTTCTATGAGGTCATCATATGCTTCATCTTCTGCAATACAAATCATTTCGCAGTCGCCGTCTGTTTCTCAAAACCACTTTTTAGCTAGCAGTACCCCTTTCATTCAATTGATGGGATTCTTCTTGGTGCACGATTATTCTCTCTTCGATGGTTTCAGATCTGCCCTTACTCTCCAATTTTGATCAATGGAAATATGTGTTATTATTCAAGCAGCCGTTATCTCTCCTGTTTTGGATGCATTTTCTCACTCCGTTGATTGATCATGGTTTCATTAGAGTCGCGCTGCTTCTTCTTCTGTGTTTGTCATGCAATTTAGTTCTTACTAATAGATTATAACAGTGGCTTTTATTCCCACCGACAATCATTCCGGTGGTGTCCCTTTTTCCACAGATGAATCATATTAGTAATGACTTCTTCTTTCGTTGATGGTTATTCTGACGATGTCTTTAATTTTCATGACTCACTTTATCTTGTCAATTTGTCCCAGATGCACTGGCCCCATCTTTGTCCCAGATGTACTGGCCTTGCCTTTCTCTCCCTGAAGCACGCCTCTCTCTCCTTGAAGCAGATTCAAGTTTAAATATTTTGAGTCTCCATTATTATTGGTTTGAAGCTTCCAAATGTAGTTTTTAAGAAGAACGGAGCTTGCTTTGTTCAATTGTCTGCCATGAATTTCTCTCAGGCTGATGATCAATCAGACTATCTGGTTAGGCTATATTTATAGCAATTCTCTCCGACTTCACATGCATCCCTGAGTTGCCTTTCCATCTTTTTTTTATGGAGCAAAACATTGTTTTCTTGTAGCAAGCTAGCTTGAGGGGGAGTGTTAGAATATTAGAAAATATCTTATAATATCTATTATATTATATTAGAGTATCTTGAGTTATTTCCTAGGATCAATTTATATTCATAGAGATATCTTAGAATATCTCTCATTATTATTATGATTAGTTTCTAATTTAGGATTTAGTCTATGTTTCTCTATAAATAGAGATTAGTATTGAGTCTTTTGTAATCAAGTCAGCATTAAGCTATTATCAATAATATTCAAACCCTTATTATTTTCTCTCCTTTTCTCTAAAATCCCACAACTTCAACAATTAATAAATAAATTATGAAGTCTATCAAGTCAAACTGACAATTTGAATCTCTGTTGCTCCTTTGCTAAATATGTGTCATATTTGTAACTCACATGTCTATGATTGTAGGACGAGGTTATCCAATCTGGTTGTCAGATTGAGCCGCCTGGAATGCACATGATTTATCTTCCATATTCTGATGACATCAGACTTGTTGAAGAGGTATAGAGCTGCAATAGTTGAACTTGTGTTTAAACTTCAACTGTCAAACTAGAGAAAATTAGGTTTGATGTTCTATAAATGAAGTTATTAAGGTGTGAAAGATTTGTGCAGCGTTATTCAGATACTAGTGGGATGGTGACTAAAGCAAGTGATGATCAAATAAAAAGGGCAGCTGATTTAATTAAGCGTTTGGACTTGAAAGATTTTTCTGTGTTCCAGTTTACCAACCCTGGTAAGCTTCTTCTTCCTCTTGCTCAGCTGCTCTCCTAAGTCCTAACTTAATGTTGTGTTTATAGTAAGCTCCATCGTAATCCTCTATTAGTAATGTTGTGTTTATACTTCTAGTAAGCTCCATCGTAATCCTCTATCATTTGATTTATATATTCAATTACTCTCACATGCATTGCATTCTGTCATCATTATACGAAACTCCTTAAATTCCTACACGTACCTCACCTGAATTATAGACTGTTGACTTGAAACCTCTTCAAGATATTGGATTAAGCATGTAAATGATTTCTGTATACAGTGACTTAATAACTTTTGCTGCTATCTAGCAGCGGTTATGCATTTTTACTTGATATTTCACTGAATCTCCTTCAGCTTGTTCATTTGCTTGTAGAAAAAAACTCAACTGGTATAAGCTGAGATATTTTTTAGAAAAATTTAATTGTTATTTAGATTGATGTTCATTGTTGAATTACTTATATCAAGTTTTTTTTTACTGGATGAGGTTGATTACATGAATCAAATTAAACCGATATTCTATGCTAACAACCAAATTTTTGGAATCAATTATTTTCTTATGAATCCTAAAGTTTTCTTTGGTTGCCCTCTACCTAGGTTTATTATACTATTGTCTTGGGTATAGTGTTATTAATGGTGAGAAAGGAGATTAAGATAAATTAGTACTGAGTATGATGGGCATTTATGGTTTGTTTGTTTTAAGAGAAACTCATGCGAGAGAGTTTGATAAGAAATTGAAGACATCTCTCGTTTGGAGGATCAGAGAAATCAAGAAGAGAGGCTAAAAAAATGTGGACCCCATTACTTTTCCTTCTCTTCTAACCTGCGAAGTAAGACAGGGAGATAAATAATGTTGTTCTTTGTTCCACATGTACCCTTTTAATTGTTTCAAGCTTTCATTTTTTTAAGCTAAAAATTTATTAAAAAGAAAAGGAAAAACAAAAATTAGGGGACATAAACCTAATCTAGTAACAAAGAAAAAAGAAATGCAAAAAAATATTCCTCAAATCATGCAAGTTTTTTGTGCCTTCGGCGAAAATTATGTACTATAATTTCTTTCTGCACATTCTTTTTCTTTGCCTTTGAAATCACCTTCGTAAAAAACTCTTCACTAACAGTAGAACGATTTTCCATAAAAGGCTCTTTACAGGCAGGAAAACGATTCTGCAAATCATTAGCATCTCAATCCTTAAAAAAGTTATGCAAAACCTTCAAATGATGAGCAATCCTGAGATGTATATATTATCAGTGTTTATAACATTTGAACATGTCATATCTTCTACCATATCTCTTGAATGTAAATTTGCTTCCAAATTCGAATGAATTTGATGATTTTGGATAACATTTTCATATGACACTGCATCACTCAAAAAACCTGTAATACAAATATTTGAATAATGAAAATTTTCTCTATACTGTTCTATGCTATCTGAATTAGATGAGTTGGATCCAAAGACCTCGTGAATAATATTTGTTTCTTGGTATAACTCGACATCATCGTCTCTCAATGGGAGTGAATCTGTTACCACTTCCTCAACTGAATCTGAATCAGATGCTTCATCATGATTCTTATCAATTCTTTCCTGATTGGAGGGAGAAAATTCTTGAATAATCGTGTTGCCTCCTAATTCAATGTTAGGGATGTGATCAACAAAGGGAAAATTAACAACACGATGATTACTAACACCTTGACTTTGTTTGTATCTTCAGTTTCGTCCTTGTCCGGATCAATAGTATTTTTAGGGATATATTTCTGTATCAACTTCTTTACAACTGCAACATCTTCAACAAATTGAGTTATTCCCTGACTATTAGAATATCTTTGGCATTTTCAACCTTTAATGTGTCAAAACAAAATTGTTTCAAATGCAGTGACAAAGGCTTTAAAAAACAACGTAGAGTAAGTGATAGTACTTAGCATAACAACGCCGAAGTATATTATTAGTTTATAATTTATTAGAAATAATTAAAAATCAAATGAATTATATTAATTCAATTAAATTAAAAATTATGTATATTATTTAAATCGACATAAATTAAATAATTCAAAATATTTATTTATTTGAGTTAATTATTTACTAAAGTAGTATTAATTAAATTTAAAATAAAATTAATTTTGATAAGAAATTAGATTAAAATAACATAAAACTACATATAAGGATATTTTTGTCCTTTTACACATTAAATACATCTCTTTCTCTTTTCTCTTATACCAATCAATACTTCAAAATCTTCTCAATTTCTCTCATCTTTATCTCTCCTTATACTCTTTCTCTCTTTTCACTTTCTCTTCATAGCCAAAACACCTTTAGAGTCTGATGGCTGAGGGGCAAGTGTTTTTTTTTTGTATTAGGGTTTTATGGGTCATGGTTTATAGGGAGAAATAGTCTGTTTGCCCACTCTATTGTATTATTGTATTGGGTGCTTTTAGCTGATTAGTGTTAAAAAATAACAGCTTCTGGCAGTTTCTGTGTTTCTTTGATATTTTCCTTTGTTTCTAGAAAATTGTATTTGAATTGCAGTCAGTTAAGTAACTGAAAGTTAGTTAGATTAGACTCTGAATTTGACATCTTATTATCATGAAAAAATTGTGAAGAATTCTCAAGTCTCAAACACTGAGATCCTCCCTACATTTTTTTCTTCTATTTTCCCCGCACTTTCTCTCATTTTCTCGGCTTTGAATTGCAATAGGCCAGGCCATGTTCTTTTTTATGGTTCAGCGTTCCTATTTGCAAACCATCTTTTACTTTAATTTGCATAACATCTGAACTTTAAATGCTATAATTCCATTATAATAAGTTAAGTTTTAATCCCCACTTGAAGTGTCCCCCAAGCATGACACTCACCCTATATTGCACGATTCATAGAATTCGAATAGCGACTAACTTTTGGCTCTTAGGCTCCTTAGTTGGCACTTAGATCTACATGATGGGCACTTAGGCCTACATCATAGTCTTTGTACTATGTATTCAATGAATGATAACAACCTACAATATTA
Organism: Cicer yamashitae; assembly: GCA_037974755.1. Classification (NCBI taxonomy): domain Eukaryota; kingdom Viridiplantae; phylum Streptophyta; class Magnoliopsida; order Fabales; family Fabaceae; genus Cicer; species Cicer yamashitae. Next base: position 18,576,954 of record JBBPBQ010020324.1, read on the forward strand.
AAACATCCTTCATGCTTATAAATTACACGTCTCTTACTTTAGTACCTATACCAAGATACTTCCATACTTATCTCATCGTACAACTGTGTTATTAACTTATACTTAGATTTCTAAGTCATTACGAAAGAGGTATCAATCATATACTCATAGGATCAGACATGTAACAGGAAAATAACATTTTTTTAATTAGTGTTTCCCCAGTTTTCTCCCACGTATCTAGGAATTATTCATGAAAAAAAGTACACATATGGCAACTTCTACACATGAGGAAAACATAACTACTAAAGATTCACTCGAGAAATAATATTCTACATCACTTAACATGATAGCAAAATTTGTTCTTGGTAATTATGTGAACCATCGCTCACTAGCCAATTCAATCACACTCACATTTAACCAGGAAATGAACAAAAGGTGACATCTAGATTGTTTACACAACCACAAGTAATATATTATTCTACTAATACAATCATGTCAAGACACATAGAGTGGTTCGTTTTTCCTCTAGTGCATAAACCCCTTTCTCATGCATTCTCTACCATTGGTTCTTAACTCCCAACATTTTATGTCTCCCAATTTTTTTTATGACAGCAACTTACATGGCCCAAACATATATATAATACAATAACGCTCCGCATAACAACACTTTTAATTTTAAAATTTGTTCTTAGAGTCATTTTTAGAAACACAAACATGTGAACTATACTCTTACTAAATTGGCTAAAATCTATAATTACCTAAACATCCCAAAATCCCTAGAACTTGGAAGTTTAAGCAAGTCTACACATGGACTCAAATTCTATTACCCATACAAACTCAACCAACATTATCATATGCATATAACTTCAAGAGACAAGAAAATAATCTAATCTAATTCTAATTACATAGACATGCATGGGAAGGATTATCCTATTTACTTCATAGATTAGGGAAAATAACGAGGAATGCTCACTTGATGGCAAGGATGATGATAATGAGAAAAAGGAAAGCCTAGCTCACTTTTTTTATCCTTCTTCTACATCTAACCATGGTTTTCCCTAGTTCTTCAATGCCCACAAGTAGATGAACACTACCCATTCTTTTCCTTCCTTCAAGAATGCTAAACCATGAAGAGAAATGGGGGAGGTGTGGTGATGGGGTGGATATCACGGGAGATAAGAGAGTGGGGTTGAGAGAAAATGAAAAAGAATGAAACATGTTTTCTTCTAAGTGTTAAGTAGTTGGAGGAACCCTAGATTTCACCTTTTTTTTTGGGTTTCCTATAGGTTCCCTCCACTGGAGGTAATCCTATTCGAGGTGTGTCGGACATAAATGTGAGTACCTTTTCCAGCGGGGATTCAAATCTGGGTTCATCACGTTGTGGGAGTCTAGCCCCTTCCATTTGATCCAATCCTCGTTGGTTAGATTTCTAACTTCTTACTTGTAACCCAAACTTTTACTTATTGTAAAAGTACCCTCCGTGAAACCTCAATAAATTAGCAACATTCAAAAGTTTCCCATGTCAAGTATAAAACAATATCATTTGAATATTATTAGTAAATTTGTAAATTCTACCATTGACAATTAGTTATCATGCCTTTCTTTTCACTAAACTAGTTAATACATTACACAACTAAGATTATAATTGCATATATTTTATGGAGCAAAAATGCATTTATATTCAATATAATTATAATAGCTCTAGCTTACAAAGTTGGAGATGTTACACAGTGTTTTAATCCGTTGTCGCTACCACCATCACATAAGTTTTACAGCCATTCTGTACATCTTATTCGCTATAGCTGTCTTTTCCATCGCCACTATCATTTCTTTAGTTGCTGCCACACCTATTACATTTTGGGTCTAAGGAATTTGTGTTGTGTTCATTTCAGTTGCAGCTTAATATACAATTAATTACAGCTGCAGAAATTTATGAGTCAGTTTTTCTTCAGGAAAAATACGCTTTCACCTTTATAATAATCAAATTAATTTCATCAATAATACACAGAGAAAGAGGAAATGACTACCCCAATCCCTAGGCGAAAATGGTTCCTAGACAAGTTGATCCCAACTTCTAAACCTCAGATCACACATGGTTTCTTGTCAATCAGCAGCCCACAAAAGTCACCAATGAAGCAATAAAACTTCTCTGAATTATCAATCATCCTCGTACGGCGCCTTCCCCACTGATCGAGCACCTTCACCTCAAGAATCAAACAACAATCCCCCGCCTCAAGCAAACCCATTCACCCAAAAACCGAGCATGTTGTCTTTTACATTAGAAAGGCCAATAATGAGAATCTGCTTGGATACGATGTCATATAATCTGGAGAGAAAGAGATGACAAAGAGGAAAGGCGAGGACCCGCTGAATTTTTTTACCACGTGTGGCCACATCATTCTTACGTTTCGTGCAAATTAATGTTAATAGAATTAAGCATTTTCCGTGGAACTGTCATGGCTCATCTCTCAAAATCTGCCATGCCACGACCTTCTAATAGTCTACCATAGCATTATGCCATGACCCCCATATGACAACATTGCTTTAGTTTGTGTTGATTCTCCTTGCATGATCAAACCATTTAGGCCAGATATTTTCTTATTCTCCCTAATAGGTGTTACTCCATGTGTGAGGGTGTCTTGGTGTGTGGGTTGATGTATCAAGAGTGAGTTTTTTGTTTTAATGTGAGTGAGAGGATGAATAGTCACATACAGTTATGTGAATTTCCTATGTGGTCACTTGACTTTATAAAATGGTATTATGGTAATGTGACTCTATTAAATAACTTTTAATCTGGATCATACATATATGATTGCATGGTCTAGATTTACCCATAAAAATGCCCCACTCAACTTTGTAATAAGTATTTACAGATTCATGTTCCTCTTGCTTTCTTATCTGGATATGGTCCCCCTGATAGTATAACATCACTGACTAGTATGCTTCATATTTGTAGATGTTACAATTGTTCAAGTTTTTATTAATCCCATTGAACAAACTGAAAAGGTTATGATTCTGGAAATGGTAACACAAGAGTTTTCAGCCTTGCAGAGACACTATACAGTTTTGCAGGCATTAGCTCTGGAAGAAGATGAGATTCCAGAAATCAAAGATGAAACATTACCTGATGAAGAAGGTTTAGCCAGGTAAGCGTAAGTTTTCACAATGTATTAAATATATATATATTTTTTATGTGCAGAATGGAACTATAAATTCTACTTTTTCATGAGAAGTTCTCATGAAAAATTGAGAAGTGTTGGCAACACTCTCTCTAACTAACACACTTTCTAATACACCCTCTTTTATTGGTTGAAATTCAAATGAGTCACTAAATTATGTGGGTTGTACGTTAATTTGGTGGGAACCATATAAATTTCAACTAATAGAAATGAATGTCTTTGAGAGTGTGTTGCTTGCATTATGATTATTATTATTATTATTATTATTATTATTATTTCCTGTTTGGCCCTTCGTCTCTTCACTAGAAAAGATAGAAGTATTGTTCGTAAGACTTTCAGTATGAAATGATAAGGTTGCTTATGTGTCACCTGCAGACCAGGAGTGGTAAGGGCATTAGAAGAATTTAAGACATCTGTTTACGGGGAGAATTATGATGAGGAAAGTGAGCATGGCACTGGAAAGCCTACTGAAGCCTCCAAGAAACGAAAAGCACATGCTGAGTTTGCTATGAAAGAGTGTGAGAACTATGATTGGGGTGAGCTCGCTGATACTGGAAAGGTAAACCTTGAAAATCATTTTGCCTAGAGCTTTTAGTTTGATAAATTTGGGACAAGCAGGTTTGCTTAAGCTTTATGGCCCTTGCAACACCATACAATTTTCAGTTGCCTAGCTAGTACCTCTTCAACTTTTTTAAATTTGATATTGTTTTGCAGTTGAAGGATTTGACAGTGGTGGAGTTAAAATATTATCTCACAGGGCACAATCTTCCTGTTACTGGGAAGAAGGAGACTTTAGTTAGCCGAATATTAACTCATATGGGAAAATGAGCATGGAAGGGGCCAACGTTTCCATTACTGATTTTGCAACCTCGATAAGTAGAATACTCAAGTACTTCCAAGAGTTGTGTAAATTATCCGTTTTCGTACCTCAACGTGACAGGAGGGACGATGTTAACAGCATATTTTACTGTTAGATATATATTATGTAATGTCGTTTTTGTTGTTGAAATTTACTCATTATAATGCCTGTTAAACCACATGATCTTTTTAAAATTAAGGAAGCAATACTAAAGGAAGCAAAACTAATTAAGATCTAAAGAAGAGACTTGGATTTACAAAGGTCCACATGATCTACCAAATATACAGAGAAGGAAAATGACCTATGTCAAAAACAGGGCGAGTACCCCTTTTTTGTCCATTGGTTTTTTTCCTTTGAAATGCTGTTGAAAGAAAAGACATAATGAAAAGAATATCGACAGGAAGAAAAAAAAAAAAAAACTAATTTTCCAAACCTCTTAATAAAAAGAGCGAGGGTTGGGAAGAGAGACTAACAGGTAGTAAATGCTATTGGTGCTTTTGTTTAGTTTTGCAGTGTGATTCCCTTGTTCCCTCCTCTCCCCCAACTATATTAGTGTCAGGGGTAGTGTTGGTGTGTGACTGAAAGAAGAGGCAAACTGCAGAGCAATCATCAGGGTTAGAAGTTGGTAGCTTGGTCCTCCATGCTTGAACAGCTGACTCAACTAGTACTTTAGCCGCAGAAGATCGTGGAGCAGATGCTACTATGTCCACAACTTGTTTGTTGGACAAAACATCCCAAACACCATCTGTGGCTAAGACAACAAATTGATCTTGTTCTGAGAGGCGATGATAGGAGACATCAGGAACAGATATGAGTCCAAAATCCTTGAGGCAAAAATCGCCAAAAGCGCGAGCCATCGCAAGGCCAGGGGAGTTAACGTTAGGCAGCCAAACTCGAGCAACTCCTGATTCGTTGTCAAGGGCAAACACCCTTCCTTTGCAAAGCCTTATCCTCTCTGCTTCCCCTAATTAACATAATAATAATAATCAAGATACATTTTCTTTCACTCCATATACAATAAAGAGATAGAGTATATAGCATTTACTTGGAAGATTTGGCTTAAGGTCAGTGGTCAATTGAAGAGCAATAAGAGAACCATTTGGATCTTTAGTACCTAAAACAGCTCTAGAGTCTCCAACATTTGCAATAACAAGTTCGTGGCCCTGAAACACAAGAAATGAAGTGATATATATATATATATATATATAGGATTGAAATGAAGGCTTGTGAATGAAATGAAATAATAGTGTGCATGCATGCATGCCTTCTTGAGCAAGGTAACGGCGGTAGTCCCACTGGCATAAGCATCCTTGGGATGGTACAAACTGAGTTCTCTGTCCATAGACTTAGAAGCTTTCAAAAACGATTCTTTGAGTGTGCCACAATGATTACCACCACGTGAATCTGAATGTGAATTCCATTCATCCATTAGCTTTAAAGGGAGAGAATCTCTGACTTTCTTGGCGACCACATGTCCAAATGGTCCATGACCATCAAATACACCACACAATACGCTGTCATCCATCAAACAAAAGTTCTCCCAAAGAAGCATTGCATCCTGGTTGATTCCCTTTCTGCCTTGCTTACAGAACATGGAGGCAACAGGAGTTGAACCATTCAAGAATAGTCTGTTTGGAATTCTGTGCAATCTCATTTCCACATTTGAAACACGTGAATATTGATAGGATTCATAATAATGATTGGTATTAAGAGGAGATGAAGGAGATGAAGGAGCTGAAGAAGCCCCTGAAAGACATGATCCCATCCCCACCAACAATAACAATAACAATTACAAAACCAATAACATTTTTCATTCAGATCAGATATAGATATTGATATTGATATTCTCCACAAATAGTAGTTTCAATAACTAACTGCCTAATAACGATGCCAATAAGATACAGTACAACAACTGAATATGGATTTATTTAATTTGATTTAATAGATTCTCCAGAAAAGATTAATTAGTTTGACTAAGGTCAAGGACACGTGGATTGAGCACAAGTGGCACTTCACACAACACACCACGAGAAAGAGGAATTCGTCAACCAACATATAACATATTCTGTTCCGTTATGTTTACAACCAATCAATCATAATATGTTACGTTCCAACTTCCAGCTCATCCCCTATCCTCTTATCTCTCACATTCATACATATCATACTCTCTTTAATTACGTCAAACTTTTTTTTTTTTTTTAATCTTAAATAATGCTTCATAAATGATACGCATTCACGATCTACTTGATAATAACTAATTTGGCGTAATCTGTCACTGTAACTAATCCAGTTCAAAATGTGTTTGGCCTGATTTTTCTTTTAATTAACTTGTAAGCTACTTTTAGGTAAATAAAGTTTAAATTTTAAAATAAAGTTAATATTGTTTAGAATTTTCTAAATAAAAAAGTTGTTCGACATTTTTATATTTCTAACAAAAAAAAATTAAACATCAGATTTGTTACTTTTATGTTGAATGTTGAAAGTGCCAAACAAATTCTATGTTATATATATAAATATATATCATGCAGCATACATTTTCACATACATATTAATTAAAGACTTACAACAATAATATATCAATAATCATATAATTTATTTGATCATTCAATATCACATATAAATGTAGTCACATAGTGCTTAAATAAACATACTCAACGTGACCTACTTACTAACTCACTAACTCAGACTATGTTAAAAAAATCTATTTTTTTCATGAAAAAGTCTATTTTTTTTCAGATTTTTTTAAACCAAAAATCATTTTTTAGGGTTTGAAGGGTGTTTGTTTTAGATTTTTTTAAAATTATTTTGTTAAAAAAATCATTTTTTGGCTAAAAATGAAAAACTAAAAATAATAGCTCTAATGCGATACATGAGAGAGAAAGATGCCAAAAATTTTAAAAACACTGAACTTAACCCACTAACAAGAGAAAATGATGTAATTACCCTTACCCTTTTTGAAAAATCCAAAATTATCCTTCATCAATTTTTTCTCCGGACTCCATCAGTTTCACGCACTCAATTTTGACCGTTTTTCTCCCGTTTTTCTCCTTCCATGAGGATCTGATATAGTTTTTCATCAAGTAAGTTTCCTTCTCGTTTTCAATTTTTCCACATTTTTTTTATTGTTTATACGCCTTTTATTTGAATCATTTTATTTTTACATCATTCATAAGTTCATAAGTTGATATTATTATTATTATTATTATTATTTTTTTGCTTTTATGTGTTTATTTATTGCTTTTTGATGAGTACTTAAGGTACATTAATCAATTTTAAAATGCGTATAAGAAATGGATTAAACTTATAAATTTTGTAGGGTATTATAAAAGTTATGTCCTTTATGGTAATTTTGTAGGGTATTATAAAAGTTATGTCCTTTATGGTAATTTTGTAGTTTAAAAAATCACTTTTATAAAATTGTATACAAACAGATTAAAAATCATTTAAAAAAAAATCATTTTTATGATAGTAAACAAACGGAAATAAAAAAATCATTTTTAAACAAGCTCAAACAAACGCACACAATATCGCGCATGTAATATGAGTAAAATTCGATTTGAGTCTTCCATAAAAATAAAATAAAAAATCGATTTGAGTCGTTAACTTTTTTTAAAAAAAAAATTGTCCTTGGAATTTCAGATTATACCGATTTTTATTTGTGAATCATACGTACATTTGTCCAAAATAAGTGATTTTCAACTATTGCATACACAAATGCATTATCGTTCTAAAATAGATTTCGCATCAATCTTCTATTTTCTATATTAAAGTTCATTAAGTTGTTTTATTTTAACATGCCTTACCTTTTTCTCATGTGTCAATTTTAGCTCCACTAAGAATTTGAGGGAAGAGAAAAATTATCTTCAAACTTTGGATTTAAATATCATTTTATTTAATTTGACATTAAATTTAAGCTTTCCATTATTAATTCTCTCTCGTATTTCACAAAAAATAAAAATAAATATAAAGTAAATTAGAATTTATATTGTTTAAAATTCATATTAAATATTTTAAATTAAGAAAATATCATCTCTCCATTTAAATACCAACAAATTCATATTGTTTAAGATACAAAAAATTTGTTTTTTTTTACCAATTTATTCAAATTGAAAGTATTAAATTTTATATTTATTTTTTACTTTAAATAAAAAGTTAATTTAAAAATTTATATTAATTATAATAATTTCAAGCATAGTCTTATCATACTAGCTTTTGGAGACCTAATCCAGGATTAGAAAGCCAATTTGTTGATGCGTTTCACTCCTTAATCTCCATTGTTGGCATCTACAATGCCATTTAGAGAAATCTTTGGAGTTTTCTTAAAAGTGTTATTCTAGCTCGAATCTTGAAGCTCAAATCCACCATTTAGTCGGATTACACGAGTAGTATATAATAGAATTAAGTTTTTATTTTATATGTAAAATCGAAGAGAGTTGTTAAAAACTTAAAATAATATAGATTTATCTGCAAAATAATGAAGCAACTAACACATGTTATATAATATATAAAATCCTAAACAATAACTTCTCAGATACCAATAATATCTTTCCTTTTGCGTGAGCAACTAACACATGTTATATAATATATATATATATATATATAAAATAGTGGCGGAGTTTGACTAAAATATTGATGGAGCGATACTAAAATATTATAATTGAAATTCATAAAAGTCATATAGTTTTTTTTAGAACTTCACACAATTCATGCATAGTCGACGAGTTGGGAAAGTTAGAGCTTCAATTCACATAGTTTTATAATTTTCACTATTCACACAAGTTTTTAAAGCGTCACACAATTCAATCAAATAAAATGTATCCACTTTACCATTTTCATCTTTGTCGAAAACTTTATTCTTGAAAAATATATCAATTTTCTTATGTTTAAACATTGTATCACTCCTAAAAAAATACACAAATTACTTACTCAACACATTCAAACAAACAATTTGAAGTAGCTAAAATATTACTAGAAGGGGGGTTGAATAGAGATATTGTGGTTCTTAAAATTTTCTTTTAACTCTGTATCCTCTACGAGAGGATAAAAGTCAGAGGATAGAAATTTGAAACTTTGAGTGATAGTTAAATAAATAAAGAAGAGAGAATATAGAAAATGACACACTCAAATTTATACTGGTTCACCCAATGTAGGCTACGTTCAGTCCTCACAAACTTGTGAGTTTTCACTATAGCTCAAAATGGTTTGTCCTCTTACAGAACTCTTTTTCAACTGTGTATTTTCTTAGCCTCACTAGGCTTACAACACTGTATTTTTACTAGCCTCAACAGGCTTACAAAATAACTCAAGTATATATATCAACTTGAGGATATACAAGTAGTAATGTGTTTGATTTGTTTTGGGGATCAAATTACAACTTTCTAAGATAAGATAGTGATGTGAAGTTGTATATAACATACTCAATAAAAATGATCATCAGATCTGTTTAAGTTTGGAAGAGTGTGTAGAATGAAGAGAATGACGATAAACTTGAATAACTTGGATGTTTTCTTGTAAATGATTATCTTGATGTTTGAAGATTAATACTCCTCTATTTGTAATTGCCTTTGGAGCTTCAAACATGTGGGTTAGCAAAATATAGCTGTTGGAGACTTTGCTAAGTTTCTTTGGACTTGTCTTTATTTGCAAAACTGTCATTTAACCTTTATCCTCTTGTTAAGTATGCTGAGAGGATGACTGCGGTGGTCCATCCTCGGATCTGGTTTGTATGAGGATGAGACTTTCATTAATTTTGATGTGATTTGTCCTTTTTAGCTTTTTCTTTTCCCAACACCTATAATGTCGTGCCTCATAAGTTAAGGACAACACTTTTTGTACTTTGGTACTTGTACTCTTATTCCCATGTGTGAGGATGAATAGATAACAAAAGTTCATCCTCTCTTCTGCATTGTTTATCCTTAAACGGGGATTCATCTTCTCTTCATGATTGTTTATCCTCTGACGTTGATTCATTCTTTCATTATTGTTTTATTCTCTGACATAGATTCATCTTCTCTTTCATTATTGTTTATTCTCTAACATAGAGGTTATAATTTCATCCATGAGGAAAAATATTAAGTGACCGTTGGAGACTTGATTAAATGTCCATGGTCATTAATTTGATTTACAAAAGTGTCATTCAACTATTTTGCAATACATGAACTTAGGAGGATGAGTTTGCAGTTTGTCCTCGGATAGGAGGTTTGATCTTCCTCGAAGTTTGGACATGAGCTGTACTTTTCCCTTTTTGCTTTTCCAAGACTTGTAATATCATTTTTTTCTTGTTAAGTACAACCTTTTTCGTACTTTGGTATTTTTGGCTATTCCTATGTACGAGGATGAATAAGATCATAATGTTATCCTCTTATTGTTCAACCTTTGATAGGAGGATAGAGCTTCCATAAATTAGGACATGACTTGTACTTTTGACTTTTTCATTTTCCAAGAACTGTAGAGTCCTGCTTTTCAACACTTTTTCGTACTATGGTACTTTTGAATTTTTTTCATGTGCGAAGATGAATATTTTACATGAGTTCATCCTCTTTTCTATTTTGTTCATCCTCTATCGTACGTTCATCCTCTTTTCTGTTTTGATTATCCTCTGACATAGAGGTCATAAAATAATCCTTATACTTTAGCATTGCTTGTCTTCAGACAAAGATTCATCTTTTAATTTATGACATACATTCATCCTCTGAGTGTCTATCCTCTAGTTCAGAGAACATGTTGGATTAAGTCAAATTTTTTCTCCTTTTTATCAAGATGATGAGGAACCTGTTTTCAAGGATGTTCATGGATGACCATCCTCGGATCTCGATTCTTCATCCTCTAATCTGGATTCTTCATCCTCTAATTTTCATATAGACAAATCTTGACCCATAGTTTTTCTTGACTTCTTCCAAGAGATTTTAGGTGTGATTGAAATACAACATATTGCGATGATCATCATCAGCTTGAGGATAATCATATTTATATTTATGAATTAGGTTCCTCAATTCATTCATTGTTGAGTTGATACAATGCACTTGTTTATGTGAGTGACTTCAAGCTTGACCACTTATGTTCTTTCAACAAAAACTCAAATGCAAACATTAGTAGATCACCATTTCATAAGGTTTGTTGTCATTAAAACACATATAAAAAAGGTTTTTACTTCAACACAATTCACAATTACCAAGGTTATAACTCATATTCACAAATTCATAATCCCACATCCACACTACACTAATCAGAAAAACAGTAAACAATTTACAATCACAAAGTCACAATTCACAACCAAAAGTTTACAATTACAATTTCCACACTAAAACCCTTCACAATTCACACTACTACTAGTTTACAATCTTAAACTAAAACAATTCACAATTAACAAACAGTAGAGGAAAATAGTTAGAACCTAAAAAATATAAGAAGCAAATTGAGATAGTATGAGGACTAAGATCAAGAGGCGATGCTGGCAGCTGACCGTTGTGACTGCAAAATAAGACGGAGAAGCTGACATAGACAGGCAGCGACAACCCTGGTCGCAGATAAGGGAGACTACATAGATGCGAAAGAGAGACGCGTCGCGTGGAAGTCGTAGAGAAGCGACTGAGAGGGAAAAACAAGTGTCACGTGGAAAGACTCCGTGTGGAGGTCGGTCGGCAGCCGCAAACGTGAGACTGAGAGAGGGAGACGAGGAAAAGTCAGGGAGTAGGGAAGAGAGGAAAAATTAGATAGAAGAGTATGAGAAGGGAAAGACTGAAGGAATAGAGGCTATGCCAAATAAAAAAAGTTTCTCCAAAAACTAGAGATATTTTAGTAACTTGTCACTATTATTTTAGTAACCTATCATTATTATTTATAAAAAAAAATATAAGAGATGTTGTGACGCCTGTTGTCCCCGAGAAGATCCGCCACTATATATATATATCAATCTCAATAATCAAAACTAGTAACATAGAGAATTATTTGTTGACATATAGCAATCAGATCTGATATGATTGTCTTTATTAGTTGATTTTCTATTTAAGTTTATTTGTATTTTGGGAAATAATCAAATCACTCTGATTTGATTTATTTCCTAATTTATTTTTACTTTATTCTGCATTCATTAGATAGCTGGCAGCATTGTATATATATATATTTGTACTGTTTCAGTTTCAATAACAATAATAAGAAATTTTCCTTCCCTCATGTTTTAACCTAGCTGCACCCTAAAACACATGGTATCAGAGCTTCGGCTCTGATCCTGTGGCAGCTCACCATGTCCTTCCAAGAAACTGAAAAAAATTGTTCCTCCACTACTACAATACCAGAAAAAAATTCTGGTGACCCTAAAATCGTGTCAACCCCTACCACAAATGATCCACTATCCATAAACTCTGGTTTACAGCTTCTAATCCAAAAGCTGAATGGCAGAAACTATGTTGAATGGGCCCAGACTGTGAAGTTAGCTCTTGATGGCAAGGGAAAGTTAGGCTACTTGACTGGAGATACTCCTCAACCAGAGAAGACCGATCCACTGCAAAAGAGGTGTGGGAAGCTGTACGCGATTGCTATTCCGACTTGGAGAACTCCTCACAGATTTATGAACTTAAGACTCGTTTGTGGCAGTCCAAACAAGGAGATAAAGATGTCACAACATTCTTTAATCTCATGGTTGTCCTTTGGCAGGAGCTTGACCAATGTTATGAGGATGATTGGGAGAATTCCAAAGATGCAAACAGATTTAAGAAAAGAGAAGAGAATGATAGGGTTTATATGTTTTTAGCAGGACTCAATCCAGAACTTGATGAAGTCCGTGGTCGAATTTTGGGTAGAAAACCGTTGCCTTCATTGAGGGAAGTATTTTCTGAAGTAAGGAGGGAGAAATCCAGAAGGAAAGTTATGCTGCAAAACTCTGATAGTACAAGGGTGCAAGAAACTGAGAGTTCGGCTATGGCTGCAAAGGGATACGAAGCAGATGGAGAAAGAAAAAAACAACCTTGGTGTGATCATTGTAGACGACCATGGCACACTAAGGAAACTTGTTGGAAACTTAATGGAAAACCACCCAACTGGAAGAAGAAGCCAAATGGAGAGGGTAGGGCCTTCCAAGCTGCAAATGGAGAAAATGTGGAGAATAAAGTTAACTCTGAGACATCTCCTTTCTCTAAGGAACAACTAGAGCACCTGTATAAGCTCTTTACCTCTATGTCAGTTACTTCATCATCCTCTCTTGCTCAAAAAGGTATCTCTTTCTCTTCTGCTCTTTTGAGTTCCAAACCAAATTCAAAAACTCCATGGATCATCGATTCTGGAGCCACTGATCATATGAAAGATTACTCAAAGTTGTTTTCCACTTATAGTACTTGTGCAAGTCATAAAAATGTAAAGATAGCTGATGGTACTTTTTCTACCATAGCTGGAGTTAGTTCTATTCCTATTTCTAAAACTCTAACTCTTCACAATGTCCTTCATGTTCCAAATTTGTCATGTAACTTGCTGTCCATAAGCAAATTAACACAAGATCTTAACTGTTTGGCTATTTTTAACCCAGTTAATTGTCAATTTCAGGAGTTGAAATCGGGGAGGATGATTGGCAGTGCGAAAGAGGTCAATGGTCTCTATCTCTTCGATGATGAGGCTGATCTTAAAGAGGAATTTCATAGTAATTGTCTCAACTCAGTTTTGGTTCATAATAATGAAGAAATAATGTTATGGCATTATAGGCTAGGACACCCAAATTTTATGTATTTGAAGCACTTATTTCCCAAGTATTTTAAGTATAAAAATCCAGATCAGTTTTTTTGTGAAGTTTGCCAATTTGCAAAGCATCATCGTTCTTCCTATTCTCCTCAGGTGCATAAACCATCTAGTCCATTCACATTAATTCATAGTGATGTTTGGGGACCTTGTAGGGACCCTACTCCTAATGGAAGAAGATAGTTTATTACCTTCATAGATGATCACACTCGATTAACTTGGGTTTACTTAATGACAACAAAATCTGAAGTTGAAAGTATCTTCAAAAGTTTTTTTCAAATGATTTTGACCCAATTTCAAGTAAAAATCAAAATTCTCCGTAGTGATAATGGAAGGGAATATTTTAATAAACAGTTAAATGAGTTTTTCCTACAACAAGGTATCATTCATCAAAGTTCATGTGTGGATACTCCACAACAAAATGGAGTGGCTGAACGAAAAAATAAACATCTCCTTGAAGTTGCTAGGGCATTGTTGTTTCAAAATAAGGTTCCAAAGTATCTTTGGGGAGAAGCAATTCTCACTGGAACATATTTAATAAATAGGATGCCTACCAAAATTTTAAATTACAAAACTCCTTTTGATGTTTTCACATGTCTATTTCCTAATAATAAACTTTCATACACTCTACCCCTAAAGATATTTGGATGTACTGTTTTTGTTCATATTCATGATCCGAATCAAGGAAAACTTGAGCCTAGAGCAAGAAAATGTGTTTTTATTGGCTATGCAACCAATCAAAAAGGATACAAATGTTTTGAACCTATTTCCAAAAAGATTTTTGTGACTATGGATGCCACTTTCTTTGAAAAAACTCCTTTTTTTGGTAATCATCTTCAAGGGGGGATAATTAAAGAAGATGATGTTCAATATTTAAAAATTGCAAATTTGGATTTTCTAAATAATTTGGAAAAAACAGATTGTGAGAAAAGTAACATAACAGAATCCTATTTGAAAATACTAGAAATTGAGGAAAATAACAAAACAAAATCTTTGGGTGAATCTAGTCAAGAAAGCCATGAACATAATATTCAAGAAAATGTTTTGACAGAACCAGAAGTTGAGAATGAGACAGTTGAGATTGGTAACAAAGGTATCCAACCATTTGACCATGTATACTTAAGAAGAAAAGTGCCTCAGAGAAGAGAACCTCAACACTGCCAAACATCCAAGGATCCAACAGGTACAAGTCTTTCTAATTCTGTTGTACCCTTTCAAAATTCTGAAAATTTTGATCATAATAATCTTGTCTTTGCTGAACCTGTTCCCAATGATTTTGTTCCTTTAGAACCTACCTTTGATGATTCTAATCTACCCATTGCTGTTAGAAAAGGGATAAGAGCATGTACAAAACATCCTATCAGTAACTTTATATCTTATGACAAATTGTCCCCCACTTTCAGAGCTTTTACTTGTGAACTGACAAAAACAGAGATCCCAAGAGATATACAACAAGCTCTAAGGGTTCCTAAGTGGAAAGAAGCTGTCTTGGAAGAGATGAGTGCTCTTATAAAAAATCAAACTTGGAAAGAGGTGGATCTACCTAGGGGAAAGAGAACTGTGGGGTGCAAATGGGTGTTTACCATAAAACACAAGGCTGATGGATCAGTAGAGAGGTATAAGGCCAGACTAGTTGCCAAAGGCTTTACACAAACTTATGGTATTGATTACTCAGAAACTTTTGCTCCTGTTGCAAAACTTAACACCATTAGAGTTCTTTTATCTTTAGCGGTTAACTTGGATTGGCCATTACAGCAGCTAGATGTAAAAAATGCGTTTTTAAATGGAGATTTAGAGGAGGAAGTCTATATGGATTCACCCCCGGGGTTTGAATTTAAATTCAACCAAAAGGTCTGCAAGCTTCAGAAGTCTCTTTATGGCTTGAAACAGTCACCTCGAGCGTGGTTTGAAAGATTCACCCAATTTGTTAAGAAGCAGGAATATTCTCAATGTCAAAGCGATCACACCATGTTTGTGAAACATTCTTCTGAAGGTAAAATGGCTATATTGATCGTTTATGTAGATGATATTGTTATCACTGGGGATGATTCTAATGAAATAAAAAATTTGAAGGCATCTCTTGCTGCTGAGTTTGAAATTAAAGATCTTGGGTCTTTAAAATATTTTTTGGGAATGGAAGTTGCAAGATCAAAGAAAGGGATTGTTGTATCACAACAGAAATATATTTTAGACCTTCTAAAAGAAACCGGGATGATGGGTTGTAGGCCAGCTGATACTCCAATAGATCCTAATCAGAAAATTGGTAGTGATGGCAGTGGTGATCCAGTGGATACATCTCGGTATCAAAGATTAGTAGGAAGACTAATTTAT
>JBBPBQ010020324.1:18593236-18607023 GCA_037974755.1 Cicer yamashitae
TTGAAATTGATAGACATTTTATAAAAGAGAAAGTAGATGCAGGTCTGATTTGCATGCCTTTTGTCCCTACTTCACAACAAGTTGCTGATATCCTTACCAAAGGACTGTTCAGACCCAGTTTTGAATTTCTTGTAAGCAAGTTGGGCATGCTAGACATATATGCACCAACTTGAGGGGGGGTGTTGACATATAGCAATCAGATCTGATATGATTGTCTTTATTAGTTGATTTTCTATTTAAGTTTATTTGTATTTTGGGAAATAATCAAATCACTCTGATTTGATTTATTTCCTAATTTATTTTTACTTTATTCTGCATTCATTAGATAGCTGGCAGCATTGTATATATATATATTTGTACTGTTTCAGTTTCAATAACAATAATAAGAAATTTTCCTTCCCTCCTGTTTTAACCTAGCTGCACCCTAAAACACATTATTTTTAGCAGCAAGATACATTTAAAGAAACCAAAAAGTCACATATTAATGTGTCCTATCATACAGAAATTTTCCCCAACTAAGTTCATACGTCATAAATAAATATTGATTGATATGGCTCAAGTATTCATTCATATTTCTACTGGGGTTGGGGCCTTGTCTGAACAATATAAATGTCTTTTCCAACAAGACATCCTTCCACGTCCTGTGGGCAACCGAATTTTCTCTCGAGGAAAAACCCAACTGCACAAAGGCGTTGACCAAGTTGTTGACGAAACACTGGGTCAACTGTCAGTGGTTTCTTGCTGTAATCCACAGTCAAATGGATAACCTCCCCATCCGCAGGCCCTGCACCACGCACAAGCAATTCCTCGCTGAAGTTCGCAAAAGCCAGTGTTTGCACAAGCCCATCAAATTTTCCACATGATATACGCCATGGTGTACCCCTGGTTCCAGAAGCCAGTGTTTCACCAAGGCCAGAAGCAATCTCAGCCTCCACATAATTGTTATCCTGGTTTGTAGGGCTCATAGTATGTAGTACAAATGATAAATCCGGTGATAGCATTTCTTGGATTAGAATTGCCATTGAAGCTTCCTTCTGAGGCACGCCTGCAGCTCGACGGCTCAACACCGCTCTCCGTGTGTACAGTGAAGCCCACACTCGGCTAATGGCATCTCCAAAGACTGTTGGATTGGAAGGACTCACATTGGGTATTGAATCGTAAAGTCCAGCAGCTGACATTCCAGCCAAGTCCTCCACATTGGCACTGGACCGAACAATTAAACATGCATTACTTGGAAACATTCTTCCAATGCTTTCAATGACGTCTTTTGATGGCTTCAAGGAAGTAATCAATTCCTGGAGTTGATGGCATAGACCGTCAAGTTCACCACCTTCCAGTTTTGCTGTTTCTATCTTATCCAATATAGACTTGAATGTTTCAGTGGAATTTCTCTTCTCTAGCTCTAATTCCATGGATCCAAATGGTAAAACTGCCCCAGAAGGAACTCGAAAAGAAGCAGGCACTCCCTGATCGCTGTAAACTGCCATTCAAATATTAGATTTTAGAAATGTAGTTTGCAAGAATACATTATTGTCGTTCAATTCCATAAAGAGGTTCAAAACATTGTTTCAGCTCAAGAAAAAAAAACATATGAATGAAAAGACTTCAGCCATTATTTGAGTAAAAATTTCTGAAGATAAAGTCTTGATATAGATAGTTTTGAAACAAAATTCTTGAGATGGAACCTCTTTCCTTATGAGTGTTGTTAAACCAAAAAAATCTAAAAGGGATGTTTGAAATAATACATAGTTTATCATTAGAAAGATGTAGAAGGGCATTATTGGACTTGAAGATACTCGCTCTAAGTCTGTGAGATTGATTCTATGACATAGGTATTCAGCGCATATTGCTTTTATTAAATCTTACCTTTATCAGAAGCTGCAGACAATGATGACAAGAGACCGCATGCAGCAGCCTTTGCACCGGAAGTCTGTGTCTCAGCATCAGGAAGCAAGATAACTCCGGTAGAAGAAGCACCCTTGATATGAATAGAGTTATTGTTCAATTAAGGCCCTTAGTAAGGAGAATTAAAATAAGAACTATTGAATAAACAATCTGCATACAAAAACCATTACTCTGAATATTATGAGATTATATCGATGACATGTTATAATACAAAAGATTATCATCTATGTATACTAATAATTAGGTCAAGTACTAGTGTAGTACTAATTGTGCAAGCCCAGTCCAATAGAAATACTAACCTAACAAGATTCCTAATGTGACACCTGAGAACTAAGGAATGATTACTGGTGCAAATGATGAGGCATGGACAAGAAGTGGCTCTTGAAAGGCTTCTAGGCACAGGAACACATAAATGAACCAAATTCATATCGAAATGAGAGGTTTCCTAAGATTGTTCAAGTATGAGACTGTTCAGTTGAGAGATTTCGAAATTGTGCACATATGAGACAGTACAATATATCAGCAAGTTGCATTTTTTTTAGTATATTCAAGAAATCTGAAGTTAGGTATGCTTGACTTGAAGAAATTATTGGATTGGTGACCTCCTGAGAAGTTTTCTTAAAACGTGTGAACGTTGATAAGACCTATTTGGTTTGTGGGGAAAATCTTTAGCTCAAAATGCAGTCCATTCATTAGAAGAGGTATTAGAGTTGAACTTCTCCTAATACAGTGTTGTCTTGGGATGAACTAGAAAAAAGACAGCCTAGTGGATGTAACACCTGGGTGTTGATGGGTGTAGGAACTAGGAAGTGATCACCAACACAAAAGATGAAGCACAAATAAGGAGCGAAAAAGACTTCTGATAGACGTCTAGGCAAAGTGACACATGGACGAACTAAATTAAAATCAAAGCCTTCGTTGAAGCCTTGTTACAAAGATCGTTGGTGTACTTATTGCAAAAAGGTTGCAGAAGAAGCTCGGGTAAGTACCACATATACCAATTTGTCTCTTCTAAGCACCTTGCTTTCTAGCATCAACGTTTTATTGTAGCCATTGATTCTATTGGAATCCTAACATCAGTATTCGAAGCCTTCAAGGAAGAGAACTGGAATTGAGCAATGAATGCATTGGGGAAGAATGAGACATGGTAGATCATTGAATACCATGATAAAGAATCTGACTGATGGCACACTAGATCAATATAATGATTATTGCAAAATGGTACACTAAAACTATTAGGGTTCTTCTCTCTCTCTCTCTCTTGCGGCTCACTTTAAATTGGAACTACATCTGTTTGATGAAAAAAATGTTGTCTTACATGGAGACTTGGAGGAGGAATAAAGTCTCCCCCTGGATATGACTTACTAATGGAAGGAAAAAGTCTGCATGTTGAAAACCTATGAGTTGAAGCAGTCTTTCTGTGCTTGATTTGGAAGGTTACTATGGCTACAGTGTTGTTGGGATCTAGGCATAGCAAGGCAATCATACAGGCTTCCTAAACCATTCACAGGAAGGTAAACTCACTATTCTACTTGTCTATATGGATGACAAAATCATATTTGGTGATGGCAATTTAGAGAAACAGGTCCTAGATTTAAAATTAACAGGCTTGGAAAGTAAAAGTAATTTAATGGGATTGAGTTTGTCTACTATTGAATATATATCCTTTTTTCCCAGTGAAAATAAGTTCTTGATCTCCTTATAGAAACTAATAAATTCGGTTGCATAGTCACTGATGTACCAATTGAGCAGAACCTTAGAATTGGAAGTGACAAAGAAAGCTTCCCCGTGCAGAAGGCCATATATAAAAAACATGTAGGAAAGCTAATATACCTTATCGGCTTGTCCCAAACCAAGTAAGGGGTAAAATATGTGGTTAGTTTGATCAGCTAGTTCATGTAACACGAGAGAAATTTACAAGTTATGAGTAGAATTTTGCAGAATTTACCTAGAAGAGGTCTATTATTCAAGAGAAGGGGAGAACTATCCATGGACATGTAGAAAGATGCAGATTATGCATGATCCGTATCTCAAGGAGCCATACGCCCTTAGGTGTTAATCTAGTGACATGCAGAAGTAAAAAGTAGAATGTTGTTGCTAAGTCAAGTGTAGAGACAGAGTTTACAGCTATGGCACAATCAGTTTGAGAGATACCTCAAAATAAAATATAAAACTCCTATGAGGTTGTTTTGTGACAAGCAAGCTATTATTGGAGGAAAGAACATGGAGATAGACCAGCACTTTATTGAAGAGGAGTTGGATAATGGTCTTATAATGTATGTCTCCTTGAGGTTATCAGTTGGCAACTACATTAACTAAAGGAATTCCTACTGTGATTCTATGGGAAGCTAAGAATGATAGGTATGTAAATTGTGTCATAGTACAAAATCAAATAATTTTGAAATAATATTCAGTTTATTTTCCGATCAATTTTCACTCTTCAAGTGCTCCCTCACATGAGTTAGTTAAATTATGATTTTATGATAATGGAGTCAGTAGTGATTGACCTCTAGATTATTTAGTTGTGTATGCATCAGGGGCATGTTAAATAATTAATCAACCCAAAAACGGATTCTGATGTAAAATATGAAAGTGTAGATATTTACTAAAATTATTACTAATTAGGAAATTGCACAAGTAGCTAGATGAAGTGCACCAATAGCGTTTTCAATCTTATTAATATTACTCGCAGCCATCTTGCGGAAATATATTTCCGTTATCCCTTAATTTATCGCATCCCTCATTTGTCTTCTCATCACAAAGGACAGAGTTTTTGTCTCTACCATGCAGATATCAACATTAGAATGCTAGTCCAATTGTTCGATTCTAAATCTCACCACTTCCAACAAACTAGAAGTATATTTCTAAATACAAAAATAAAATGTCGAAACATAGCCAAAAAAGATTGAAATGAATGATTTTACAATTATCTACCTGACTATATTTGACGGTTCGACCAGCAGAGAAAGCAGGAACCTCAACTCCAGAGAAACTATCATCAAAAGCGCTTTCAACAGAAAAATTGCCATCAAAGTCAACTGAAGAGGACAGCGTCAGATTAACACCAGCTGCGGATGCTTCCAACCTGAGAAGTTAGAAAGCATGAAAGGAGAAAATAGAAGACATAATAAAATAAGATCAAAATAATTTGAAGAAGGAAATACTGATTTAATTTTTAAAGACAAACAATCATGGATGGGAAATTGTCTAGGAAATAACCTCACACATGACCCAATAAGTCTTTGTATATCAGCAACTTTTTCATCATCTTCACAAGTGACAAAGACAACTTTTTCCTGTAATAAACAATAGCTGTATGAATGTCAATGACAATTTATAAGTTCAAACTTCAAAAACATTAAATGAAATTGGATATTTAGAAATAAGACTTACCTGCCTGGCCCTAACACCAAGATGAGATAAGTGAGGCAACTCTTGCTTAAGTATAGCTCCCACTATGTTCCTCCCAGCAGCTGTTACCTGCCAGCGCAATCAAACTTATAAATACTGATATATTTAAGACTTCCGTATACTCTCAATGAAGCATAAATATACCTCTTCATCACCATCAGCTTTGTTAACAATGAGGATAATAGGACCTTCCACTGGTGATGGTAACGACCCAGGAACAATTCTTTCAACCTAAGTAAAAGAAATCCAAATTAATTTTTAGTCATAATGAAGTGAGGATGACTTTTTCTTTGTCATTTGGGCGAGGATAATCTCTTCCTAGTATCTTACCTATTTGGTCATTACTTTATTTAGTTTTTGCTTGTGTAGAGGACTAAAGATGTCTCTCTTTCCCATACTTAAAGACTTTTGTTTGATTATTGATAATAACAAATTTGTGACTTGGTCTAATTTGTGTTTTATTATTGTCTTACAGCACTGGTCTCCTTCCAATTCATTTGTGACTTTTGTTTGATTATTGATAATAATAAAATTGTGAAGCAGTACATTCTTAAATATTTTTAAAACCACCAGGTTGTGGTGCGGCACTCTATATAGTGATCATAATCATTATATAATAGGTTTTTCTGATGCCGATTAGAATCTCTGCTTGATAGATGATCCGAAAAGTAACTGAGTTTTTTTAAAAGAATTTTAGTATTATGGATAGGTAAGAATAATAATGCTGCAGTCAATAATGATATCTGTAACAAGTTAGGCATGATTATCATTTACGCTCCATCTTGCAGCAGTCTTAGTAATATTAGTATGAGGATGTATTCTAATACATCTATGCAAGGGATTATTCACTTTATTAAATTCAATAATGAAGTTTTTTTTATAATGGGATCTCACACATACATCGCGCACGCAGAGTAACTATTGTAATAACATTGCACACGATTTCTCTGAACACAACTCAGTACCTGAACCAATGTTCCTAAAACAGAGCCTGGAACTATAACATCCCAACCTTGAGAACCAAGCGTACATCTCACAGCTTTTAGAAGAAGAGTACATAGTTTTGAAACCTGAAAAATTACACTAAAATTTACAGTACAAAAGTTAGTTAAAAACCAGTTATGTTTATCTAATGAAATCCAGAAGTGTAGGAATAAACATGACCAGAAACCACAGATACTGTTGAAAACACTACAGACTATAATTCCTATAAATCTCCTCTTAATGAAATTTACGAATAATGCATAATCATACCCAGCACGAATCTCCGCTTCTGTATATGTTCTGACACTGTTTTCAGGGACTCCTAGAGCTTTTCCTAGCATCTGCAACATTTAATGTCACAATTTTGTTTATTTCAAGATCAAGATGTATGCATAACATGAAGGAACAGGAACCTGGTTTCAAAAACCTAACAGTGTTAGTATCAGAGGACCAACATTGTTCAGGTTTGAAATGAAAGAAGCACTACCATCAAGATTCCCTAAATTTGAAACGAATTTGTCTCAATATTCTGGCTTATTTCTGATTTAAGGGCCTAGTGTAAAATTTCCAAGACCCTAGTAGACCACAAATTACAATTATTCAATTTGTCTCAATATTCTGACTTTTTGTATTTCGTTTACCCTAGTTTTGGTTGTATTTGGGCTTCGCTTTATGAGTTTATGTTAAATTGGTCTAGTAAATTTTTGCACTGGGAATAAATATCCAGCCTTTAACTGAATAATATATTACTATTTAACCTGCACTTTTTGAGGGAATATCTTAAGAAGTTCTTCAGTATATTCCTCAGTTAGCCTCTTTGATCTATCAAGAGTAGCTTTCAGTCTCAAGGTCCAAATCTTCTTGCCATCTTCATTTCCTGGGGGAAAAGGGAGTACATTTAAAAAAAAAATAGCCAACACTGTCTATGATGATTCAACAGACAGAACAATTCAACCAAAGACCTACAAAAGTTACCTTCACTTTCTGAAAGGCCTCTTATACTCCAGGCAATAAGCTCATTTTCAATAGCACCGCATTCTTCTGTCTTCCAATTAGATAATTTCAGTTGGTGGACTCCAATAATAAGGGCTCCAAGTGGATCATTCCAAGAGGTTGCATTTTTTGACTGCAAATTTGCAGCCAGCCAACCAGCACCTCCCATAATTTCAAGCACATTGAGAAATCTATTTATATGATTTCAAAAGTTAATGCTCTACCAAGAGAAAGTCTTGTTATTACAAGTGGCATGTAGCTGGATACGTTTTATATCTCCATCACTCAAGTTCGACATGATTCAATCAAACTGCATCTTTCTATGTGACAACTAGGTAGCCTGACTTCACTACATCCCAATCATTAACAATTGTTTAAACCCTTCTAATATATTGGATAATTTCTATAATTCTTTAAATAAACTAAATATCTAATAAACATTTATCTTCGTACAATAAGAGCACATATGCATTATATTCTAGTTGTACCTATCATTTAAGTAGCTAGCAAGAACTCCATTCCTATTGCAAAATTATGTGCCCTTCATATATTTTACAAAAGTTGTTCAACATCCAAGTATCTTACAATTGTTCAAAGTGTAAATTAGGAAAAGGTAAGCCAAGAACCTGCTCAAAAGAACAAATGAGTAATCCTCAAGCCCAATCTCACAGAGGCGCCACTGTTACTCCAAAGAAACAAGATTCAAAACACGTTTCAACATTCTTTAAATTACTATCCATACTCAAGCTTTATCTAAATAATTGAATAAAATTAATCTCACCTTTTGGCGCATAGCTATTGCAGAATCTGGAGCATCATTCCTGAGGCCACTTTCAAGACCTTTTACAATAATATCTCTCAAAGCATTCAAAGACTCCATGGTTTTAAATAAAAGTTTAGTTCCTTGTTCTTCTGAAGCTGTTGATTCTGAATCCATATTCTGGAGAAGTGCAATGTTTTCCCTTATCAGTAGATTCCATTATAAGAACAACTTTGAGCACCACAGTCAAATAAAAAGGATCAATATTACTTATCCCCCACTCAAGACAAAAAGGAAAGGGGAATGAGTTCTTATTCATGCAATAGCTTAACAACCATAATAGTCCAATTTCATGCTGAATAAGATGAGCATAAATTATTAAGAAGTTACTTTTAGGCCATGGAAGAAGTATATAGACAAAAAAGAAGGAAGAGAAAACAAACTGGTTGAGAGGATAATGCATGATAGAAGACAGTAAGTTGGGATCCTAAATCAAGAAATATAAGTACAAGAGAGTCAGAAAAGGCAAATGCACCTTTTTGCACTCCAAAAATGAATTCAGTGCTGACATGCCATTTTTATCCATAGATTCATAAATTGATTCTAGCTGTTCAGCGAGACTGCAAAACAACAAATGGACAGGTGAAATCATTAAAATTATCATTTTCCAGCAACTAATTAGTTCCATGACAAAATCATTTGATATCTCCCTGATATTTAGTATACTTTGCTCACTAAAAAGTGTACTCCAATTGTGTTGCATAACAAATAAAGGTTGGCTACATTATTTGCCCTGACTACTAGAAGCTTTGCAAACTATGGTAAGTGAAGAAAGTAAAAGGCAAAATACTTTCATATTTTATTACTACAGCCCTAAGCTGTTTATATAAGGAAAAAATTACAATAATAATATTGAGTAATAATGACAGAATCATAAAATAAAAATAAACAAAATAATATAAAATAAACGAGAATCAAATCTAATTTTCTTTGATTCTTCAACAGTAAGGTGGGTTATCTATCGTCTTGTGACATTTGTGGTCAGAGCTAACACATTCTAGATCTGGAAACAGCCTCCCTAGACACAAATAAAGTTGCATGCATGACACTCCCTATACTTTGAAATGGAGCAAATGCACATACCTGGCCACCCTTTTTTTTTTGAAGTCTTCAATATCTATTTGTAATATCTTTGATATTTGGTTAGAGTATCTTAGTTTATCTAGTATGATTAGTTTCTAATATTAAAATATCTAAAATTATCTCCTAAATATCTCTTCAATGTGGTATCAGCGGTTCTGACTTGATCTGTCACTTCATTGTGAAGTTCCTAAATATTCTGAACTCTAATCAGTCACCACTTTTGTCGTGTCTCTTCTTTCCACAATGTCACAATGTTTGGTCGCCTCCACTGCCGAGCCATTGGATGCCACTGCCGTCAGCCGCTGCCGGAAAATTTAATCTTAAAATTTGGGTTAGACCTAACACAACCCCACAAAACCAACTTGTAGGGTGAAAACTACCCACCGCTTATAAACACTTTGTCAAGTCTTATCTCATCCAATGTGGGACTCTTTAACACACACTCCTCACGTCTAAGACTGAACATCTGGACGTGACCCGAGTGGTCCAATAGCAGGTGGCCCAATGATTCTTGAATAGACTTTGATACTGTTGAAGTTGTGGGATTTTAGATAAAAGGAGGAGTGAAAATAATAAAGGTTTGAATATTATTGATAATAGCTTTATGCTAACTTAATTACAAAAGACTCAATACTAATCTCTATTTATAGAGAAACATAGACTCAATCCTAAATCAGGAGCAAATCATAATAATAATGAGAGATATTCTAAGATATCTCTATAATTATAAATTGATCCTAGAAAATAACTCAAGATACTCTAATATAATACAATAGATATTATAAGAAATTTTCTAATATTCTAACAGATACCATCTTAGAATTTGGGTTGGGACTAACACAACCCCACAAAACCGGCTTTTAGGGTAATGACTACCCACCACTTATAAACACTTTGTTAGACTTTATCTCATCCAATGTGGGACTCTTAACATTAAGAAACGAGTTTTCTTACAAAACCCCCGCCATTGAAAACAGCCCATCCTGATCTAGAAAACCCCAAAGTTTTAGCTACAACTGATCAATGATGTGCCCGCAAGAGCAGTTTCTTCTAGCTGCAGTGCTCCACCTTAGTCACGAGTGGTAGCTCGTTACAGCAACTTTTCAAATGTTCTCTCACTGCCAAAGTCGCATGACTTTAGTCCCTGATCTACAACTGTTTTGTAGTTTTGACTTTTGAGCCTCTCCATTTATCAACTAGCATATACAACACTTTTGGGCGCCCATTTTTTCTCTCCTCTGCGCTTCACCGTGGTTTCCAGACCCTCTTGGCCTCCATCCTACCCTATTTCTGCCCAGTCAGTGTGTCCTGAATCTGTCCGATTGGTTCTTGGTGGCTCCTATTTGTACAATTTGTTTTCGAATCCATTTTTGCTCAACTTAATGGTTTGTGTGTGAATTTGGTCAGTGCACACCTTTCTGGTCATATCTTCTGTTTTTGGTTTACTACTTCGCATTTCTTTTTGATCAGGTTTTGTGCATCTTTGTGATTTGTTTATGTCTCATCTCAAACCAAATGATTATATGTTTGTCACACTGCTAGGTCCAAGTTGATAGAACCCATGAAGAGAAAAGTCCAATTGTAAAGGTAAGTGTTGAGTTGCCAAGTTAGTTAGTAAGAGGGAGAGAAAATACACGTGAAAGGGGGTATATGAGGGGTGAGAGGGAAAAAGGAAGGAGTTAGTCTTTTGGGTAATTTTTCAGCTTTGAGCTTGGGCACAGAGAAATCTTAACTCCTTTGAGGAGCATTGCTCTGGGATTACAGGAGCAATCCACTTGTAATACATTTTCTTTATTTTCAATCAATAATACAATTTTTCTATTTCATCTTGATTCGGGTTTCTATCACAAGTTGTTAGTTGCTCAACTGTCCAAGTCACTGTTATCCTTGTGTGCATTTTTCCTTGTCTCAATTTGGTATCTAATGGAAGACTCTCTAGTCATTGGTCTCAGCACACTATCCAAGTCACTGTTTTCCTTCTCTCAATTTGGTCTCTAATAGCAGACTCTCTAGTAACTGGTCTAAGCACACTGTCAATAGCCTATGGTAGTCCCTTCATCCATCCATCATCATGGTTGGGTTGTATGCATCAGTCACATATGACATGTCCCACTTAAGTTGGTTGTTTAAGTGGTTTTGTGTCCGGCACTGTCATGGTTGAATCTCCAGCACTGGCCACAAAAAACTTTGTGACCTGTCCCACACTTAAGTTGGTTATTTCTGGCTAAGGACAATGTCTGGCACAATATCATTGCAGTTTGCTTCACCTGCAGATTGTGAAAATTGGCTGTATTTTTTGTTTTTGAGGCTATATTTGTAAGAAACTTAAAGTTTAGTAAACTTTAGCTCAGCAGGGAGTTAGAATATAAAAAAATATCGTATAATATCTTTGATATTATGTAAGAGTCTCTTAGTTTATCTCATAGGATTAGTTTCTAATATGAGAATGTCTTAGAATGTCTCCTAAGATTAGTTTTCATACTATTTAATTATTACAATGATTTGTTTCTCGATTTCCTTATTTATTTATTTATGATAAGGAGTCTTGTATCCCTCTTTTGTATCAAGTTAATTATCAAGTTAGAATCAAGTCATTATCAATAATATTACACCATTTACCAATATCATATGCAAAAGTCTTTATTATTTCTTTTCTCCTTATTTTATCTAAAACCCATAACTTCAACACCTCCAAGATAAATAAAAAATAAAAATAAAACAACTACATAAGCTCAGCAAGTGGATTTTCTGACTTGAGGATATACATGATTACTTCAAAATGCAGATTTTCTTGTCAACTAATACGTGAAAGTTCATAATCAGTCAATTGGTTTACAGCACAATTGTGCATTTAGATGATGGGGCTGGGATCATGTAGAAAGTTACTACGAAAAAAGAACAAAATCCTAAGATAAAATTAAAATAACATATATCATAACAAATAACAAGAGAAAGTAACTGGAAGAAGAAACATAAACAAATCTACATTTACATCTGATTACAAACAAATCTACATTCACGTCAAACCTGCCAGCATTGAAGAAGTCTTTTAGTTCTTCATGAAATATCTTGAACTGCTCTACAAAAGCTTCACTATATTCTCCAGGGTTCTTTGTGATTTTAGCAAGCATAGCTTCTGTAGCAACCAAGTCTTCAGGACCAGCATTGCGATGAAGCTTGTTTTGTATTGTATGCTTAATTTGTAACTGAAAAACAAAAGAATATATATAAAACAGTTGACCAATATTAACAATGAACTGAATAAGATTCCATACTTTATGTATTTTTGGGAAAATAACCTTGACGTCATGTGGGATGTCATTTCGATGAGCAATATCTCTAATTCGAGTTAGAGGAACAGATGCAGTGAATTCTGCCTTGAAAGATGGTAAACATGGATGAATCTTACGAATAACTAGAACTTCCTGTACATCAATGAAATTATGGTAAATCAAGGAAGAAAATCATAAACTTTATGAGACAGAAAGGATAAAAGGTAGCAAATGAAAATAAAGAAGGTCCTGCTAACCACTGTCCTATGGGAATTGGTGTAGGGCAGTGGCTAAGAAATGAAGAAATGGAAATATTTTATTGAAAAGTGCAGTACCCAATGCACTAGCAACATTAAATAATAAATACAATACTGTTCAAATTGAAGTCTCTTTTTTCGATTCCTTCAGTCAATTATTTTTTCACTTGTTAGCATTTGCCAAACAAACATTACATTAACACTTAAAACCCATTTCCAATTCTTAAATTATTTACATAGAATGCAGATCAAACATTCAAAAGTACACAGCTAGAATCGCACTCCATTTCCATTTAAGTCAGAACAACTGTTACAAAAAAAAATGGATTAGGAAGACATCAATATATGAAACTGACTGCATTTGATCTATGCATAGCACCAACCAGAAATGAGGCCAAAATAATGTCCCCTTCCTAATTATCAAGCTATCCCATAACAAAATCCATTGGTAAGAAGAGAAGAAAAAAAAATAGTGGAGAACAGAATTTGTTAAAGCCACAACTCAATTCAGTCTTGCAGTAGTGTATGTATATACAGACATGTAATAAGGCTACAATACAATTGAATTGATGACAGAAATACACTCAAATAGTCATATTTCCTAATGCTCTAATAGCTATAATTCAATCAAAACCAGGATAGAGAACCAAAAAGTTTGTCCAACGTCACTGTTGAAAATAAAAATTAATCACCTGTGGAGATATATCCTTTCGACTTGTATATCGCTCTAATTCACGAAATATAAGCCTTGAAATCTCAGCATGCCTATTGGGACGGTGGTGACCTCCATCTTCAAAACATGGTATTTGTCCTGTGTTTATCCACTGCATAAGAATATCTAAGGGCTCAGATAATGATATGAGAAGAGCATAGATGATTCAATATATTTAGGAAAATACAGAACAAGACCTTCAGATAGATAGAACAGTATATGAGAGCCTCCAATCGATCTTCCCCTTCAACATTTTCAACTATATCGCGTACAATGTCAAGCTTCAAATTGAAAAATCTAGATAAAGTTAATTTGTTTATTTAAAAAGAAAACCACCGAAAAAAAAAAAA
>JBBPBQ010020324.1:18607172-18627631 GCA_037974755.1 Cicer yamashitae
AAAAAAAAAAAAAAAAAAAAACAGGCATTTTTACAGAAGTGCTGCATTGCAGTTGACATTCAAATTTAAAACTGCAGGAAAGAACCTTAGAAAGGTATGTTCCAAAATTAGTAAAGGACAGCTTTTCAGATTGCATATAAAGGAATAAATTATAAAATGAAGATGAGCAAAATTATATTATAGGAATTTATTTATCAGTTGAATAAATTAGAATATTATGAGGGTGAGGGTTGCTTAATTTTATGATATGCCATGTGGTTTCCAACATTATCTGTAAGAGTACCTTTCTCCACCAATTCCTTCCGGTTTGATCCCCTTGAACCAACTTGAGAGGCAAGCCTTGAAGAGCTGAAGTGTCCCAAGTCCTTCCTGCTTCATTGCTCTGATGCTCGTTGGTTCGCATGAAAGAAATGGATTTTCCTTGCCACTCTCCTACAAAAGGACTTGGCCCTGCTTCTGAATGAGAAGAAGAAGCAGCAGCAGTGTCCTTGATATGTTCCAAATTATCGTCTTGCTGTTGTTGTTGTTCATTTAATGGGAGTAGCTCCATAATCTGGTTGGTGGTGTTCCATGTGGCAACTGTTTGAAAATGACCAGCGGCAGGCAAGTTTAAGAGTCTGTTTTGTCCAGCTTCCCAAACTACAGTGCCGTCGTTGGTGACAATGAGGAATTTAAACTCAATGTGATCACCCCCTTTGAAATCCAAGTCGCATACCCATCCATTTTGTGTCCAATTCAAAGGAACTTTAGTCTTCCAGGAGCCCAACTGTTTGGTTGAACCTAGAAGGGCAACATGATCACCAAACTGAACTTGGTGATCTAATCGAAGATGCAGATGAACATTTTCTATCTTGATATTATTCTTACCTTTCCTGCATAGGGCGTGATATGATATTGGGTCGAGGGTTTAGACATGGAAATAGAATACCAAGATTCATGATCATACTACTAATAATAATAATACTAATTAATGAAGGGGAAAAACAGGTACCTAGGTTGGGTTTGGGTGGAGGAGAATGCAGAGAGGAGCGGAAGAGTGTGGGAACGGTCACGGTGGAGAAGAGGATGTTGATGGCGATGGATGGATGGAAGGAGGAATCCTAACCGCTTATTTTTATTCAGATGAGGATGAATTGCGACCGTGTGCGAATGGCAGTGCAATACACGCAGAGAATAATTCATTACCACTCAACTTCAACTTCAACTTCAACTCAAGTCTTGATTAATTCGTCGGTGAATGATGGATTGGGTTTCCGGGTGGGGGGAGTGAGCGAGTGAGTAAATATAGCAGCTGCTTTGTCTTCTTTCCACGTGGATTATATTTCAACGGCTCATCATTTTCTTTTTTTTTTAATTAGCTTATGTGGTAACTCGTGCAAACGCCGGGTCATGCTTCGTTTCTTTCATACATGTCGACGTACAATTTACGGGTCTTTATCATTTGGTTTTTGGTAACTACACTGTAGGAAACGCAGTAACATTTCACAATATTTAATTGTTTTAGAGTATATAAAATTTTGAATCTCCAGTTTAAAATTAATGGTAAAGATTTAATACTACTAAACCTTTGACAAAATAGAGTCAAACAAAAAATTCATTTGTTAAGTCGGTTAAAAAAAGAAAATATTTAAAAAATTATACGTTATAGTTTAAACTTCAACCAACTTAAAAAGTATTTTTTAAAAAAATATATATTTCTGCTCCTATATATATATATATATATATATATATATATAACTAAAATTTAATATTAATCATAATTTTATATAAAATTCATTTAAAACATAGAGTATACAAACTCATATATGTGTATAGAAATTATAGTAAACAAACTAAAAATACATAATTTGAAAATAGACATCTATCTACTAAATTTGACAATAAAATCTAATAATACGCACCGATCTATGTCTTATGCTTTGAAAGTGATAAGAACATCAACTAAAATTAAGTTACACCATCTTTCAAAATCGAAGAAAATTCTTATAACTCTACATCTCTTCTCTTTTTGTCATCACACTTATGTACAGTCTACAACACGTTTGAAAACCACATAATCAAACAAACACACGCAAATCACTACACAATTAAAAGTATCATGACCAACTCCAAATTCTACTAGCCTAAAATAGAGAAAAACATCATTATTTTTAAGCAGTTAAATTATTAAAGTAGCATGACATTATTGTATATTCTATGTTATCAACTATAAAATGTATCAAAAGATAAATAAATTATCGAAAACACGAAAATTTAGTCAAATGCCAAAGAATATAAATGAAGAAATAATGTATGTTTAGGGTAATAATTAAATTACTAATAAGTAGTGTATATATTATATATCAACTCAAAACACAGTGAATACTGACTTGAAGATGACAATATTCCTCGTCATCCTATTTCAAAAAAAATTCCACAAATAAGTAACTTTGTCTTGTATAGTAGTGTTAACACATTTCATATTTATCTAAAACTTCAAAAGTTGATTGACTTTGATTATCATCTAAATGAAAAATATTAAATTTATATTTTTTCTCGTACAACTTATTAATTTAACATGTATCATGAAAATGCACTATTTTTCATTGTTTATGGATTAAGTATGATTTTTAATAATTGCCGAAATATTAACATTCTAATACTATTTTTTAAAATTTATATTAGTCTTTCTTCTTTATTGTCTCCACTATCTTCTTACCCTTAAACCCCGCTTGAAGTTAATATCATTTGACATAATACTAACATACGTTATAAGGAATGGATTGCAAGCTAGATACAGAGAACAAATGTATCTAACTCCAACAATAATATAAAACACCATTATTAAAGAAACTAACTTAAACCCACAAGTGGCAATAACAGAACAGACAACCACACAATATAGGAATACGCATAAGACGGAGGCGAGGAAGCAAAGGAGTGGAGAAAATGAAGATGATGCGGAAGGAATGGAGATGAAACAGAATGAATCGAGAGGGAGTAAGGAACGCAAACAACTCAGGACATTAAATTCAGCATAGGCAACAGCATGACTAACTCCAAGAAGCTCAGCCAATATATCTGCACCGTCATCCTTGTTAAATACATTAACACTGAAGAATGCACCGGTGATGGGGATATGCAGCAGAGAGGACACATCGTCCAAAGTAATCGTCATCTCCCCACTTGGAAAATAGAAGCTATTAGTGTCACGTTGCCACCTCTCTACGAATACAGAAATGATCCATTTGTCGATCATTTCATAGCTGCATTTTAGCAAAGAATATAATCCTGAGCTTTTAACCAGTTGCTCAACCTCTTGGTGTTCAATAACAGCTTCTTTTAATTTTTTTGCCGTTGCTAAACACCCTTAATTCCCCACGATCCTGAAATTAGTTAAGCAAAAAAATATAAGTTAACACACATTAAAACAACAACAATTAAAAATTTAATTTAATTTGATTGATAAAATTACCACGCCATCCCAGAGTCGGGTCGCCACATGATCGGCGAATGTCCTAAGGACAGAACAATCAATCGAACCACCAGAATATGCGTCGGATTGTGCTTCCGGTTGTGCTTCCGATTGTGCTTCCAGTTGGGCTTCTTCCTGTTGCCGCTGTAGTCGTCGTCGTTGTGCCCGAGCGGTAGCAGTTGGCCTAACACGACGACCCTCAACATTAGAGGTACCCTCATTGATTATAGCACGATCCTCTCTATCCGTATACATTGTGCACACCATATCTGCAAAACTAAAATCATAATAAAAATCAAAACAACAAATCCTACGTGAACTGTGTTCACGTACGTGAACCCATTTTCAAAATCCATTAACATACGTGAACTTAGTTCACGAACCATGTACGTGAACTGATTTCACGAACCATGTACGTGAACTGAGTTCACGTAAGACGTACGTTGACTAAGATCACGTACACCTTACATGAACTCAGTTCACGAACATGGTTCGTGAACTCAGTTCACGTATGTTTCTGGGTTTTTGAAAATGAATTCACGTACGTGAACTCAGTTCAAGTACGTTTCTAGGTTTTTGCAGCGAATGTTTTCATCAGAATCAATAATGGAAACTTCATTTTAGGGTTTAGGGTTTTTGGCATTGCGTTCGTAATAATAAACACACACAACTACAATAATGAACAAAAAAAATAGGGATCATGCTTACTTGATTTTCGTGAAGTGATGAGATTCCTTCTTGTTGATGTTTGAACAATAATGCAGGCTCACTTGATGATTGAAGATGATTGACGAAGATGATTGATGATGATTGAAAAAAATGGGTTCAGATGATGAATGAAGTTGATGAAGATGGAATGTAGAGGAAGAAGATGCAATGAAGAGGAATAATATTGAATGAAGTGGAAGGTGGAAGAAGATGGGTTAGGTTAGATTATTAAAAGGAAGGGCAATTTTGAAATTTTGGCTTTTAAAAAAATTTGAGGGTGTGGGTAGTAGTAATATAGGGGGTGTTGGTAGCAATTTTGTATATTTTTAAGTGATATGTCATTAAAGATGTTGACGTAGAAAAATACACATAGATTTATAATTATTCATCTCATCGATCATTAAAATAATAAATTTAGAGACAATTAAACGGGTGACACTTTAAATTAGGTCTAAATGCCACATAAATC
Organism: Cicer yamashitae; assembly: GCA_037974755.1. Classification (NCBI taxonomy): domain Eukaryota; kingdom Viridiplantae; phylum Streptophyta; class Magnoliopsida; order Fabales; family Fabaceae; genus Cicer; species Cicer yamashitae. Next base: position 18,611,804 of record JBBPBQ010020324.1, read on the forward strand.
TTGTAAGTTCTTTTTCTAGTTAGATTCTTTAAATTTCATTCAGTTTACAATGTTGGCCTTTTTAACCGTTTCCATAAGGAAAACAAAAAGCATATGTGGTATTCTTCCTCTCTTCATTGATCCAATCAAATTGAAACCCAAAAATTCCAAAATTTTAGACATTTTGATAGAAGTCACATATCTCATATCCTTCCGGAAAGACTAACAAACCAATCCCTCAAAAAGGATTTTTTTTTTTTCTCTTGATGCTTTTGTTCCGCTGAATTTTTTTTCCAAATAACTGACCAAATGTTTTATTACAATATATTATCCAAACAAAACACACATTTCTTCTTTTACTTCAATTTTTGTTTACTGAAAATCGAAAAAAAATTATCAAACTTCATTACACTTAGTGGGTTATTTGTGAACCATGGAGGAAAAAATATAATGTTGGATGGAGATTATTACCACGAAGAAGAAGACAAATAAGTTGATTTACGAAAATAAATAAATACTTTTGTAGTTTATTTTTAATTTCTGAAAATATTTTTGTTAACTTTAAAAATTTATTATTTTAATGTTTGATGAGGTGGATAAATCTATGAAATGGGCCAATGGCATCATTGTACGAGTCTCTTAGTAAAATTAAATAAACAAAACTGACATTTAAGCACCAAAATTATTTTTGCACAAAAGAGAGGTTCAACATGTGCATAAGAACCCTCACATTCCAGAAAACCAGAACCCCATAATAAAGCTAAAAGACAGCATCAAGGTTGTACAGCCTCCAAAAGTTTCTCATAAACTTGTCTAGCAGTCAAATCCTCTACCTGAAACGAATGTCAAATAATCAAAATTAATTAAACAGGGTATACATTCTATCAGAGGGAATTAGGAAGAAAACATTTCCGATAACGACTAGCATATATATGTTTCTTGAGAAATAGCTTCATTTAGAAAGAAAACGCCCAAATGCAAATTGATATTATTGTGGATGCTTAACTTGAAGGCATAGTTGATAGTAATGTAACTCACCACAAGAAGTTTTGACTTGTTATTCCATCCTCTCTGAAGTGTCATTTGACTCAATCTTAAACCCAAAACCTACATAAAAAAATTGTAGTCATATGTTGTCTGTGGTAACTATCTTTTCCCAGAGAGAACAGATTATGCAAAGAGGCATAATGCCAAAAGAAAGGTGAAGTCAGTGCGCATTAGGGAGTTTAGGGTTGATCATGTATAGGCAGCCTTGTTCTGATGAACAAAGAGGCTGCTTTTGTAGGTCGATCCCTCCCATGACCACAAGTCAACAACCTTAATTTTGAGCAAAAACAATCAAAAGAGAAACAAAGAGGGTAGAAGTATACTTTTCCCATAAACTCCAAAAGTTCGTTGTTGGCTTCTCCACGAGCAGCAGGAGCAGCTACACTGACTCGAACATCATCAGCATTTACTCCTAACATAGAAAACAAAATATAAATTTAATTATCAAGATACATCATGGTTTTGTTAAGAAAGCTATGAAGCATTTACAGTCCAAATATATGGCACCTAATGGACAAATAGATCTATTTATATATCTAACATTTTGAACAGTATAACTCAGCATTCCTTCTTAGCTTTACCAATATAACTAAAGCATTTGTTTCTACTTTATCTTGTTTCATTTTTGAAACAACAATGTTGTGTACATGAAGAATGTGATGGTATAATTTTGAAGGTGAATCATTGATGTGTGTGTAATAATAATGGTATGTTTGCAATAAAGTAGAGAATTACTGGTGATTGCGGAACGGTGAGCACGATCCTCGACTTCAATAGCAAGTTGAACAAGTCCTCCTTCAAGCTGGGAAATGCAGGGTGGAACGGGTGCATCCTGAGGGTTGGTTTCAGCAGCAACAGTACTGAGTGCGCCGTCAAGAACATAAATGAAAGAGGAAACATCGAAGTCTGATTCAGCGCGATAGCAAACAAAGAGACCGCAACCGATACAATTCATGCGATATTGTTTCTCGAGTTTTCCTTGGCCTCGCTTTAAGAGAACGTTGCCTGCTTCTTGAATGTTGAATCTGGCAAGATGTTTGGTCTTGTCCAATACGTAAGCTCTGTCGGTGTTTCTTCGAGGCATTTTCTGCAATTGGGTGTCTATTCATGATATTAGGTTAATTTGATTTTGATTTTGATTCAAAAGAAACAAATTAGGAGAAACAACTAACCAGTTATTAGGAGATGGGATCCGCAGTGCTTGCAGTAATAAACGAACAGATCGGAGTGTGGGCCCTCCGGAGCTGCATCTTCGCTAGAGTATGTATGCGTCGTCCTCTTCGGCATTCTCCAATTAATCTTATTCTCTCACTCTCTCTCTCACCACCATCATCATATACCTTTTGTTTATTTATTTATTATCATTGACCGCTGTCCGTTAACATACATACACCCCCACTTTTTTACTCGTACACCCCCGCGCAACTTTTTTTATTTTTAATTGCTTGCTTGTTTTATTTTCTCCAAAAAGTAACATTTTCTCAATACAAGACGAATCTCACAAACATAATAATAATTGTTAATTCATTGTTGTGGAAGGAACGACATGATATCTATTGGACTCCCATGGGGTGGGGAAATTTGGATGGGATGTGAAACACACACAAAACAAATTACAAGATTCTAACACATAATAAAAGAAGAAGAAGACCCATTTTATTGCATAGCATTGCATAATCCAATAATCCCATCTTTCCGTTTCGGATAATAATAATAGTACCTGTGTTCCTCATCAACTGCAGTGCAGATATAACTAACAAATCAAATCATGTAATTGCAGCAAATTAAAGAAACAACTTAGAAGATATGCAGTCTAAGCAGCAAAGCATATATTGATTGATTGATGGATCTTAATTACCTTCATCCTTTGAAATTGACAATGTAATTGTTTTTTAATATGCCACTTACTAAGACTAACTACCTATCGTGATCAAATTGGGTACTATTTGTTTTTCACTCAATAAAATTAGGGACTTCAAAAAGAGATTACATATTGGTAAGACTCATAAATTTCAATTAATTAAGATAATGCGTTCATCTTAATAATATTTTGTACTAAGAAATTTTGTAAAAAAGTTACTTATATAGTCATGGCTGTTGAAGTAATAGACAATTAGTGGATTCAAGTTTCACTCACATTTTTTGCAAACTTCTTTGATTGACGACTTTTTTGTTATTTGAAGATCACATAATTATTTTAAGTCTTATATATTTTTTCTTTTGAGATGTTGTCTAAATTATATGTTTGAAATATTATTCAAATATATTTCAGAATGTTGTAATTACATAATTTTTGGGAGTAACAATCTTATTAACAAACTACTTAATTATTTATTTGCTTAGTTGATCAATAGGCTTGCAATACTAGCGGTATCAGGATATGTGGTATCAGGATTTGTGTTGGTCACGATGTAGTTTCACGTTGCCACACTAAGATTAAGACTAAACCAATTTTTTTAAATAAGAAAAAACCAAATCATTTTTATAAACTCACTTAGCTAAATGGACAAATTAAACACACCGAAAAGTTTAGGCCTACTAGGCCGATCAATTTCAGTAAATATAAATATAATACTACTATTACTATTATATCAAATTTTATACATTGTGTTAAATAATATATGTGCTTGCTTTTTCTATAATTTGAACATACTAGTCCACATTAAATTTTGATATTTTTAAAGATATTATATCAGTAAAACATAATTCAAGTGACAAATATAGATATTGTTAGAGTTAAAGCTATAAAGTTCATTTGTGCGAGGAATTAAAGCCAACCCCGAAAAGATGTGTTGAATACTTGTACAAATACAAGCATAAACAAGCAAAGTGATAAGAAAATATGGTTATACTCAATTAACTTGTGTGGTTCTACATAAATTCTAATTAAGATAATGCGTTGAAAAATGCATCTTAATAATCCTTTGTGCGTATGAAATTTTGTAAAAAAGACCCTATATAATTACTTACATAGTCATGGCTGCTCTAGTAGCATGCAATTAGTGGGTTCAATTGTCAGTCACATTTTTGGAAAACTTATTTGATTAACGGCTCTTTTAATATTTGGAGAGTAGAGAGTTATTTTAAATTTTATGTTGACTAAATTATACGTTTGAAACATTATTCTAATATTTTTGAGAATGTTGTAATTACATTATTTTTTAGAGTAACACTTTTATTAACAAACTGTTTGAAACATTAATGTTGTAATTACACTTGCAATACTAGCACTATCAGTATGTGTGTTGGTCACGGTGTAGTTTCGGGTTGTGACACTAAGGCTAAGACTAGACCAATTTTTTTTAAATAGACAAAACCAAATCTTTTCTATAAATCCATTTAGTTAAAATGGACAAACTAAAGACCACCGAAAAAGTCTAAGCCTACTAGACCGATCAATTTCAGTAAATATAAATAGTAAACATAAATATAGTACTACTATTACTATTATATCAAATTTTATATATTGTGTTAAATAATAAATTTGCTAACTTTTTCTATAATTTGAACATACTAGTCTACATTAATTTTTGACATATTTAAAGATATTATTATATCAGTTAAACTTTTATGTTCGAGTTTCTTTACCATTTCATCTAACCAAAAAATATTACTATAAAATACATTTGAAATAAGATGTCATATAAAGTTAAATTATCTAAAATGACATGTTAGATCTCAATATATAAATTAATTTTATTGATCTATTAACTATTTAGTTTATCTAAAGATATGTCAAAACAAGTCTTTAAGTAGATTAACATGTTTTATCATACTTTCAAAAAGGTGTAGGGCGACTCGATTTAGTACATGAGACTAGAAATATTTCGATTTGACATCTGAATCTATAAAATGTTTTTTAAATTTGTCCCTATGTGAAAGACCGTCACTAAATTTCTTTAATGTTGATATGTTCGTTGAGTGGAATGTTGGCAATTAAAATAGTCTTTGAATTTGTAAAACACTCTCAATTTGGTCCTTCAGAGTATGAATATCTCAATAGACACATCATCGTCATCCACATTATTTAGTAATAGAGATTCATAGAAAGATGAATTTGAAATTTTTTTGGTAAACGACTTTCATAGAAAGATGAATCTGAGAAATATTTTAGAGACTCAAAGACTATATTAGAAAATTCATATTTTCAAAGACCAAATTAAAAGAACTCTACAAATTCAAAGACCATTTTAATTGTCAACATTCAACTTAACATAACATTAACGATGTTTAGTAACGGTCATTAACATAGAAACAGATTTAAAAAACATTTTACATAATCAAAAATTAAATTAAAATATTCATAATCTCATAGATTAAATTGAGAGCACTATATAGAGTCAAAATCTATTTTAGTAGTTTACTCCCGTACAAAGTCTAGTCCAGCCAATTGATAATTTGATTTAAGCACCGCCCACAATACAATAAGCTCGAAGATGAGGATCATAATAAACCTATAAACTCGAAGGACGATTCCAAGAATCAAATAGAATATTCTCAATTTTAACTTAATCAAATTTAACCACTCTAAATTTATAAAGTACACACAACATATAGATAAACTTGTAAGAAGTTTTATTTTAAAGTGTTTGTGTTCTATTAATTTATTAAATATTGATTTAATTTATTGATTGAATGATATCTTAATAGATCTTGAAATATTTATCTCCATTTTCAAATATTCTCAATATGCTAATCTAATCCAAAATAATTTGCACAGAAAATAATTATAGAAAAAGATAGAGAAAAACAATAGCTATATATCATTCAAGTGATCTATATTTAATTAATCAACAGAAGTCAACACTTTCAAATAAAAACTTCTAACAACTTTTTTTATTAAATTTTTAGAATATATATAAAAAACCTACATGGGTCTCACTAAATTATGCAGATTTTATTTAAATTTATTGAGATTCACATGAATTTTAACCAATAAAAAAGAATGTCTTAAAAAATATATGTTAAATAATATATTGTTAATATTATTTAAACTATTAATTAAAAGATGACAGATAAATGACATTTATACCTTACAAATAATCATTTTGAAAAGTGTTTCAAACTGGGTCAAGACCCTCTATTTACTGGACTTTACCATGAGCTCGCATAGGCAAATGTTACACCACAATCACGTTAGACAATTTCACTTTGTACCCCACACTCATACTTTTATCTCACATTTTATATAAATTATTTATTTTATATTTTTTGTAAATAATAATAATAATAATAATTTTCTACTCCATTAAATTCAATTTGAGTTTCAGAAGAAATTTTTTTTTGAAACACGTGTCTTTTTAAAAAAATTGAACTTTGTATCGGAAAACTTGAAAAAAAATTTCCAATACACAAAGTTTAGGGTTTAAAACCCTAAACCCTACTAAAACACACTTGTGTACTGAAAAACTTTTTCAAATTTTCCGGTACAAAAAAACACATTTGTGTACTGAAAAACTTGAAAAAAGTTTTCTGGTACACAAAGTTCAAATTTTTGAAACACATGAGTTCCAGAACCCTTTAATGGGATAAAAAAATTATTTTTTTGAAAAAAAAAAAAAAAGAGGAAGATAGATACTTTATATAAAATATAGGGGTAGAAGTATAAGTGTGGAGTACAAGGAAAAGTTTTTTTACATGTGTATTTTTCGATCACACCATGAATCTTGAAATTGTCTCAACGAAACTCTTACACATTCCTTCTGAAACTCAAGTTATCAAAGGACTGTTTCACCAAGAGAAAGCACCACATTTTGTGCTAATAAAACCTCTCATCCTACTCACTCAATTGAATTGAGCATTAGAGTGTCTGCAATTACACCTTCGTCAAGGAGAACCACCGTTATCTTTTATCATGCTTAACCATCTTTCATTGTCATCTACGTGCACCTTGGATCATTGGAAAGAGCAAATAGGAAATATGCTAGAGGTGTATCTAAACAACACTAGTTACATACAAGGAAGAGATTAACCACATTTCACATTTAGAGTTAGAGCTAGAAAGTTCATTTATACGAGAAATTGAAGCTAATCCGAAAAAAAGTAATGTATTTTAAAACTTGTATAAATATACACTGTCTAAACAATTATCGTTCCCACAAAAATGGATTAGATAATTTTCATATGAAATATAATATCCAAATTGATTAGCAACAATAAAAAGTAACAACAATTATCATGTCAATCATTCAACAATTTAATATAAAAGTAGCATAAGTAAAAAGAGTTCAACCTAGTTTGGGTCTGAATATGTTAAAAACAATTAGAATATGTAGCACTTGTAAATTCTAAATTGATTAGAAAAGGTACGATGTGTTACAACGTTCATTCAGATGCTGTAATATTTACCTAATGTTTCTTTTAAAAAGAATATTTTTCAGTATAAATTGATTTGACAATAACTAAAAATTAAATTAAAAATTGCATTAGTTGATACAAACTATTGGAGACTGAATTATTTAGAGATTTTTTTTTTGTATGGTAAGAAACAAATTATTCATTTTTATTTATTGTCAAACACTCAATTATCCTATTTGTATTTTTTTTTTTAAATGTTCCACTTGACACTAAATAAATACACTACTTAGTCGGCACACAAGTCAACATAAAACATCAATTTTATGAGTGGTTTGACAAAGATTAAGTCGATTTTTTATTGTCCTTAAATTCTAATTTAACTGACATATACAATATTGTTAGTTGAACATTTTGTCCCGAATTCGAATCCAGGACCTAACAAAAAAGACGATTCTTTATTATTTTAATTTTTTTGGAAAAGTTACTGTTATTATTACTCTTTAGTTCCACATGGATATAATATAACATAAGATTCCTCTAAAATTGAGAAATTATAATCCGAGGAGTATTTTGGATACAAGCTAATTAAACTCGCTTTAAATAAGTTTTATTCCCCTCCATTGGAGCATCGATCGAGAGGCATCTTGATCCCACTTTTTTTTTTTTCTTGACTATATATTTAGTGGCCCCTTCGATATTTCGAGACACAATTGTTGAATTTAGTTTATAATAAGAAGTTGCAAACTCCCATTCCAGGTGATATTCTTGCATACGGTGCTGTGTCTTGCCGTAACATTCTAGTATACTATTTCCATTACTTGTTGTCAACATGCCATTTAACTCTACTGAAGCATGTGATGTGACCACAAACTTATATGCCTGAATCCCCGGGGCCTGGTAGCACTGTTGTAGAGAGGATAAAGAATTGCTCCAATTTGGATCTCATAGTACAACCAAAACAAACATACAAAAAAGCCAGTTCTTTCATGTTCACAATTATTATCACGCCCACATTAGTAATTTATTGCCAGACATACATAGACATACATCTGTATATTCTATTGGTTGGCTGAGAATTAAGACGCTTTTATCGTCTAGACGGTAACCACGAATTTCTTACCCAAAGAATTATACTACTGATCTATAAATACAATTCAATTGTTAGCTACAAATATGTTCATAAACAGTGGTTTGAATTTGAATTCGAGATTTCCATCTTCTCTACACTTAAGGGTGTGTTTGGTTGAAGGAGTTTGGAGGAGACGAAGGGTAATATTTAAAAAAAAAGATGTGTTTAATTCAAATTTTAAGAGGGGTGAGGAGCAAAATCGCTCTTCACCTCCCTTGTCTCCCCTCTCCTCCTTTGAACCAAACAGACTCTAAGTGATTTTTGCTCTCTCTCCTTTTGAGAAGATTTGGAGGGGAGGAAAGGAATGTAACTTAAAATCTTTCATCTCCCCTTCAACCAAACATGTCTACACTTCTCATTTATTCTCTCTCCTCCTTTGAACCCATCGGACCCTAAGTGTATAAGTCTAGCCTCTAGATTACTTTTAAAAAAAGTTCACCATTCCTATAATAGATTTCAATTAATGTTCTACAAATCAAAATCTCATAGAATATTAAATAAATAAAAAGGGGTAGCTTGGACAATATAGAATCATTATTTTGATTACATCAAGAAAATTAAATGAACTTAATTAACATTCTTAATTCGTTTGTATATTGTTATTTTTTATTAAATTTGAGTCTAAAAAGAGTAACACATTATTCACTATTGAATGAGAAAAGGGAAAGATTCATGTATTAAAAAAAATATTACAAATGAGAGATTATATATAAAATGAATAATTCTTAATATCTCTCAACAAACTATAACAATAATAAAACTAAGTTATAACAAACTAATAAATGATAAGGTGAAAATGTTATCAAGTGTTGGGTTTTGTTAAAAACTTTTACGATACATAGTTTTCTCTCAAACAAATCATGGCTCTGAGTACACTCACATTCTCCAAAATAAATACTTGAATTACATCTCACAATATTCTCATTTCTCTATGTCTGAACAAGTGATATCAAAGTTATGGTTTCGTGTAGAGAATTATAATTCTTAGTATGTTTTGTGGTTGCATCATTGTTTGATCTTCTACATCAAAAAACAAGAGTAATATTGAAAAAAGGTTGTTCGAAAAGGTTTTGATAAGGGAAAACACGATACTTAAGTGTAGGAATGACAACATAACGGGTCAAGGGCGAGTTTTACATCCTGGCCCCAACCCCCAACTAATCCAGGAAAACACACACTCGTCCCTTGTACTTTATGTTTGTATAACCCCACAAACGCGGCAAGCAAAACCAAGATTATCTTTTAAACCAAAAGAATGATCAAAGTCTACGTCTTTTTCTGCTTCTTCTTTGGATGAAGGATGAGGGTCGAGGAGGGATCTACGAAAACATCTTTAAAAATTTTGATTGCCAATCTTTTTCTAACAAGCCATGAATGAAGAAACTATTAAATATTAAGAATTGAATTCCCAGCAAGGGATATGAATATGAAATTGGTTAGGTTGGGTAAGGCCTGAATCTAACCTACTTTAAAAATGTTATGTCTGGGTCTAACCTATTACTTGTTATAGACCTATTTTTTACGAAAGTCTACGTTCCTCAAATGATGAATGATGTGTGTTTTGATAAACATGCTAATAATTAAATATATCAACGAAATTTAGTTCTATTTTAATGTAAATACACAGTGGACCGCCTCAAATGATGAATGATGTGTGTTTTGATAAACATGCTAATAATTAAATATATCAACGAAATTTAGTTCTATTTTAATGTAAATACACAGTGGACCGCCTATCATGGTGAATGAATTCCCTCATATTTAATTTTGGTCGTGTTGAATCTCAACACTTAATCTAATGTAATGTCTTGAATAAGAGAGAAAATGTGTTTAAAAATAAAGATAGAGAGTTTAATGCCTGACAAAGTACAGAAACTGTCAAAATGAGATATATGTGAAGTTCTAAGTTTTTTCTTTGAGGGAGTATCAAGTGACAGAGGTGCAAACGATAGGTAGTGATAGATGAACCCCGAACATCAACATCAATAATCACACTCCAATCTTGCAGACTAGTGCTATTGACAGTTAAGCTAGATGTTTCCGAATTTAAAAAACAACAAAGAGATATCATCTTAAAAAAATTGAAGTAAGGATGTCCTTGGAAAGAGAAAGAGTGAATTCGTTCAAAATCTTGTTCACAGAATGTTTGCTCATTCACATCTGATTCCAATATGATACCAACTTCAACTATATTTCTACTAGAACACAAATAGGTCTAGACATCCGTCTAGTATGAAAATAAAAAGATAGTGAAGTCATTTGGAATAGCGAAACAAAAATTCGAGAGAGCAGGAGCTCCTTTTGTTTGTTTTCCTCCTCAGCAGTAAGAGAGAAATAGAGAAAAAGAAAATGAAAGGGAAACATATCAAGCAATTGGAAGCTCACCACAGTCACTGATAATCACCTTCTTTCTGGGACGGTCACCGCGATCTGTCTCCTGAGATTCAATCAACCTAACAATGTCCATGCCTTCCAAAACTTGGCCAAATACAACATGTCTCTGATCCAACCATGGTGTCTGCCAATTTAATCAAGCAAACATCATAAAAATGCTACCTTGGGGTCTCTTTAGTTGTGTACTAGGGCTGAAGAGAAATATACCTTGACGGTGCAGATGAAGAACTGACTCCCATTTGTGTTGGGACCTGCATTTGCCATGCTAACAACTCCGGGTCCAGCATGAGACACTGGAGATATTGTAAATAATATTGGTTAAACTGATATTAAATGTGGAATATGCAACAAGTATGATGAATAAGTAAGTAAGCTCACGTTTGAAATTCTCATCTTTGAAAGTACGACCATATATACTTTTGCCTCCAGTTCCATTTCCTTTGTCAAAATCGCCTCCTTGAATCATGAATTGGTTGATGACACGATGGAAGGTGGAAGCCTTGTATCCAAATCCCTTCTCTCCGGTGCAAAGGGCACGGAAGTTCTCTGCAGTTTGGGGGACATCGTCACCGTACAGTCCAATCACAATCCTTCCCACCAGTTTCCCAACTGGATTTCCAATACTGATGTCAAAGTATACTTTATGAGTCACTTTTGACTGTACTACTACTTCTTCCTCTGATGAGCTACTGCCCGCCCTCACTTTCATTGTTTTCCTCATTCTCGCAGCAGCATTAGCATTAGCATTACTATTCTGTTGTTGAAGTTTCACGCCGCCGCCAAATCCCCGCACACCGATGGCGATACTGTTAGGGTTAGGGTTCAGAGCTCTAATTCTTGCTTCTGCGACATTTGATGACTAAAACAACAACACACAATCAATTAAAATGAATTCAATATCAACCAAACCCTATTCGAAGAATTAATTACCAGTGAAAAAAGCGGTGTTGTTGCAACATTGAATGAAGTAGCCGCCATCACAATTACAATCACTATCCACCGGATGGATGGATGGATGGATGGATACTCAGTCAGTCTATTCTCGCGCGACCGGATGCTCACCTCTGCTCTGCCTGCCCAATCTATCTCAAACTCAAACCCTCTCGGTGCCCTGTGGTATGGATTCACCCTCAAATTACTATAATATCCTCTTACTTATGGCTTATCATATATTCCGTTGAGAAAAATGTTAATAAGCTCTGTCGTAACTTTTTCATGTGAGAGAATTAATTTTTGAGTCATGTTGCATGAATTTAATCACTTATGAATGCACACAATAATTTCAATAGATCTTTCTTTCAATGTTCCTATTTTAAAGTTTATTATTCATGTAACTCATGATCCAAACCACCTAGATTTGTACTCTGTTGAATTTTTGTACAAATGACTAAGATATAATTTTCTTGCTTCATGATGAATTAATTTGTAATAAATTATATTTTTATTTTAGAGAATAATAAACTTTTATTTAAAAAAAGTGTAGAGCGTATATATTTGACGAAGAGAGTGGTAAAAATATTTTCATAATTCAAAATTTAAATATATGTAATTTAAGTTATCAAATCTAAATTATGCAATTCAGTCAACTTTCCCCAAAAATACAAATAGTTACTGTGAAAAAATGTAAGAGAAAAAACTCAACGTATCTCGTATATTTGAATATAAAAAATTGAAGTTATTTTTAAATAAAAATTAAATAGTAAAATATTAGTACCAAATCATAATATTAAAATAACATATTTTATTACAATAAAATTCTTAAACATAATCATACTGATAGTATAGCAAAACCAAATTATAATACAACTAAGAAAAATATTTGGAGTACACCTATAAAGTGTATATATTAGCAAAACCAAATCATAATAAAACTAAGAAAAATGTTTGGAGTACATCCATAAAGTGTATATACTTTTGAGTTTTAAGAAGATAAAGATATATAAAAAAGAAGTGATGTAATAAATATGATATGTTGATAATGTAATAGCAAGAGAAATATAAAAAAAAAATGAAGTGTTTAATAAATGTATGGAAATTGTAAAGTGTATACATATCATTATTGTAAATCTAACAGAATAAAATTTCACGGCTATTCATTGGTTCATCTTCCCATTTTCTTAAACAATCTTCACATTACCGCAAAACAATCTACAAATTGTACTGTACACTCCCACACTAGACCATAGAGTTAACTTAATATGAGAAAAAATTAAAAACTTCATGGGTTAAATATATTTTTGATTTAAATATATTTTTGGTTTCTGTAAATATAACTTTTTTTAATTTTGGTCTTCGTAATTTTTTTTTGGTTTAAATTCATGTAATATCAAATAAATTTATTTTTGGTCCTTAACGTTAAGTGGACGTTACAAAAACGTTAACTGACGAAGGGAAACAGTTTTTGATCCCAGTAAATGTAATACTTTTCAGTTTTAGCCATTAAAAAATATTTTTTTGAATTTCATCCCTGCAATATTAAAAAATCTCCTTAAATATAAAATAACATACAAATTGATCTTTATTAATAATAAACTTATGTCAAGTAATGTTTAAAATATTTTCACTTCAATAATTTAAAATTTATTAATCTTCTGTTTTATTTATTTATTATTATTATTAAATTAATTTTCATTTTCTTTTTCAAAAAAATCACTAAAATCTTCTGTTTTATTTAATTATTATTATTAAATTAATTATATTAGTATAAAATAATGAATAAAATAACTTTAGATTTAAGCTTTATAATTTTAATTAAAATCTCCTTTTACGCTTTAGATTTTTTTTATTATAACTTAAAATAAATAAAATATATATTAGGTGATATATTTATTTTAATCATTATTTTATACTAATATAATTGTAATTAATATTATATTAATTTTATTTTAATTATAATATTACATTATATGTTTATTTTAATTATATTATATAATATTATAATTAAAATAAAATAAATATAATATTAACTACAATTATATTAGTATAAAATAATGATTAAAATAAATCTATCATCTAATATATATTTTAAGTTATAATGAACAAAATCTAAAGCATAAAAGAAGATTTTAGTTAAAATTATAAAGCTTAAATCTAAAGTTATATTAATCATTATTTTATACTAATATAATTAATTTAATAATAATAAATAAATAAAACTGAAGATTAATAAATTTTAAATTATTGAAGTGAAAATATTTTAAACATTACTTGACATAAGTTTATTATCAATAAAGACCAATTTGTATGTTATTTTATATTTAAGGAGATTTTTGGATATTGCAGGGATGAAATTCAAAAAAATATTTTTTAGGGACTAAAACTGAAAAATGTTATATTTACGGGGACAAAAAACTGTTACGTTTTTGTAACGTCCACTTAACGTTAAGGACCAAAAATAATTTTTTTTTATATTACAGTATGTAAACCAAAAAAAAATTACGAGGACCAAAATCTAAAAAAGTTATATTTACATATAACAAAAACATATTTAAACCAAACTTCATTATGTGCAAAAATTCAAAGCCAAAACACAAAAAGAAAAAATTAATGATAGAAAATTTAATACAATTTTTGAGGCAAAATTTAGATGGATTATTGACATAAAGAGTCAAAAGAAACTGATTTTTGTAAACTAAAATCTAAGCTAAAATATATAACAAAGTATTTAATAACTTTTTATATTTAGAAAACCTCTAACAATTTTGAAAAAACAGATAAAAGAAAAAACTTATAGGGATCAATTAGAACACATGTCAATGATAATAATTACTTACTAATGATCTTAACAATTAATATGTGTTGGCAAACGAAAACACAACCATAGATTTCTTTCACAACTATCTCATCAACAATTATATTGAGATAAACAATTAAACAAATTAAAAACACTTTATTTATTTAACATGATGAGATAAACAATTAAACAAATGAATTTTTATAAACTTTCATGACTCTTTACCTAGTACTATCTTTACAAAACCCTTCAATCAAACCTTTCTGCCATAAATGCATAACAAACAAACAAACAACATTATTCTCTAACAAAATCGGTTAGCAGAGTCAAAATTAACTTATCATTTCGTTATTAAGAAAGAAATAGGATACACAATTGAAAGGATAAACACACAATACAAATAAACTAATTTGAAATGCTTTTTTTTTTTCAACCACAAAAAATATCTAAGTGTATAGAAACTACCAAGGCACTAACTCGTTTTCTTTCTCAGTGGTGGAATCTACAAAACAAAAATGAAGAGGGGATAGATACAAATGGAATTGAGATAAAATTGATAGCTATAAAATTAAGATTAGATTTGTAGAAAAAAATATCAAATAATTTACCATTCTTCCATGCAAAGTCCTCATGGTTTCTGGTTTAAAACTTCAGAAAAAATAGAGGTTGAGTTTCAATTGTCAATAAAGATGGAAAGTGAAAATCAATCAATAGATAAGGAGTTGCTGGTTGTGTGCAAGTAATTAAAATCCATCAAAAAATGAAGAGGTTAGATTAGATTTTATTTTTCATCGAAACCGCATTGAAAAATTAAGAGGCAAGTGAGAAATTGTAAAAGTAATTGTATTGAATTTTACCACATAGTGCATAATATTTTTGGAAGTGGAAATAAAAAACTGAATGGTTTCATTGTTTAGGCGACAATGATTATTAAGGGATAATTATAAAAGCCTTTTCTTTTTACCAACGTGTGTTCCTTAATCATAGTCATATTTTTAAACAGACGGAACTTAAAAGTTTCCATCTTCCAAAAAAATTCAAATACTCCATTAATTGATAAGTATATTTAATATATAATTTTATTGATTTAAATAATTTATTTAGTTAATTATAGATTATTACTAATAATAGAAGTTTAATATAATCAACTATTCCATTGGTAAACAAATGACAAATTTGTCAAAAAAGAAAACACAAATCTTATAATATTTCGGTATATAGATTTAAAGAGGTGGTTGTGTTTTTTTTT
>JBBPBQ010020324.1:18627663-18677574 GCA_037974755.1 Cicer yamashitae
TTAAAACTGTTCAATGGCAATTACAACTTATTGCATGTCTTACTTTTTAATTTTCCAAGTAAACTTTCAACTTTTAATAAATAGTTTTTTTTTCTTTCAAAAAATTGAAGACGCATTCAATTTTGCATGCCTTATTTTTTTTTTAATTTCCAGTAAATTTTTAACTTTCAATAAAATAACTAAATAAAAATTGAATTAATAATTAATAGATTAGTTAGATTCGATTAATAGAAACTTAATTACTATAATTAGAAATTTAAAATAAGAATTGTTTTCCAGATGATTGCCAAATGACAAACTTGCCATAATGCTTGTATAATATTATTATGTATGGATGTATAGATTACGGGTCTTTTAATTACATCCTTAGTGCCACGTATACAATTTAATATTAATAGTCCATGTTATTATTTATGAGATATTTTCGGTTGTGGATTTTTTAAAGCGATTAATGTGTTCAATTTTTCCATATGGGGGATATAAGTCACTTTTTTTCTCTCAAACTAATTTGGGTTTCATGCTTATTGCAAAGAATTAGAATAAGACTTCACTCAAAAGATAAGAATATCTTAAGACTAAAAAAATCAAAATACAGTTTTATGTTTTGACTAATTGCAAACAAATATATTAATTTCACTAATTATATTATTAAATTAATTTAAAAAATTATCGTGTCTCACCAAGGTTTTATGTTGATTATGAGAATGAGATGAAATGAAATAAAATAGAGTGACATGTAATTAGCTTCCTTAACATTAATTGAGATGTTAATACCATTAACTAACGTAGACATTAGCATAGACAATGATCTGTCCCAAACTTAAGAATTAAAATGATCATGTAAGAGTGTTTGTGATTCAATTGAATTAGTTTTGAGATAAAGTTATTCAATCCAAAGATTAAAATAGTATCCGGTTTAGTTTGTTTAGGATTGCCTCATTGAATAAATCTGATCTTATACATTTTTTGACTAGATTTGCAGTTTTTATTTTATTAATACCAGTCAGAATGTGAACACCCTTAAACATCCGTTTAGTTCAACAGAGAAGAGAGGGAGGGGAGAGAGATTTTTATGAAGAGGAGGGGAAACGGAGGAATATGTGGTTCAAAAGATGGAAGGATATGAATTTTTAATGATTTTGTATTTGATTTAAGGGAAGGGAGTGATTTTTAATGGTTTTTAATTATATGGAGCCCCTCTCCTCCAAATCCTCCCAAAATGAAGGGAGAGTAAAATGAGCTATATGAGGAATTTTGGCTCCCTTCAATCCATCTATCTCCAACCAAAGACACCATAAATGCAATGCAACAAAGTCACTCGTATACCTTTCAAAATGGCATAGGCTCAAGCAGCTTCAAACAATAGCTGACCTCTCGGATACAAGTTCATTAGATATATATACACACGCATTGTTGCTTATATTATTACATTTACTCCTTATCATAGACAATATTCGCGAAAAAAACAATCAAATGACGTTCATTCTAGTTGGTAATTTTATGCCTGCCCTCTTTAGAAGTTCAACTGAAGCTTGTTTTGCTTTCGAAATAACTTCCTCCTGTCATGGTCAAACAAAATTAAAGTCACGATTGACACAATAAAAACGGTGTTGCTTAGATGGTACTAGGAACCTAAAACCAGTTTGCAAGATATATTCATGAAATAAAGTTTCCAGCCTCTCCTAATTATTTATTGAAATACCTCGTCCACATTGATAATCTTTTTGTTCTTCATTATCCACAGGCCGTTGCACATGACAGAAACTATATTTTCTGATCTCATGCAATACACTATACTGGAGATGCTGCATATTGGTTAGACAGTAAATATATCAAGTCTAAAGAACTTTGAGATTACATACGAAAAAGAAGTAGTATTCAACAAGTCAAGATTACAAGAGGATATAGAAATTCCACCACATAGCCACACAATTAATTTATATAATGCCTGGGAAAGCCTAATCGTTATAGAATTTCAAACTCACTCTAGAAGAATATTCAATACTCATCTAATTCAAAAACAAGTCATTAAAAAGGTTTATATGTGACCAGAAGTAGTGGGTTCATACCAGTCATGAAGAGGAACCATAGCCCACGACGAAGGATTGACAACAACAATGTCAGCCTACCAAAGGACAAGTACAGACACAGTCAGCTTCTGTTGCTAAACTAAAATACTAGATATTATTAATAAATTTTTGTGCATGGTTCTTTTACAACATTATATACACCTAACTTCATTAATACTTCCTTAAAACAAAATATCCTATACTCCATAACTAATGATATGATTGGAACAAAGAGTCATAAATACAAGTATTTGTAAATACATAGAATCAACTCAGGATTAACCTATATATATTAATTCTAACACTCCCAATCAGGTAAACCAAGTTTTCTACATATATAACAGATTCGAAATGTTTCTGCGTCAGATATTCTCCCTAATCAAAATAGAAATATATCTCAATATATTTGCTCCTCTCATGGTATCCTGGATTTTGAGGTAATATGCAAGCCAACCTGATTATGACAAATGAGTGTTACTTGTAAAAAGTCCCCAAACCTTGGTTCTTCGAGAAATGTTTCAACGGGATAGGTGATAAGATCTTTGGTAGTTGAGAGGCCTTCACTCAATACTCTGCAATGCAATAAAATTTTGTTTCATGCTATTTTAGGAGATTAACTTATCACCAATAAAAATGTAATACCATGAAGTATATCTCTTGTCAAAGGGAGAGCTTGCTCAATTTGTATTACAATAATCCACATATCATGTATGACCTTTCTCTTCATACAATAGACCTTTTCATGGGGCCCTTTGATATATTTCAAAATGTGGTTTGCTGCATCACAATGTCCTTCAAAGGGAGAGTTAAGAAAATGACTTACCACAGTAACTACTATTGAAGATCCCACATTGACTAGTTATATGGTCGATGTAGTACTCATAAGCTAGCTTTTGGGTTTGAGTTAGGCCCAAGCCCAAATTCTAAAATTGTTTCAGAGTCTATCTTAGATATGTTGTTGGGTCAAACATAAACATCCGACACTGAAAACTTTACGCTCCATATGTCCAAATCCAGGGCGTGTATTGAAAATCCAAAGTTGACGCCTGATATAGTCAAGATAGTGGTGATATGTAGGGGGCAACTTTCTTCCCATGAGTTGGCTTTTGGGGTTAAGTTAGATCTAATTTCAAATTCTAAATGCTAAAAAAGAAATATATGGATGAATTACAATGAAATGATTTAATTTTCCAACAAGTCTTATGTATCTCTCTAGATTTGAAAGTGTTCCCTTAACTTGCCAGAAGTTTGGCACTAGCATTCATTGACTTGGATTTCATGATGATACAGAGTTAGGCATCAACCATATTACAATGAAACAATCAGCTACAAATCATAGAATAAATGGTGAGATGGTCTTCATATTCTTGATCCCTAAGCAAAACTTTGATGTAAAAATTCCATGTATCATAGATTTTGTCATCGCCTAGTTAGTTTGAGAGTGGGTCACTAACATAGTTGGTGAAAATGGGGGGTCAACCATCAAAAGGCTTGAACCAGTCATGGGTCAGCCAAGAAGAAATGGAAAGATCATTGAACAAGGCTATATACGCAAAATGATGAATCATGGGACCTAAAACCTATAAAGCAAACACAAATTGATACTATGGGAGTTCAACAAGAGTTGAGGTGCAAACAAATATTGTAGAATATCATCCATGCTTCACTATGAATTGCTGAGGCAGAGCACAAGTGAGAGTTTTGAGATCTTTGATGGACCGACCGAGAAGGGAGATCTACCAGAATAACAGAAGGAGATACAGAAAGAGGGAGGGAGAGATAGTGATGAAGGTTGGTGAATCGACTGGTAGGGATGGGCCAAATTTATTCATGCCAATGATGAAATCAAACACTCCACAAAGAAGATCACCAAAAAAGGGAAGCATTGCTCAAAAAGGGTGCTCGCCAAAAAGGAAAGAAAACTAATCTAGGGTCTAGGCTTTGACACCATGTTGGAAAAGGAAAAGAAAATAATGTAATGTTTTTTCTTTCCACTATCATCAAGGTACAACACGCAAACACCATGTATAACTTGACATGTGGGCCTAATGAGTTAGACTAGCCTGAACTAGTCTACGTGCATTAACAATAACACTTGTAATCTTATATGTTTGGATCATAACACGAGAAATCATATTTGACAGCACAACAATCAAGTTTAGCCCAATATTGGCTATGTTATGATAAAGGTAACATGATAAAAAAAAATTGTGGACTCTTCATAATAAGAGCATATGGAAAGAATGAGTCATTTGCTGCACAAGACTCACAACCAAAAATACGAGAATGTATCTTATTTATCAAATAGGTGAGAATTAAGAATGCTTTCCCCAACAAGCATTTGGAATAGTAATGCTCTTAATTTCAGGAAAATGACAACTTTTTCTTTTGAGGTAATACCATTCTGTTAAGAAGTATCAACACCTATGATCTCATGAACAATACTATTACCTTTGAGGATTTAAAAAAGATTTTAGTTGACATACTTCTACCATTCTGTTATGAGAAATTGATAGAAACAATCAAAGAACTAAAAAGAATCCATTGACTGACTATAGGAGAAAAAACATCTTCCTATGATTTTGCCTAACAACTGTGCCACAACCCTGTTTACTCAACCCTATTCATTTATCTAATTAATCCCCTCTAACTAACTAGAAAACTTTCTAAAAACTACTTTTCCCTTCTCCTATGTCCTAACAGGTTGTGAATTATCTCCGCGTCTAACACCATGATGGAGGATTTGTATCTTTTAGGTGAGACTTGAATGGTAATATAGTGGTAACTGGGCAGGCTGATCAGATCATGACAATGGTTAGATCGTGAATCTAGTTGAGTGGTGGTCAAACACAGCACTGCACACAGTCTAAATGGGGGCGTGTGAGATTTGTGCAAACTGGAACAGGGTGGGCATGATATGATCTCTAACAACGGATCTTTGATGATTGGATGGAGCTGAAACCACAATTTTACTAGTGAGGTTGCTGGTTGCCAGTATGGAATGGGTGGCAGTTTGTGACAGACAACGGTGATAAACAGGCTGAAACATTATTAATAAAAATCCTGTTCATGGTCCCTTTAAAATATACAGACCTAACTATATTAATACTTGCCTAACATCAAATCTCCATCTATGGTACTTTCTAATAACTTAATTTATTTACAAAAAGTAATATCTTTAACGTTGGACAATAACGACAGCAAGCAATAGCAAAAAAATATTGTGTTATCATCTTCAAAAGATGTAATCAAGAAAAGAAAGATAATGTAGAAGTGTTGACCAGAAAGCCAGCAAAAAATTTGCCTCAGGTATCAAAATGAATGCAATAGGTTTTTGCACAATAGTGATGGTTGAATTTTAACCTTAGGTCCATATGATATTGAAAATTTCCCCTTTATACTTTCATTGTTTGTCATAGTTCACAAAATGAATTATCTCAACTGCCAACAAATATCAAGTTTTTCATGTTTCAATTTTTTTGGTTTTAACCCTCCGATTCTCAAGAGAATGGGGCCTAGAAATCTGGAGTTCAGTCGGGAGATTAGTAAAGTCTAACCAAGAATTCTTCTAATTAGGATTTGAACTCGAGTTCTCTCAAACCATTCGTCCTTAACTAAAATTCATTAACCACTTGAGCTCAATCACTAGGTAGGTGATTTATGCATTGAATTCAAATATTTGTAGTAGATGTTGTGTACAACTATACTAAAAGAGGAAGGTATTCTTGTAGTTAGTCCTTGTTAAAAGAGGAAGAGAAAACCATAGTAATAAATAATAATTAACAATGAGGATAAAAACATATAAAATTGAAACAAATACCAACCTTTTTCCCAACCTCAAGTGAACCTAGTTCGTCATCCCATAGTACCGACTTTGCACCATTAACTGTAACCATTCTAAGAATAGTTTCGGCAGGCAGTGCTGTTGGATCTGTAGTTCCATTAGCATAAACTTCCCGTCCTTTGTTAATTAGAGAAGCTAGGTACATTTCATCAACTGCAAATATAATTTATTAATAAAAAAATTAACCCAGTAAACTGTATCTAGCTTTTTTGTTTTAAAAAAGTTTACTGGCTAGCATTTTGAATCCCAGGCATGAGACTCCCACGACACTATCCCACCATGTGCATTTAGGTTGTTTCCATAGTGTATTTTACATGGGTTGAAAAAAATCTATTCACGTTAAAATCCAAATTTGTATACATGATATTAATGAGGAAAAATAGACAAGAAAGATTCCTAAAAGTATAAAGTTAAGATGAACCGATGCTCATGCGATTGTTTGATGGGGCCCCATCAGTTCCCAAGGAGACACAGATGCCAGCATCAAGCATCTCCCTTACAGGTGCAAATCCAAGCATTCGCATAGCAGCAGCTGGACAGTGAGATACTTTGACCCCTGCCTTTGAAAGAAGAGATATCTGAAAATGGTGCACAACATTAATTACTGTTCCTTACACTAAGTCTATGATTAATTAATAATTACCATTCCAACAGAATTTTTTAAACATAGCTTAGGAAGGTCAGTTTATTCCCCCTTTTTTGCCTCACACTTTAAGCTGGGTTGGCTTGTTGGTAAAACTTTACCAATAAAGGTACACACCTCAAGGACCTTTGCTTGTTCTTCATAGTTCATACTCCCTCATACTTTTTTTCTCCCTCTTCTCAAAGAAGTTGATAGGTTCCCTTTGATTTGTCGCTTTAGGAAACAATGAAGCTTTATAAAAAATTCTAACTTCACTCTTGATATTATTAGAGTGGTAATATTTTGACTATTTCAATAAAGGCTAATTTAGTCGAATGCAATTCTTTTTTCTTATAATAGTCAAGTTGGTTTAGTGACTTTTTAAATTTAAGTAAAGTACTCTTAAAAGATACTAGATAAAAAAGGATGAAGGTAGAATGAGCTATTAACTATAAAGAAAATGCCAGAGAAGTGAAATCACAAGTTTGATAGCATGCTGCACTGCAGTGTTAAGGGAAATAAAAGGTATGCAACGGCAAACAGAAAAGACCACATCTGAGATGCTGAAAATATAAACTGAGTTTTTTGGTTGAAGGATGAAAGGGTATAATGATGGTTGTAGTGGGAAAATTTACCTCATTATGATCCACCCAAACTGAGTGAGCTGCTAAGAGATTGTTTTGAAGGAAGTGTATCTTGTCCAAGTATGTAACAGTTCCATGATTAATTTTGTGAACATCCATGACAAGTTGGTTTTCATATGGTATCTCTGCAACGTGCTGAAAAGTATGCAAATTGTAGTCAATAATAGTGTATGTATGTTAGAAGATCTTGTAAGTTATAAGTATGTAAAGAATTAAGCAGCTACCATGTGTATTCCGGTTTTGAGTTGTGTTGCAGCATCTCTGGTTTGAAGAAGCAAGCTATGAGTAGAGTTCATGATCTGTCTGATTCCAAACCAGATTCTGATGCGACCTTGTGCTGTATTGTGGAATTTGTGATAATTGTCCTTTTGAGACTGCAGGGCGTGTGTGTGTGTGTGAAGAGCAATTGTATGAATTGAATTGGAATAACATAACATAACATAACCCTAACCCTAACCTGAATGCAATCATGAGTAGATAGAGTAGCCCAGGATGAAGGCAAACCGTGGCCAGAATCCATAGTTGACTGTGTCAAACAAGCACGCAAACCAAGCAAGTTGACAGCTGAAGCCATACCAGAAACATGTTGACCACCAGCTTCAGCAAAACAGGTTACACCGGAGTGAATGAGTTCAATACCACAAAGCAAAGTAGAGAGGTATGAATCGTGTTCGGTCATGTTGGATTCGTAAGGCCAAATGCGGTGATGCAACCATGTGATTAAGTCAACATCATCGGCTATGCCTCTAGCAAGTTGTTGGGAAGTATGTACATGTGTGTTGATGAGTCCGGGGAGCAAGATATGGCCGCTCAGATCAATAACTTCATCTGCTACATCACCGAACTCATCAATAATATCTTTGGATTGTCCTATTGCTTTTATTTTATCTTCTTCAATAACTATACCTCCGTCCCTAAACACTCGCTGCTCTCCGTCCATCGTTATGATCACACAACCGTGCATCACACTCACACAATCCTTCCTCTCTTTCTCCATCCTGCATCCTATTCTCAATCACTTCTGCTGCCTTTGTAAGGGGATATTCAATTAAATATCATTACACCCATCTTATACAACCATCATTTATTATACACATTCAAAAATCATAAGCAATACATGTTAACTAGAGACTTAATACAGAAAATTCATTTTCAAAATGTGTTTTCTAACATAAGATTCCAAAACCATCACTAAAGGTATCTAATATCTATCTATCTATACATAATAATATTGTAAGCATTGTTTTATGGCAAGTTTGCCATTTGGCATTAGGAGATTAATTCATTTTCATTTTTTTTTAATCTGAAATACTACTTATGTTTCTAATTCTGTGGAACAAAGACACATATAATAATCTCTAGGCAATTAAATATGTGCATGGTTTTGGAATTTTTTTTTTTTTAACAATGCATGATTTTGGAAGTTGAGCATTGGAGACATAAAGATGAATGTACAATTTTTAATGTATCAAGTTTACACTTCTAAAGTTTGATTTTATAAAAAAAATTAAACATGAAATTTAAATTACTTCCACAACACAATTAATCATAGTTTTTTTAGTAATGAAATATAGCTCAGTTGGTTTCATAGGCAAGAGTGGTATAGCAATCTCTTTGTTTGTGGCACTTTCTTGCCACTTCTCAAATGCCTTAACGCATTGGATGCAAACCTTTGTACATATATGATGGAAGCAAAGCTTGGTGAAGATCCTTCTTCATCATTTTCAGAAGCACGTTGTTGTCTTTCTTCTAGTTCGCATAATGATTTCTGAGCCCTTTTATTCCCTGTTTCTACACCAAACTACTTGTATGAATTGTGCTCCATATCCTCCATTGCAAGTAGAGCTGTTAAGATAGGTTAGCGTTTGCCCATCCAACCCGCTAAAACACTAGACTTAATAATTTCAGCTCTGATTTTTCCAGGGCTTTTTATTCCGATCCGAATAAACTCGTTACCCATTCGCGTTAGTCCGTGGGTACCGAGTAGCCCGCAACCCGTATAACTAATTTAAAAAAAATAAAATAGAAAAATTGGCTCACATAAGAAAAAGTTCAAAAGATATCTACCCCACTTAGTTGATTCTATATATATATTATCTTTTGTGATAGAATATTATCTTTAGTTGGTTATATATTTTTAACAATTAATTTTTTTATTTTCCTAAGTCTAAAAACACTTATTTTAGAGTCACATAAGAACAATTTAGCATTCTATTTGAATTTGGTTTTTGTTTAAGTTATGTTAGACAAATCTAAATTCATTTGTGTTATGCTATATAATATCTCTAAGTTTTGGACAATTTAAATTTATTTTAATTTGTGTGTTGTTTTGAAATTTTTGAATTGAGTTTGTGTTAATTGGAAAATATAAACTTAGTTTGTGTATAAAGAGTAAACCTAATTATTTTTAAAATAGGCATGAAAGAAAATGGGCATTCAAATTGATTCATACTTAATGCATAAGTAGCATACCTGACACGCCCGTGTCATTAAAAAAAAAAGAAATTTAATAATAATAATATAATAAATAAATAATTAATTAAAACAACCCAATTACTCTCTCACTCTCTTTCCATATCACTCCCTCATTTCTCTTTTTCTCTCAGAGAAACTACTCCACCCCACTTTCTCTTTCTTTTCCATCTCACTTTCCCCTTCCTTCTCTCCCTCTCGTTTACCTCACCATCACCCCCATTCTTCATTTTTTTTTGTTGCTTTTCTTTCCTCTTCCTCTTCTTCTTCTTCTTCTTCTTCTTCTTCTTCTTCTTCTTCTTCTTCTTCTTCTCACTTAAAATCACAAGTTAGTCTCCTTAAATCTTAAACCCATAGGAAGGGTATACAAGTTCTTGGGTAAGATTTTTGGGTTTGGGTTTGAACTCTAAGGAAGGAGAATGATACCAATTTATTGAGAGTTGTTATTGAGACTCTTTGAGGTAAATCACAACTCTTATGTTAATAAATCTCTAGGAAATGTAGTTTTGTTTCAAAAATCTTATTTTGTGCTTAGAGTAGATTTAATGAATTTTTATGGTTTCCTAGAGTTAGCTAAACTTTAGAATAATTTATTTCTAAAGTCTTGAGAATATTTTTGATACTCAGATTTGTCAGCTGAGGTCCTGCCGGCTACTCTGGGAGTTGTTGGAGAACAAACTTAGGGGATTCTCCATAGTAGTGAGTTGACGACGGTTATCGTCATTTATTTTTATGCTATAATTATTATTTTACTCGTTTTCTATGTTAAAATATTTATTTAAAAATTTGGGAAACACAACCTTTGAAATTTTATCTCGACTTCGTCATTTATTTATTTTAATGCTCTTTATTATATAATATGTTATTAATTCGATATACATATGCGTTATAAGTATTTAAATTGTGAATTGTTATGCGATTGAATATATTTTCCATGAATTACGATGAATTGAAAGATGATTTTAAATACGTGTTTTGGGAAATCGTTGCTATGATTATTAAATCTTTAACGGCGTTAGGTGCACCTAGTTACCTCGTTTTGATTAGGGAGAGTTACCCGTTAGATGAAGTCGCCCCTATGTGAAATGTCATCCGTAGGAGGAGAGGGCTATCAACGAGATGTAAGCTCCCTAATTGATGCGTGTTGAAGCGTTGCGGGATTAAGAGGAGAGGGCTATCCGTTAGATGGAGCCACCCCTAAGGGAAAGGTCACCCTTAGGAGGAAAGGGCTATCAATGAGATGAAGCCGCCCCTTGGTTCTCAATAATTAGTATTTTTACTTGATTGATTTTCTATGATGATTTTAACGTTATTCATTTTGATTTCGCTTCACTATTAATTGGATTTTTAATATTTTTATATAAACGGTTAAATTATAAATTTAGATGATTTTATTACGTGAACAACATAATCGTCTCAAGGTTATAAAACAGTTATTCGTGTCTTTTTGTGTTTCCCTTCTAGTTGATGGTGATTGTTGTCTCCTCACTAAGTCTTTGTGACTTACTCCTTCATGTTGTTTATTTTTTCAGATTCACAGGCAGCTGAGTAGCAAGCTGATAGTAGGCTCAGGTCTCGGTCGTATTTTGTTTTGGTAGGCCTCTTTGATCGAGGACCATTTTTTTGTAAAGTCTGTTGAGTCATAATGTATTTTGCAGCTATTGGAGTTTAGATAGTCTTTTAGGTAATGTACTGAATGTTTAGACTATGCTGTTTGAATTTGGCTGAATTTGAAGTTTAAACAGGGATTTTGTAAATTTGGAAATGTCAAAATTACATAGGATACTCTATCGAAATTTCGTGAAAAATTATATATATATTTTTTTGAAATGATTATTCAGAACTATTTATTTGGTAAATTGTTAAGTTAGTTGATAGGCTTGCCAGGCTAGGGGTATAGCTTGTGCGCCGGTCACGGCGTTTAGTTTTTGGGTCGTGACAAAGTTGGTATTAGAGCCCGGTCGTAGGTCGTAATAGCTGCAAACATAGGGTGATAATAGATTCTTGTTAGTAAATTGTGTACCCGGGCACAACTTACTTACAAGGGCTATTAGCACTCTATGAGAGTCTCATCTGTTGTCTAAATCTTTGTTTAAATTCATCATCAATATCTTTCCACATTTTCTTGTCGTCTTGTTCAATTTTTGATCAATGTTCTTTGATTAGGTGAGAATGCCACCCAAGACTAGGAATTCTACTATAAGGGAAATTGCTGAAGAGTTAATTGCCCAAGCCCAAGGCGCTCGTCAACGAGGTCGTGCTCGAAATAGGCGTAGAGCTAATGTTGGCGGACGTGGCTTGGATGCCAATGTTGAGGTACCTAGGAGGAGACGCGGAAATCCAGCCATGGAAGAGTTTGCTGCTAGTCTGCAGGGATTACAACAGGTTGTGCAACAACTTGTTGGGGTTGTCGTCGGACAACAACAAGAGGGTGATTAAAGATATGAAGATCTCAATGGTCAACAAGAGGTTAGACAAGTTGAGCATCAGACGACTGCAGCAATGAGGGGTATTGAGGTTACTTTACCAGACTTCATGAAGCTTAAACCCCCTACTTTTTTTGGGTCTAGTGCGACTGAGGACCCCCAAAAATTCATTGATAGTCTAGAGCGGCTTTGGAGAGCATTGGGTTGTTCTGAGGTAAGAGCAGTGGAATTGACATCCTTTCAGCTAATAGGTGTGGCCCGAGATTGGTTTGATATAGTGTCACGTGGTAGACAAGTGGGGTCACCTCCGTTGGCATGGAGAGAGTTCTCTCAGCTGTTCATGGCTCGTTTTCTTCCGAAGAGTGTTAGAGATGGATTAGCTCATGAGTTTGAGCGATTGGAGCAAACAGAGGGTATGACAGTTTCAGAGTACAGTGCTCGGTTTACACATCTCTCTAGATACGCTCCTTACCCTATCACTGAGGAAATGCGTGTCAAGAGGTTCATCAGAGGATTGAGGGATTACTTATTTAGATCTGTGGTTGGGTCGAATTGTTCTACTTTTGCTGAGGTTTTGAGTTTAGCACTTCAGATTGAGCAACGACAGAAGGAAAAAAGGAGGTAATAGACAAGATTCACGGAAGAAACAAAGGGTTGAAGGATCCTACAGTAACTATCCGAATCGCGGTGGTGGATCTATGTTTGGTTATCAGGGGCAACAAAGAATCATGTCTCAAAGAGGTGGTCATAGCGGGCAGTCTTCTGGGGCAGCATCACAATCCACTTTTCCTTAGAGACATTCCGGTGTTTCAGCTACACGGTGTTCTACTTGTGGTAGGTTTCACTTTGGAAATTGTTCTAGAGTGGTAAGGTGTGCTATCAATGTGGCCAAGTAGGTCACATCAAAAGGGATTGTCCTGTAGACACGACATGTCCATCCTCTAGCTATGCATCAGCCCCAACAACTTTGGTTCTCTCTCTCAGGCTCATTCTGCATCTGTGCGACAAAGTGGAAATTCTTATGGCAGAGGTTCAGGAACATCTCAGCAGGTGGGTAGAGGATTTGGTGGTAGAGGTCAGATATCAGCAGGAAGAGGTCAGGCTCGGGTGTTTGCTTTGACTCGTCAAGATGCTCAGACATCCAATGCAGTAGTTACAGGTATACTTTCTATTTGTTCGAGAGATGCTCATGTTTTGTTTGATCCTGGAGCTACTCATTCTTTTGTATCCTCGTGGTTTGCTACTCGACTTGGTAAATGTTCATCTTCTTTAGAAGAGGCTTTAGTTTAGGCTTTAGTTGTAGCTACACCTGTTGGAGGAAATTTGATTGCTAAGTCGGTGTATCGTTCTTGTGATATAACTATTGAGGCCAAGGTGTTGCCAGTAGATTTAGTAGTTATTGACTTGGTAGATTTTGATGTGGTTTTGGGTATGGATTGGTTGGCTTTGCACCATGCCACTTTGGATTGTCATAACAAAGCGGTGAAATTTGAGATACCGGGGCAATTAGTCTTCTCATTTCAAGGAGAACGTTGTTGGGTACCACATAACCAAATCTCAGCATTGAGAGCTAGCAAGTTAATGAGAAGAGGTTGTCAAGTGTACTTAGCCTTGGTAAGGGATACACAAGTGGCTGAGGAGGAATTGGGAAAAATTCCAATAGCATGTGAGTTTCCAGATGTTTTTCCTGAAGAACTTCCTGGGTTGCCACCTGATAGGGAGATTGAGTTCTCTATAGACTTGATTCCAAACACTCATCCTATATCCATACCTCCTTATCGTATGGCCCCAGCAGAACTTAAGGAGTTAAGGGAGCAACTTCAAGATCTTTTTGACAAGGGTTTTACTCGCCCAAGTTCTTCTCCTTGGGGAGCACCAGTCTTATTTGTAAAGAAGAAAGATGGATCCATGCGGTTATGTGTGGACTATAGGCAGTTGAATAAAGTAACCATAAAGAATAAATACCCTTTGCCACGCATTGATGAATTGTTTGACCAACTTCAAGGAGCTCAATGTTTTTCTAAGATTGATTTGCGGTCAGGGTATCACCAGTTGAAGATTAAGAAGGATGATATAGCGAAGACAGCTTTCCGCACGCGTTATGGACATTATGAATTCCTAGTTATGTCCTTTGGACTTACTAATGCCCCGGCAGCTTTTATGGATTTGATGAATCGCGTTTTTAAACCATTATTGGATCAATTCGTGATTGTGTTTATTGATGATATCCTTGTTTATTCCAAGAGTAAAGAAGAACACGAGCAACATTTAAGATTTGTCTTGCAAACTTTATAAGATAAACAATTATATGCCAAATTCTCTAAATGTCAGTTTTGGCTGGATAGTGTGGCATTTTTAGGTCATGTTGTGTCTAAGAATGGAATAAGTGTTGATCCAAGTAAGGTGGAAGCAGTGCAGAATTGGCCCAGACCTACCACAGTAAAGGAGATTCGGAGTTTTCTTAGTTTAGCCGGTTATTATCGACGTTTTGTGAAGGATTTCTCAAAAATTGCATCTTCATTGACTAGGTTGACCCAGAAGGGAGTTGAGTTCCAATGGACTGATGCATGTGAGGAAAGCTTTCAAAAATTAAAGGAGTACTTGACGTCAGCACCTATTTTGGCATTACCCATAAGTGGTGAAAGCTATGCAGTTTATTGTGATGCTTCTAGAGTTGGTCTCGGTTGTGTACTTATGCAACAAGGTAAGGTTATTGCCTATGCATCTAGACAACTCAAGAGGCACGAGGTAAACTATCCTACACATGATTTGGAAATGGCTGCAGTAATTTTCGCTCTTAAGATTTGGAGGCACTATCTATATGGCGAAACTTGTGAGATTTATACTGATCACAAAAGTCTTAAGTATATTTTTCAACAGCAAGATTTAAATTTAAGACAAAGAAGATGGATGGAACTCTTGAAAGATTATGATTGCACAATCTTATACCACCCAGGGAAGGCAAATGTTGTTGCAGATGCTTTGAGTAGGAAATCCATGGGCAGTCTCGCTCATATAGCAGAAGTAAAGAGGCCAATAGTTAGAGAATTTCAAGAAATTGTTGAAAGTGGAATTCAATTTGAACTGGATCATTCGAGGCTATTTTTAGCCCATGTACAAATTGGTCCAACCATATTTGATGATATCAAATAAGCTCAAAATCAAGACCCATACTTGGTGAATATGGTAAATAATGTTCATAATGGTAAAATTTCAAACTTTTCAGTTGATTCTGATGGTGTGCTAAGGTTGAAGTCTCGATTGTGTGTTCCAAATGTTGGTGACTTGGGAAGGAAAATTTTAGAGGAGGCTCATCATTCTTCTTATACTATTCACCCAGGTTCTAATAAGATGTATCAAGACTTGAGAGAGTTGTATTGGTGGGAATGAATGAAGAGAGACGTAGTAGATTTTGTCTCTAAGTGCTTAGTGTGTCAACAAGTAAAGGCTGAGCACCAAAAGCCTGCGGGGTTACTGCAACCTATTGAAATACCTGAATGGAAATGGGAAGGCATCGCTATGGATTTTGTCACAGGACTGCCACGAACCCAAAAGGGTTATGACTCGGTGTGGGTGATTATAGATCGGTTGACCAAATCTGCACATTTCTTACCAGTGAAGACTACTTATACTGCATCTCAATATGCTAAACTGTATTTAGATGAAATTGTCTCTTTGCATGGTGTACCGGTGTCTATTATTTCTGACTGTGGGGCTCAATTTACTGCTCAATTTTGGAAGTCGTTTCAAACTTCATTAGGAACTCGTTTGAAGCTTAGCACGGCTTTTCATCCTCAGACAGATGGCCAGTCTGAAAGGACTAGACAGATATTGGAAGATATGCTTCGTGCTTGTGTTCTGGATTTTGGGGGTAGTTGGGATCAACATTTGCCCTTGATGGAATTTGCATACAATAATAGTTATCAATCTAGTATTCAGATGGCTCCGTTTGAGGCTTTGTATGGAAGACGGTGTAGGTCTCCGATAGGATGGTTTGAAGTTGGAGAAGCCAAACTAGCCGGTCCAGAGTTGATTCAAGATGCCATTGAAAAAGTTAAATTGATTCGAGATCGCTTAGTGACAGCTCAAAGTAGACAAAAATCTTATTCTGATAAGAGGCGTCGTCCCTTAGAGTTTTCAGTGGGACAACATGTATTCCTACGAGTTTCACCAATGAAAGGAGTTTTGCGGTTTGGTAAAAGGGGGAAACTAACTCCAAGGTTCATTGGACCATTTGAAATTTTAGAAAGGGTCGGACCTGTAGCATATCGCTTGGCACTTCCACCGGATCTTTCGGGAGTTCATCCGGTCTTCCATATTTCGATACTTCGGAAGTATCTTCATGACCCTTCTCATGTAATTAATCATGAAGATGTGCAGTTAGATGAGAGTCTATCATACATTGAACATCCGGTAGCTATATTAGATCGCCAAGTGAGACGTTTACGCTCAAAGGATATCGTTTCAATAAAAGTTCTATGGCGTGGTCCATCTGGTGAAGAAAGTACATGGGAACCCGAAGTATCCACACTTATTTGAAACTCAAGGTCAGCAGTATTTAATTAAATAAAAAGTCAAATAAACTCGAGGACGAATTTCTATAAGGGGAGGAGATTGACACACCTCGTGTCTTTAAAAAAAATAAAAAAATAAATAATAATAATAATAATAATATAATAAATAAATAATTAAAACCAATCACCCCCACTTTCCCCTTTCTTTTCTCTCTCCCGGTTACAACACCCCTCACCCCATTTTTCTTTTTTTTTTTTGTTTTTCTTTCCTCCTCATTCTTCTCTTTCCCTCTCGGTTACCTCACCATCACCTCCATTTTTCATTTTTTTTGTTGCTCTTCTTTCCTCTTCTTCTTCTTCTTCTTCTTCTTCTTCTTCTTCTTCTTCTTCTTCTTCTTCTTCTTCTTCTTCTTCTTCTTCTTCTCACTTAAAATCACAAGTTAGTCTCCTTAAATCTTAAACCCATAGGAAGGGTATACAAGTTCTTGGGTAAGATTTTTGGGTTTGGGTTTGAACTCTAAGGAAGGAGAATGATACCAATTTATTGAGAGTTGTTATTGAGACTCTTTGAGGTAAATCACAACTCTTATGTTAATAAATCTCTAGGAAATGTAGTTTTGTTTCAAAAATCTTATTTTGTGCTTAGAGTAGATTTAATGAATTTTTATGGTTTCCTAGAGTTAGCTAAACTTTAGAATAATTTATTTCTAAAGTCTTGAGAATATTTTTGATACTCAGATTTGTCAGCTGAGGTCCTGCCGGCTACTCTGGGAGTTGTTGGAGAACAAACTTAGGGGATTCTCCATAGTAGTGAGTTGACGACGGTTATCGTCATTTATTTTTATGCTATAATTATTATTTTACTCGTTTTCTATGTTAAAATATTTATTTAAAAATTTGGGAAACACAACCTTTGAAATTTTATCTCGACTTCGTCATTTATTTATTTTAATGCTCTTTATTATATAATATGTTATTAATTCGATATACATATGCGTTATAAGTATTTAAATTGTGAATTGTTATGCGATTGAATATATTTTCCATGAATTACGATGAATTGAAAGATGATTTTAAATACGTGTTTTGGGAAATCGTTGCTATGATTATTAAATCTTTAACGGCGTTAGGTGCACCTAGTTACCTCGTTTTGATTAGGGAGAGTTACCCGTTAGATGGAGCCGCCCCTATGTGAAATGTCATCAGTAGGAGGAGAGGGCTATCAATGAGATGTAAGCTCCCTAATTGATGCGTGATGATGCGTTGCGGGATTGAGAGGAGAGGGCTATCCGTTAGATGGAGCCACCCCTAAGGGAGAGGCCACCCTTAGGAGGAAAGGGCTATCAATGAGATGAAGCCGCCTCTTGGTTCTCAAAAATAAGTATTTTTACTTGTTTGATTTTCTATGATGATTTTAATGTTATTCATTTTGATTTCGCTTCACTATTAATTGGATTTTTAATATTTTTATCCGAACGGTTAAATTATAAATTTAGATGATTTTATTACGTGAATAACATAATTGTCTCAAGGTTATAAATACTTATTCGTGCCTTTTTGTGTTTCCCTTCTAGTTGATGGTGATTGTTGTCTCCTCACTAAGTCTCTATGACTTACTCCTTCGTGTTGTTTATTTTTTTCAGATTCACAGGCAGCTGAGTAGCATGCTGATAGTAGGCTCAAGTCTCGGTCGTATTTTGTTTTGGTAGCCCTCTTTGATCGAGGACCATTTTTTTGTAAAGTCTGTTGAGTCATATGTATTTTGCAGCTATTGGAGTTTAGATAGTCTTTTGGGTAATGTACTGAATGTTTAGATTATGCTGTTTGAATTTGGCTGAATTTGAAGTTTAAACAGGGATTTTGTAAATTTGGAAATGTCGAAATTACAGAGGATACTCTGTCGAAATTTCGTGAAAAATTATATATATATTTTTTTGAAATGATTATTCAGAACTATTTATTTGGTAATTGTTAAGTTAGTTGATAGGCTTGCCAGGATAGGGGTATAGCTTGTGCGCCGGTCACGGCGTTTAGTTTTTGGGTCGTGACAAAGTTGGTATCAGAGCTCAGTCGTAGGTCCTAATAGCTGCAAACATAGGGTGATAATAAATTCTGGTCAGTAAATTGTGTACCCGGGCACAACTTACTTACAAGGGCTATTAGCACTCTATGAAAGTCTCATCTGTTGTCTAAATCTGTGTTTAAATTCATCATCAATATCTTTCCACATCTTCTTGTCGTCTTGCTCAATTTTTGATCAATGTTCTTTGATTAGGTGAGAATGCCACCCAAGACTAGGAATCCTACTATAAGGGAAATTGCTGATGAGTCAATTGCCCAAGCCCAAGGTGCTCGCCAACGAGGTCGTGCTCGAAATAGGCGTAGAGCTAATGTTGGCGGACGTGGCTTGGATGCCAATGTTGAGGTACCTAGGAGGAGGCGCGGAAATCCAGCCATGGAAGAGTTTGTTGCTGGTCTGCAGGGATTACAACAGGTTGTGCAACAACTTGTTGGGGCTGTCGTCGGACAACAACAGGAGGGTGATCAAAGATATTAAAATCCCAATGGTCAACAAGAGGTTAGACAAGTTGAGCGTTAGACGACTGCGACAACGAGGGGTATTGAGGTTACTTTACCAGACTTCATGAAGCTTAAGCCCCCTACTTTTTCTGGGTCTAGTGCGACTGAGGACCCCCAACAATTCATTGATAGTCTAGAGCGGCTTTGGAGAGCATTGGGTTGTTCTGAGGTAAGAGCAGTGGAATTGACATCCTTTCAGCTAATAGGTGTGGCCCGAGATTGATTTGATATAGTGTCACGTGGTAGACAAGTGGGGTCACCTCTGTTAGCATAGAGAGAGTTCTCTCAGCTGTTCATGGCTCGTTTTCTTCCGGAGAGTGTTAGAGATGGATTAGCTCATGAGTTTGAGCGATTGGAGCAAACAGGTGGTATGACAGTTTCAGAGTACAGTGCTCGGTTTACACAGCTCTCTAGATACGCTCCTTACCCTATCACTGAGGAAATGCGTGTCAAGAGGTTCATCAGAGGATTGAGGGATTACTTATTTAGATCTGTGGTTGGGTCGAATTGTTCTACTTTTGCTGAGGTTTTGAGTTTAGCACTTCAGATTGAGCAACGACAGAAGGAAAAAAGGAGGTAATAGACAAGATTCACGGAAGAAACAAAGGGTTGAAGGATCCTACAGTAACTATCCGAATCGCGGTGGTGGATCTATGTTTGGTTATCAGGGGCAACAAAGAATCATGTCTCAAAGAGGTGGTCATAGCGGGCAGTCTTCTGGGGCAGCATCACAATCCACTTTTCCTTAGAGACATTCCGGTGTTTCAGCTACACGGTGTTCTACTTGTGGTAGGTTTCACTTTGGAAATTGTTCTAGAGTGGTAAGGTGTGCTATCAATGTGGCCAAGTAGGTCACATCAAAAGGGATTGTCCTGTAGACACGACATGTCCATCCTCTAGCTATGCATCAGCCCCAACAACTTTGGTTCTCTCTCTCAGGCTCATTCTGCATCTGTGCGACAAAGTGGAAATTCTTATGGCAGAGGTTCAGGAACATCTCAGCAGGTGGGTAGAGGATTTGGTGGTAGAGGTCAGATATCAGCAGGAAGAGGTCAGGCTCGGGTGTTTGCTTTGACTCGTCAAGATGCTCAGACATCCAATGCAGTAGTTACAGGTATACTTTCTATTTGTTCGAGAGATGCTCATGTTTTGTTTGATCCTGGAGCTACTCATTCTTTTGTATCCTCGTGGTTTGCTACTCGACTTGGTAAATGTTCATCTTCTTTAGAAGAGGCTTTAGTTTAGGCTTTAGTTGTAGCTACACCTGTTGGAGGAAATTTGATTGCTAAGTCGGTGTATCGTTCTTGTGATATAACTATTGAGGCCAAGGTGTTGCCAGTAGATTTAGTAGTTATTGACTTGGTAGATTTTGATGTGGTTTTGGGTATGGATTGGTTGGCTTTGCACCATGCCACTTTGGATTGTCATAACAAAGCGGTGAAATTTGAGATACCGGGGCAATTAGTCTTCTCATTTCAAGGAGAACGTTGTTGGGTACCACATAACCAAATCTCAGCATTGAGAGCTAGCAAGTTAATGAGAAGAGGTTGTCAAGTGTACTTAGCCTTGGTAAGGGATACACAAGTGGCTGAGGAGGAATTGGGAAAAATTCCAATAGCATGTGAGTTTCCAGATGTTTTTCCTGAAGAACTTCCTGGGTTGCCACCTGATAGGGAGATTGAGTTCTCTATAGACTTGATTCCAAACACTCATCCTATATCCATACCTCCTTATCGTATGGCCCCAGCAGAACTTAAGGAGTTAAGGGAGCAACTTCAAGATCTTTTTGACAAGGGTTTTACTCGCCCAAGTTCTTCTCCTTGGGGAGCACCAGTCTTATTTGTAAAGAAGAAAGATGGATCCATGCGGTTATGTGTGGACTATAGGCAGTTGAATAAAGTAACCATAAAGAATAAATACCCTTTGCCACGCATTGATGAATTGTTTGACCAACTTCAAGGAGCTCAATGTTTTTCTAAGATTGATTTGCGGTCAGGGTATCACCAATTGAAGATTAAGAAGGATGATATAGCGAAGACAGCTTTCCGCACGCGTTATGGACATTATGAATTCCTAGTTATGTCCTTTGGACTTACTAATGCCCCGGTAGCTTTTATGGATTTGATGAATCGCGTTTTTAAACCATTCTTGGATCAATTCGTGATTGTGTTTATTGATGATATCCTTGTTTATTCCAAGAGTAAAGAAGAACACGAGCGACATTTGAGGTTGGTTTTGCAAACTTTAAGAGATAAACAATTACATGCCAAATTCTCTAAATGTCAGTTTTGGCTGGATAGTGTGGCATTTTTAGGTCATGTTGTGTCTAAGAATGGAATAAGTGTTGATCCAAGTAAGGTGGAAGCAGTGCAGAATTGGCCCAGACCTACCACAGTAAAGGAG
The DNA here is from genome assembly GCA_037974755.1 of Cicer yamashitae. Classification (NCBI taxonomy): domain Eukaryota; kingdom Viridiplantae; phylum Streptophyta; class Magnoliopsida; order Fabales; family Fabaceae; genus Cicer; species Cicer yamashitae. Next base: position 18,649,238 of record JBBPBQ010020324.1, read on the forward strand.
ATTTGGAGTTTTCTTGGTTTAGCCGGTTATTATCGACGTTTTGTGAAGGATTTCTCAAAAATTGCATCTTTGTTGACTAGGTTGACCCAGAAGGGAGTTGAGTTCCAATGGAGTGATGCATGTGAGGAAAGCTTTCAAAAATTAAAGGAGTACTTGACGTCAGCACCTATTTTGGCATTACCCATAAGTGGTGAAAGCTATGCAGTTTATTGTGATGCTTCTAGAGTTGGTCTCGGTTGTGTACTTATGCAACAAGGTAAGGTTATTGCCTATGCATCTAGACAACTCAAGAGGCACGAGGTAAACTATCCTACACATGATTTGGAAATGGCTGCAGTAATTTTCGCTCTTAAGATTTGGAGGCACTATCTATATGGCGAAACTTGTGAGATTTATACTGATCACAAAAGTCTTAAGTATATTTTTCAACAGCAAGATTTAAATTTAAGACAAAGAAGATGGATGGAACTCTTGAAAGATTATGATTGCACAATCTTATACCACCCAGGGAAGGCAAATGTTGTTGCAGATGCTTTGAGTAGGAAATCCATGGGCAGTCTCGCTCATATAGCAGAAGTAAAGAGGCCAATAGTTAGAGAATTTCAAGAAATTGTTGAAAGTGGAATTCAATTTGAACTGGATCATTCGAGGCTATTTTTAGCCCATGTACAAATTTGTCCAACCATAGTTGATGATATCAAAGAAGCTCAAAGTCAAGACCCATACTTGGTGAATATGGTAAATAATGTTCAGAATGGTAAAATTTCAAACTTTTCAGTTGATTCTGATGGTGTGCTGAGGTTGAAGTATCGATTGTGTGTTCCAAATGTTGGTCACTTGAAAAGGAAAATTTTAGAGGAGGCTCATCATTCTTCTTATACTATTCACCCAGGTTCTAATAAGATGTATCAAGACTTAAGAGAGTTGTATTGGTGGGAAGGAATGAAGAGAGACGTAGCAGATTTTGTCTCTAAGTGTTTAGTGTGTCAACAAGTAAAGGCTGAGCACCAAAAGTCTGCGGGGTTACTGCAACCTGTTGAAATACCTGAATGGAAATGGGAATGCATCGCTATGGATTTTGTCACAGGATTGCCACGAACCCAAAAGGGTTATGACCCGGTGTGGGTGATTATAGATCGGTTGACCAAATCTGCACATTTCTTACCAGTGAAGACTACTTATACTGCATCTCAATATGCTAAACTGTATTTAGATGAAATTGTCTCTTTGCATGGTGTACTGGTGTCTATTATTTCTGACCGTGGGGCTCAATTTACTGCTCAATTTTGGAAGTCGTTTCAAACTTCATTAGGAACTCATTTGAAGCTTAGCACGACTTTTCATCCTCAGACAGATGGCCAGTCTGAAAGGACTATACAGATATTGGAAGATATGCTTCGTGCTTGTGTTCTGGATCTTGGAGGTAGTTGGGATCAACATTTGCCCTTGATGGAATTTGTCCTTGATGGAATTTTGTACGGAAGACGGTGTAGGTCTCCGATAGGATGGTTTGAAGTTGGTGAAGCCAAACTAGTCAGTCCAGAGTTGATTCAAGATGCCATTGAAAAGGTTAAATTGATTCGGGATCGCTTAGTGACAGCTCAAAGTAGAAAAAAATCTTATTCGGATAAGAGACGTCGTCCATTGGAGTTTGCAGTGGGAGAACATGTATTCCTACGAGTTTCACCAATGAAAGGAGTTTTGCGGTTTGGTAAAAAGGGAAAACTAAGTCCAAGGTTCATTGGACCATTTGAAATTTTAGAGAGAGTCGGACCGGTAGCGTATCGCTTGGCACTTCCACCGGATCTCTCGGGAGTTCATCTGGTCTTTCATATTTCGATGCTTCGGAAGTATCTTCATGACCCTTCTCATGTGATTAATCATGAAGACGTGCAGTTAGATGAGAGTCTATCATACATTGAGCATCCGGTAGCTATATTAGATCGCCAAGCGAGACGTTTACGCTCAAAGGATATCGTTTCAGTAAAAGTTCTTTGGCGTGGTCCATCTGGTGAAGAAACAACTTGGGAACCCGAAGAAGTCATCCGTGAGAAGTACCCACACTTATGTTGAAACTCAAGGTCAGTAGTATTTAATAAATAAAAAGTCAAATAAATTTGAGGACGAATTTCTATAAGGGGAGGAGATTGACACGCCCGTGTCATTAAAAAAAAATTAATAATAATAATATAATAAACAAATAATTAAAACAACCCAATCACTCTCTCACTCTCTTTCCATATCACTCCCTCACTTCTCTTTCTCTCTCACAGTAACTACTCCATCCCACTTTCTCTTTCTTTTCCATCTCACTTTCCCCTTCCTTCTCTCCCTCTCGGTTACCTCACCATCACCCCCATTCTTCATTTTTTTTGTTGCTTTTCTTTCCTCTTCTTCTTCTTCTCACTTAAAATCACAAGTTAGTCTCCTTAAATCTTAAACCCATAGGAAGGGTATACAAGTTCTTGGATAAGATTTTTGGCTTTGGGTTTGAACTCTAAGGAAGGAGAATGATACCAATTTATTGAGAGTTGTTATTGAGACTCTTTGAGGTAAATCACAACTCTTATGTTAATAAATCTCTAGGAAATGTAGTTTTGTTTCAAAAATCTTATTTTGTGCTTAGAGTAGATTTAATGAAATTTTATGGTTTCCTAGAGTTAGCTAAACTTTAGAATAATTTATTTCTAAAGTCTTGAGAATATTTTTGATACTCAGATTTGTCAGCTGAGGTCCTGCCGGCTACTCTGGGAGTTGTTGGAGAACAAACTTAGGGGATTCTCCATAGTAGTGAGTTGACGACGGTTATCGTCATTTATTTTTATGCTATAATTATTATTTTACTCGTTTTCTATGTTAAAATATTTATTTAAAAATTTGGGAAACACAACCTTTGAAATTTTATCTCGACTTCGTCATTTATTTATTTTAATGCTCTTTATTATATAATATGTTATTAATTCGATATACATATGCGTTATAAGTATTTAAATTGTGAATTGTTATGCGATTGAATATATTTTCCATGAATTACGATGAATTGAAAGATGATTTTAAATACGTGTTTTGGGAAATCGTTGCTATGATTATTAAATCTTTAACGGCGTTAGGTGCACCTAGTTACCTCGTTTTGATTAGGGAGAGTTACCCGTTAGATGGAGCCGCCCCTATGTGAAATGTCATTCGTAGGAGGAGAAGGCTATCAACGAGATGTAAGCTCCCTAATTGATGCGTGTTGAAGCGTTGTGGGATTAAGAGGAGAGGGTTATCCGTTAGATGGAGCCACCCCTAAGGGAAAGGCCACCCTTAGGAGGAAAGGGCTATCAATGAGATGAAGCCGCCCCTTGGTTCTCAATAATTAGTATTTTTACTTGTTTGATTTTCTATGATGATTTTAACGTTATTCATTTTGATTTCGCTTCACTATTAATTGGATTTTTAATATTTTTATCCGAACGGTTAAATTATAAATTTAGATGATTTTATTACGTGAACAACATAATCGTCTCAAGGTTATAAAACAGTTATTCGTGCCTTTTTGTGTTTCCCTTCTAGTTGATGGTGATTGTTGTCTCCTCACTAAGTCTTTGTGACTTACTCCTTCATGTTGTTTATTTTTTCAGATTCACAGGCAGCTGAGTAGCAAGCTGATAGTAGGCTCAGGTCTTGGTCGTATTTTGTTTTGGTAGGCCTCTTTGATCGAGGACCATTTTTTTGTAAAGTCCGTTGAGTCATAATGTATTTTGCAGCTATTGGAGTTTAGATAGTGTTTTAGGTAATGTACTGAATGTTTAGACTATGCTGTTTGAATTTGGCTGAATTTGAAGTTTAAACAGGGATTTTGTAAATTTGGAAATGTCGAAATTACAGAGGATACTCTGTCGAAATTTCGTGAAAAATTATATATATATATTTTTTTTAAATGATTATTCAGAACTATTTATTTGGTAAATTGTTAAGTTAGTTGATAGGCTTGACAGGCTAGGGGTATAGCTTGTGCGCCGGTCACGGCGTTTAGTTTTTGGGTCGTGACAATACCATAACTTTTTTTAAATGGGCATAAAAAAAATTCAAATTAAAAGAGTCGCAAAGAAATTAAAAATATAATAAGTCAAAAATATTATAAAAAATATACGGATTACCCGCCCAACCCGCAATCCGTCTAAGACCAGACTCGAATAGTATTTTATCAGCTCATATTAAAACATGACTTTTTAACCCGATCCGAAGAAGTCCACAATCCGTTAAGGCCGACCCTATATGGGTTGGGTGGCCGGTTTTGGCAACTCTAATTGCAAGGAATAGAACCTTACCAGTTAGGGTGGCCTCAAGGGTAAAGCTACCAAGATAACTGGTTTAGATCTCAAAAATAAATTAGTTAACAAAAAGGTCTCCAAATTTTTTCACTTAATAAAAATATCTCATATTCTAATATTTTTAAAACTAAAAATAATAAAATATTATCTAAAATTAATATTATTTCAACAAATATTAAATCAATTGACTATATTTTTTATTTGTAGATGAAATAATAAAGAAACTCGCAAACAACTACAAAGTTCTGAGTTCAAAGTCATAACATAAAATTCAATTTAACAATATCGATATGTTGAACTAGGTCTTATGGATTATTAAATCAATTGAATATATTATTAATTGAAAAGAAGTATTACACAAAATTGATTATATTTATTTAATAAATAATTTTATATTTTAAAGTATCTCAAAAATACATTATGATACTATTAGACTTTAAATTAAAATTTCCCTTAAACATTTGCATACATTTAGTAGACTTTGTTGCTAGTTGAGCTAAACTTTACAAACAAATAACAAACCAAGTGATGGAGAACAAACAAAAGATAAAAAGTGTATTTCTAATTGTTGTATTAAGAGGTATATTTCTAGATGTTCTGGATTTATACAAGAATAATAATTTTGTTGATATTTTAAGACACAAATGATCAAATCGTTGCTTGAAATTAAGTAAGGATAAAAAAAAATAAAAAAAAAATATAAAAGATTGAATCGCTACCTGAAAATATTTAAAGGACCACGGGAGTTATTTTATGTTATTATTCCTTAATTTTCTCCCATGAGAGGCAATTTGAAACACAGAATTACTTAAGATTAAATAAGACTAACTACTTTTGTGAAAGAGTGAAAATGATTTTCTTTTTCTCTTATATACGAGGTAGTAGTTGTAGGTGCTCCATAATCTCCGCCCACAAATCTCTTGATGTGGAGTGAACCTGAGAGTGCTAAACCCCTTGGCTTGTATCTTAGTGAGTAGAATAGGGTTTAGACAATTTTTTTATGAGAATACCGCACAATTGCTCTTGCGGAGGATGAACATTAGTATCAACTAATGACTTATTTAGGATTCTCTCTCAAACAAAAATGTCCAATATTATATGCATGATCCTTGAGAGCAAGACTGGACTGTGAATCAATGCAATCGTGCTTTGATTGATTGTCACATTAAATTATGGGAGTGGGAACCGCTACTTGCAACTCATGTATAAGATATTGAACACACGGAGTTTCAAAGGGAGCAAGTGTTGGAACTCTTCTAAGGCCACCAAGTTATCGAATTTGATCCAAGAAACGAGTTCAGAAGTAGACTTCCATGATTCAATGTCTAAAGCTCAATGAACATCGAAAAAATGCTTGAAAACTGAATGGTACACGAGAAGAGTTGCATGCAAAATTAGACCAATGTCAGATCGTTTTTACAGTTGTCTAGTGTAAGAACACATAGAGACACAAACGGCGAGACACAGACACAGACACAGACACATGCACCCATTTTTAAAATAAATAATTATAGGTTAAAAATATGAATGTTGTCTTTTATAACAACTAGTTCATCCTATGATAATGAGTCTCAACCAAAAAATTAGAGGCACCATTTTTCCGTTTGTCTCTTGATGCGTGTCCAAGACGTGTCTAACAGATGTCTAAACTAAAAACAAAATTAATTGGACACCGTTAAGAAGTGTTTGATATGTGTTCAAGAGGTGTCCGATAAGTGTTGGTGTGATGGTGTCTGAAACCTGTCCGATACAACACTTTAAAGAGATGTTTTTGTTTCATCAATTGTGATTGTCACATATGGCAACATACCAACGATAGATCTAAAGAGTTTGGATCATATATGTAATCTGAAACACATGTGGGCAATTTCAAACCCCTGGAAATGGTGTGGAAATGCCTTTGGCAGCAGCCATCTCAACTTTCTGCAGAATTTCCCTGACATACTTAGCCTATGAGAAAAATTGAAAACCAGTAGAAGTGTACTTGACCTCAATGCCCAAAAACTAATCCACATCCCCCGACTGCTTAAAGAGCAAACACCATGTAATAGGGGTCTACACTAATGATTATTATGTATGTCAGCCAGATAGATCAAAACACATATAGAGCAAGCATTTCTATGGTGAACTAGCAGAGAAGGATCACATTTACTCTGCACAAACCTAAATATGATAAGTGTTTTAGTAATTTGTCATACCAAGTTGGAGGGGCTTGTTTTATAGCATATATAAGCATTCTAAAATTTGCAAACTTTACCCTTTTCAATAGCTTCAACAAGGCAATGAGAATGACTTCACATGCCTTTTATTTCTTGGCATGCCTTTTATTCGTATATATGTCTTAGTCCAATGATAGTATATAAACATTAAAAATTGTTGTATTAAAAAATATTGAGCAACTACCAAATACATCTCATTCCGTTCCAATTAGAGCTTGGAAAAAACAGGCTTCCGTTTCTGCATCTGTGCCATAACTGCTTCAGTTAGGTCAGTGGATAACAACCTAGCAGAATTCAAGGTTGCAACAAAATCCAAACCCTGATCCACCGTTAAGTCCCTACTTCTAAGCAACACAGTCTTTGTCCCAACAACTGCAAGGGGAGACTTGGTAGCAATTGCTGTCAAGTATTGTTTGCAGTAGAGTGAGTTTGTGATTGACAAAGGAAATGAAATGAAATGAAAAAAAAAAAAAGTAAGAAACGAACCCTGAGAAATATCCCTGACGCCCTCATCGAGGTCATGTTGGGAACGGAAAACGCGAGAAACGAGACCCAATTCCTTAGCCTCTAAACCGGAGAACCTGCGAGCCGTTAAAGCCAACTCCATGGCGTTGCCGAAACCAACAATACTGGGCAGCCTCTGAAGTGTTCCGAGATCAGCCGCCAAGGCCAAATCCACCTCTTTAACACAGAAAAATGCATCCTCCGTACAAACCCTTATATCACACGCTGTTATGATATCGATTCCACCACCGATGCAAGCTCCGTGTATACTTGCAATCACAGGTTTCCGGCATCGTTCGAGTGCCGTTATCGAATCTTGCATAGCCAGGATCTGTCGACGGAGACTCTCCCCAGAACCAGAATTGCCGCCGCCGGTAGATTTTAAAAGGGAAAGGTCGATGCCGGAGCAGAAGTGTTTGCCCGCACCAGACAAGACGATAACGTTGACATCGGGGTTGTGGTCAAGTGCATACAGGGCTTTTGGGAACTCACAGAAGAAATCATTCGTCAAAGCGTTGCGCTGTGCAGGACGATTCAGGTTAAGATACAACACACCCGATTTTGGTGTTTTCTCCACAATTTCGAGGGTCTTGTATTTTTCTTCCATTCTCCTAAACCAAACTAATCTGCCACCAAATCGAAATCAACGAACTCAATTTATTAATAATGGCCTAAAATATTAAAAAAAAACAAAAACGAATGTTTATCAAAAATAATAAATAAAAAAGGTCCTACCGGGAGTCGAACCCAGGTCGCTGGATTCAAAGTCCAGAGTGCTAACCACTACACCATAGAACCTTCATATGGTATCAACTTTTCTTTATTTATTTATATTAGCCTAATACACCATAATAGTTTGTTTTTAGAGTGAGCATTTTATTTATAATACTATTCTCTGATTAAAAATAAATGTGTCGAATTATTTTTATATAAATAGCAGTTTTTAGAGGGAGACTCATTGACCTCAAATCACACTTAGTAAAGCAAGAAATTGTTTTGATTGGGTTATTTACTTGTTTAAATACTTAAGAGAGTTTATAGATTGAATAAAAAAGTATAATTTACATAAACAACTAATGATATGTCTATAAGCAACGGCGAAATTTAAATAAAAATGGTGGGTGGTCAAATTTTTAAAATTTTAATTGATAAATCAAACATATAATATTGTATTATATATAAAAATTTTAAGTTGTAATGTTACAAATATAAACATAAAACAAATTTACAAATGTGATTGCGAAGGGAGGGGGAACCGAAGAGAGACGGCAAATTTAAAAGAGATGAAGCTAACTGTGTAACTAAGTTTAATTTATTTATTTTTTAGAGGAAAATATCTAAACATATAAAATAGTCAATTTAATTGAGCTTAACACTATTTTTTTCGAAATTCTAACAAAATCAAAAAAATCCATGAAGTGTATATTGGTTTAATTTGCTTCATCACTTTGTCGGTTGAGAGACCGTTCTCTATCGCTTATGAGAGAGAGGTAGTGAATTGAATATGTGTTGATATTTTTAAAACAAGAAACTTATATTAAAAAATATTTTTTTTAAACACTAAATTTTTTATACTATTAAAATATGTACATTAACTACAATGACAATAATAATATATATTTATTAATAAAAATTAAATACAACTCATTTTTTATAATAACAATATTGATATATTATGAATACTAAATAATGAATTGGTTTGAATATTGGATGATCTATTTTAAATTACATGAAATCATACTCAAACAATAGAGGTTGGATTTATTTGATTTGTTTAGTTTGGACTCAAAATCTAAACCCTAAATATCAAACCTATTTCAATAGTTTTAATTAAATTTTTTAGTTTGTTAAATCATTTGATTCGATTATTATATCCTTGGATGAAACTCACAACCAACACAGATAGAATTTTGGTTGGAAGTTTTAGTTTAATTTGTAATTAAAATAGTATTTTTTTTTAAATAATTTTTCTTCTATTATTTTTTAAAAAAATATTGGGGACTTTGAGGTAGTCATAGTCATCTTATGTTTCCAAAAAGCTTTAACACTGTTTGTAAACTATTTTCATTTGATTTTTATAAGTTATTTAGAATAGTTTATAAAAAATCCTTATAGCTTATATAAAGTTGTTTAACTTTATTGTACTTTATGTTATAAAAATAATTTATGGTTAAGCATTTATACTATAAGTGTATAAGTTATTTTTTCACGTACGGGTGTCAATTTTTTTTTCTCTCAAAGAGCCTTACATTTTTAAATAACTTACAAGTGTTTATACTATAAGTCCTTAAACTATAATCATCTATTGTGTGGATACATAGCTTATAGCATAAGCGTTAATAACAAAAGAACTTATGAACAAGTTATTTTTGTAAAAGAAAAATCAAATTGCCTTTATATAATTTTTAAGTTGTTTTTATTAGCTATCTTGGATAGCTTATGAACATGTCATAAGTTGTCATAAGCTCTAATAAACAAACTTAGAAGTGTTTATGTTTGTAGATAAGTTTAAATAAATCAATCCAATAGGTCAACTCATTGCCATAGATTCTATACTTTTTCTCAAGAGTAACTAGCAAAATACTCATGTATTCGCATGGATCGCGTGTTGTTGGATACTTTACTAAAGTCAATATTATTGTATTAAATTGAACTGGTATGGGTCAAACAAGCTCAAATCAAGGTCAACATATCTGACATCAAGTCCACTTTAATCTTTGGACTCAACCCAATGGTCCAATTCATGTCAGCAAGGGGAACTGAATTCTAAAGATAACTAAACTAAAGACAATCCTCACCTAAAGACAGTCTAGTTCATGTCTTAATGGGACGTTCATTAGTCTTCACCTAAAGACTAGTAGACACAATGGCTATATTAATGAAAACTTCTGCACAAAACCAGGAAAACTCTCAACAAACCTTATCATGAGGAGGAAACTTTATCAAATAGAGTTTATGTTCAATGAATAATGACATTTACTAATATCTACGAAAACCTCGACAATCACTATCTAGATCATGCCACAACAGCTCTATCCATAACCACATTTACTCAAATCAAAGGGCGATCCATCAATTCTTATCATGATTGAGCTACACGACTTTTAGATCAGGATAAGACCTGAATGAGCAAACCAATCAAATGGCTAAGATCCTCATACAATTTGGGACCCAAAACTATTATAAATAAGGGATTGACCCCTCCACGTATATTCACTTTTTCAATCATACTAAAATTTTATGATCACTCTACCTTACTTTAATATCAGAGTGTCTTTGCATATACACACTCATTGGAATTTCATGAGCATACAAGTCAGAGTCGATGTCAACTTATTATCGTCTAAGACATGAACATTTGCACCCCCATACATATACATTTATAAGTAGATATATATCATTTTTTTAAAATAAGAGAAATAACACCGACTTTCGACCCATATGAATACACCAGTATTTATTAGTTAAGTTTCACGTTGGGCGAATTGACATGAATTTTTCTAACAAAGTCCTCTTTGAATGAGTCAACCAAATAAAAGTCTTCTTTGATTCAATAAATATCAGTTTGAGAAATTTATTTGCATATCCAAATTTAAACAAGCAATTATAAATACATGGATTTTACTCATATCTAATTATTTAGTCTATTATACAGGTGTGGGTAACACAAATATTTTACGAAATAATTTAACAATGTGAAATATGATTAGACCACTTTGTAAAAGATATTGTAAACACATATTTATTAAACTATTTTGTTTTGTGCAAAATTAACCAATTAATTTATGAATTGCAAAATTTATTAACTCAATTTGCAAGTAATATACTTCAACTACAAAAAACTTTGTATAACCCATTTTCACTTGTATTTTGAAATGTAGTATTAAATTAGTTCTTGCAAACATTGTATTGTTCATATTAATTACATACAATAATATATATGTAATTATGAATTTTTTATTAGTTCTATTATTGAAGATAAGTTAATTAGAAATCTTATATTTTTAACTGTGTTGCTAAATGTTCTTTATGCTTATCATTATCAATATACTGTTCCATCTACAATTTATTACTACTAGGAGGATAATAACATAGAACAGATAATAGTAAACACTCAAAACTCATTAAAAAAAAAAAGTCCATCACTTGTGACAGAGAAAAAAAATCTATAATAGTGACATATATGTATGTAGGAGGGTCGTAAAGTCGACGGGTTTGGGTCATAGGATTTCCAATGGGTCAACCTATTGGACATCTGATCGTTAATTTGAATTTGTCGATGGTATCCTAATATGAATTTTTGAAAATTTTACCCCATAATTGTATCCCTATAAACCAGTTAGGACAGGTATTTTATTACTATATAAAAAAAGTTAGAACAAGCCTTTTTTATCCTTCCATGTTCCTACGGCGGCATTTTTTAAAAACACCAGTTTTGTAACCTTGCACTCCTAATGACTAATACTGGCAATAATGTACAACTTCAATATGCCCGTCACCACCAGGTAAATAAAACAAATAAAGTAAAACAAAAAATGCATAAAAGGCTAAAGTTACAGATTTCGGTACCAGATTCAATATGTTTAGTTGCAGCCACTGCAAACAAACTAGAGCCGTCTCAATGCCAAAATGGATATTCAGACTTGTCCTAGACCAGCTCTACTAAAGATGAGATCCCAAAAAATTTCACCTTGAATTGCATGGCCACAACCAAGATATTACAGAAGACAGTATTCGGATTTTCACTGAGGAAACTAGGCATTAGAAGCATCAAAACTGCCCTGCACACTCTGTCGTCTTTTTTCTCTCAAGTTCTCTCCCCACATCTTGGCTTCAGCCACAGCACGTTCTCTATCAAGATCCCTGTTTAACATCCTTGCAGTTTCACGTGGGGAGTCGTCTTTCTCAGATCCTTCCAAATCCCATCTGCGTCCAGATCCTCCACCTCCATCATTTTTTAATATTCTTCCACCTTTATCATCACCAGTTCCCTTATTATTACCATGCCCAGCATTGTTAGTGTCATATGCCTGGTTGGCTAGATAAGAGAGGGCCGTCACCACATCCCCAATCAGAGGACGTGCAGCAGCCTGTTCTTGAATGCACATTGATGCTACAGCTAGAGCTTGGTAAAGACCTCGCATGGGATACCGCCCCTGCAACCGTGGATCTGCCAACTTTGGAAACTTCCTGCGGTCATTGAACAATGGACGTGCCTGCTCAAATATGAAACCACCATTACCACTCCATTGTTATGCAGCCATAAGTTGATGCTATCTAAATTAACTTAAAATGACAAGAAAATATCAGATAACTACCCATGTGACAAGGTTTTGTTCTCCATGGGGCCGGGTGCCGTCAATGGCTTTACGGCCAGTAATCAGCTCCAAGAAGACTACACCAAAACTATATACGTCAGATTTCACAGTCAGCTGTCCAGTCATAGCATACTCAGGAGCACAGTAACCATAAGTTCCCATGACACGAGTGGAAACATGTGATTTGTCCCCAACAGGACCAAGCTTTGCCAGACCAAAGTCCGAAAGCTTTGGATGATAACCTTCATCAAGTAATATATTAGATGATTTGAAGTCCCTATAAATTACTGGAGGATTTGCCTTGTCGTGTAGGTATTCCAATCCTTTTGCGGCACCTGCAGCTATTTTCATTCTAGTGTTCCAATCTAATGGCTCCTTATCAGGGGGAAGATCTGCATGAAACGATAAACAATGATTAAACACAAGTTCTTATCAAGATAAATGCATTATGTTTTAAGAATGAAGTAATTTAACAAACAGCATTGTTCTCCATTCTTCCCAAATTTAGGGACACTTCCCAATCATCAGAATACAAATACGGTAAACGAAAAACCAAATAAGAAGGAAGGCTATTCCACACACTAAGTTGAATCAGGCTTTATCAGAAAACCTTTTAGAGTTGATCATACATTGAAACTTTCCACAGCTTTATTCTTCTTTCTATTATCTCTCGAAGGAGCTAGCATGGAGCCCTGAAGCAGTTAAAGATGCAATGCTCCATCCCTCTTGTTGAATCTATGGCATAGACTTGTGAAGGTTTCATTAGTCATTAGAGACAAAGTCTGATATTTTACGACACCTTGATCTTGCAATTACAAGACCTGATGAATACACCATAATTACCTCTCTTTATCTTCTATCAACCAAGAAATTCAATTAATGTTCAGGTTCCAGATCCTACAATGTGAATGCATGTCATTTCAACTCTTATTCACCCTTGCGTACATTACATTCTAGTAAAATTAGTTTCCAAACGAGAAGGCTAAAACAATGGCAAATTCTAACAAGTACCTTCAGTACACATGTTAAGGAACCAAATGTAGAAGTATTGTATTGAAAGTGGTATATTCAATTCTTTGAAAGTTTTTATCCTTAACATGTGCCCTAAAGGGCACTTGTTTTAGCAAAACTCTTCTAACTAAATGGGAGGTTAGAGACTTGGAAACAAGCCTTAGAAGTATATAGCTTCCGCCTAAGTAGAAGCAAGACAAAGTATATGGAATGCGTGTTTAGCAACAGGCGAAACATCTCCAATTTGGAAGTGAAAGTTGGAGATCGTACCATATCACAAGTCACACGATTTAAGTATTTTGGGTTCATAATACAAAACAACGGAGAAATAGAAAGAGATGTAAACCATAGAATTCAAGTTGGATGGTTGAAATAGAGTATCTTGGGTATTTTATGTAATAAAAAAGTATTGCTCAAATTGAAGAGGGAGTTGTATCGCACAACTGTAGTAAGACTAGTGATGTTAAATGGGACAAAGTGTTGGACGGTAAAAAACCAACGTGAGTATAAAATAAGTGTAGCAGAGATGCGAATGTTGCATTGGACGTGTGGAAAGACTACACGAGATAGGATTAGGAATGACCACATTAGAGAGAGAGTTGGGGTAGCACCTATAGTAGAAAAGATGGTAGAAACCCGTCGTAGGTGGTTTGAGTATGTGGAGAAGAGACATGTAGATTATGTAGTAAGGAGAGTAGATCAAATGGAGGGTAGTCAAATTGCTAGATACAGGGGAAGGCCTAGAAAAACTATAAGAGAAACTATTAAAAAAGACCTAGAGATTAATGAGCTGGAAATAGATATGCTATATGATATAACGTTATGTCGCCGTTTGATCCATGTAGTCAACTCTACTTAGTGGGATAAGGCTTGTTGTTTTATTTTTCTTTCCTTTGTAGTGCTACAGTTTCCGCACCATTCACAACTCTTTTCTTTCGTCTTTGTATTTTTCTTTTCTTTCCCTACTCTAGTTTGAAATCTTCGTTTTTTGCTCTCCCTTCCTCTGTTTTGACTTTCTGTTTCATCTTTCTTTTTGTTTCCAAAAGCAATGACAACTCAATCACAACCATCAACAACTAGTTGTTCAGTTGCATCTTTTTAGTGTTCCGCTTTTTAAACAAACAGGTGATAACATTAACATAGGATGACAATGGAATAGTTTGAAGGACAAGAAAAATAGGAAGAAGGTTACATGTGATTTTTGTTTATTTACTTCTAGGTCAGGAATTTCTGGGGCCAAAAGACATCTAATGGAAATAAAAGGAGAAATGGGTCATATCAGCAAAACACTGAAGGATGTTAGATTGATTTGAAGAAAACCTGTGATGAGAAAAAAGGGGAAAAAGAAGATTTATTGAGTGGTATGCATGAAGATGATGATGAGGTTGAAGAGGACAAAGGTACAAAAGAAGATGCTATTGAGTTTGTCGGTATCCAAGAGGAGTACAAAAGGCCCCTTCGATGTAATGTTATACCAAAAACCAAAGCAAACTTTGGGGAAAGGAAGCAAGAGCCAGAACTTGTCATATGTAGCTCGATTCTTTTCCAAGAATGGATTGCTTTTAATGTTGCAAAGTCGAAAAATGATTGAAGCAAGTTGTAACTATGGTCCTCATTTGAAGCCTCCAAGCTATCATGAGCTGAAAAATCCAATGCTTAAAAAAGAGTTGGAATATTCACAGGAAATGTTGAAGTTTAATATGGGTCCACGTGTACACATCACTCATTTATAATTTTTTAATGATAGTACTTAATAAGCACTTAATCCCACTAACCCAACACCTCAAAAAATTAATTAAATAGGTCTCACTAATAACTTTATATCATCTATCAATAACTCTATATCATTACATTTCACTATTTTAATGTTAAAATTGTGTAGGACATGCAGAGAAAAAGAGCTTAGTAAAGCATTTCTCCCTCATAGACACTCATTTTATTTTATCCCCAATAGAGGTACCTATTTGGTAACAAGTCTTATGGAGTTAAGACTCCCCCATTGGAGATGGCCTGATGCTCCTTCATGTGTGAAAAAACTGGAGAGATGTAATTTGAGCTTTTGGATAACTTTGTTGAGGAGATTGGTGAAAGTAATATTGTGTGGCTAGTTACCGACAAAGGAAGTAATTATGTCTTGGCCGGTAAGTACTATGCTTAATTATATTTTTAAGTGATTTATAGGTATTAATTCTTATTTAGCTTGTTACTCGTTAAGTATAAATTGTGATTTTATAGGTAAACTTCTAAGAGTCAAGAGTCCAAAAATGTTTTGGACTCCATGTGTTGCACATTGTCTAGACTTGATGCTAGAAGATATTAGAAAAATACCTAAAGTCAAAAGGTTATACAAAAAGGAATCGGTCATGTAGGCTTCATTAATAACCACTTAATGACTTTGATCTTAACGAGTAAGTTCACAAATAAGGAATTGGTTAGAGCTGGAGTCACAAGGTTTGCAACAACATACCTTACTATCAAAGATAGCACCAACAAAGACCAAGTTTTAGAAAGATGTTCACATCTGATGAATGGTTGAACTTAAAGGCAAGTAAAGATCCTAAGGAAAAGAAGACAACTGCTATTGTACTTCAAACCTCATTTTGGGTTGATGTTGTTTATGCTCTTAAGGCAATGGAGCCTCTTGTACGTGTTCTCGAGCTTGTTGATAACGAAAAAAAAGCCTGCAATGGGTTACATCTATCAAGCAATTGTCATTACGGAGCTGTCGTGGCAAATTTAAACATTGGTTTATTGAAAAATATAATTTTTTTAGATTAATTTTTTATTAAAAAAAATCCTTCAAGAACTCTAGCATCTTCTTCCCTTCATCATCATCTTCCAGAAATTTCAACTAAACAGTGAGACAAATTTGTTATGCTGAAGGCTCTCTCTATGTTTGTTTTACCTTTTTCGATTTTCACTTCCATTGGTTTGGGGTTAGCTAGCTAGCTAGATAGGCGGGGAAAGGCGTCGAAAGAGAAGAAGTTTTAGGGATTGATAAATGAAGCTAGGAATTTCAGTAAATTTGGGCTTACACTTCTAGGTTTAGGGTGATTTTCTGGAAGATGATGAAAGGGAAAAAGATGAAGATGTTAGAGTTTGTGAAGGAATTTTTTAATAAAAATTAATTTAAAAATATTTTTTTTCGATAAAAGAATATTAAAATTTGCCACATTACACGTGTGCATTTTTATAACGGAATCTGTTAAAAAGGGTAACGGTGTACATATTTTGTGACTTAAAACCTAAATGTTACAAATAACTTAAAGGATCAAATCGGTACTTTGGTGAAACTTAAAGACTCGCCTGATGTATTTTGAATTATTATTCTTATTATATGAAATTTTGGAAGTCATCCTACTTTAATTCAGAACGAACTAACATTTGGTTTTTTCTGTCAAAAAGCCTGGCTCCAATGCAAAAGCTAAGTCCCGACGATCATCTCTACCTCTAAATGATGAAAAGGGCGGCCAGACTCCCACTAGGGGTATGGGGAGGGTAGATCATGTATGCAGTATTACTCCCACTATAGACCTAAACTGACTTCAATTTCATTTTATATCTGCATCTTATTGTTGCCAACACTAATACGCAAAGACTTGTGGGGGATACCACTATATATCATCCCGATTGATGCTGCAGATGATTTAATGAGCAAGCTGCAATTTCAATTCATGATCATGCGATCCTACTGCCAGCTTCTATGTGACAGTCAGCTATAGTCATATATTAGAAAGGAACAGCACGGAAAATAATAACTAAAAGCACATGGCATCATGAGCATAGATATATGTAAGAAAAATAAATGCCACAAAACGTAGAACAAATGCTAATCTACAAGAACTTGTCCTTGGTTAGTTGGTTGCCTGCAAGAGCAACCCACTCACTAAACAGAAATGAGATTCTAAAAGAGAAACGTATGTCCTAGAATACACTGGCTACTATAGGATTTAATTTTAGCACAGCTATTTAAAGAAGATGAACGAAGGGGAAGGAGCCTTGGTGCGACGAATGGGGTTGTTGCCATGTGCCCGGGGAGTTCAAGTCATGAAATAAGCCCCTTGCAAAAGCAAGGTAAGGCTGCCTACGATAGACCCCCAATGGGTCCGACCCTCTCCTGGACCCTACCATGGCAAGAACTTTATAACACCAGGTTACCCTTTTTACCCACTTTAGAAGTATTAAATTATACAGTACTTATAACACCAGGTTACCAATTTTACTACTTTAAAGGTATTATATTTTTAGTATTGCAAAATTCACAATAATAGTTTAACCTATATCATAATTTCATCGTTTATGTTAGATTATGTAACATCTGACCTTGAGTATTTGCTAAGAAATCCAAAGTTCAGACAATTTCTAATATCATCTTCCTTTGTACTAGTCATGCATAAGACTTGCCAGATGCTAATGAGACTTTATTTTATTTTTAAACGTATTGGCTACTGATTGGGGTTCATGATATTTCTAAAAGAGAATGCTAATTACCCTTCTCTTAATATTATGAGAAAATACAGGACCAGAGCAAAGAATTTCTAGTCACATCCCAGTATGAGGAGGGGAAGAACACAACCATACCATGAAGGTGGTCTTCCAATGATCCCAATGGCATAAATTCATAAACCAGGAGGCGTTGGTCCCCATCCGCACAGTATCCAATAAGATTCACAAGGTTAGGGTGGTGTAGAAGACTGAGCATGAGAACCTCCACAAGGAATTCCCGATTACCCTGGAGACCGTTTCGGTCTAACTGTTTAACAGCAACAGCCTGTAGAGGTTAATGAACAAATGTCAGCAGGGCTGAGTAGTCACTATACCATAACATATGGAGAAGATAATGATGAGTTGAGTAAAGGATAATATAATACCTGACCAGTGGTTTCTAGGCGTCCCTTGTAGACCCTTCCGAAACCACCTTCCCCTAAAAAGGACTGGGGCCTGAAGTTTTTTGTTGCAGCCGCAAGTTCACGGAAAGTAAAAGTTTGAGCGGCAATTTGGCCAGGTGGTCCATCTTTGAGAGCAACAGGCAATTCCCTTTTGGACGCTCCGTTACTTGTTGATCTCAGTTTCTCCGCTGCTGCAACGCAACACAATGCAACATAATAATTAGCTATGAATTAGGAGCGAGCAGTAAGTGTGAGTGAGTGATGATATGATATGATATGATATGAATTGCATTGTCCAATCAATGATATTACTAACTTATGGTGAGGTCAGGTCAAGTCAACTTCAACTAGGATGTATGTATGTCTAAACATATCGTATCCTATCCAATACAATACAACACAATACAATATACACGGGATCTGAATTCCTAAATATTTGTAAAGGAAAAGTTCATTTGACTCAACACCGGTATAATCATCATCAGATCAGAATCAGATCATCATCAACCATATGATTCGACTCAATTGGAATGATATATATAAAATAAATAATACAGAGAGAAAGAAATTAACTAACCAGAGGCAGAGGGCAATCTGGAAAGATGGGAGGGGAGATTATGATCGTGATGAAGATGATGGGGTTCCTGCTGAGGATTAGGATTCAGCTTTTCATCCTCCTTCGAATCGAAACACGAAAAACAACCCATTCTATCAATCTATCCGGATTGATTTACAAATTCAGAAGCCGGCAATTCAAATCAACGCAACACAATCAAGGGCTCATCTTTCAACTCTTGAAACAAAAAAAAAATGGACAAAAAGATTCGATTCTCTAATTATTATTATTATCTAAGCCGCTATAACAAAAACACAGGGCGAGTTTGCTTTGTTGCTTGCTTTTGAGATAACAAGAAAGAAAGAACCACTGTAGTCCTTACAAGAAAGACTTATTACACTTAGATGTGGATTGAATTATGATTTCAAAACATTTTACAAGATTCTTTTATGATGGAAAAGTATGGAGTTTTAATTCAAGATTTTAATTTAATAAAAATAAGTCTTCACATATTAAATTAAAATTGTTTTGTTTTTAAAGATTAGGTGTAGAAATACGTATTCAATCAAATTTTTACCATTTACAAAAAGTTGTGTTATTTAAAATCTTTCAATTTTTAACTGATTTTTAAAAAAAATGGATTTTATAAGATTTTGTTAGACTTTTTATTTAAATTTTAGTAGGAATAAGTCTTTATGAGATTTTCATAAATTATCATTTTTTATTTTTTTCATTTATGTACTTTTTCTCCCTTTCCTTGTCTCTCCCCCTTCCCTCTTTATCTCCATATTTCCAATTTCAAACAACACTCGATTCAACTCTTTAACGGATCCAAATCAAACTCAAATGAATATGATTTTAAGACCCAATTCAACTTATCTCACAAACCTACATGATTCCCTAATCCACAAACTCTCCCGATTCTCCATATTTTTCTATCTCGTATACTTTTTTTATTCTCTCTTTAATTCATTAATGCATTTTGATCTTTCTTTTCTTCTTATATCTTTCTTCATTCTCCTATGTTCTCTTCTCATTACATGAGTAAAATTCATGTTTTTCATCTCTCATCATTTTTATAAAAATATATAGTTATGTTTTTCCTTTTAACGCATGTCCCAATGATAGTTTAAAAAATCATTACAAAAATAATATCAAATAATCAAAATAATTTTTTTCAATTTTTATTGGGCAAACAACATTTTTTCATAGAGAGTAAATTAGTTGTTGTGTTATCGTTTAAGTATTAATATGACTTTAAATTAGTTGTTGTGGATTTTACAAGACTATTAAGATTTGTAATATAGATTTCAAATGATGTATATCATATAAGAATTTATAGTATTTAAAAAGACTTTATGGATTTATAAGATTTCAAATGACTCAATAAAATTTTAAGAAAAATAAAAAAGAAATGACTACAACACACTATCAATACATGCTTTTTTATTTGTTAAAATTCAAATTACTTCCCAAAAGTTAAATTCCACATATTTAAAATTATGTCCGTCGTCATTATTCTATCAGCATAATCCTCAATTATGTATGCCACATTTTCATTGTTATCATCTCGATTGCATTTTTAAGAATGTACAAAGTAGATTAACAATCTATTTTTATTTTAAGTGCTACTATCATCATATGTAATATCTTAAAGATTCATTACATGCCTCAAAGTGAAACTAAAAATTGCCGTCATTTTTAAGAAGTGAAAAAATATTTTGCTTTTTTGATGCTGTCTGTGATGATTCTTCAATGAACAAATTATATTCGACGACTTACCGAGGAAAAATATAACTAAATATTTTTATAAAGATAAGAATAATTGAAAAACAACAATTTCATTTGTTTGATTGTTTCAAAGAAGGAGAGTGTTGGAGACATGAAAGAGATATAAATGCATAAAAGAAATTACAAAATTGTAGAAAATAATGAAAAAGATGAGAGGTATATTTAGACATAAAAAAAGTTAGACTTAATTATTGTTTTAGTCTCCTATTTTTACCAATTCATGAAATCGGTATTCTTATCTTAAAATCTGACAGTTTTGATCCATTATTATCATTTTTTAACCAAAAAAATAGTAACGTAACATATTTTAAATAATGTAGTATATGATATAATGATGTATAAAGATTAACACCTATGAAATTGCAATAAAATCATCTAAAAACTTAACTTTCAACTTTATTTTTTTTTTTGTAATTTAATTAAGGACATATGAATAATTAATTCATCTATATACTTGTATATCATGAAATTGTATGCCATATCATTTAAAATATGTCAAATCGTAATTTTTTAGTTAAAAAATCTGAAGTAGAAATTAAAATTGTTGAACTTTAAAATAAGAGATCGATTTCGTGAATTGACGAAAATAGAAAGACTAAAATTACATATAAATCAAAAAGTTAAATGGATGTGAGCGAGGAGAAAGATGGAGGTAGGAGTGAACAAAGAGAGAAAAAAACGTAAAAAAATTAAAAATTAAAAATTTTGGAAGTTAGCATGAGAATCATAAAATATCACTAAAAATTCCACAAAGTCCATTGAAATCTAATTTATTACGCAATCCATCAAAGTTATAATATTTATTTAGGACATTTATATTGTTTTATGAATACACATATCTAATGTTTACTTAAGGACATTTATATTGTTTTATGAATACACATATTTATTTCCTATTATCATTCTTTTCATTTTCTCTTATATCAAATTTTTAAATAATAATCTTATTTTCTATTTTATTTTTCTCTTCTTCATCATTGATCAACTAAACAAAGTGAAAAGAAGATAGAAATTAAGTAACTCCAGTTTAATTTTCTCAAAATTAAAAGTTACATTTATTTTTTCATTGACTAAATTCAATCTCGTAATTTTTTCCAAAAATAAAATAGGTTTGCATTCTTAAGTAAAATAAAACATAAATAGAAATAATACTTAAATATACATTTAGTCACTAAATATGGACGATTAATCATATGCCCTTGAAATATTTATTTTTTAATTTTTATTTATACTCATGTAATTTCTAAGAACTTAAAAAAAAAAAACTTCTCAATGTGTTTTATTTTAATTTAAAAACATTGATTTAGTCAATTTTTAATGATATTTTTTCAAGGCAATTTTTTTTACGACGTGGCTTGTGGTGATTGGATAAATGTTGTTGATTAAACACGTTTTATTATTAAAAACTAAAGGTTAATTTATTTAAAATCATAATAAAAATTAATTAAATTAAATTCATCTTTATCAATAATCTTTTTTAACATATTTCAATCTATAAATCCAGAAACTTTTAAACATTCTTTCTAAATTATAACCATGGCCTCGTCTATTATTTTTATATGTTCAAACTTCTATTCCACAACTTCTCACCATCTTCAAGTATTGCTTCCTCACAAAATGCAGCCACGTCGACCGCCACAAAAACAAATCAAGGAGAGTCAATGATGCCAAATAGACAGAAACAAACACTACTCCTAGACCTATAATAAATCTTAACAATCTCAAAAGCTTACATCATAAAAGAGGAACGAATACACACCAACACTATTTTACCGTGATGAATATTAAAAAAAAAAGAAAAAAAAAGGAACGTTGATAAATTTAGAACATTAAATAAAATGAATTTTGAACCTTAGATTTTTTTATTTTTTTTATTTTTCTTTTTACTTTTTTTTTATCAATAATATACTTCAAGCTTCAAAATCAATGAAGACATTTGGAAGATCATGAAAGTTCGTTAATTAAATATTAAACCTTAAAAATATACTCAAATAATGCTAAAATTCATCAAGGCTATATATCACTTATAGGAACAATATGAAAGGATTACTTGTCTTAATTAACATGTTTCTAATTCTATAATATCATATAAATCTTTAGTAAAAAAAATTCATATTAACCAAAACCATCATCAATAAGAAAGATGTTTCTAAACTAAAACTTTTGAAAATCTCGTGTCAAAAGACGATGAATGCAAAAGCGTACTTAAAGAATTTATGAAATCTTGGTGTAAATGATATTCTTAGTTGTAAACTAATAATCTTTTCACCGTAGATTTATTATTTTTGTCTTACTATCTTCTCTAATTGGATGAAGAGTATTATTATTTCGTGTCTACAATTGTCGACTATAATCCTTTATGTATTGTAATCACATGTCTTCAATGAAGAACTTTGACAATCCAACTTTTGTTATCTCTATTTCTATCCATCATAAAAGTAGAAAAAATACTCATAGTACATACGCAATTATTTTTCATGACAATTATATATTTAATCATAATTGACAATTATAATGACCCAACACAATAAATATTATATGTGTGACCCAAAATTTCTAACACTACCATCAAGATTTTTGGGTCAAACTATAGTACCCATTTAAGTTTTTTTTCTCTATTATATTAGATTGTGGGCGATTATGTTGGCCTTGTGTTGTGAAGTTGTAATTTTTAGTTCAACTAACAGATTTAAAATAACATTGCATCTATTGATTTTTGTTTTTTTGTTTTATGCATCCGTTGATTTTAATTATAGGTTGTTGGGTATATATGTATCACACCAAAAAATATTATCCTTATTTATGTTTATTTTAATTAAATATAGTCTCTACAAATACATATTTATATTGAAATTGATTTTAATTTTTGTATATTTTTTTTTTGTTTTTTTTTTGTCTTTTATTTTAATTCTTATAAAATTAACTTTTATTGAAATTTTACAACAAATCTGGGTTGTGGCCCCTCCCTTGCCAAAGCTTTCAATACAAAGTTACGTAAGTAGACAATATATTTGACATTTAGGTAGAAGATCATTTCACTAATATTTACATACCAATAAAAAAAAGATATTTGAGGTTATAACCGGTAAATATTTAGATGGTAATGTAATTTTCTAGTGATATATAGATTTATGGCTTTTTCTACCACTTATAAATAACATAGACCTTATTAGGGGTGTAGTGGTCGGTTTGGTTTGACTTTCTATGAAAAATGAATCCAAACTAATGAAATTTGCATGGGTTGTTTGGTTCGGTTTTACTTATTTTTTTATGAACGAATTCGAACCAAACTAAACCGATGATATACGGATTAGTTCGGTTCAGATGATTGGATTTCAAAAAAACAAAACTATAAAAATTTCAATTTTTTGCCATAATAAAAAAGGAATATACAAGTGCTGCCACTTTAATTTGTTTCTCTAAAATAGAATTTTGAATAACTACAAACTCATAATTTAATCATCTAAAAGACTAAAAAAAAATATGAAGTAGTATTTGTTGAGACAAAATCCCAAATTAATGTTTTGATGATAACTAAACAAAAGTTAATTAAGACTTATAATTATGATTCTAAGTGTTTTGATATTTAACATGTGTGTTTTAGTGTGTTAATCAAAGATAGGAACCAAGCATTACAAGAAAAATCACACTAAAGAGAAAGAAAAAATGAACAAATAGAACGGAGAACGTTCTTGACAGAAGTCTGGAAAACGGAGAACGTTCCCCACAGTTCTGAAATTTCAAGAACAAATGATCTCCTCTATTGAATAAGAAATTGCTCATAGATTTCGCAATCATTGTTTATGTATTTCACAATCATGTGACCTGTACTCTTCAAGGAATATAAATGATTCATCTCAGCAAAGAATCAATTCAAAATACATAGTAGAAAAGCTATGGATTATGATGAATCAAGCAAGACTGATCATTCTCCAGCTTGACTGTCAAGAACGAAGAACATTCTTGACAGCATTCTGATCATTCTAGACAGCAGTCTGAAAAACGAAGAATGTTCTGGTTATTAAAACTGAAGATTGGAAAACGGAGAACGTTCTCCTTTTCACAGCTTTAAATCCAAGAACGTTCTGGTTTTGACAGCATTAATCTAAGAACATTCTGGTTTACAAAGAACAAATTCTTTTTTAGTTTTAGATCGATCTAAGCAACGAAAGTACATCAATCTACATTGCAAATCACCAGTATTTACTACAAAGGAACATAATTATATACTCAAGATAATTTTGGACAAATTCAAAGAGAAAATGATCAACAAAAGCAAAACAATGCATCAAGAATAAAAAACAAGATTAATCCCCAAAGTTGATGGCTTGCGATAGACAAGAACATTTCTGGTTTGTTGATAAACCAGTCTCTATTACAAAGGTACCAGAAGTAGGTCCACAAAGATCATACCAAAAAGATCTACTCCAAAAGATTAACAAAGGCAAAAGCTAAGCATCAAGAACTACCAAGCAAGATCAAATAAGTTTTTAATGCAAGGAAAGCTCTTGAAAATCGAGAATGGATTTCCAGTTCATATACTAGGAATGTACAACTCTCATATGGGTAAAAGAATCACTCAAAAAGATCAAAGATTAAAGAGCACAACTTAAAGCAAAAGTGATAAATAATCATTCTCCAGCAATGTAACATCATGCTCTAGATTGATAAACATTCTCCAACATGTTACATTTGATCTTCAGCAACAAACATCGTTCTCCAAAATGATTAACAACCATCTCAAGAATGATCAACATCATTCTCTAAGTATGATGACATCATTCCAGAATGATACAAACATTCTCCAGCTTACTGACCATCATTCTCCAGCCTTATTTCATCATTCTCCAGCCTGTTTTGCATGAATCAAAAGGCAGTCTTAATCTAAAACGATTAAGCACATCTCTGAGATGTTTGTGTGTATAAACAAAGGATAATCATAGTCAAGAATGAGAAGGTATAGATCAAACAATATTAACACAGAAGCAGAAACGCAGAATGTTCAAAACAGTAACATTCAAAGTTTCAAAAGTCTGGTCTTTGGTCAAGTCTGACATGTGACAGCAGACACCTTTTTCAACGGTCATAATAGTTGTCATAACCCTCTTTGAAGCCTATAAAAGGATCCACAAGCTCAAGGAAAACGCATAGCTTCAAGTACTAAGCAATTCATTACTCATTTCAATCATACTTGAATTTCTCTCACTCACATACATTGAATCAGTTTTGATCACAGTTGTGAGGACTTAGTGAAAATCTCCGCTTTAGCACTTAGTGAAAATCTCACAGTTGTGAGGACTGGACGTAGCCCGAGTTGGATGAACCAAGATATATCCTTGTGTGGTATCTCTTCCCTTATCTATTTACTTTCAGTTTGTTTGATTATCTAGTTAAATAGATAAATTAAATTATTAATTTTAACTAACCAATAATGTTCTCTGTTTTCTGGTTAAAACCAAGAAGGTTCTCCGTTTTCTGTTTTCACAACCAAGATCAATCTTGAGTTATTTTCTTAAGTTTTTAACAGGAATTTTTAAAAGGGTGCATTTACAATTCAAACCATCTTCCTTGTAAATTGACATTGCTACTTCAGTATTACATAATTTGGTCCCCTAAAACAGAATTTGGAATAACATAGTGCAATAACAGTCCAAGTTAAAATACAAAACAGATAGTAGCAATGCCAAATTAAACCATAATTTAGTTGTCTAGATTCTAAATGAGAATTAAAATTACAATGCAAAATAAATAGGCAACGACAGTAGTCCAAAGTAAGCACAGTAGCAGTCTACTTGAATGATACAAATCCTGAAATAAAATGAAATAAACAAACAGTTAGAAACTATAACCTGGAATTTATTTCCAACTTGAATAGATCAAAATAAATATAACCTTAGATTGCATTCTTCATTCATGTCATGTCATCGATATTAACCCCAACTAGTAATACGTAATTCAATAATTTCTAAAAATTAAAACACACAATCCACAATATCTTTACTCTTATCATTGCCATACATCTTAGTAAAACAAAATTCAATGCATTCATACTTATAATGGGGATCTAGAAAAACATATGCAAACAAAAGATAGTTTATAACATTACTACCCCAATACTTGTTAAACTTCACTTGCATATTTGTTGTCACTGTCCTCTACTTTTCATCCTCACTATTAGTCCATTTCTTTAATGACTTTTGAATGTCACACAACTTTTTGAAGAATGTATTAGATGTAACATGCAATGAACCCAAAAAAGAAAGTGTTGCATCATAAAAGATCTTTAAAAAGTTCACAAACACATGTGCACGTTTCCAATCAAAATGATTAGGAATATCTACTTCTTCACTAGCAAGAAACACAACAAATGAATCTTGATATCGAAGTCGATTAAATGCCTTTTCATATTTTACAACAACTTCTAACATCAAATAGATAGAGTTCCAACTAGTTCGAACATCAATAGTTATCATTGTCTTACTATCTATATTACACTCTTTTGCACACTTTTTAAAACTAGCAAGCCTAGTCGGAGATGTCTTAACAAACTTGCAGGAAGCCCTTATCTTTTTAATAGATGAGTCGATGATATTTAAATCATCACTAACAATCAATTCAAAATGTGAGCGCAACATCTCATGTGTATGAACTCCCCCTTTAACAAACTACGATCATTTCAATCATTCATCCCTCTAACTAAGTATGTAAGTGAATGTGAGGATATCAAACTAGGGTTTGGGATATGACTTAACTTAATGGACCTGATTGTTGTATAAATATTTTTTTTTGTCTTATTGGGTCAGATTTTTATGTAAAATATAAATATATAAAAAAATATAAATAATGTTGGTTTAGTTCAGTTTTTATTAGTTTTTATAACTAAAATCCGATATCTAAACTAATAATCTTCGATTTACATTGGCTTGATTTGATTTTTTACACGAACCAAAAATATAGTGTAATTTCTGGATTGTTTGATTTGAATATTTAGTTTGATTAAATTTATTGTGTCCATTTCCACATGTGAACCTTACGTCGTGCAAAACCTTTACGACGTTCAAAACCTTTTTCTACTTTTAGATTAAAAAGTTTCATCAAAATTAATGGTGCACCCTTCGAACCATATTTTTCCTCTCTCTCTTCTGCCGCCTCTTCAACCTTTACTGTAGCAAAAAATTCAATACCATATTTCTTTTTTTTGCTTTGCTACTTCTTCCGCTTCCATCATCATTTTCACCAAAAAAAAAAAACCAACTATCATATTTTGATGAGAAGATTAGTTTCATTTTTTGTCGAATTAAAAATTAAAATGACAACATCTTATACTTTCACAGACCAAAATAATGGTTTACTCAAAAAACGTATTAGTGCATATTTCATTAAGCTTATTCAAAAAATGAATGATATATATTAAATATTATTTTATATATAATAATGAAAAAAAATACAAAAAATTTAATTACTGAAAAAGAGAATTTGAAATACTTTTACGATTACTTAATATTTAATTTTGTAGAAAAGAAATTAATATTTTTTTTCTCATTTTTTAGCCTCCCGTGATTGAGATTTTTGCATCCTTCCATGTTAATTGTAGTTTGATTTTCAAACATTCTGATGTAATTCATTATTTATCCATTTCATTTTGAATAATATGATTTACCAAAATATTGTGATTCAAAATAAACAAAACATCTATATATATATATATATATATATATATATATATATATATA
>JBBPBQ010020324.1:18677736-18700431 GCA_037974755.1 Cicer yamashitae
TATCAAAATAATATATATATATATATATATATATATATATATATGTTCAGGATAGTTACAATATATACAACACGAGTGATATCTTTTATAAAAGAATATTAAAACATAATAATTACAATTATTGAGGCGATGACATATCTGGTACTTTACGAGCTACATATGAGTTATACACTAAATCACATATATATTTTTTATTACATGCATTGAATAATGTTATTATTATATTAAAAAAAGAAACAACTTATTAATAGATACACATTACCCACAAATATCGGGATGCCTTCATATTAGAGTCATTGGTTAAAACACCTTAGGCCATCATCTTTCCACCTAAATAGCTCAAGAGTGAAATAAAATAGAAAGAAAAATACGTACAAGAACGCTGTCAACAAATAAAATATTTAAGGAGCACCGTAAGTATAGGAGAACATCAAAGATCAACAATTAATCCTATCAAACTAAGTAAAACATTTCAATTGGATTTGAAAAGGTGGACAAAATGAAAAAAGATGAAGTTTCTTCATCTCTGATTTCATTGATGATAATAAATTTGAATACATGGAGAATCAAAATAATTAGTACGTAGCGGGTGGGTTTAGTAGTGATCAATGGACAAGTCGTGGAGTTTCTCGTCAAGAAACAGTAGTAGTAATGGGGGACAACAATGGGAATTAGGAGATTTAGAGGAGCATCTCCATGAACGAGATCTGACCTCTCTCCCACAAGTTTTGGAGGACGTGGATTGTTTTCTCAATAGCGTCGTCACAACAAGCCCTTCTCAAAAAGAATTTCCTAATTGTGTAGTCGCGTTGACCAAATTGTTGGATTATATGATGGATAAATACAAGCGAAGCAAGTTTGGGCAAGAGCCAAAATTTGACGAGTCCTTTCTAGATGGGGTGGATCGCATCTTCAAACTATCAAACACCTTGAGTTTGAGTGCTTCCTGCTTAGACAAAACAAGCTCCGTCCTTGAAAAAGCAATGTCTATTTTAGAGAATGACCTTTGTGCCCTTCTTCAGGACCCCAAATCCAAAACTAATTATGGTCGACCGGCATTACCACCAAAGAAATCGTCATCTTTTGGTTCCCTTCAACTTCAATTTCAACTTCAGGATGAAAGGGAAATCCCAAGGCCCAACAATCAAGATCATGATGACGACGACTTATTGCCAACTTTCTCAACAGAAAATATTTCCATTATGAACAAAATTGCCGCCGTTATGATTAACATGGGCTACCATACAGAGTGTTGCATGACCTTTACCAATTTTAGGCGAAATTATTTAAAAGCTGCATTGCGAAAATTGGGATACACGGGTGTAAGAATGGAGGAGGTTTATAAAATGCAATGGGAATCGTTGGAAGGAGAAATTGCCACGTGGAACAAAGTGTTTCGACATTGCACGACAGTGCTTTTTAATGCTGAACGACGGCTATACGAAACCATATTTCCAGATCAACACTCTGTATCTCAAGGCATACTTGCTAGTCTTGCAAGAGATGTCATCATCAATTTTTTGAATTTTGCACAAGCGGTGGTTTTAACCAAACCATCACCAGAAAAATTGTTCAAATTCTTGGATATGTATGAGACCCTAAGAGATGACGTGGAGCCTGTTGTCTTACTCATTAATGACCAAAGTTCCCCCTCCTCCTCCTCCTCCTCCTCCTCCATATATCCTTATGATATAGAGCAGTGTGCCAAGGAGCTTGCATTCGAGATAGCCGCAACAAAGGATAGGATCGTAGAGGCTGTGATGGCGATGTTCAGTGATTTAGAAAACTCCATTAAGGGTGACAATGAAAGGATTCCGGTCCCTTATGGTGCGGTTCATCCATTGACCCGTTATGTCATGAATTATCTTAAATATACATGTGAGTACAAAGACACGTTGGAGCAAGTGTTTCAACAATGTCATTACAATGATAATAATAATAATACAGTATTACAAGAGGGCAAGGCTACCACAACCAATACTCAAAATGAAAAAAATAATAGTACAATAGAAGAGGAATTAGAGGGGACACCTAATAGATCACCTTTTGCGGTTCAATTGATGACAATCATGGACCTTTTGGATGCCAATACCGAAAGAAAGTCCAAGCTATATAGGGATTCGTCTTTACGCTGTGTTTTTCTAATGAACAATGGGAGATACATAGTGCAGAAGATAAAAGGGTGTGCTGATCTTCACGAGTGCATGGGCGATAATTGGTGTCGAAGAAGGCAATTTAGTCTGAGGTTGCACCATAAGAATTATCAGATAGATACTTGGAGTAAGGTGTTGCAGTGCCTCAACCCGGATGGTCTGTATCAACAAGGAAACAAGGTGTCTAAACAAGTTCTAAGAGAGAGGTTTAAGTGCTTTAATGCCATGCTTGAAGAGATCCACAAGACACAGAGCACTTGGATGGTGAGTGATGACCAACTTCAGTCGGAGCTGAGGGCTTCAATATCTGCTTTGGTCATACCCGCTTATCGCTCCTTTCACGGAAGATTCAAACATCATCTAGAATCAGGTAGACATATTGACAAATATATTAAGTATCATCCCGACGACATTGAGACTTTGATTGACGATTTGTTTGTAGGAAATAATACGTCTATGTCTCGAAGGAGGACATAAATAAATATATATATATATAATTTTGTTCTTGTTCAATTTTTTTAATAAAATTTCTCATTAATAAATCTTGACAACTTTTTGTATAGTGAGAAAATAAATGAGAGCAACAATCACTCAATCTCAATTTACAAAATTAAATTGTTACATTCTAAATTATTCATTGATGAGGAAATATCCACCAGATATATGTCAATATTTTAAATTATTATTTATCAATTTGCAATGATGATTCTTAAATTATGAAGTATATTTTGGGAGACAGTGAGAAGTAATCAATGTTGTATTGATTCAAATTAATACAACAAATTATTCAATATCAATGTTTATAATTAGATTTACTTAAAACTCTATTGAAATCAATACAAAAGGAATTGGTAAGTCTTCTTTAAGTTGCAGTTCATTAAATTTGAAAAGTTGTAATTAAATCTATTGTTTTTATTTTTTTATTTTTTTTATCAACACTGCATCATTGTAAATGAGCTATACCACAACTATTACTCAAGCTCATTTGATATGCCTTCAAAATGATCACATAGTCTTATGGATGTTATATAAGAGGTTCATAGGGTTAATGTGGTTAATTTGAAGCCTCACATATTCAATATTCTGAATGTAGTGTTAGTGGAGATTGTCACATACTCCAATATTTTTTTTTTTACATAAATTTTCCACAATAAAATGAGATATTATAGATTTAAATAGAGCTTTATACATTTCGTATTGATATATTATCTCTAAATATATGGGTCATATTTGAGTAAGACACCTACTAATGCAATTTTTTTATTGAAGGCTATTGAAATCAAAATTTTGTTACTTCATAATTCATTGTATCCGTTCTACTTGTTCATCTATTTTCGTTACTTGCACATTTATTTAAAAATTATTTAAAACTGAGTGTTTATTAAAACGATTTATAATACTTATCCATGATAAAAGCTGTTCATTTGTGTTTTGAAAAATAATTTAAACCTAACTCAATTCAAAATACTCTTTCTTAAATATAAATATAGGATTATGATTGGATGAGTAATCAACCTATTATATATATATATATATATATAAATTTTTACATTAATCTATAATAATTTTTATGTGATCAAGATGCATCAAAATGTTAATTTTGACATATATTGATAAAATATAAAAGATTTTAGATTAATATCAAAATTTGTAGAATATAATCTATAAGATAGTAACTTTAAATCAGATATTTAATTTAAAAAAATATTTATCTGATATGATATTATTGAACAAGTATAACTATTAATATATTTCTTTGAGTGCAATTTGATCACTCCTTGTATATAATATATATAGAAAATGTAAATAGTCTATATATATAATTGCTAAATAGTGATGTTGTTGAGAAATATTGATCAAATTTCAGGATTGTGTAATGATAATCAATTGATGATTACAAAAATGAACAAATATGTACTTAGAAATGTTATATGTGAAAGTAACATTGGAAATAAGGTGTATATTACTTAGATTGTTATTGATACCACATTTGATCCAAGAACCTTCGGATTTCAACGAAAGCAATTTATGTTGCTAATTTATTTTGCAATGCCTATAAATAAAGATGAAGGTCATTATTTGAAGCATGTTAGTTTATCTATCGAAATTTGTGTTCTCACATGAACAACTACACATGGTTGTTTCAATAGTAGTCGAAGAGTTTGAAGATTTTAATTGTTGAAGGTGAATGGAAAAAACAAACATCATTTCTAATATATTTTATAAATAAGTGTTTTAAAGAATTAACTGATTAAAATTTTTTTAAAGCAATTTTCATTTTTTAAAATGTATATGTTGCTTTGAATTTGGTAAAAAATTATATAGTTAACAAAAAAAACAAGCTTATTTAATCAATTTTTAACATTTAATTTTTGTAATATTGCTTACTTATTACTTACTCGTGGGAAGCATCAACCGATACAAGTCTAGTATATTGTATTATTATTTCCGTCCTTTTTATAAGTTTTTATTGTATTTTTTACTTTTATTAAAAAAATTTGATACAATAATTAATGTGTTTATTTTATATATTAATGTTTATAAAATTATTTTTATATTTAAATATTTAAAACTTAATTTTTTATATTATAAAATAAATTAATAGTATTAATAAGTGATATATTCAAAAAAAATAAATAATAAATCAATCTAATAAATTAATTCTTTTTTAAATGTGCTTATAATTAAATCGTATATTATTATTAAAAGAAAAAGAGTATCTTCGGTCTTGGTCATAGTCAGCGAGAGTCGTTACAGCACGCGCGATACAGACAGAGATTTAATTAGTAAAGCAGTAGCTAACTAATAAGTGATGATGAGCAATGTTTAGCGAGGGAGTAAATGGACATTTTAGAAAGGGTAAAGGTTCAGGTGTGAAGGAAGCATTGGCAGATGGAGCGGAACGGAACAGAGAGTCCGGTTTCTACCCGGCAGTGGAGCAGTGAATCTGGGAATGTGATGTCGTCGTCCCCATCAAACTCGCGTAATGGACATGCTCGGTCATCTTCCCTCACCCTCACTGGAATTTCAACCATTAAAAGGACTCAGAATGTCGCCGCCAAAGCCGCCGCTCAACGCCTCGCTCAAGTTATGGCTTCCCAGGCTGCCGACGACGACGACGATGACGATCTAGGATTTCGCTACACTGCTCCTCCACCTCTCACTCTCTCCAGGAAGTCTGTTACGACTCATACCCATAGATCTCCATCTCATTCGGTGAGATTCTTTACCTTCCATTCCAGTTCCACTCCACATTTATCACTAACCAACTTTTATGCTCTGCTGCTAACTTAATTAGTTAGCTAGGAACCATGTTGAAGAACCCACGTATGTTCGTCCAGCACCTAATAATAGTAACAGACCACCGCTGAGCCAGAGCCAGATGACTCCAGCTTCTATTCCGCCACCAATAGACCCTCCTCCTATTCATAATAATAAGCTTAAAGATAAAAGGTGAACAATCATTCCACTCAAAACTGCATTCATCATTTATCATATTTTGTGCATCTCTACTTCTCTTGTCTTAATTTGATTGCTTGTAGTATTGGTCGTGTGCTTGGTTTTATAGTCTTCTTTTTTTTTTCCCTTTATGTAACAAGTTCGATGGGAAATTCACAGATTTCCGTTTGATACTGGACTCATTCAACCAAAAGATTCAGAAGACCACCGTGAGGCTTCTACACTTCGTGATGAGGTTAATTACTTTGTTGTGGCAAATATCGTTTTCACGTTTCTATACAAGAGAGTTTTATGTGTTACAAAACCCCCAACATCTGCAGGTTGATATGCTAAGGGAAGAGAATGAAAGTATTTTTGACAAGGTAATGCGATCTTCAATGTTCTCTCCTGTTTGTGAGTGACCTAACATCAGTTATATGTACTCAACTGTTTCTAACATGTACAGCTTAGACTTGAGGAAGAGAGATGCAAGGAAGCAGAGGCCAGAGTCAGGGAGCTTGAGAAGCAGGTGCCGCCTTCATTTCTTTATCCTTATACATTATTGTAGTATCCACGTGTTGACTATGGCTGTCTGAATGATTGTTTGCTTGTTACAGGTTGACACAAGAACAGAGTCTGTAATTCAATTGCTTGCTGCATTGCTTGTGATTAATAATATTTTCTTTTTGCTTTTAATTTGTGAGTCTAAATTTTACTTTTGAGCCTTCTACTTTCACTTTACCTGGATAGACTGGGTTGTATTTAGGGTCCGCCTATGCCATTAGGCTTGGAGTTTGGGTCCTGTCCTGTTGTCCTTCAACTAACCAGAAAAAAAAGAATCATGCTTTGAATAGTTTCTCTCTCTAATCAATAAATTTTTTCCTTCTACTGATTTAATTCTAAATTTTTTAATACTTTTACTTAGATATTTGTGTTTTAGATATGTGTGTTTATGTGTTGTGCACTAGTGAACTTTTCTGTTTAGTCTGCATATGCAGTTTTTAGTCATTCCTTTTATCCGAGCCTGTAGGTTGCTTCCCTCGGAGAAGGGGTATCTTTGGAGGCTAAACTCTTAAGCAGGTGAGTAAATTTTAGTTAAACCTGTTGCAAATGGTTTTCCTTCACTTGGTAGTATTTATGTACCCAATCTTATTACATTGCAGAAAGGAGGCAACATTGCGTCAAAGAGAGGTAACATGGAAATAACTTTGCAGCATATCATACAACCTACGATGTAGTTAATTTATGTTATTAAGTGAATGGAAATGGAGCTATTGTTTAGCAAAATAGTAGGATGTGCTGTTTCTTATGCAGTCCCTTATTATGGCAGTTTTATTTTTGATAGGCTGCACTTAAAAGTTCCAGAGACTCTAACGACGGAGTTGATAAGGAAATCACATCTCTACAAGCTGAAGTCAAGGTGAATACATCAACTTTTTAAAATATTCTCAATACAGGCTACCATTTATGGTTTAACTATTTCCTCACAAATAGAATGCAAAAGTAGAGTCTGAAGCCGCAGTGAGACAGCTTAATGGAGCTGAATCTGAGGTGAAAGCTCTTCGATCAATGACACAGAGAATGATATTAACTCAGAAAGAAATGGTAGGTACTTCCAGAGTTGCTGGAGTCCAATGATATTTGTAAGTTATTTGGAATACTCATTATATAAACTACCTTTTCAGGAGGAAGTCGTTCTTAAGAGGTGTTGGCTAGCTCGTTATTGGGGTTTAGCCGCAAAGTATGGTAAGCTACTGTCTGGTTTAGCCTCATTTTCTTCTTCTTCTTTTGGTGGTGTGATTATAGCGTCTCTTCATGACATGACAAACAAGTAATTTTGATATCAATTGGTTAATTTGGTTCCATATGCTAATCACTTATTGCTACCATATGTCAACCATAGGTTCCATGTAAGATAAATGAAATGGTTTGAGAGTGACTTGCAATAGAAAACTACCGCCTAAACTTAAATGAGAATTTCACCGCACAATTGTAAGACATAAAATGCTGTATGAGAATAGATGTAGGACAGCAAATAGACAACAAGAAAGTAATTTGTTTAGAAACCAATCTGAAAAAAGGGATTATATTTGAATGGAAAAGTAACTCCAAGAGCTATTACAGCAAGGAAAATAACACCCAGAGCTATAGCTCCTTCAAAGAAGATAGCTTCTTTCTCCCTGGGCTTCCACTCCAAAACCGACCAAATGCTTCTTCTCTCCCTCTCGCGCACATGCTAAAATATCACCTTTTGCCCACCTCTACTCTTCCATGTATAGAGATGTCCCCTACCCCACCATGGGAGATTTTTTTCTTCGTCTCCATCTCCACGGATACCTCTTGTCAGCATAAAAAAATTATAAATTTTATATTACTTTTTTATGGGTTTTAGATAAAAGGAGGAGAAAAAACTCACCAGAATAGTGACAGCGAAAAAACTCACCTGGCGGCCGCCAGACTGCCCGTACACGCGGATACATTGGCAGAACTGCAGTGGTTGAAGGCGCGTGAGCATGCGTGGGACATGTTTTAGGCCTGAAAATTTTGTGGCAGCGTAGAATCAGGAGATTCTGCACACAATGGAGATGGTTTCGTCGGAAACATTGTTTGAAAATATTTTTGATGGCGGCAGTTGTGGTTGGAAGAGACAATAGTTGGAAAAAGGAAGAGATCACATTGGAAAAGAGAAAACAATTGAAAATAAAGGAGCGCTCAATGGGAACATGGCAATGGAATAGTGACCGAAAAGATCAAGGAGGAACAAAACTCCTTCCTATAATTTCTAGCTGTACAAGAAAACAAATAAATACAAATCAGAATCATATCAAATCTGATTTATTCCCATAATTATCTACACTATATAAGAAAAATATGCCTATATTTAAATATCAACACTTATGAATACCTTAAAGGTAAATAAAGTTGTATTAAGTATCATATTACTGCTCAACATTGGCTATTTAGTTATGTTCAATAGTTAGAACTCTCACACTTGAAAACTCTCCCAAACTTTACTATTGAATCTCACATTGAAAAATCTACTTTCTTACACTCTCTATATACAGACTGCCCACCAAACAAAAGAGGCATCCAAGAGTAATGAAAAAGTTAATGATCTAAGAAAATTGGTCATTGGACCTATAGTTAATTTTTTTATTTGGAACATTTTTTTTAAATTGTTAAAAAACCGGTCCAAGTCTAGAAACCCACCGGTTTGTTCGGAAAATCGGCCACTTCACACCAGTTCAATGCATGGCCGATGCAATACTTGGCTCGAGCCGGTCATATCATCATTTCCCAGTTGGATGGGTTGACTGGCAGATCTGAGCCGGTTTTTAAAACTATCCAACAAAGTACTTCTTCCTGTTTTGTCTCGCATAAGGAAACTTAATTGTCCTTTAGGTCAGGCACAAATGCCGCTGTACCTTGAAACATTTTTCCTGATTATTTACCTGCACACTAGCCGAGAGATATAATTCCAAAGCACATCATTTTACAGTGCCAAACAAGATATTTATAGATGCAGACTTAATTAACACTAATTCAAATAAAAAGCAAACTTCGTAACTTAATGTCAAGTTATATTTAATAAATTGAAGCTTAAAAGATTAAATAACTCTTACTTCTAAGAGCTATCATTACTATTATTGTAATACTAATTAGTGCGTGAATAGATATTGGGCTTGCTTGCATATTGGGATTTAGCTGTATAATAAACTAAGCTAACAATAGGCGGTGATTTATCTTCCTTTTTGTTCTTTTGGTGGTGGGGCTAAAAGGCATCTCTTGGCAACACTAGAATACATTATCAGTTTTTTTAAAAGTCAAATGTATTATTATATGCATATAAAACTATATTTTGGTTGCATATCTAGTTTGAATTTGGCTGAGTTGCACAAATGAATAATTTTATAGTTCACTTCCTTCAATCTTGTGTAATTTTTGCCATGGTTGACAGGTATTTGCGCAGATGTTGCAGTTTCAAAGTATGAACTTTGGTCATCCTTAGCCCCTCTTCCATTTGAGGTTGTTGTTTCTGCAGGACAGAAGGCCAAGGAGGAATGCTGGGAAAAAGGCATGAAATAAAAATTTAGACTCTACAGTTCATATTAGTTTGCCTGCATTGTAGAATTAATCTCTGCTGTGTTATATTTTTTTTTATGGTGATGATTTTCGTTATTCTATTGCATGGGCATGTGAGTTTTCGATGGATAATTGTTATGATTTTGAAGCAGGTGATGATGCAACAGAGAAGAGGAGCAATCTTGTTCCAGACATTAATGATCTTACTGGAGAAGGAAATATTGAAAGTATGCTTTCGGTTGAAATGGGACTCAAGGAGCTTGCTTCTTTAAAGGTGTTCTACAAATGCATTGGTGATTATAAGAAATGCTATATACTTATAAGAAAATTCAGCCATTAGTTGTGTTCAGATTTTATGTATTTGCTATATACTTATAATAATTGCTAATCTCTCTCCCTCTCTCTCTCTCTCTATATATATATATATTAATTTTTGGTTGTTTTTTAAGGTTGAGGATGCTATTGTGCAAGCATTAGCCCAACAGAGGCGTCCAAGTTCTGCTCGACAACTAGTCTCAGGTATGCATTTCTGCTTATGTCACTATTCGTGTTATCTTTATGGTTCATGTTTATAGTAAACTCACATCATGTACTTCGGGCTATACATTGTTGAGAAAGAGAGAAGCAAATGTTGAAACTTTGCACCGATTAATGCTTCAAACCACTACTATAAAACATGTCGGACTAAAATATTTTTTATATATACCAGTAATATTCTGACTCTGTACACTTTTGGATGTTGCCAGATATCAAATCACCAGGGGATCCTAAGTTTATGGAAGCCTTTGGTACGTGCTCCCACACCTTATTATTTGCCAAAATATATGTGCATTTTTTTTTTTGGATAAGCATATCTGTGCTTTGTTGCTAATGTGCAAACGACGATATAAGTATATCATTGTATTTTTGTAGAATTGAGTCCAGAGGAATCTGAGGATGTTCTTTTCAAGGAGGTATTCCATTCTATCTATGAACTATTCCGTACTCTATATCACTGGTAGCTTCTTGGAATGTACGGATCTATTGTAGTTCATTTGTCTTCTATACCAAGAAGGCATGCTTTCCTGGATTCTGGATTGCATGGTTCTCTGTTTTAATTTTATTTTTGTAACGTTACTTTTTAATAATTTACATCACTCTTCTATCCCGTTAGCCTTTTTATAGATATTGGTGGCTTGCAACAACACTTTGGTTGTGACCACTGACCAGTAAAGTGGATGGTCGCCCTCATTGAGAAGTACGTTTGCATTACTGAAACATGCTTTCTAAGTGGATTTACTCTTCGTGGCAGGCCTGGCTGACTTATTTTTGGAGAAGAGCCAAGGCTCATGGTATAGAGGAGGACATTGCCAAAGAACGTTTTCAGTTTTGGATTGGTCGGAGTGGGCATTCACCTACCTCACACGATGCTGTTGATGGTAGCGTCTAACATTTTTTTATTTTAATTAAATAATTAGTTTGCATCTCACATGGACTTAACAACCCCGTTTTATGCTAATTGGCTGGGAAGAAAAATGTTCAACTTTGGGGTCACCATTATTACATATTGCTTGGGTGGATGTTTTACTACTGTCACCTTTAATCAATGAACGTTGTTTATTTTTTTTAAAAAGAAGCTAAATCATCGAAGATAGTTGAATAATATAAATAAGATGCATAAACATTGCACTGATGTATATAAACTTGGGGTAAGGACAAGGTAAGGAGAGTAGTCTTCTTGGTTGATATGATGCGAAGACACTTTCAGGAGTGTGTTTACAGCATACTTGCATTAGCCACTTGTTTCAGACAACACGCTGCACTTCAAAAATATAAATACCAGATATCTAACTTTTTTGCAAATTGTGGATCATGCTTTAATTTTACTTCCATTGATGACGACTTTAATTATGCTAAGGGTGTATTCTTGTTTGTTAAATATCCTCGATAAAGTTTTTCATCCAGTTAATTATATGGATTTTCATATTTCAGTTGAGCAAGGGCTTTCAGAGCTGAGGAAATTGGGGGTTGAACATAGACTTTGGGAAGAATCGAGAAAAGAAGTTGATCAGGACTTTGCTATTGCATGAAAATTGACTACTAGACCTAAAGTTTGTGCTTAAGACTTTTTCCGATGTATGCTTTGTGAATTTTGAATTTCATCTTCCTTTTGGAGACTGTCACCTTCCACTTTGTGTTCATCTGAGATTACTCATTGGCTCTTAGTAACTATTATGGCAACTGTATTTTTAAGAACTGGTCAAACTCTACTTCGCAATTTCTCCACTTTGGATGGTATTAAATAATTGTTGATAGCCTCATATAATAATTATAATTGCCATTACAATCTCACAATTAAGATGGATTTTGTTCATCAAACTGAAGATCTAACAATTTTCACTTGTTTCTAATGTTAGAAAACATGAAATTCATGACAAGAGAAGACATAAAAGTTGAAAAATATATTGTATCGATAACGGTAAGACACAAATGAAAAAATGAAAAAAGTGAGTCCAAGTGATTACATCAAGTCTATTTATAGAGGTATTCACAAATTAGTAACAAATGATCTATTCTTAAAAATAATAATAATAATAATTTTTTTGTTTTATAATAAGAATGTAACGAAAAGGCTTAGTTAATTCAATTAGATTATCTTGAAAATTAGAGTTTAGTTATCTTAACAAAAAGGCTTTTATGTAACAATGTAACTAGAACACAAGCTACTCACTTGATTCCAAAGGTATTTCAACCATTCTTAGAGGAGATATAGGGGGTAGCCATCCCACGTCACTTCAAGGAGCCTACCATCGACGTATCTCAACTTTCCAACCCCAAATGTTTATTAGTGGAGCAAGTTGCAAAAGATTTTTTATGGGACTTTGAAGGACGTAGCTCACAAATGGACAATAGGATTGCGAACCCGTTCCATTAATAACTTTGATGACTTAGCTACTCGTTTTGTTGCACAGTTCACAACCAATAGTGAGGAAGCCTTCTTGTTGGCCGATCTGTTTGACGTCTAATAGATGTCGATCCAGCCTTCGAAGAGCTACCTACCCAACTTTAACGCAACCACTCTCAAGGTAGCAAAGCCCAACGAAGACATATTTGTGATGGCCTTTGAGAAGGGATTGATTTTGGGAACTTTCAGTGATAAGCACGATCTAGATCAGAAATTGTTGCACTACAATTGGTCATCTTCAACCTTCCTTTTCAGTGCAGTAGAGTTGAAGGAAGAGGTATAGCTAGAGCATAATCACCTCGTTCACAATTCGCTTGAGTATGTGGTGCGGGTTCGGGTAGGTGGTTAACAACTCTTGAAGTATTGGATACGTGGGATATACATAGTCATTGCCAACAATTATTTTATCTAGTCTATTGCTGATGAGTCTTCATCATATGCATATTTTTCATTGTTTTTAGTCTTATTTATCTCTAATCATTAGTAATTTAAAGAGTTATTTGATATATTTTATTGATTTTAGTTCTTGTATTTAATGAAATGTTTATGTTCTTATTTCCTTGATTAAGTAGAGATTTTTCGTAGTTTTGCGTTGTTTCTTTGTTATAGTGCAGTGCTGAATTTTGGTGAGAAATCAACACGACATACTTGGAGTATTTCAGTCATATCTGGAGTTGTAGATGTCCAATTGAAGTCAAACCAAGTGCAAATGAAAGCCAAGATCCACAACTACAACTTTCATGAAGACACCAGAACCAAATTCGGACTCAAAAAGAGGAGAAAATACAGTATACGTCAGACATAAGACGTTTTGCGCCTGAAGCGCAAAACCCGCGCCTGGGGCGCATTTTGACATTCATGACACTGTTCAGTTGCACCTGAAGCGCAAATTCTGTGCCTGCGGCGCGTGGCGCGTTACTGAGTTCTACATCCTACTGCTGAGATATATTCTTCTTCGGCTGTTGACATAACAATAGTCCTTTGTCTTTTGCTCGACCAAGAGATTAGATTCTCATTAAGGAATGTACAATTTCCACTGATATTTTTTCTTTCTAGCTTGTCTCTAGCATAGTCAGCATTACATAAACCTACTAACTTGTACTCAAAGGATGACTTATAATACAAACCAAGATTAGTAGTACCTTTCAGATATCTAAAGATCCTCTTAACAACTATTAAGTGAGATTCTTTAGGGTCAGACTGAAATCTAGCACATAAACACACTAAAAAATATATTAAGTCTATAGGCAGTTAAGTAGGGAAGAAAACCAATCATTCCTCTGTATACCTTCTGATTTACAATGCTATGTCGCTATGTCGTTTGGTTTCGTTGTCGTGTTCTTTTTCTCATTCTTGATTATTCAATTGGTAGGTTCTTTTTCTCGTTCTTATTCAATCTTCTGCTTGAGAGAAAAGAACCTTGATTGATGAAACATGTTTTGTCACAAAACATTCAATCTTCTGCTTGGCATGCTCTTTTTCTCATTCATGATTATTTCAATTCTACGAAAAGAACCTTAATTGAGGAAATGTGTTCTGTCCCAAAACCCATTTTGTTACCAAGATTTTGAAAGAAACTTTTTAAGTTTGTTACGATCATGGAGTTATACAGGATTTTGTAATATTCATTCCAACAAAATTCGACCATCTTGTTTATAATTGAGATATTCTTTTTCTCGTTCTTGATTATTCAAGAACATTTACTCTTTTGCTTGAGAAAAAAAAGACCCTTTGATTTTGTTAATCAAAATTTATTAGGGCATACAAACCCTAAAAGACCGCTAATCACTTAAAGGTGGGATCTTTTTTCATAAAAAGCGGTGAAATTCATGACCCATAACCCTAACCTGCATGAATGTTTTCTATGGTAAAGTTGGAATTTTCGTTCCATCATATTTGCATCGATGCCTGGTGGGAAACAAATTTTCTCATTCTTGTTTATTGAAGAACATTCAATCTTTTGCTAGAGAAAATAAAGAACCTTAATTGAGCAAATGGGTTATGTCCCAAGATCCTGTTTGGCCCAAATATTTTAAAATGATTTTTAAATTCAGTTTTGCACGATTTTAGAATTTTCATTCCAACAAATTTATCTATCTGGTTTTTTTTATACTTGTTAGCAATGATATCGGGCTACCCATTTTATCGTTCTTGATATATTCAAGTTCTTCAATCTTCTGCTTGAAAAACCAGAGAACCATCCATTTTGTAAATCAAAATTTAACAGGTTCTACAAAACCTGAAAGGCTGAATCATTGCAAGATGAAATATGTTTTTCATAAAAAGG
This sequence comes from Cicer yamashitae, assembly GCA_037974755.1. NCBI lineage: Eukaryota > Viridiplantae > Streptophyta > Magnoliopsida > Fabales > Fabaceae > Cicer > Cicer yamashitae. The sequence goes on from JBBPBQ010020324.1 coordinate 18,692,642, forward strand.
GGTATATGTCTCAAATGCAGAAAACAGTAGATGTACTTTGGTCGATAGATTTTGTAAGTGATGGATGCCTCAATGACGTAGAGGGAAAATGCATTATGATCTCCTTATTCATAATGTAAGGAATACAAATTTGGTTTGATAAGTGAAATGAAATCTGAATGTTTGATGGCCCAAAAATATGATGGATGATGCCTTAAAAATGAAAGCTAGTTGATGTCTTATATACAATTTTAATATGTTTTTATTCAAAATGTAAAACATGGATGGGTAATTTGATATCTTTTGTCTTGATGACCCAAGTCCCTTGGCAACAATCAACTTTTTCTTAGTGTTTGGATTGTCTATATGCTAGCTCTTACCACTTATGACATAGTAATATTTCTGGTGTTATGTATCTACTTGGTTAAAGCATGAGAGTTGAACTGTAAGTATCTACTTGTAAATGTGTTCACTACTTAATGCTAACTTTTCTAATTGAGGTTGGATAGAAGGGATTAGCCTACCTGTTATTGTTGGATTGGGTTGCCTGGTATTTGGACAATATCAAATATTCTAAATGGAATCATAAAATGAGTTGTTTTTGTTGTTGAGTGGAATGGAGAAGTGCCATGGAGTGGAATATTATTTGGATTTATGCTATCTCTCAATTAAGACAGAGGTGGATACAAAATTGTTTGCAAAGGTTGGATATGAGAATATGACTATACTATGTTTTAATATAGTTCAATGTCCCCTTTGATTATTGGTAGACACGAGGATAGATTCAAATCTAATGAAACTGTATTTTATAAAAGTAGTCCCATCCCTAGTAAAGATTTTTCTACAAATCGATACACCAACTTGCTTAATATTCTCTAATAAATAAAATAATGATATGATTTGCGATCTGTTGCTTGTAGTTTACTTCAGCTTGATGAGATAAAATTCTCTGGTGATCAGAAATTCAAGCTTTTTTTTATTATAATTGTTTCTGTTGGTTTTATGAGCTCAGACATGGTTGCATTAGTTTCACATAATAGCATATTCTTATTTATAGATGAGCTTTGTTCAACAGAGCACACTAGGGATAGAAACTAAGGAACAATAACAGGTGCTGGGGTTTTTTCTTGAAAGAATCACAACTATCAAGGTTAATTTGTTTACCATGCACGCTTTTTAGGCCAAGAGTAAATGTGCGAAAAAGTTTTTTTTTAATATAAGCTATAACTGCAAGTACGATTCTGAATGGAGTAAAAGCAAGCAATCAAGTCATTCTATATTTTTCATTCTGGTCTTATATTGCAATTTTAGTGTGTAAATATTGCTCTATTATCTTATTTTAGAAGTCAAGGTATCCAATACTCATTTATGATAAAATACAAGATGATTTTGTCATGAACTCTTTGAAAAAAATAGTAAGTATACTTAACTGAAAATTTAGAGAATTCCTCTCAAATTTGGGGTTTAGGGACTAGGGTTAGGGTTAGGGTTAAGGGTTTAGGGCTAGGGTTGGGTTTAGGGTTAGGGTTAGGTTAAGGGTTTACGGTTAGGTTTAGGATTCAGTGTTTAGGGTTTGTGTTTAAGGTTAGGGTTTAGGGTTAGGGTTAGGCTTGTTTTAAGGTTGGGGTTAGGGTTTGATTTAGGGTTTATATTTTAGGATGTTAGGGTTTAGGTTTAGATTTAGGGTTTCCTGTTTAGGGGTTAGGGTTTGGCATAGGGTTAGCATTAGGGTTGTTTAGGGTGTTAGGTTTAGATTTTAGGATGTTAGGGTTTAGGTTGTTAGGGCGTTTTAGATTTTAAGATGTTAGGGTTTAGGTTGTTAGGGCGTTAGGATTTTAGAGTTGATGGAGTTAGGGTTTAGGATTAGGGTTTGAGTTTGTGGTTTTGAGTTTAGGGTTAGGGTTTAGAGTTTAGGGTTTAGGATAGGGTTTGGGTTGGGGGTTAGGGTTTAGGGTTTTGAGTAAGGTTTAGGGTTTGGAGTTTGTGTTTGGGGTTTAGGGTTAGTGTTAGGCTAAGGTATGGTTTAGGGTTAGTTTTTAGAGTTTAGGGTAAGGGTTGGGGTTTAGGGTTAGGGTTAGGGTCTAGGTTGGACTTTGGGGTTTAGGGTTAGGGTTTGGAGTTTAGGGTTAGGGTTTGGCATTTAGGGTTAGGGTTCAAGGTTTAGGGTTTATGGTTTTGGGTTAGGGTTAGAGTTAAGGGCTAGGGTTGGGTTTAGGGTTAGGGTTCATGGTTTAGGGTTACGTTTAGGGTTAGGGTTTAGGGTTGGGGTTCAGGGTTAGTGTTATGGTAAGGTAGGGTTTAGGGTTAGGGTTTTAGGGTTAGGGTTAGTTTTTAGAGTTTAGGGATAGGGTTAGGGTTGGGGTTTATGGATTTGGGTTAGGGTTAAGGGTTTAGGGCTAGGGTTGGGTTTAGGGTTAGGTTTAGGATGTTAGGTTTAGGTTTAGGGTTAGGGTTAGGTTTAGGGTTGGGGTTTGATTTAGGGTTTAGATTTTAGGATGTTTGGGTTTAGGTTATTTGGGTTTTAGGGTTTAGGGTGTTAGGTTTAGATTTAGGGTTTAGGGGTTAGGGTTAGGAATAGGGTTAGCATTAGGGTTGTTTGGGGTGTTCGGTTTAGATTTTAGGATGTTAGGGTTTAGGTTGTTAGGGTTTTAGGATTTTAGAGTTTATGGTGTTAGGGTTTAGGATTTAGGATTTAGGGTTTTGGGTTTATTATTGGGTACATTTGTAATAGTATATTTAATGGGGAATTGAGAAATGTTGACCAAAATGAGAAAATTAATGAGAAAATTGGTGATATGATTTTAACCTTACCATGACTTCTATTTTTTGTGTAGTAAATATTCTTTAATGCAAATGTCTTGATAAAACGCAAGGCATAGAACTGTGATACTTGTGATCTGTTGTCGTTGAACTCATCATTGATGGTTGATGACTACAATTAAGAATGGTTCTTCCAATTATTGGATCTACCAAGGATTACACTTTAATGCCTTGTGTTCAATTAAGGTATGCAGAAGAACAAACAGTTATTGCACTATAAGTAGCCGTCACGATTAGGTTAAAATTGTATCACTGATTTTTTCATTAATTGGGTAACAATGATGCAATGCTAGATGCTACTAATTGTTTATAATATTTATTAAACATTTAATAATTTATATTATTACCAATAAAGTGGTAGGTTATAGGGTCACACGATAGAATTGTTAAATCAAAAAATAATCAGTTAATTGAAGAATTATTATTTAATTAAATAAAATTAATTGGCCTTGTAGCGTGCATAGTCCATTATGGCAGCAAGGTTGAGAGGAGTATTATATATATATATATAGTGTCTACTTTTTAACCTAATCCTATAACCATTATTACTATAGTCGTAAGACATCACCGACGCATTCAGCAACAATAGTTCACGTGGACGTAATAGTGACACTACCATATTGTGGTGTTGGCGATTTTTCCTTCTCTACGCTTCAAGAGATAAACACATAAATCTCATGTGAAATATTATGTGTGCGTGATCCATGAAAATAAGGTAGTTTTCACTCTTGAGAATGATTTTAAAATAAATCTCTTGATCTTCCAATAAACTACACATCTTCCACTTTCCATTGCGACTTTTTATCATCACGAAGTTAGTCAACCGCGTGTCACATATGTGATCTCTTTGATGAAAATTTTCGTTGCCATTACTATTTATCCCTCTTGGTTAATATGAGTTGTGTCTGTGGCCTCACGATAGAGTGATATGTGAAATGTGTGTGGCCACCCCAAAATGGACCAATATAAAATATTGGATACATTAGTGATTGCACGTATACTCGGGAATCAAGAAACTAATTATTGGACCTAACCGAGATTACACTTTTATCGCTTGTGTTGAATTAAGGCATTTAAATGAAAGGACAGTTACTGCACAGTAAATAGTCGTTACAGTAAGGTTTAAAATCGTATCACCCAATTTCTATTATGACTCTAGTGGATAAAAAGCAAACACAAGAGAAAAGCAAACACAACTATAGATAAAAAGCAAAATTGATAAACATGAAGAGTGAATAAAATTAGGGTATATGAATCTCTATTATGTCTTGGTCAGATTGGGTAAATTGAATTTTAAATCACCTAACTCAATACCTAATTTAAAGGAAACAAAAGGATTGGATTAAAATAAGTGAAATGTTAATATATATCCTAAATACACATGTTAGTGATATAAATAAATAAAATTTACTTTGGAATTTGTATCTTTAACTTAAACATTATTTTTTTTTAATAAAATATTTCTACTTTTAATATCTTAACAGGTGTCTTAACTATACATGTTAGTACGACCCTTAAAAAAAATTAGTGTTACTTAGTATCCGACCCAATTCAATATTTATGGTTGGGTTGAATTAGGTCGAGCGTGTTGATCCAACCCATATACATCCATAGTTGAATGAACCATAGAGTAACTAAACAAATAAATTGATCAATCCAAATAAATTGTGGGCTTGAAGGGCTCTTAGTTGAGCTTGGATGGTTTCATTCTAATGCTTTTACTTGTTGGCTTGGAGGAGAGTTCATGTATATATTTGCAAATAACTAGGAAAATACTATGTAGAAGACGAAACATTGGCATGTGAAACAATTTTCCAATTGGATGCGCAATGCTAGTCGAGGAGAAAGAGTAGTAGTAGTAGTAGTCGTCTTTCAAATATGCAAGGCTTTTGTATGACTCTAGTGGACTTTCAACGCACATTGGACTTGTTACAAAATTTGATAGAGGTCATAGAAAAGATAAAATATATGCAAACCATAAAATGACATTGTATATAGAGAGAAAGTGAATAACCAGCTAATAACTAATTACATTTCATACCAACTGATATGTTATTTGAATGGACAAAAATTTTGGTGCCTCTGTATCTTGAAATTTAACATATTTTTATTCCTAAATGATTTAAAAAAAAATGCAAGTTTAGAAAATGCTACTACCGAATAGGCGAACCAAAATGGCAAGAGTTGTGACTTATAAAGTGGATTTGGCTTCCTTGTCGTCGGTAATCACGCATTAGAAGTATTGTTAGTTGTTCGATTAAGATCAGATAGTTCAGATTTAAACTCGATATTTTAAATTATATAGTTAAAATTAAAATCGATAGTTTTTGGACTGTTTCATTAAGATTAATAGGACACCGATGTATCGAATGTATGAATGTGTGAACTTCTCCGAGGGTAGAGAATTCAATTTCCCTATGAACTTAGGAAAAATCGTACATGTTAAATTAGTTAAAACCCAAGCTGATAAAGCAAGAGTCTTAGACTCCCAATAAAGTATAGTTAAACAAAAAAAAGAAATTAAAAATTATGTACAACAAGTAAAAGTTAGGCTTTGGGCTCCCAATAAGTACAGTTAGGCCAAAAATAAATTTAAAAATTATGTAAAACAAGTAAATGTTTTCGTAAATATAAAAAAAAATACATCAATTAACATTTAATTACAATATTTTACCTCTCAAAAAGTAAAAAGGTAAAATTTAAATAAAATTAATGTTAAAAAGACTTTTAGTTTTTTTATTAAGATATTTTCTTAAAGTTGGTTTTAAACCTCAAAAAATGTTGCGTTAGTGTTTATGATCTCCTTTCATTTAACATCTCCAAAAGCTCCAAAAGTGAACTCCGTTCATTAAATAGGGTCCAACACATCATTTTGAAGCCATTCATTTATTTTTTATTCTAACGGTGAACTTTCATTAAATAGCTCTAATGTGCCACATCGAAGCAACCCATTATTTTTTACGGTTTAAAACTCTTAAGAATTATATTAGGTCCACAACTTTAATTTATACATTAATATTTTATTTATATTTTATTTTATTACAAATTAAAATATTAATTTAAATGTTTCAATTAATATTATTATACATTATTTTAATTTAAATTTAAAATAAAATTGAACTTAAATTTTAATAACAATAATTAAAAAAATTGTGAAAGAAAAAGTAAGAGTAACAAAAATAAATTGTTCCAATTAATAAGAAAATGTATTTCATATACAAATCAACGGTAAAAAAAGTCAACGGTCATAAATTAAAAAAAAGCTAACAGTCATAAATTAATAAAGAATGTAACAGTTATAAATTTATTATTATTAAATTGTGAAAGTACCGTACCTTTCTGACGTTCTGGTAATGACATTTGACACAACTCCAACACTGAATTCGCCAAAAACTAAATTTTACTTAACGCCGGCGGACAACGTATTTGATAATAGTCGGAGATGCTGTTATATGCAAGCAACAATAGAAGGAGAACAAAAGAAAATTTAGCGTATGATTAAGGTCTAGCACTACTTAACAAAGCATATTACTGTTCTGCCGATTGCTAATTAATAGCAATCACTATGAAGCTAGCTACTGAAATTATTAGATATCTTAATTGTTTAATTAGTTAAATTACTTGATTAATTAAATTAATTAGTAAATTATTTTATATTAATTAGTTGTTATTTTTAATAATCAATTTGATTAATTAATGTAAAATAATGAACTAATTAATTTAAATAACTATTCAATGTAACTAATTAACAAATTAAGTTCAATATTATTACGCTGGTCGACCAAAACTGTATTTAACAAAAAATTTCCCTCGTGTTACATGTTATAAACCATATCACAAAATGCTAAAAACTTGATAAACACAATGAATGATATGACAATAAATAAATTAATCCAAATAAATTTCCCTGGCCATCATGTTATAGTGTTATACATTGGCTTCATAATTAAGTGAACAGTGAGCATAAGGAAGCATAGTGATTAGACCTGCACCATAACTATGAGTAAAACTCAAGTTTCATATTAAAGCCAATATATATGATTTCGAATGGTGGTAGTTATGATTATATTTTTGTCAATTATTTCTTCATGCCTATTCTTTATGGCAATGGAATCATGGATGTTCCTTCTCTTTTAGCTGCCAATTCAGAGCATTGAACTTGCAATCGAAACATCTAGAGGATGATCATTTCACTGTTATATTAGTAGGCCCTTGGTAATCCATATGCTGTTAAAGCTACTCAAGAAGGAAATAGGAATTAAGAGATAATTTTTAATTTATTTAAAATCTTCAATACATTTCTGTCAAAAACAGCCTTCAATATATTTTAAGATTTATATTCAAACCTAGTTTTTTAATTTTCCAATATAAAAATTAATATTTAAAATACGTACAAGATACAGTAATGCAACATTTATAATGTCATCATTTTATTGAGATTAATTTTTATACATTGTTACTAAAAAAATTACATTATGGATAAATCACATCCCTTTGTCATGACTTATACATATGAATTTTCAGCCAAAATACTTTATATTTTCCTTAACTTAATTTCATATAATAATTTATTGTTCTATTTTGTTCGTTTTTTTATATAACATTTATTTTTAATCATTTATATGTTAAAAAGTCATCAATATTATTATTATTTTACAGAAATTCAAAAAATTCATCATCATCTTCAAATAAAACTCAGAAAATTCATTATGATCATCTTCAAGAAAAATAATATATTCATCAAATCCGTAACTCAAATATTCAAATAAACTCATATTTTCATTACGATCATGTTCAATAAAATCAATATATTCATCAAATTGTTGTTGTTGTTACTATTATTACTATTATTATTATTATTATTATTATTATTATTATTATTATTATTATTATTATTATTATTATTATTATTATTATTATTATTATTATTATTATTATTTGGGTTTTGAGTGAAGAACCATATGAGTTATTTTGCTGAATTTAAAAGTAGT
>JBBPBQ010020324.1:18705532-18716259 GCA_037974755.1 Cicer yamashitae
TTTTTTAAGAAATTGTAATTTTTTTAGCAACAAAATAATATTTACGAAAAAGAAAACAAATTTATAATATTGATCTAATATTAAAATATGTAATATTATACATATAAAATATTTTTATTTTTTAAAATGCCATAAAAGGTTCATATTTTAAAATATTAGTAAGATTTGTAATAAAAAACTAGTAAGTAGTTTATATTATAAAATTTTAAAACATTTATAAAACAATATCATATTATAATTTATTATATTGTTTTTAAATACTCCTTTAATTGACATACGGTGTATGTCATAATTTATTATTTAGTAATTTGTAGTTGTTGTCATGTACTAACAAAATAATGTTTTTGAAAAATAAAATGTTGTTTATGTATATGATATCAATCTAATTAATGATCATGTTAAATTTATTTTATTTTTAAATAGGAATTTTCTTAGGAGAAAATATCTTAAATAATGTTTTACTATCAAAGATAAAGAATACAATTGAAAAAAAAAATTAATATTACAGTAAAATCAAATGAGAAAAAATAATTAGAGAACATAATTAATTTGAACGGGTCTCCTCCTGCATCATCCGACAAAAGCAAAGAAAGAGCGGGACAACTAATTGTAATTTAACACCATCAAAAGAGGATGAATGACTCTTATTATCCCAAAAAATCAACGCATTAATGAGTCTCATGATATACATGGGTGATAGACGTTCATGAAGGAAAAAAAGTGAAAGCATTATTAGTAGATCCGAGCGAACCATTTCAAAATCAACCCATTGCTTGATATTAGATTTTGTATCTCACAATTATATTAATATTTCTTGAAAACGTAAAAAACACAATTTTGTCTTTTTTATTTTCATTCAATTAAAAATAAAATAAAAAAATTTACTCCAAAATCTTACCCTGTCACATATTTCTGATAATTAAATTATTTTCTTCAATAAATCTAGTACACAAATAAACACTATTGGACATTTCAAAACACAATTTTCGATAGTATAAATCGTCTATTGAAAATTTTGCGGACAAAATTTTCGGTACACTATTTATTCTACTGAAAATTTTGTGCCTTGAAATTTTCGGTAGTTCCTTTTATTCTACCGGAAAGTAACTACAAATTTTGAAATTTCCAGACACAAATTTTGTAGTTGTGGTCCATTTTGCCCTCTAAATTTTTATGCTCAATTTAGGGAAAAATAAACTCTAGAGTTTATTTCATTTAGAGAAACCACAACTCTAAGATAGAAACCCTTTTGATTCTATAGTGGTCTGCGATTCTGAAGGTGTGACTTCCGTTGTCTCTGTCGTTTGTTTGAGAAGCTCGATTTTCTTCTTTATTCTCACGTTTTTCTTCTTCGTCCTCACTGAATGTGCGTTATTGTTTTTTCTGCTCGCGTTTTTGAAGGTGCAATTTCATGTATTATTTATGCGATTTTAACTTTGTTGTTGCTATTTTATGTGAATTTTTTTATTTGACTTTTGCGATTTGTGGATATTTTGTTTATTGTTGACAGGATTTTCTGTTCTTACTTTGTCATGTTGTGGTTTTTTTTGTTCTTATTCTTTGCTATTTTATGTTAATTTCTTATTCAAATTTAAGTGACAAGCATAAATTAGGTCAACAAATTAGAAACAATTAGTTGAGTAAGAATAGGATCACATGCTGGTACCTTTTTTTATATGTTATGTTTTGGATATCGTTATGGTTTAATTTGGATTGTTTTTTAAATTATATTATAATTTAATGAATTTTGTGCTGTAGAGATTAAATTGTTCATTTAATTATTGTCAGGGACTTAATTGTCTATTTTCAATTATTGCCAAAGACCTAATTGTTATTTTTTTATATAGAAATTACACGTGAAAAATCAAGTTGATGAGTCGTGAGACAAGTTAGCAAAAAAAACTCAATTTTTTAATTGTGGTTCACATAAGAACTAGTTTGGTCCAATTTATTTTTCTCAAAGACTAAAACGTGCTCTTATTTTTATTAAATAGATCTAAAAATTTCTCAGAGATCAAAATAGACTTTTATTCTTTATTTTAATATTGCATATTTATATTTCCCTAACTTTTAGGACTATGGATGTTATATTATTTTGGTGAATAATGTCGATTTTAATATATAATAATTATATAATCTTATTTTAATAAAAGAATATAATTTTATCAAATTATTTTTATGAGATAATTATGCTGACAAATTTGTTTGAAATGTAATTTTATTATTAAATATTTGTAATCAATTTTTTTTATCGTGTATAGTATATGGACTCCTAGATTCGTTAATCAATAATATAAATTTTATTTCTTTTTTTATCACATAATCAATACATTATGTATTACTTTTTTTTTTTCATCTCTTTTGTGTAGTTGGATGTTTGAGTGATTATGGATAAGTTTTCTTTGTCAATATATTATTATGTGTAATTTTTAAGAGTATACATCTGGACATCTGAATTTTTTTATTAAATAAATTTATTCAAAGCATTAAAAAAAAAATTAATCGGTGCATCTCAGGACAATTGAAGGAATACCCGAGTTCTCATAATCAACTGCCACAATTCAGACAAATTCTTCCTACTTTGTAAAACTTCCACAGTCAATATACAATTGAATTTTAACTTCTATATTTCCCAAAACCTCTCTTTCTCACCACTTTAAATATCATTTTAACTTCTTCCATTTTCATCAGGTGCCTTATCATGATTCCTGCCGCCAATCTCGTGGCAGCACCGCCATTTACGTGCTCGGCGGCACGTCGTTCGCGGCGGACACCTACCTTGAAAACTGACACAACCCAACAGCAAAAAATCAGTTTCGGCAAAAATAAGGAATTATCATGGCATTGTGTTGAAGGTTGTGGGGCTTGTTGTAAGCTCCAAAAAGGTCCTTCTTATCCATCTCCCGAAGAAATTTTTTCAAACGCATCTGATGTTGAGGTCCGTTTTCTTACCTCCACTTTTTGCTTTCAAAACTATCCCACGCCAAAAAAAATCCTTCAAGTTTTAAAGTTTTGCTTGTAAATGAGCTATGGAGAATTGAAGATTCCATTTAGTGTGTATTATAATGATGATTAGTTTGTCTTTGACATTTGTTATTAATGTTGTTTTCTTCGTTTTGGATATGTGGTGATGAATTGAATTTCAGCTTTACAATAGCTTAATAGGACAAGATGGATGGTGTATTCATTATGAAAAGAGTACTAGAAAATGTTCCATTTACTCTGGTAAATGGCTACACTATTTACTTTCATTTGTTAATTTTTTTGTTGGAATGTTAGCTTTGGAGTTTAACTTGTGCTTTTTCTGTTTTTTTTTTTCTTCTTCAGAGCGTCCATATTTTTGCCGTGCAGAGCCGGAAGTGTTTAAATCTTTGTTTGGAGTTAAAGAGAAGAATTTCAACAAGGAGGCATGCAGGTTCACCTTTTTCACTCACTTTATAATGCATGTTTTATTTTTCCTTTTCTTTCTTGAGAATCACATAATAGAGAAATTTTACTAATTGAAAATGTATATATTTTATATTTATTTTAAATGAAAGAAAATTGCTTTGTTTGGTGGTAATGCTAATAATCTAGTGACCAATGACAGTATAATGGAGGTTAGCAATCTTTTAAGTATTTCTTGAAATTGGAACAATTTTTGACTTTCTATCCGAACCTGCATTTAAAGCCATGGTAAGGGGTTGGCAATTTTGAGATTATATCTCTTTAACTGAAGCTGCATTAGGTGCAGCTATGTGTCAAGATTTTCTAAGAAGCTTACTTTGTAGTTTGTTTTGAGGGTAGTTATCTGTATGTTAGGATGCAAAGTCAGTGATATGAAAGATACAATAGAGTAAACAGTTGTTAACTATTGGGTTCATTATGACATGGCATGGCTGTATGGTGTTCATTAATCATTATATCTTCCACCAGTTTTCTTAAGAAAAGGCCACATCTTCCGTTGGAATGTCCCTGAGGTGTTTGATCCTTTGAGATATCAACCATGACTCCTTGCCTTACAACACAGAAGACTTGCTCATACTACTACTGTCAACTTCCAAGCCTAGCCCACTTTCGTTATGAATTTTGCTAAACCAGAAGTCATGTTTTAAGTTTTGTTACTATTCTCCAGCTTTTTATATTGTCTTTTAATCTGTTTATCCACAAAAAGTATCATATTTATTGCAAAACAAGCACAACATTATCCTTGAAACTAAGACACCCAAAATGTTTGTTTCTTATTCAATCCACTTTTTTTTTTCTGTGTAGTTTTTGCAGGGACACAATTAAGGCAATTTATGGTTCCAGTTCAAAAGAGCTTTATAATTTTGACAAGTCAATCAGGAGCTGCTCTTCTAGTTAGAGTTTTGATTCTTAATTGCTCAAGGTTGTTTTCTTGTCTTTACCTTTGTTAATCATTATGTTGGTTAGAGTTTTCTTGTTTATATTTTCTGAATACATATATATATATATATGTGTGTGTGTGTGTGTGATTTCTTACTGATATAACTGGTTCATGAATCTAGAAAGTAGAACCCAACAACACTTGAAAAATAGTTATAGCCAATAGGTAATAGACTAATGAATTAGCAATTTATCATTGCATGTTCTTCTTTTTGGATTTATTGATTCTTGGAAATATAACTAGTTATTTTTCCTATGCCTTATTTTGAGCTAAATGACGGATCCCTATCAGTAAAACCAACTACTCTCTCCTTTCCTATTTATAAGCAAAAGTGAGTCATCAAAAGTCGATGTAGTTAGACCAAATACATTGACTTTTGTTGACTCACTTTTGCTTATAAATAGGAACATAGGGAGTATTAGGGACTATTGTACCCAAAAAAACTACTTAATGATGATTGGAGTTCATCTAATAAGAAATTGTTGTTAAAATAAGTGAAGGCGTGTAGATCACATGGGTTTGGGTCCTTGAAAGTACTTTACATAGTTAAGTGAAAGTGGAGAACACTAGTGAGAAAATTATGAATTCCTAGTGTGATTTATAACAAATTGATCTCTTTGTATTCCTGTGCTTAACCTTACTTTACAAAGTGATCTCTGCACTTTAAAAAAATCTGGATCCATGGAAACAACTTATATCTACAGAATTTGTTGACTATACTAACAGAAGTTATTCTCTGAAATTCTTTTAGGTACCAATATCTTGACTGTATTTGGGTTAGATATTTAACGGAATGGATTATCTGCACAATTTCATGCACTGCGCTATATAATTTCTACCGTTATTGAAACACAGCAACTCTAGTGGTAATTTTAGATCGGAAAACAGTCACTTCCATTCAAAAATTAGATATTACTATCTCATGTTTCTCCTTGAGTGCTGTATATAATTGATCGACAAAGCAAACACTCTTATGAGTTTTTGTTTTCTTTTGGTTATAATTGAAACTAGATAGAGTATGAGTTTAGATGGGCAGTTCAAAAAATAATTGTGAACTGATCTGTATGAGCTTATTCCATTATTCTACTAATTATTATTGAATAAACTCTGCTCTAGGTTTGATATATCTTAAATGCTATATTTCAACAATTGTACTTCTCATGCATTTAAATGAAATACTCATGTTAATATCTATGTTGTTGTTGTTATTATTATTATTATTTATTATTATTATTATTATTACAATTAAACTGCATTTAAATTGTATATACAATTTACAAATGAACAAAAGGCACCAATCTTTTTGTTTTCATAAATGTTTCTTATGAACAGAGGGATAGTTACATGTCAAACAGAATTTATTTTCATCCTTTTGCCTAAAAAAATTGTGGTTAACCTTACACTGTACAAGCGGTATTTTGTTTACTATCGTCATATTATGATATCACTACCAAGGCTTAGCTCATCCTCATTGTCATCTCCTTCTTCCAGTAACTTCAAAAACCGAACCTGGTCCTCTTCCTTTCTTTTCTTCAACCAGAACTTATATGCAGCCACCACTCCAATAGTTAGTATGATTGGGGCCAAAGCACCAAGAAAAACTACAACTGCTATGTGCTTTCTGCGCTCCCCAGAAGAGCTAGAAACTGCAGAGCAGGAATACAGATAGTTTTGTTAATATAAAATACCATTAGATGTGTTATAAGTAGACAGGAATTGACTTCTCTAAAGTGAGGAATGTAGTTTAATAGTAAAGTACAAAGTTATAAACGTTGGTTCTGCAAGGTAGATTTTAATAACATCATAGTTCAATACATTATTTTTCCAACCAACGGTTATAAATTTCATATTTTATCCTCTGTAGTGTACTGTTTATCAGCTAAGAGGAGCTAAATCCCAGTAGTCAATTGTTGGATCATGGATGTAATGTAGTCAAATGATATACCAACTCTTGTAGTTGATTAGTCTCATACCAAATTATATGTGAAGCACAACATAAAATGCATTAATCTAGTGTAACTAAACATTCAGTTCAAATGTTTGGGTACCAAGATGAACTTTCAAATCAGCTATAAACCAAATGACTTTTGGCCTAAAAATGTATGAGCTAATGGCCTAACAACAAATTTGTCATGGCTTAGTTGTAGCATTTTGTTTATCTTTTCATAATACAGGGGATGGTTACAGAGAAAACACAAAGATGGACAGAGTAATTTGCTTTAACAATTTCTTTCTTTCTTTAGATTAGAACCACAAAAGTCAATTGAATTTTAAGCAACCCATATGCTATTTTAATTTTAATAGCCATGTTATTCATGGTGAGCAACTCCAATACAAAAGCGAATTGAAGTTGCTTGGTCATTTCGACATAAATGTAATAGGACTAGAGATTGGGAGAAACATTCATCAAAATTGAAATTACTTACTTTTGAATAACTATGCAACTTTTGCAATGACATCAACTAGGTAAAAAATACATTTTTTTTCCCGAAACAACTAGTTGATGGATTCATTGATCAAATAGCATGAACTATCTAATAAATAATATTCAATGGCATCAACTAGTATGATTGTGGATTTATGTTTATAAAGAATCTCCAAAGCAAAAGTTGAAAGATACTCACCCCCAACAAGAGATAAGCAATCTGGGCACAAAAAAGTAGCATTGAATTGATTTTCCTTGAACTTAGTATATTCACCATGGGGTGCAGTAAAATCAGAAGGACAAAACTCCCACTCGTCCAAAACATCATCTGAAGTAATGCTGTTTTCCTCATAAAGTCCACACCATTTGCATTTTTTACTCAAAAAGTTGCTTAAAAGCTGGAAACATAAACCAAAATCTCACTAGTTGCTTCATACAGTAAGAACATGCAATATGCAACCAAAGCATGAAGATTGAATGAAGACACTTGGAATTCAATGTCAGATTCCTAAGCAAACTACTCAAAGTTTAGCATGAAAGATAGCGGTTAATTATGTAACACATACTTCACATTGAAGACAAACACAAAATACATGTAATTATATTCGATCACTTCTATTTTTTTAAATTATTATCGATGACAACGTGTTGGTGTGTGTTTGGAGTCACTGTCAATGTTTCATTGACCATTACTCAAATGGCTGGATATAAATACACACATTACTTTCACTTATTATACATTTATTTTGTAAATATACAAAGTACTTTTACACAACCCATAGTCTCGGTTAACCAAATTTTAGAGTGCAAACACTACAACTACAACATGAGTATTACTTGATTGATTTATTTCTAATTAACTAACTCGGAATGGAAATAAAACCAATTTTATTTTTATTTTACATTAGTTAGAACATGTGTACTACTACCTCCCTACTCCTTATATATAAAACTCAACCTCTTCTGAGAAATTTCTATATCTCTTTTTATATGATTTTTTTTTAATTTTCAACTATATTAACTATTATTTTTACTAACATCCCTTTAATTAATTTACATCATTTCCTGAAACCAACAATAAATACTACGGCGAAAACATTAACCAATTTTGTCTATTGAAAAACAAACTCGTAAAAACAATATCAATAATTAACAAATTTAGTATTACTATAAACTTTTTTAATTCTATTAAATGAATCATGTACCGTAAATAGACCCGAGGAGCAAGTAATAAATAAAAGCATTTAGTTGAGAACCTGCCAAGATTGTTGACCATTGAAAGCATAAGAGACACGAGGTCTCTTTACATCTTCTAACACCGCCTTGTTCTCCCCTTTGCAAAGGAAATACACAGTTGAAGTCGTTTTTAGCCACTTGTGCTTTTGGAAGATCTCAATTGAATTCAGCGACACAACTGCACATAACATCAACCCTGTGCAAATGAAAACGCAATTCACACACACATTAATAAGTTAAACACTTTCCACACAGATATATTATATTATAGTATTACTAATACTTTTTGGGTTGCGAGAATCGGTTAGTTAGTTAGTTACCTGGAAAGTAGGCAAAAAATACGCAAAGTGCCAGAGAAACTCTAGACATGGTGGGAGTGTGAGAGATACTGGAATTAATTGAATTGGTTGAATTAGTTAGTTAAGTTAACTCGCTCGCTGTGTGATTTAATTGATTAATGAAGTTGAAAATGATGAAAACAATGACGTGGAGGTGAAAGGATTAGAAGTGAAAGAAAATGGCAGTTGATGTATTCCGTTGTGTGTAAGTTCTTGGGAGACTTGACTTGACCGGGTCGCGGTGGCAGTGCCGTTCCCGCGATTGGTTGGTATGGTGCGGAGTCTGGTCTACGCGACGTGTGCATTACGCACATTACGCACTTGTTTGCTGATTTAATAAGTTGCCACGTCATTTAGCCGCCAAAGACTGCCATTGACTTCATATATATTATATACTCTCAGCCAAACATAGATGAACATCGGAATCTATCGCTTACCTGAATTTTGTTTTCTTCCAGAGGTAGTATATAATATTAAAGTACTCCTCATCTTTTCAAAATAGGGTCCACAACACAACCTACACTTATGGGTATAATTTAAATCCATCATCTTAATTTAGATGGAGAAATCACAATTAAAATTCAGAGGCGCGGACATATTTGGGTTGTTGATATTTAACATGCATGCGCATTCGCTCTGCAAATAATATTACTGTTATTTTTAAATTTTATATACATGTATATATTTAATATTTTTTCAATATTAAAAATTATAATTTTCTCTCTATACAAAATATGGTTTTAATATTTTTAATTTTATTATTGTATAATAATTATTATTTTATTATATTAATTATAATAAATATGACTTTTAAATTTATTATTTTATATATATGAATGGATACGAGTGCGCGAAAATCTAAATTCCATCTCAGGCGGAGTTAAAGACTTAAATATTACACCTTATAAACACTGAGGCTGATCTGATAAGTTTTTGAATGGATGCGGAGTGAGCTTACATGACTGATCCAATTGTTTCATAGGCTCACTAACACAAACCAAACTAACAATGACTACACTTAACTAATTAGATTGAATTACACTAACATGTCCATCACTCCATTATCTCTATAAACATTGTGTATGAACGTTTCTCTCCTCCTCCATTTTCAATATGCAAACTTTAAGCCATCAACTATAAAAAAAATTAGCGGTCCTTCATAGAGAAGAAGGGATCAAAGTCATCTTATGCATTATGTCCATTGTAGTGAATTAATGACCAATTTCGCATTCTACAAATTGAACATCTCTCCCTCATACTCTCCTAGTTTTCCTTATTCTTCATATATGTCATGGTTGTCCCGTTAATTCATGATTTTTTACGCGGTGTGTAATGTGCACATATAATATGTTCGTGGAAATGTTTGTAATATTAAAAAATGCATTTCATAATTTTCATCCGGGCCCAACAATGACTTCTATTCTTTATAAAAAAAACCAATATCTGGAATTTTGATATGTGTTAGTAATTACTAATAATATTGCCTCTTATGGTGATTTTTTTATAAATTTGATTACTAATGTCTTGTTTACTTATATAAATTTGATTATGTAAATAGTTGAATGGTCACAAAATTTTGAACACAATTTAGCCACAGTATAAAAATACATATAATGTAATTATTTGAAAAATGTACATTATTTAATTCTTTTATCTTTCTACTTTTTTATCATTGTTGTGAGTGTGTCAAAATGTTATGCCCAAATTCGGTAAACACACAGGAGTTTCTGGTTTTCAAAAGGAGCAAAAGGAAATGAAGTGGATAGTGGATACATTCTTTGGCAACAGCAACCAATAAAAGAGATGTATAAATGGATTTATTTATTCTTTAACCGTAAGAAATAATCAGTAAGCATGAAAGCACTCCAAAAACCCAATCCAAAGTCTTCTACCAAAGTTCACACCAAATCATCACAAAAATACTGATATTTTTTGTTGTTGAGTTGTGATTGATAGTTAAGGAACTACATTTAATTTTTTTTTTATATTTATAATTATATCCAAACTTTGATAGGTATAATATATAAATTGTTCCTGAAAAAACATGTAATCTGATATGTTGATTTATAAAAATGCATCATCACTAACCTTTTTCATTAGACTGTAATTTAATATTTTCACAAATCTAACCACAAATAAACATTTTATATCCTCTCATTATATAATGTTCATATATATATATATCAAATATATCAAGAAGAAAATATATAATCCTGTACATTCACTAATTAACTTGTATTGCTCAAAAACACCAAACCAATTATACAAATTATGTACAATTTTCCACCATAACTGAGTACAACCAAATTAACGAGTTAAAAGAAACACCGAAAGACAAAAA
>JBBPBQ010020324.1:18716468-18727114 GCA_037974755.1 Cicer yamashitae
AAAAAAAAAAAAAAAAAAAAAAAAAAAAAACAAAAACAAAAACAAAGGAGCACATACATACATGTGATATAATATATTAAAAAAGGTAGATGAAATTAGAAAGGGTCAGGCTATCAAATGATTATTAATTTATTTCATAAAGCAAGTTATGGGCAATGATTTTGGGTAGGTTAATTAGGTTGAATGAAGGAGAGGATTCTCATTGACATAATTACCCGGTGGGTCATACTCGCACGCGATGAGCATGCCAGCACCAGGGATGTGGCAATGTTGCAAAGCGCATCCAACGTGCGTTGAGTCCCTCCACACAATTTGCGTAAAGTGTTCACAAAACTTTGGTGGAGGCTCACACTTAAGGGTATTGAAATCATAATACTTTTTTTCCATGTACCAATAATAAACCGCATCAGAAGGTGTCCAATGCAACTTCTTTCCCCAAAACATGTTCTCACCGTAATTTTCGGTAGAATGAACTAACTTACAATCCTCATACCGTTCCATAAGATATTTTCGCGCGATACTCGCCAGACTCTCATCCCACGTGAATGCTGGAAGTTTGTACTCGTTTCTCACCCAATTGTGCGCGTGTATGAACTCGTTTGCTAATTCTGTTTGGTTTTGCAAATACGATGCGTTGTTTTTTCTAATGTAACCGAAGAATTTCGCTGCGTTGCGACGGCGGTGACCATGATGGCCTCCCTTGCGGGGTGGAGCCGTTGACGTCAATGGTGGTTGTTCATTTGTAGACAATGGTGGTTGTTCATTTGTAGAGTTGGCAATCGTGGAGGTTGTGAGGAATATTAGAAGAACGATGAAGAAAAGGAAGGTACGCATCGTGAGGTGCATGCGTTTGAATGGATGATATTTTTGAATATTGGGGACTCTTGTTCTCCGAGAGCCCCGGTTAGAATTAAGTGGAGAAAAAGATGTCATTGTGGGTTTTTATATTTGTTATAGTTAATTATTCTTTGAAGACAACAAATCTAACAAATATTTTGTTTTGTTGTTTTTGCATTTTTACTATATTGCACTTCATGTTTCTATTTTTAACTTTATAGATGTGTGTTAATAGGATTAGTTCTGTGTGTAATTTGGTAATTCATACACCTAACTGCATCTGCATTCTAGAAAGATAATAAGCTAATAGCGTGGTTTTTGGGTGTCCACATGCCAGTTGTCTATCTATAGTCAAAATGTTATTGAATTTTGTTTTTAAGGTTTAAGAAATAGAATTGGAGGAATTAATTGATGATTCCTGCATACTCATTACATATTCTATTTATTTAAAAGAAACAAACTTATGTCAGATTATTAACAATAATATTCTCAATATAAGGAACGAACGGCGGACTTTAGAATAGCGGCGGATTTGAGACTCTGCGAGTGGTGTGTCCACACAGTCACAAGAGTCTCTTATTCTAGGAGGCACCAATTTTGTTACTTGATTATATATATACATACACACACATACGAGGAGGATAAAATTATACTCAAAATATTATATTAAGAGTTACACTTATTCAATAATATTATTTTCAATAAATGTTTTTTAATTGGTCATTCAATTAAAATCTATTAACATATAAATTATATTTAATTTTGACATTAATCTATAATTATTTATTCTCTTATTAAGATGTGTCAAACTTAATGTTATCAACAATTACTCTGTCCATGATGTTAATCTTAACACAAATGATGACAAAAAAAATTATTATAGATTAATATTAAAAATTATAAATATGATCTATATGAATTTTCAATTTATCATTGAATCATTTAAAAAAAATATTTATTCGACATGATGTTATTGAATGATCGTAACTCTTTTTAAATGTAATTTTATCTTTCCTTTATATATATATATATATATATATATATATATATATATATTAAAATAAAATTATAAGTCTTACTTCAACTAGCTGACCAAAATAAATGATTCAAAGATTAATGGCTCATTTGTTAGATTGAAGTAAAAGGGATTTTGATATAAATAATTTAGGGATGATTTTATTATATAGTTTTAAGAAAAATAGAAGCTATTATGTTTGTTTAAAATTTTAAAAAGTGGTTTTGCATTTCTGTCTTTTATTGAAAAAAATATTAAAATAATCTTTACACAAACATGACTAATACAATTTTTTTCTCTTCTCTTTCTTTGTGAACGCCTTTTCGGCTTTTCCCTCTTCTAATCCTTAGTATATTGTTTTCGACAGATTTTAACCCCACTTTTTTTTTTCCATAACTATTATCACATGTTCAACCAATTTTCTTTCCACTATCCCTACGTACCAATGTCGCCCACACTTCGTTTCGCTCGATCACCCCGACGTCATCCATATGTCCCGCTGTCGTCCACGTGTTCCGCTACCAAACGTTCGTGTGCACACTCTCTCATCGACATGCTACACCACCAAGCACCTCCTTCATTCGATCCATATTGTCCTAAATTCTAATTGGGATCTTTGATAATCTATTGATTTTGCATCACAATAGTTCTTTTCTTCCATCTCTCTCAAAAACGTGATGTCCTCAAACCCCACTAATCTGATTACTCGTGAATTTAAAAATGTCAACTTGGTTGTCCACACTTAAGGTCAAGAAAATTTGGTTAACTCCTTCACCCCACCATTGCCGTGAAGAAACAATTTGGATAAAAGTTGAAATTAGAAAAAATACAATCATGGAGGAACTAATGGACTGAAGTCATCTTATCTTGGGGTGTAGAATTACAGTTGCCCAGGTTGTTTCAAGATCATCAATCAATATAAGGTACACAAACTATACATCCTTCCACTTCCGCTATTACTTCTAGAGTTTTAGTATTGTTCAATCTTCAACAATATAAATTCAATTGCTTTTATATGTTGCTCTCGAATTATTATCGATTTGATTTATCCAATTCCATAAATACATTGACATTACCTTAGATATATTTTACTGGGTCAGCTTTATCATATATTATATATATGAATATATGATAGGTTATAATATCTGCCACCATTGTATTTTGCTATTTATTTGCCACTTGTTATGTCAACTTCAATGATTTTCAAATTTAAAACATTCTCTTTCATTAGTATATTTTATTTCAACAAACCATTTCAGCTTTTACAAGCAAAACATTGACAAAAAAAAAAAACAAAATAAGGAATTATGATGACTCCAATACAACAGAAAATATTTATCAATATAAATTATTCATAAGAACAAAAACACTTATTTTAAAATATTAAACTTGTTGAATAAAAGATAAACCATAGAATAATTTTATTTGACAACAAAAATAATTTAAATCAAATAGTCACGCCTTATCATTCTTAATATTATTTCATGTTTTTGTCATAAATAATAGTATTTTGAATTTGTTATTTGTAATCACTCTTCAAAAAGGATACAATTAAAATATCTTTGAAAGAAACATATGACATAACATCTCTAATTAAGAATTAGTTATTCAAAGCTTAGGTGGAAACGATACACAAAAACATAAGATACAAGACATAATAGTACATTCAAGATAAAAAGTAAAACAAAAATATAAACATATAAAACCAATGCATACACACATATATCAAATCAATGCTTACAATACATATATTCTATTTATTATAGAAATAAAGTATTCTATAATGATCGAATGTTTAAAACAAAATAAAATATATATAAACAATCACTCATATTTTTTTGATCATATTTTTAAAGTGAAAATCACTCATATTTTATTACAAACTTTTCATCTGTTTCTATTTTATTTATTCATTTTTTTACACAGTCAATTATCTTTATAAACTTAAAAACTTACAAATATTAAAACATTTTTCCGGTCAGATTAATACATCTATACATCATAAGTATCACTATTAAACTTTTTTAAAAGATCACATTAAAAGAAAATTTTATGAATTGTATATGCGCAACACGCATATTATATTATAGTTTTTTTTTTATAAATATTGACGATTCTTGCATGTGTTAAGTATAATTTGAAATTTAGAATTATCTAGAATTCTTTAGATAAGTCATAATATCTATTGAAAAATCTAGAATTATATTAAATATAGAAAAGTGTAGAAAATATCTAGAAGTATGTATTAACTGGGAAGGTCCTAGAAGTATTTTTAATTAGAGTTCTCTTATTGTACCTATAAATATCTCTTTGTACTTAACATTTGAAATTAAGCAAGTTGTAAGTTTTCTCTTAGAAAGACATCTCTTCCTCTAACAAAGTGGTATCAGAGCTTGGTTGAGAGAGTTGTTGAGCAAATAAGTTGATATATGACAACTCATGCCTATACTAATTTCCATTTTCCTCTTCTTACAAAAGAGAATTATGAAAAATGGTGTTTTTGCATGAAAGATTTGCTTGTCTCTTAATGGGTATGGAAGATTGTGGAGAAAGGTTATGAGAAGCCACAAATGAAGAAAGTTTGTCTCAAAACGAGAAGGAAGCATTGTTAAAGATGAAGATGAAAGATCAACTTACTCTCACCTTCATCTATCAATGTTTAGATGATTCTATGTTTGACAAGGTTGCCGATGCTACTACCTCAAAAGAAGCTTGGAAGATTTTGGAGAAATCACTTCAAGGCATTGACAAAGTGAAGAAGATAAAACTTCAATCTCAAGAAGAAAGAACGAATAAAAGACAAGAAGAGCAATTAGAGCAAGTTCCCAAGACCAAAGCTTCATTGAAGGATGTTGGAGGAAGAGGAAGAGATTGTGGCTATAATCAAATTAAAATGAGGTATAACAAATCTAAAGTTGAATGTTATAATAGTCATAAATTTGGTCATTTCTCTTGGGGATGTCGTGTCGCTCTTAATCAAGAAAAAGCAACTAATTTTGTTCATGAAGATGAAAAATTTACTTTGTTGATAATTCTCAATGAAGAAGATAAGGATACTAAAGTTCGTGGTATTTGAAAAATGGTGTAAGTAATCATATGTGTGGATGCAAGGAGAATTTTATGGAGCTTAATGAGAAGGTGAATGAAAATGTATCAAATGAAGACTTACCAAATGTGCAAATTGAAGGGAAAGAAGAAGACCAAAAGACTATGACACCCATAAAACTCAACTATTCCTTGCGGCCAATCGCCAGCGTCGCTTTTTGGTCTTTATTCTCATACTATATCAATCTATTACTTATATTTTTCATATTCTTACTCTTTTTTTCTTTTTACTTAGTTAATTTTTCCTCTATAAATAGAATAAAAAAAATGTTAGTGGTTTTTGTCAGCAAATAATCTTCTTTTTATCTTTACCACAATTTAACAGGGAATATTCAATGGTTCTTAAATCACAACCAAGTCGCACATATCTTATTAGAAATTACGCGATCGAAGAGATAAACGAGAAATGTGGTAAACATTTATTAGAATTTATACCGATAAAATATAATAAAATTAATACAACGAGTTCTATATACAAATAAACTACCTAATTCGAATGATAAATAAACTAATATTGAATAGACAAACTTTAACACCCTAATTATGATCACAACTACTACCTATTAACAAATTATAATAAACTTTTACATGTTAACAGTTGATATATGATATAGTGTGATACTATTTATTTAATGTGAATTGTTTTAGTTAATTTGTGAACTCTATGATAAAACTTTTTTCACATATTATATTGTTTTAGTTAATTTGTAAATGTCTCTTTTCACATATTATATTTTTATTTTGTATTGATGATATGTTGAATCTTTGATAAAACACTTTTATGAATTTCACTTTTAGTTAATATTTGTCGCTCCCCTAATATTTTGTACAAGATCCACCACCGACAATCAATTGAAAATATAGAACGATTATTTTATTTGATATATATCAAATGAGAGAAGTTTTATAATGAAATAGTGAGAGGGTTAAATTTTGACCACATAACCATACATGAATGGTTAAGATTAAACGAAAAAGTCATGTCACTTTTTTAAATGATCACGTGTCACTTAAATAATTTTTAATTATTATCATTTATATATGATTATATGATTAAAATTTAATCATGTCACCATCTCATTATAAAACTCTCTCATTTCTCTTGTATATATAAATTCTAACATCTTAATTTCTCTTAATTCTCTCAATATCTTCATCCCTATTCATTTTTCATAATAATTAATCTTTTAAGGTCTATTTAGATAATATAATTATTAATTTAAATCTTTGACTAAACAAGGGACTTAAGTGACGACAGCCTCATAAAATTGGAGGTTTACTCGAAAATCCCTACTGATGTGAGGTTGGAGTACAAACCTCGTGTTGAAACGCACATAATGATGGAATGAGGATCCGGAATGCATTGGCGCTTAACATTCAATTTCGAACACAATTCACCGCCAACAGAAAGCTCCTTAAAACCCACGGCGGGGGCCTCGACATCTCCGCCTATGGCTCCACCATTCAACACTGCACCAACCACCGCCTCGTTCGTCAGGGCAAACAGCTCCACGCGCGCCTCTTCCTATTCTCCATTACACCTGATAATTTCCTCGCTTCAAAGCTCATCACCTTCTACGCAAAATCCAACCTCACACGAGAAGCACGCAGCGTGTTCGACAAAATTCCCCACAAAAGCACCTTCTCCTTTAACGCCATGCTCATCGCCTACTCCTCCAAGAGCTTCTTCCATGACGCGCTTAACCTCTTCTCGTCGTTCGTTTCCTCCACCGATACAGGAGTATCTCCCGATAACTTCACCGTAACCTGCATTTTGAAGGCGCTCGCTTCTTCTTCTTCTTCGTGCTTCGAATCAGCAAAGGCAATTCACTGCTACGTTCTTCAACATGGATTCAACTCAGACGTTTTCGCTCTCAACGCGTTGATCACATGTTATTGCAGGTGCGGTAGGATTGAAATGGCGAGGAAGGTGTTTGATAAAATGATGGAGAGAGATATTGTGACGTGGAACTCGATGATTGGTGGTTATTCTCAGAGTGGATTCTACGAAGAATGCAAGAGATTATACTTGGAGATGTTAGGTGTGGAAGGCATTGTACCAAATGCGGTTACGATTGTTAGTGTGATGCAGGCGTGTGGACAAAGTAAGGATCTTTCTTTGGGAATCGAAGTTCATCGTTTCGTGAAGGAGAAAGGGATTGAGATTGATGTGTCACTTTGTAATGCTGTGATTGCTATGTATGCAAAATGTGGGAGTTTGGATTACGCTCGTGAGTTGTTTGATGAAATGAGTGAGAAGGATGAAGTTAGTTATGGATCAATTATTTCTGGGTATATGGTTAATGGGTTTGTAGATAAGGCTTTGGATGTTTTAAAGGGAACGGAAAACCCTGGATTGAGTACATGGAATGCTGTGATTTCTGGTATGGTTCAGAATGACCAGTTTGAAGGAGTGTTTGATTTGGTTCGAGAAATGCAGGAGTTTGGTTTTAAATTGAAGCCAAATGCTGTTACACTTGCCAGCATTCTTCCTTTGTTTTCGTATTTTTCAAACCTTCGAGGGGGGAAAGAGGTGCATGCTTATGCAGTTAGAAGAAGTTATGACCAAAATATATATGTGGCGACTGCAGTTATTGATATGTATGCAAAGTTGGGGTTTATTCATGTGGCAAGGCTGGTTTTTGATCGATTGCAGAGTAGGAGTTTGATAATTTGGACTGCAATGATATCTGCTTATGCTGCTCATGGAGATGCTAGTTTGGCACTTGGGCTTTATGATCAAATGTTAGATAGAGGAATTCGGCCTGATCCGGTGACATTAACGTCTGTGTTGACAGCTTGTGCTCATTCCGGGCTGGTGCGTGAAGCTTGGGATGTTTTTAATGCGATGCCTTCGAAATGTGGCATTCGACCTGTGGTTGAGCACTATGCTTGCATGATTGGTGTTCTTAGTCGAGCTGGAAAGCTCTCGGAAGCGGCAAAGTTGATTTCTGAGATGCCAATTGAGCCAACTGCTAAAGTTTGGGGTGCTCTGCTGCATGGAGCTTCTGTTTATGGCGACGTTGAAATGGGGAAGTTTGTTTGTGATCATTTGTTTGAGATTGAGCCTGAAAATACTGGAAGTTATATAATTATGGCAAATTTGTATTCGCGTGCTGGGAGATGGGAAGAAGCTCTTAAGATTAGGGAAAGGATGAAAGGAATTGGGTTGCAGAAGATCCGGGGAAGTAGTTGGATTGAAACGAGTGGAAGATTACAAGGCTTCATTGCCAAAGATATGTCAAATGAAATGTCTGATGAGATTTATGCATTGCTGGAAGGGTTGCTTGGTTTAATGAGGGAAGAAGGGTATGTCTTGCAGGAAGAGTTGGATTATGAGATGTGATCATTTCCATTGAAGTAAATTTCCTGTCCTTTGTATACGGCCAGAACAGAGAAGGGCGCTCAACTTCTGAGGTGCAGAAATTAAGTAGCACCTATCAACGGTTTAAAGACATGGTTGCGGTATGCGGCCTATAGCTCTAAATTTCTAAATTGTGGTTATGGTGCAAACTTTAATATTACGGAAAAATACAGGCAAATGTGGCTAATGTGATCGCAATTACGATTGCGATGTCGTTGTAGAGATCTCTAAAACTTTTATATTGTGGCTGCAACTGTGATTGCAGACCGCAAATTAGAACTACGATGCGGCCTCAACTGTGATGGTGTTGCAGTCTCAGAGCATCAAAATTTGTACTGTTGGTTCAGTCAAGATTTATTATTGATAAATCAGTTAGTGTTGGTTTATGGTATTCTCAACTTTGCACTTCAGCAGAAAAAAGTTGCACATGGTTAGCACTAATAACTTTTTGGACTATTGATTAATTTGATCTAATAGTAATAGACGGATCTACCAGTTTCATAGATGTGGTTAACCAGTTTCCCCGCATTTCAGGATGACTTTTTTTTCTTTCTTTTTTCCCCTTCAACTTTATGGTATAGAGATTGATGCAGTGTGGAATGATGAGATGGTGACTAATATTTTGTGAAAAGCTGGAACAAATAGGGACAATTTATGTTGAGAATGGCTCCACGTATAGGATATTTTTCTAGAAATCACCAAATTAGTGAGATGAGACGTGGGAATAAATTGTGCATTGATTTTGATACAGCCAGATGTAGCTGAAGAGTCAAAAAATGCTATAAGCTTGTGGTAAAACGAGTGTTACCAAAAGGTCTCCTAGCTTATAAGCTATAAACTAGTTTATTTGTTTTGCCAAACAAACCCTTGGTATTTTATTGGTGGGGTATCTATTGTGTCTATCTATTTCTTTTGAGAATATATCTATACACATATGTCATATTAAATTTATATACTTAGTTTCAATGTTCATTATTACATATTGATGTTTTTTTAATAGTAATAATTTTACATCTTTCTTTTTTACATCTATAATCCATTCCTGTCTCGATAACATTTTCTTGCTAGTAAAGCATCCGATATCTGTTGAGTATATTATCCTTTAATCATAACTTGGTTTGCCACCGAATGTCGTTCTTCCTCACAACAAGAATGACTAGTTGTCCTGATATTATAATGTTTTGGTCTAGAATGCCCATCATCTTATAGAAGTACATTTTCCTTTTCACACTCACGCACACCAATGAAGTAATTTGCAATAATGGTAAGAATACACTAGATCTCATCTGGATGCATTATGAAATAGCATGTGTGAGTGTAAATAATAAAGGGTGAGAAAATCCATGATGAGTAGAATGCATGAAAATGTCTAATGGCATTATTGTTTTGGTTGGAGTATTTTATAAGCGACAAGAGCAACAAGCCACGGATATGGGTCATGGTTGGAAATGGAATTTTCTCTTCTGCTTGTTTTTGTTGACATTAACTAAACCAAGGTTAAGAGGATAACGAAAAGCTTAAGAGCGACAAACGTGTTTGAACTGTACATTAACATATGGACAACTAACTTCACTGTTCATCGTTTCATCTCCACAATTGTCACACCATCTTTAATTCTTCGACAAAATCTTTCATAATTTCTATGGAAAAATGTTTTATAAAAAATAAAGTGTTAAATTGATGTTCGGAAATTTATGATATACGTTTTGGTTTGGTTTGTTTTAATTTATAAAACCTTATACTTTAGGAAGAAAAAAAAATTAGAGTTTCTAGATTTTATATAAAACAAATTTTTTTACAACATAATATAATTGGTTTTAGAACTTATTTATAATCATGAAATTAGTTTTCAACACTTTTTTCTCATTAAATACATTCATTGTAAATCATTTATTAATTAGAAACTAATTAGAGTCTATTATTTGTTTTAATTACATGTATTAATCGTGTGTTACACTAATTTGTCTATATTTTATTTATATTAATTCCTATAAAACAAATTTACAGAAATTATATTTGGTAAATTACAAAATTACTTTAATATTTTTTCAAGAAATTTGATTTGAGTTGCGGTCAAATTATAAACGACCAATTAGTACCTTATTGTTCAAGTGATTTTATTTTATATTGAATAAATATAAATATAAATATTTACAAATATTTAATAATTATGATTATCATTAGTTTTGTTGACGAGGAAATCATTTGAGATTTTAAGTTTGTGCAAACATTTTGATTTCAAACTAAAAAAACTAAGTTAATATTCTTCTTAACTATCAAATAAAATTTTATCTATAAATATTATAAACTATATATATAAATAAT
>JBBPBQ010020324.1:18735599-18748822 GCA_037974755.1 Cicer yamashitae
TATATATATATATATATATATATATATATATATATATATATATATATATATATATATATCGATCTTTCTATAGCAGTTGCATAGTGCAGAAATCGCATAAACCGTTAGATATAGAAGAAAAAAATAACCTTTAAAAAAATATGATTGGGATGAGAGAATTCTTCTTATATATATATTATATATGTATAACATGTTCCATAAGTCAATGTTAAATATATATCAATAGATACTTTGTACTTAACACTAAAAAAAATATTGTGATTATTCATAGTAGATTTTAACTTTATCAACAGAAATCTCATGGATAAATATAAATTACTCACATACACAGATCCTTATATAAATAGCCTTTAAGTAAAATATTACACCTAGAATTAACCTACGATATTTCTGTGGGTGATGATCCCATAACTTTTCTGTACTTGACATCACAAATATCTTTTATTTTTTTTGTTGCTTTTTTCAATACTTACTAGTACCACCAACAAATTTATCAATGGCATTAATTTAAATAAAAAACCATACAAATATGATAAGTTTATCAATTAAATAACAATTCCTAAACACAAATATCATTACATCAAAATAAAATGAAGCCATTACAAAAAATGCAAAGTAACAATTAATTCTACAATATACAAACCAATATACATAAACCTTGTCTATTACAAAAGTACAAGGTAAATGATTAGATTTATAGAGCAAACAACAAAGATAAACCTAAAAAAAATTGTATTAACTATGAATAGACTATACAAGTTCTACCATACACCTAGAGTAGGAACACACCCTATTAATACCGACCAAACACAAAATAGCTAGAGATGATGTCAAGGCATAAGCACCCAAATTTCAGAAAACAGCCTCCTAAACATACACCACGCCCGGGACAATTGATGTCAAAAATCTAACATGTGACACACTGTTTACCGGACAAAACAGAACAAAATATTGATCATATGCAAATAAGAAAAACAAATTTAACAAAATTTTAATATGTCCGATAACATGATGAAGTACTTGATATCTCCATCTCATGCTGTCCAAAATCCTCTTCTAGCACCATGCTATACAACTGTGTCGTCTCAGCAAAACATAATACACCAGCTTGCTTTATTTTTACACACCATCCTATACTATCTTCATTTCACTATTTTTTTGTTCTTTTTCCATCTTTTCCTTTTTTTCTCTCTAATTTTCTTATTTTTTTCTCTCTTCTCCTTTCTCTCGCTTTTTTACTCTATATTCTTTTTCCCTCTCTCTTGTTTCATCTCTTTTTTCTTTCTCACTTGTACCTATATCTCTGATCCTATTACTAAACAATGCTATTCTTTTTCATATCAAAATAGTTGATTGAGACAAAATATGATAATTATATCATGTCTATTATGCTGATCGACCTTTGTGGAAAATAACTGTGATCCCGATTTCATATCGATTGAGATAATATATATGAACAAAATAAAATTTTCATAACTTTCATACTTATTAGATCTTCAAAGTGGAATAATATATCATAAAGGATAAATTGTTTTCTCCCCTCTTTTTCTTTTGTGTTTCTGTATATAAAAAAATAAGATGATGAAAATGAAAATCCTATCCTATCTAACAATTAGGTCAGCAATATTTTTAAAATTGGGGCAGCTAGGTGTATAAGACCTACTCAAAGGAAGCCTCTTAAGACAGTGGTCCTATAGTTGAATAATTAAAAAGGTGAATGCTTAAAGTTTTCACCAAAATTATTTAAAGAGCTGCAACTGCTGGCTCTCTTTTCTTTGAGTGCAGTGCAAGCCAAATATGCTACATCATAATTGTAATTATGCTTCTCTTTTATATTCATGGAAACGCGAACTATTTCACAACCATTTTCACGGTTGCATTGCATACATAATTTAGTATCATCAGATTTAAAAATGTTTTGGATTCCAATACATATATAATTTTGTCTTTTATGGGTTAAATATTTTACCTTTCATGAGTTCTTGGTGAGACTTTAAATATGAGTTGTTTGGTTAGATGTAGCTTTTAAATGAAAAGAATTAAAAGATAATTTATTTCTATTTTTTAATAATTGAATGATATATTTGGAAAGAAAATGTATACTATATATTGTTGACATAGAAAATACTTGGGTAGTCACAAGATTTGGAGTCACACATAAAAATACATATAATTTAATTCTTTAAAAAATACATATTATTTAATTATTTTCTCTTTCTACCTTTTTCATTTTTTTTAGTGTTGTTAGATATAATTAAAGTGATTTGTAGTTAGTTAGGAAGGTTAGAAAACAATTAGAAGTTAGTTAAGTTTGTTTTGACAGTTAGTACTCAAAACTGCTATAAAGCAAGTAATATGGAGAACATTCTCGAGACTGTTAATCAATATCCATTTTTAGAACTTTCTGTTTTTTTCTCTCTTCTTCTCAATTTCAATTCCTCTGAATTATACAACTTGTTCTAACAATTGGCATCACGAGCTTGGGTTCTAAACCTTGGGAAACACGAGTGCAAGAGTGAGGGGGAATCAAAAATTGAGAAACATAAGTGTGAGTGAAAGAAAGAAAAAAGACATGAATGGAGGAGGATGTTCATCGAATTTGCCGATCCTTGATGGGAAGAATTGATACGAACTATTGCAGATGGAAGAAGATGAAGTTGTGGCAGATTACTTCAATCGTGTGCAGGTTGTTGTTAATCAGATGAGAATAAATGGTGAATCATTAATTGAAGTGGTGGTTATTGAAAATATCCTTAAAACATTAACACAGAGGTATGATCACATAGTGGTGGCCATTGAAGAATCAAAGGATCTTGATAAGATGAAGGTGGAGGATTTGCAAGGCTTTCTTGAAGCTCATGAATTGAGACTAAGAGAAAGGTGTACAGCAACCTCAGCATCTCAAGTGCAGGCCCTACAGGCCCAAGTTAGCAAGAAGACCAGGTGATGTGAAGCACAAGAAAGGTAAGGGTAAATTCAAGTGGAACAAGAAATATGATTCTGATGAAGAGACTAATGATTCAGATGAAGGGGCTGGAAGTTCAAGAAATCAAAATAGAAGTGATAACAGCAGCAAGAATTCGAATGGCGAGAAGAAATTCAACAAGAAAGGAATCCAATGTTACAATTGTCAAAAATGGGAGAATTTTGCAAATGAATGCAGATCCAAGAAAGTCCAAAGAGAGGATGATGAAGCCCAAATGGCAGCTGAGGATTCAGATTCAGACGATGTGTTATTGATGGCCACCACAAACGGAGAACGTTCTCCATTTTCAGACACAGTCTTGTTGATGGCAACTACAAACCAAGAACTTTCTAAAAAAAGTGTTAAAAACAAAGAACGTTCTTCGTCCCAGTTCTGATTTCTCGATACTGGTTGTTCTAATCATATGACTGGACATAAGGAGTGGTTTGTGAGTCCTGATGAAAGAATAAAATGGGAAATCAGATTTGCAAATAATAGCAAAGTAACTGCAGAAGGAGTAGGAAATGTGTTGATTCGAAGGAGAGATGGAAATCAATCTTTCATATGTGATGTGTTGTATGTGCCAAGAATGAAGAACAATCTGCTAAGTCTTGGAAAACTGCTTCAAAAGGGATATTCAATGAAGATGGAGCATGGTGAAATAAAGATGTTTGATAGTGCAAATAGGCTTGTATTGAAGGTACCATTGTCCAAAGTAGAACCTTCAAAACATCACTACCAACCGGGTCTTCAAGAATGATGGAGGTTGAAGGATTGCATGAGATTTTGAATTCAAGGGAAGGTGATGTTGGTACCCCAACTGTTCAATCTCGTACGGCTTGTAGAACTACAACTCAAAGGAAAACAGTCAACCATGGAGCAAAAGCAGGAGTTGTTGTAGGAGATGTTAAGCAAGGGAACAAAGATGATAATGTTCCAGTCACTCCTGCTGTTGTGCCAAGTACCAGGAGAAGGATCCCTGCAGTTTCTACTCGCAGAAAGAAGGAAGTGATTGGGCTAGATGACGATAGTGATGATGGTAAGAGTGAGGTCCAAGGAAAGCCAGTGGATGCGGCTAAAACTCATGTTGTAGCTTATAGCAGTATGGCAAGAGCTGTTGGCTGTTCGGTTTGCAACAAGATTTATTTGCAGCCGCTGGATGGATTGTCGAAAGAGGACATGGTGTTGGTAATGGAGATGAAATCTGAAGCATTGAAGACTGCAATTAGTCAAGGCGTCAAGGGGACAGAAGCTGATGTGTTGTTGACCATGAGTGCCTTGACTGAAGAAGGCATGATTGCGGTGAAAAATAAAGCTTGTGAGAGATTGTTGAATCAGAGGGTGGAGATAAAGATGAAGTCTAAGAAAATTAATGACTGTTTGAATAGATCAGCAAAACGCATGAAACTGTGCTATCGGTGTGGTGAAGTAGGACATTTTACTCGAGAATGCGCAAGACATCCAAGTGTTTATGGAAGGAGCAAACATATAGAAACAAGGTTTCACTTCTTAAGAGATCAAGTGATGAAAGGAAGGATGAAACTAGAGCACTGCAATATCAATAATCAAAAGGCAGACATCCTAACTAAAAGCTTGAAGAGGGTGAAGTTCAAATAGATAAGGAACAATCTTGTATTAATGTCAATTGAATCACTTTGAATTAGGGGGCATGTTATATATAATTAAAGTGATTTGTAGTTAGTTAGGAAGGTTAGAAAACAGTTAGAAGTTAGTTAAGTTTGTTTTGACAGTCAGTACTCAAAACTGCTATAAAGCAAGTAATACGGAGAACATTCTCCAAACTGTTAATCAATCTTCGTTTTTAGAACTTTTTGTTCTCTTCTCTCTTCTTCTCAATATCAATTCCTCTCAATTATTCAACCTGTTCTAACAATTGGCATCAAGAGCTTGGGTTCTAAACCTTGGGAAACACGAGTGCAAGAGTGAGGGGGAATCAAAAATTGGGAAACACAAGTGTGAGTGAAAGAAAGAAAAAAGACATGAATGGAGGAGGATGTTCATCGAATTTGCCAATCCTTGATGGGAAGAATTGATACGAACTATTGCAGATGGAAGAAGATGAAGTTGTGGCAGATTACTTCAATCGTGTGCAGGTTGTTGTTAATCAGATGAGAATAAATGGTGAATCATTAATTGAAGTGGTGGTTATTGAAAATATCCTTAGAACATTAACACAAAGGTATAATCACATAGTGGTGGCCATTGAAGAATCAAAGGATCTCAAGTGCAGGCCCTACAGGCCCAAGTTAGCAAGAAGACTAGGTGATGTGAAGCACAAGAAAGGTAAGGGTAAATTCAAGTGGAACAAGAAATATGATTCTGATGAAGAGACTAATGATTCTGATGATATATACTTCTCTTCTACAAAGTTGTAAATGTTATTATGGTGAAAATAGAAATGTTGGTCATTTATATTTGGTTGATTTATATTTTCTTAACTGCATCCACCATTGGTATATTTTTTGATTGTGTTATCATGGCTTGTTTTGGTTAAGTTTATGATTACTAGTTTTACTGGTATGTTATGTTTGTATTACTTGTAATTAGTTTTTCAAGTACCTATATTTGAACACTCTTCCCATTAATGAGCTATCATCTTTAATCAGTCTCCAACACTGTTTATCAATGATGGCTTTGTTGAATTCACTAAATTATTTGAAGCATAGCACACTAGTCCGCTTGGATTTTAACCTTCTTCAAATTCCCACTAGAATCTTGTTGTCATTGCTACAATCTCCTTACTGCAACCTTCTAGAAGCTTGAAGCAGCTCATTATATAGTTTGGGATGGCTTGTACGATAGCTTTTACCAAGATTTCATTCCCTGCCTAGAAAGACATTTTTCTTTCCACCATTTCAGCTTCTTCCAGACTCGGTCTATGACAAGGGAGAAAACCAATTTCTTGGGTCTACCAAAAATAATTTCTTACGTGAGTGTCAACAATATTTTCCCCCATCCTATTACAAATCATTTCTTTTTCTTCATTCAACACATTTTCACTAAATGACACTTCTGACTTGTCAAAATTAACCATTTTTTTGGAAGCATTCTGATAGGAGGTTAGAAATTTAATGACTATGTCCGCTTTAGTGGAATATGCCCTTGAAAATAGAAGGTTATCATTTGTGAATAGAAGATGGGATAACTAAGGTGTTCCTTTTGCTACTTTAAATCCCTTTAGTTGATTTGTGGAAACCTACTTGTGGAGTAGCCCTGACAGAACATCAACACATATAATAAAGAGATAAGGTGATGCGGGGTCACCTTTCCAGAGACCTCTTTCATATGTGAAAAGCTTGCTTGGTTGCCCATTTATAATAATCTAGTATGAGACGGTGAAGACAAAGTTCATGACTAAAGAGACCAAGTGTGTTGGGAAACCCATAGATTAGACCTGTCAAAATGGGCTACCCGACCCATTTAGGGTTGTCCCTTACGGGTTGCGGGTTTCTTCGGAACGGGCTAAAAAGCCATCTTTTAATATGGACTGTTAAAATACTACCCGACCCCTGCCCGTGCGGGTAGCCCACATATTTTTTTTTAATTATATTTTTAATTTTTTTGCAACTCTTTTAATTTAAAAAATTTCTTCGTGCCCATTTAAAAACAACTTAGTTCGGAATTTCTTCGTGCCGTATGCCGTGCCCGTGGAGTGAGATGAGTGAGACTGTGAGTCTGTATGTGAGAGTGTCGTCACATTTTCCTTCAAAATAGGGTTTGTTGTGTCTTTGTGAATTCTTAAAAAAAAATTGGAACCGACCCAAGTTAATTTTTGTTTGATTGGGCCTTTTTTTTTAAGACCAATTTTACTATTTTTTATTTTTTTTAAATTGATTATTCGGATTGCGGGCTACCCGGTACCCATACGGGATAACCCTAATGGGTAACAGGTTCATTCGAATCGGGTTCAAAAGCCTTGAAAAAATTCGGGCTAAAATTATTAGGCTCAAGCCCTGTGTTTTAGCGGGTTGGGCGGGCCGAGCCATTCGGGCTAGTCTATTTTGACAGCTCTACCACAGATAAAAGGACAGACTTGACAAACGACCATTTGATCTTGTCATAGGCCTTGGACATATCAAGCTTTAAAGCCATAACACCTTCATTTCCTTTTTTTTTTCATTTTTGTTTTCAGCCAATGGAAGCATTCCATTGCAATGAGGGCATTGTTTGTGATTAGAATGCCTGAAAAAAAAGTTCATTGTTCCTCATCAATTGTGTTAGGAAGAATATGTTTAAGTCTATTTGCAATGGCTTTGGTAACTATCTTCATTATCACATTGCAGAGGCTTATTGGCCTGTAATCTTTAGGGGTATTTGGACTTTTAACTTTAGGGATTAGAGCAATAAAGGTTCCATGCAAGTTCTATGGTGACCTATGACTATTGAGAATATCCAAAGCCAATGATTCAACATCCCTCTTCACAGTATTCCAATATTTCTTGTCTGGGAGCTTTCAGGGGAGCCATCTATTTGAGAGCTTCACTAATGTCTTTCTTCGTGAAACTTTAGAGTACCACTCCTTGTGGTCTTCATTTAACTTTCTACTTCTTCTCCATTTGTTAGATCAAACAAGGAAAAAATATCAGATAAGTAATCTATTAAAAGTCTTTCAACTATATTTTGTCCATGTCTCCATATACAATGACAGACTTTAAGCTTCTTTATTTCATTTACTTTCTTTCGGCTTTGCCAAAGAAAAACTTTGTGTTTATGTCCTTGTGCTTCAACTACACCGCTCTACTTATTTGTCTCCAAATGATCTCTTCCATATGAAGAAGTTCTGCATATCTACTTTCTAACAATCTATGTTCTTGCAGCTCCTCGGTCGAGCCAGTCCAATTATTTCATTCCTTTAGCTTCTTTTTAATATCTTTGATCTATTTCTTGATGGTTCCAATTTGGTAGTCCTTGAACACATTGTTAAGGCCTTTCATTGATCCAATTATACCTAAACAACTTGATCTTGATGCATTCCATGCTCTCATAACTTCATTCCCACACCTTTGGTCTTTTTGTTCACACTTCTTCGAATCTAAACAAGTGTTGTTTCTTGGTTCTTGTTGTTTGCTCGTGTGCCTCCAACTTAATTAAGACATATGCACAATATGAACCATATATATGTAAATGTATAACTTTAATGGGTGAGAACACATCAATAAATTATGCATTTGCCATGGCCCTATCAAAACGGTATTGAATGTTTTCATCTCCTTGGCTCCCTTTAGTCCAAGTAAATGGGTAAGGTTCAAATCCAAGGTCTTGTAATCTTCACATCTCGACCACCTATCTTCCAACATATAGTTGACGATGGGATCTTGCTTGGCCACCTTGTTTCTCTTTTGAACTTAGAGTATCGTTTAAATCCCACAAACACAACCACCTAGCTCCCATTGTTGTGGAATTATGCTTAATTAGTTCCCATGTTTTCCTTTTTTGTTGTTCAACGGGAAAATTATAGACACAACTAAGGGACAACTCTCTCCATCCATCCATCCCTCCCCCTCGGAGCAGGTACATAGAATATGGTTTAAAGAATAGGATATATTAGATATGTAGATAGATCTAGATACGAAGCAATGAAAGAGGGAGCTAATTGGTCGATGTTTTAATACATATGAAGGAAAGATAATCCTTAGCATACCTATCTCATTAAGGCTGCCACATGACAGTTTGACATGGAATTGGGAGAGAAATTGTGAGTACTCAATAAAGACATCATATCATCTACAACATGATCATAAGTCTAAGGACAGGTTGGGTCCCACATGTGACAAAGAACTAATTGTGGAAGGAAATATGGAAAGGTAAAGTCTCAAATAGAGTCATAAATTTCATGTGGAGATTGTCCAAGAACATCTTATCTATTAGAGCAAATCTTCTCAAAAAATGGATTCAATTAGAGAACCTTTCCCTCTTGTCCCAAAGTGAACTAGAAACAGCAAACCATTTATTCATGTTTTGCCAACTAGCAAAGGTAACTTGGTTTCACAACTTAGCATCCATGTTCCCCAAACCATGGACCTTAACCAATGGTTGCTTCATGGTCTCAACTATGAAGATTCTATTGGTGCAAATTTGTTTTGTATTTTGATGTGGAAAATATTGACAAGGGGGGGGGACCAAGTTGTGTTTGCTCAAGAAGCAATTTTCTTTGTGCAAGAATATCATCAAGAAACACCTAATAAGGTTGTTCCCAATAGCAATGCAACCATGACTACTATGTATAATGTGAATGCCATAGATTTCACTATTTTCGTCGATATTGGTTGTTTTCATGCAGGACAAGTTGTATACGACAACTTTGGCGTTGTTTTTGTGTCATTGTGCAAAAATAAACAAATTGCGGTAAACTCGTTGTTGGCTGAAGTGTTTGGAGTTTGATAGAGCCTCCAAATGGTCGAGAATATGAATCTGAAGAGAATATCTTTATTTTCCGATGCTGCCACTATTGTTAACTGTCTCAATTTCAATTTGTATGTTGTTGTTGTTGATTCACTCATTCTTGATTGTAAGATGTTAATGAACCAATTTGAGTTGGTTAGTGTAAGCTATGTTAATAGGCAGTTGAATGTTGTAGCTCGAACTTTCTAGGTTGTCTCAAAGTGTTGGCACAAAAACTTGGGTGGGGCATGTCCCATTTCAAATATATGTTACATTATGTATTGATTTTAATTTACCATTTTAATGAAAGTATTCTCAATTCAAAAAAAAAACATTTTCATCTACATTGTGGATATCTATATTTTCAAATCAATATGTTATTCACCTATCTTTATCATATTATACAATTATGTAACTAAATGTTATTCATATAAAATCACTATTTGTTTAACAGTTATGTACATCATTTTGGTCAAATTGCACCATGTATTTCACACTTTAATATCAAGTTGATCCCCATTTTTAACAACTTAATCTCAAATTGCGCCATGTATTTCACACTTTAATATTGTTTTGGTCATAAACAGAATGAACTATAATGTACTACAAATTGGATGAACTACAACATGTCAAACTAATCCTTATTTTTAATCATTTTACTCTCAAATTGATCATTTACTTCACGTTTAATATCATTTAGGTTTCTAACATAATGAACCATAATGATTCAACAATTGGACAAACTACAGTCTCTGTTATTGAAACACACTCTGATTACAAAATAATCAATTTAATATTGTTTTCATTGATCGAATTCCACCCCATCATATAATTTTTTTTTGAATTTAGTGGAGTTAGAGTTCTTGTTGTTTTAGGGTTCAAAAATGGGATATGAGAAACATAAAATTAGATTGGAGAATAGTAAAATTTAGGTGAGTGAGTAAGAAGAAGATTAAGAGAATGGAGAAGAAAACGATTGATATTTTTATAAAAAGAATGAAAATGAAATCATTGGACCATTTTAGACCCGTTGGAGTCCAAATGACATTTTAGCCACGTCAGCAATGTTAAGAGTGTCACAAAATAATAATTTTTGACAAAAATAATAACAATTTTAAATATTAATAGTGTCAAGGACAAATTTAAAAATGCTTTACAAAGAAGATGGACTAAATTGATAGTTTAATAAAATATTTCTCTTCTTTATATGATTTATATCAAAAAAAAAAAAAAAATATATATATATATATATAGACACACACAAGTAATCCTGTATTTAACATCCATTTGAGTAAAAAAAACATCCACTTCAAATTTTTCTATCCTACTCTGACTTTGCACCTATCAAATTACCTTAATTGCTATATTGGTTATTCTCAAGATTATATTATGAGATTAAATATTTTTTAGTCCTTATAAAATGTGTATTTCTTAATATAATCTCCACAACAATTTTATTTAATCTAATCCTATTTTTTAATACTTTCTTTTTAAAATAAAGACTTAAAATTAAATAAAATTTATTTAGAGACTAAAATTAAAAAATTGTGATTTTATTGAGGCTATTTTTTATGACACGAATAAAAAATATATTTAACTATATATTATATAAATATAATATATTTAATTTTACTTAATAATATATTTTTATTTGACTTTATTTTGAAGCGAAACATTTTTATTTTTTGATTGTACAAAGTATCCCATAACCTTCCTAAAAGAAAAAGGTATCCTAGGACCGCATGTTTAAGATATATCCAATTATGTGTCGATTGTGCTAGATTAGGTTGGTGGAAACATTTTAATTTTACCAAACTTAATTATACATTTAAATTTGCTAATTGCGTTAAAAACAAACAGCGGTATCTGTTAATTGTTTTTAGGGAAGGGATTGCCAGACATGAAATATTGGGCCCTTGGTCACGGAGTATAAAGTAAAAAGTAAATGATTTGGTATTTAATAATGTAGAGATTAGGGATTTTTAAAACATCAGAAGTTATGTTATATGTCTTCATCTTAAAAAATGATTTTTATGATAAACTACTTAAAACAATTTCTCATGATAAACAATTTTTATATTATTTTAAATTAAATATATTTTTAATTCTTACAAAATTATTATGCATACAGTTTTAATTTTTGTTGTTAAAGCAACATATGATTTTTAATAAATTTTATCATGCATATTTATGACATTGTAAAAAGTTCATCCACACAAAATGAACTCAAAATTCAATTTTTAAGTCCATATTTTAATTATTTTTATCTTGATATTTTAACATTTAAAAAATTCATAATTAATTCATTTTAAAGTTAAAAATTATAAAATTTTGTGGAAGATCTTTTTATAATGTTTTAAATATTATTGCAAAAAATCATTTAAAATTTGTAAAGTTAAATGATAATTAAACATGTTTCATTTCAGTAGAGATTAAAAGTAATTGCTGAATAATTTTGTAAGCACTAAAAAAATACTTTTTATTTTATAGGAACTAAAATTAAAATGTCGAAAATTTATAAGATTAAAAATATATTTAATCTTATTATATTAAGAGTGTTTTTTTTCAAAAGTTGTAACAAATAGATAAAAAAATTCTAAAAAGTAATTATCTTTTAAAAAAATAATTATTTTTGAAAAAATAAAAAAATACTAATAAGTTCTCTAAAGACACTTTTTAAGTATGTAAATATAAAAATATTACATTAAAAATTGATAATCAACTTTTAAAAGTGTAAATTTTAATATTTCTAATGATACATTTCTATTTCGATTTATAAATTTAAATATTTTTTAACATGACCCTTAAAAATAATATGTAACAAATACACTGAATTACATTTTGGTATACCATCGATCAGAGGAGATATATATATTAAAAATGAAATTAAGAATGGTTAGAAGGAAAATGACAATTCAAGAACATCACGTGACACATATACAATAACAACAGGTAGAGAATCAAAGATGGACAAGCAGAATCATCCCTCTCTTTCATGCAAATTCAAAATTTGAATTTAACATTATTAATTGTTGCATATATATATAGCATACAATAATCAATAAATGCTGCAGAAATTTATGTGTCTGTATCACAGAAAACACTCTCCCTGTGTTACTGGGGTAACCTTCTGGCGCATGAAGCATAGAGGGAAACGAACCGGCCAAAGCCATTATTTATCATTATACGCATTTTCTAATTTCATTTTCCATTTCTTTATAAAAATAAAATTAGGATTTTATCGTTATAGATATATCTAAAAAATTTCTTCAGACAATTGCCTCTCAAATATTTTTTATCAATAATTTTGATTTATGCTTTTAAATTAATACGTGTTTATTATTTGAATTTTTAAATAATTTTTTATACATATGTTTAGAACATTATAAGAATATAAATTACAAAAATTTAAAATTTTTAACAAAAAATAAGTTAAGTGTCAATTTTTAAGCTCTAAAAGTTAAAAAATTATATTTAATTAATCCTTT
This sequence comes from Cicer yamashitae, assembly GCA_037974755.1. Classification (NCBI taxonomy): domain Eukaryota; kingdom Viridiplantae; phylum Streptophyta; class Magnoliopsida; order Fabales; family Fabaceae; genus Cicer; species Cicer yamashitae. The sequence continues at coordinate 18,748,455 of JBBPBQ010020324.1, forward strand.
GTTAAAATATTTTAAATTTTGGTGGAAGATATTCTTATAATATTTTAAACATACACGCATAAAATCATTTAAAAATTCAAACAATACACATAAATTGATTTAAAAGCAGCGACCACAATAATTGACAAAAAATACTTAAGGAACTATAGTTTGAAGAAAAATTTTAAAATGATAAAAATAAAATGATATATTTATAACTTATAAGAATCACATACTTTTTTAATCCTAAATCTTTTATTTCTTTTTTTTTTATATTGATTTCTATATAATAATTTTTTTTATTAGATAGTTTAGTGACTAAACTTATAGATCATAAACTTGAAAAAGTAAAATAATCTTGAGTTTAAACTCAAATTCTATATATTAAT